>CAUEEP010000758.1:1076564-2279156 GCA_958450365.1 Mesorhabditis belari | reverse complement strand
TTTTAGAAATTCATTCAGCTAGGCCTCTTTGCCGAGGTTTAGAGATTTTTATAGAAACACGTGTTTAAACTCTCGAATTTGCTGTAAAAGTCAGACCAGAAATTGACTTCAAAAGATGGAAATTCAACAATAAACATTTTTTTATTGGAGAAAACGATAGATTGATCGATGAATCTGTTATTTTTCAACGGAAGTATGAAAAGGAACGAAAAAGAAAAGACTTTCTGAACAGCCCTAATAAATTAGGCTAAATACTAACCGAGAAATTTCAACCGAATTTGCTGGTAACTAAATGACATGAGCCATATACTATTCGACGCAGAATTCAACGCCGATTCCAGAATCAACTTTTCTTTTTTTGCTAAGGCACTTTGTCAAAAGCTAGAAGCTCCTGCAAAGTTTTTGTATGGGATTTCAAAAATCATCTCTCAGAATTTATCAGCAGAATTTCCCAGGGCTATGAGAAGCAGTGGTGGCGAAGTGGCGGTGGGTTATTCCACAAGGCAAAGAATCTCCAGTTCGAGTCCGATCGTTCTACTTTTTTTCTTTTTTTGCTTTTAGATTTGCAAAGTTAATTGTTTTCTGTTTCAAATACAAAGCATATTTTACCCAATATTTCAAACTCAGAGCTCAGAAGATTTTTAGCCTTACCTTGTTCAACGCACTACCACTCAGCCACTCGGCTTCCTGCCCAGCCTCTGGGAAATCTGCTTACAAACTCTGCTAATTTTGAAATCCTATACCACTCGAAACTTTGCAGGCTTATAACTTTGACAGGAGAGCCTTCCATAAGAAAAAACAGGAAAACAGTTTTGAAGAAGTTTTTGACCAGAAAGAAGCCGAATGTTTAAAAACGGTAAAAACCGATGATGCCAGTTGGAACTGTTTTCTTCCAATGAAACCTATTTTAAAATGACAAAATAAAAAAGTTAGGTTTACAAGAAAAACTTCAAAATAATTCGTTTGTAGCCTTGTAAATTCTTCATCGCTTTCATTTTTCAATATTTTTTCAAAACACCATTATTCTAAAATACTATAAAATTGTTTTAAAATGACAAAAAAGTAAACGATAAATGTTTATAAAGAAGAACATTCTGTTTTGGTATTTTGTAGTTTAAGACCCTCATTTTAGAGTGTTCAGGAAATATGCTGGAAGATTTTAATTTTGCTCAGCTTCATTTAGTCATAATGTTATTATATAAATGTTTATTCTAATATTTTGAGAAACCGAACATCACCTGAGAACCTGTTCTCGACACAGCCATTTTCATTGTAGCCCATCAAGGAAAAATTTTTCATTTGATGATAATCATTAGTTTCCTCCAAGCTAAATCCCTCACAATTTTAAAGCGTGAATATCAAAAGGAATTTGCGCTTAGTTTTGCAGTCTAGGCATAAAGGCATAAGGCATAAATAAATAAGAAAAAGGAACTCCAGCAAGTCAGATGGCAGAAAAACTGGTAAAGATGGGCTCAGGTGCATACTGAGCCAGAATACGAATTTCAAAATCGAATCCAACAGAAATCAGGGCGTTTCTAGATTTGCGTTGGGGGAACTATAGTATATGCATATTTGTGTCAAAAGAAAAACACATATAGATAATATATTGGAACAGGAAAATCGAGGCATAAAAATTACTTTTAGTCAAACAAAACAAAACATTTTCTTACTTATTAAATTGGTAAAAATTGAATAATTGAACAATTTTTCATTGGCAAATGGTTCATTTTAAAAGCTAAGCTACAAATTCCCAGAAAGAAAGCATTGGCTTTTTCAGAGGAAAACAGGAATGGTTTTGGAACATCGAAACTCCTCGGAATCTGCCTCTGACTCAACATTACAAAACCCTGACTCAGATTCACCGACAAATCAGACCAATTGTTCAACAAGTTGCAAGTACAAAATGCTGAAAACTTGCCCCAGTGGATGATCAAAAGAGGAGGAGAAAGGAAAAAGATTTCTGATCTCCATCAAAAGCAAAAAAACAAAACTCGGACTCTCAACAGAATGAACCAGTTGTTCCAACAAGATTGAAAGAACAAAATACTGAAATTGTGGACCAAGAAGAGTAGAAAAATGGTGGAGTTGCCGAGAAAAAGAATAAGCTTTTATGATAACTGCTTCAACCCCTTCAACCCTTAGCCCTTAACCATTGAAAGCCCATTTAAAAGTATCTGAAAATTACCGTAATGTTGGCACTCCTTTTATTCAATCGGCTCACTTTTGAAAGTTTATTCTTTGAGGGTTCCTGAAAGAATACCGAAGAAAAATATAAAAAGTAGATAGATTTTACACATTTATCCATTTTCTTCAACCTTAGAAAACTATCGCAACCTGCCCTCTATTTTTATCCAATCTATTAGGTACTTGCAAAAGAAACTGCGAATTATAAACCACATTCGAACAATCCGAAAATCAATAAGCAAACAACTTTATTCCAAAAGATATTCACCATTATGAACAACTATGTTCTTCCATTTTTTACTGTTCTCTTTTTACTGTTACTGTTTACTATTCAAAACTAGTGCGAGTTGTATGGAGATGTCAAAATCAAAACGTTAATTTGTAACGAGACTAAAATCAAGTTTAAGATTGGATATTTAATATCAAATGATTGATGGCAATGAAACGTTTAGAAACCGACGACAATCACGAGGACGAGATTGACAAACTCTACGGTTTCTCCAAAAGCACCCATGCGGTCATGAATGTGAAAAGTTTCAAAGATAAAAAGTAAAACGGATCTTCATTCTCGTCAATCGCTTGCTCAAGATTGTTT
This sequence comes from Mesorhabditis belari, assembly GCA_958450365.1. Classification (NCBI taxonomy): domain Eukaryota; kingdom Metazoa; phylum Nematoda; class Chromadorea; order Rhabditida; family Rhabditidae; genus Mesorhabditis; species Mesorhabditis belari. The sequence continues at coordinate 2,276,377 of CAUEEP010000758.1, read as the reverse complement.
CCCCAAATTGATAAAACTGTGATTTACTCTTTCTTGATCGTAAAAAATCTGTGATTAATCCCAAATCTTTAACTCACTTTAGTCTTTGTTTGTAGTCCAATATAGCAAAATGTCGTGTCACATAAACTGTGCATTTTCTTTTGCCAGTAAACCGAGAGGAAAGATCGATACACAAAAGCATTGCATTTTCTTTGCTCATTTTTTTACAATCGTAAAAGAAGAGCGTTATTTAAAAATCTTTTTTAAGAAAACTACCGTACTCATACTGCCAGTTTCCATTCGATCAGCTCAATTTTGATATCATTCATTAATTCCACATTAAATAAGACCATTAAATAAGGCTGATCGAGTGAAAACTGGCGTTTTGATTACGGTAGTTTTCTAAAATAGATACCTTTTCGGCAAACGCTTGACTGAGGGGATTACTGTAGCTTCGGCTTACGGTAATTTACTGTAGCTATGTATTGATGCAAGCAAAACTAGGATAGTACGGAAATAACGATCAAAAGTCAAACTCAAATCTTTTATCTGGTACATTTTCCATGTCGTTTTCGCACGTTATTCCTTTCTAAATAAAGTATTTATATATATATATATATATATTTAAAAATATCTGATCAATTGTAAGGTCTTTACGGACGGTAAGAACAAAATCACTTACAATTTATCCTTTTGAAGCTGCTTTTTACCCATTGAAATCGATCAAAACCTTCAGTTAGCTCGAAAATTCGAAGTAAAATTTCTAAAAAAGTCAAATAAAATTAGAAAACTATCTAAATTGAATTACCAAAGAAATTTGAAATATCATTAAAATTGCTGATAGAAGCCCCAGGAGCGTCGGGATTACAAAAAGTAGAAGGAAAATAATTGTGATCCCTAGATTTAGATTTAATATGAGAGAAAAAGTGTTTAGGATTGGCAGAAGGAATCGCGCGTCTTTCAACATTAGACTCAAGCTTTTTGCTAAATTTAGAAAGAGATTTTTGCGCTTTAGCAAGAACTGGATCGTCAAGAGGAGTTGGAGCATAAACTGAACGAGTAAAAGTCTCTAAGAGTTTGGTCACACGGACTTTAGCACCTATAATATGCTCCGACAAAGAGGCAGAAGAATGCGTGCAGGAATTTTTAACTAATAGCTAAAAGAAGAGAAGAAGTGAGAATCTTAAAGTCACAATCAATTAAAGAGAAATTAGGGCAAAATAAAGATAAAGATAAAGGGCAAAGAGGAATGAAATCTAGCGCCGCCTTATCAAGATTAGAAGAATAATGCAAACACTTGCGTAAATCCTGTGTTGGTGAGAGACCCTTGACTGAAAGGCGAATGGAATAATGGTCCGGCCGAGGAAGAGGTGCAAGGCGTGCGACGTTCGAGATCCAATCCATCTTATCCGCGAGGAGGTTGTCTAAAGTAAAAGTAGAGCAGACAAACGTTGGAAAACGATTTAGAAAATAAAGCCCATTTAACAGCGCAAATTCTTTGAAACAAATAGAGGGTCTATGATAAAAATCAACCGAGGGGGTATTGCCTTTAAAGAAGATTCTACAATTAAAATCACCTAAAAGAATGTTTTGATCACGGGAATGTAGGAACAAAGAAAGATGATTAAAAAGCCGCTCAGAACGATTTAGATCAATATCAGGTGGTCTATAGACAAGAATAACGCGAGCAAGAATTTTTACGGGCTTATAAGCATCATTTTTAGTCTTCGTTCCTCCCTCTTTCATGCACTTCTATTTGCCTAGGCTATGGCTCCGCACACTTGCCTCCCCCATACTAAAGAAGAACCCAGATCATTACCAACATTTAATTTAAATTAATACAAATCAATTCTTAATGCACTTTCTTTTGAGTCACCCATTCAAGAGGATCTACAATAATTCATTTCATCCGGATGATACCTCGACACCGAAATGACCAAAGGCTGAGTGAGTTTTGTTCGTTTTTACGATAGTTATGCGCGACTTTATTTTATGTTGTCTGGTAATGCGTGTTTTAGATTGGACGGAATCGAGCCGATGCTCACCCGGCAAAAAAGTATGTCATGGAAAACAACATCGCGATGGAAGCTGCGGATCTTCCTGATCAATACCAAGCCTGCAGGACCAGTATCACAAGCGTCAATATGAGATGTTCTTCAATGCACACAGAAAATGAGGAATGGCCAGTTTTTTTACTGCAACAATAGCAAGTTCACTTGGATACAATTAGCAAATAAAATAAAATTTATTTATTAACTTTTCTGAGACAGCACAAGGTCGACTTTGTCAACAGGTCCATCTGGTAGAGCGCCCAGCGCCACGATTTGATGATCAGAGATCTAGAGTTCTTCTATTGGTCGTTTACAGCAAATGACCAACCGCCTTATATACACCTTCATTGTCGCTTCACAACCGCGACGGTATGGTTTCTATTCGCATCACTAGTGGTTATTTCGACAGGATTTTCGAGGATCTCCGTTCTCCCATAGCTTGGCGCACTTCCTCAAATGCTTGACTGTTGGTTCCTTGTAACCATCCCAAGATTTCGTATTCTAAGAACACATTATCAAGCTATTACAAATGACAATCGATTTTACTTATACCTTGACCTGTCGATCTCGATAGTCCTGAAGAAGGACGTGTGGTTCAAATCGACGACCCAAGCGGGGCAAGTTGTGTCCCTCGACTGGGTGATATTCTTCGTCAATTCCGAAAAAATTGTTCCAATTTGGTACAAGTCTAAAGAAAGAGTTAGGACTGGTTTGGCGATAAAGACTCAGACTCACTCTTTCAGACGTCACAAAAACATAATTGATTTTGAGCATAGTATCGAGTGGAATCTCCAGACTTTCACGCAAAGTGTTTACTAGACGTCCTGCGGTTTCTGGATCGGAATCCCATATATCGTTGATCAATTTGCCGGACACGCTCTGCTTCAACGCTGCTCGCAGAAACGCTGGCATGGTCGTAAGCAGCTAAAGATTCATCCATTCTACCGTAAGTCACAGTAGGTACAAAAGGAGCGAAAACTAATAACCTCTAGAAGCAGCGATAGATCAGTGCAGTTGTTTTCCTCCAGCCTTCCCAGAAGCCCACAGGTTCATTATTCCCTTGCATTCAAAGAAATCTTCAAAAATTCTTTTTTCAAAACTCTTCAAACAGCTTCACCATTTTTTTGCCACATCCAATGGTGAATACAGAGAGAGCCCTAGATAATGAAGATAAAACTTTGAAAAGTAAAACCAAAGCTAAGCTAAAGGCATAATGATTTCTAGAAACACTTTATGAAAAAGGGTGGTGAGGGCTAAAACCATAGTGAATATTATATAGTCACGAAGAGTCTACCTTTAACCACTGCTTATTATCTTATCTGTCACAAACGTTTAAATTTCAAGAAAATTAAAAAAACTCACAGCATGCTTATCAAAATCCAGATCAAAATCATGGCTATTGAGAAACCGAGAATACAAAATAAAATTTTTTTTTCCTCTCTTTGTTTCATCGCACGCTTAAATGCAAATTTAGCATGATGTGCAAATTTTCGCATACAAATTTCAATCTTCCAATTAGCTTGTCTTTTTTCACTTTTAGAAACATTATTTATTGACCAAAGGTTTGTAAAATTAGTTGTGCGACCATTTTTCCTATCAATCCTTAATCGCTGAAACTGAGTGAACCGAATCGCGATGAGCTTTCATCGAAAATAGTCTAGTTTCAAATAATTTTATGGCTTTTATGGCTCATGCATGCAAAAATAATGCTTTTAACGCATTTTGGCCTGCGATCCCGCCCATGATACCATAACTCAACTCCCAAAAGACACCCCCCCTTTATTAAATGCCTGACGCGAAATTTAAGTTGACTTATGAAGCCGGCTCTGGTCAGTGAGGCAAAATGGGTTTTGGTACATCACTATCTCGACGAGCTCTGTCAAGTGTGACGGGGTGGTATGTTTTGGAGGGGGTAAAATTTCGACCCAAAATTGGTCAAAATCGACCAATACGGCCAGTTGTCGGATCACCTTGAAACTTTTACAGCGTATACTATAGGTAATTTTAATACCTTTGGTGTAAAAATTTCCACTGTACCAACGCCGTTTAAACGCCATTCAACACCATAAATAAGCATCAATAAGCATTTAACACAATAAGCAGTGCTTATAAAGCGGTAGACTTGTCTGATCAATGATTAATATTCACTACGGTTTTTAGCGCTCACCACCCTTTTTTCATAAAGTGCTCCCAGAAATCATTATGCGTTTAGCTTTAGGTTTCCTTTTAATTTTCAAACTTTTATCTTCATTATTTAGGGCTATTATTACAGTAGCATTGACAGTAGCATATTACATCAATCATTACGTACTTGAACGGTGACCATAGTGTAATCACTCTGCCGTCAGATTTCTCAATAGCCACATCAGCAGGAATCTAAAAAATGACAGAATTATCTAAGCTCTCATTTCCAGATTACCTTCCATTGTTTACCACCATCGCTTTGTTTTTGCAAGGTCAGCTTCCATTTATCAGCTCTACCCACAAAAATCTCTCGAACAGTGTCCAAAATTTCAAGTCTAAAACAAAGTAGTTGTATTCCCAAGCAAATAAAATACCTAAGACCGGCTTTTAGTTCCTCTTGAATGATAGAAAGAAAATTCTCGGCCTTTTCCGTTTTTCTTTATCTTCAGCTTGGCTTGATATGGCATCAAGATCAACATAGGCACCATGCATCGCATCAACAGGCGATTCATCACCACAAACCTAAAATTTAATATTTGACTCTTTTAGTAAATAATTCAACTCGTACCCTTAGAGTCGTTGAATTGGCAACACGAATGGTCATTCCTAAACGACTCCATCTTTCCCATTCGGTTTCTTCAAGTCTTCGACTGGTTCAATAACCCATAAATCATATAATAAATATGCTACTTTACTTGTGCTCCTCAATCGTCTTCTTGCTCCAATATCCGGGATAGGCCCTGCGCCTTGGAGTCAAATTGACGGCATTTTGATCCTAAGACAACGTTTTAAAGTCTTGTAGACTAATTCACCGCTTGATTGCTTCGTAAGACTCAGCGTTGGCTGCTGCAAATCGTCGAACCATAGATGGTGCCATCTTCAGCTCGGGTAATACCAGTCATTTTCAGCATCACGTCATGAGCCTAAATTGAGTCACACCTAGATACTATCCACCACTAAAGCACCTTTGTTTCATTGTTGACTCGAGCAGCAATTCCGATGTCAACCTATTTCAGAACCTGAAGACCAACTACTAACTGTTGATTTTTTTATAAACCTCATATATGACATCCTTGCGTTCATGTGGGGCGTAGTAACTGCCGAACACTCTGGACTTCTACACCGCCGTGCATTGGGTGGTTCGTACTCGGCTAAAAATAAGCCGGATGTTAAATTAAAGGTTACGAGATCAGTTACCGGCTCATCGGCTGACATCGGAATTTCTGCTCGAGATGTAGATGGCACCTAAGTAACATGAATCGGATATTTATGTGGTTGCAATAAAGACCGAATTGATTTATGTGGCGGAAACATAAAGTTTTCACAATAAAATAAATAAAAGATATCGCCATGTGTTTTTAACACAACAAATCATCGCCCAAAAAGGAAAATTGTACAACTTTATTTCACAAACAACTCAAAATCGCAAAATGACACAATAAAAGCACCAAAACTCTACAAAACTTTCAAAGCACCATATTTTCGATTGCAGGTTGGGAAGCAGAAGAGGCAGAAGGATAGAGGCTAGGATATAAGAACAGGATGTAGACACAATCCCTGCTCGAATCAATGTTTCGTCGAAAAAATAGACAGTGCGTAAAATCCTTCGTGTAATCTAAAGAATATACGCGACGCTTTTTGAAGAGTTCGTCCGCCATTCTGATGACTTCTTGCTGGTTTTCTCCGTCCAATCGCTTCATCCCACGGAATTGCGAAAGAAAATCGACAATTCGGGCAACCATCTCCTGAGAATACATGGTAATGCACATAAAAAGCCGCTTTCAAACTCTTGCTTGGGATCCGCTTCCTAACGATTGATTGCACGATCTTTTCAAAGTAATCCATTTTCGCTGACATATGCAAGAATTTGATCGAAGTTTTGACAAAAGCGTCGTAGTAGAAGTGGAACAAATCTCCGGAATAACCATGAAACCGGAGTTTTTTACAGGCACTTACCTGATTTGCAATGAAATTCTCAAAACGCTCGCTGATCACTTGATTTTCTTTGAGGAAATCAATTTTCCATGCCATCGACGCGAACTCTTCAACCCTCGAGCGAAAATTCTCAAGAAATTTCAGCAAAAGCTCTCCACTTTCAACCCAGATGGTCAAGCTTTTCACAGAGCTCAATTGATTCAAAAGCATCACGTACTCGTGTTGTTCGTGGTGGCAACTTATCCAAAATTGATCACAAGCGTAGATTCGTTTGATCAATGGAAGGTGGAGATCGGTATGAAGTTCGACGAAAGATGAGTCGGAGAATTTTCAGATTTTAATTTCTTCAATGTCTAAGTCGATAATTCGCACATGATGCCCAAAAACTATCCAGGGCTTCCGCAGCAGGATTGATCGAAATCCTGCATCCACCTTGGCCAACTCAATCGCATCATTCGGCTCCATTTGCTCGAACACCTCCAGCTTTAGGTCGTAGCATAGCTTCTCCATTGGGAATGAAGTCAGCTTTCGCATTTCAAACGGCATTTTGCTTCGCGTCACTCTGCCTGTAAATAAAAAAGCAATTAGATTTTGCAAAATCAAGTAGACACTTAGAACTAAAAGGATCTAGACCAAAATTCAAAATAATTCTAGATAACTCCGCCTATCAGCCATGATAAGAATGCTCTTAAAAATTTCAACTCCGACTTACCAAAACGCGTTTCAAAACCTTGGGGTTTCCTCATTGAAAAAGCAGTAGAGCTTCTCCATTAGGAATGACGTCAGATTTCGCATTTTAAACGGCATTTTGCTTGACGCTCACTCTACCTGTAATAATAAAGCAATTAGATTTTGAAAAACAAGTAGACATTTAGAATTAAAAGCATCTAGACCAAAATTCTGAAATATAGCTAGGTAACTCAGCATCAGCGCATAATAAGAATGGTCATGAAAATTTCAACTCCTAGTTACAAGAGGCGTTAAAAAAACGGGTTTCCTCTTCCGAAAGTGAGAGAAGAAAATGCAAAAATCGCGGATTCGGCCATTGGCAACGGGGTTTATACCCGAGGCGAAATGTATCAGCCGGTTAGCTGGTAGTATCTGTCAGCAAGGTTCGAGTTAGCGTTTCGTATTGCGTGCCAGAAATTCAGAGGAAAGGAATAGAAACTCGGAGGATTTTGGGCAGTGGATATTTACAAGGCGCTTCCCTAGTATTTTAATCGTAGTAATTTTGGCAAAAATCCATCGCGGTAGTGAAGCATGATGGCGTACAAAAGTTTCGCGCACCGAAATGTAAAGTCGTAGGGAAAGGGAAGTGACAAAATATCAAAAATTTACCCACCCAAATTTTCACTTTGACACCGTAAGCCCGCAGGCCACCGAGGCTAGGAGGCTCGCTCTAAACGACTTCGGAGGCGCTTGTAGTTTTCAGCTAAAGCTAACTGGGTACTCAGAGCCAGGTATCCATGTCGGTATTTTGGGTTTTACCCAAGCATTGTTATTGTAATAAGGCTTTAGTGCCGAAGTAGGTTCGTACATTTGAAGCGCTCGTTCAGTTCTGCCGCTGATCCTCAGTGTAGGGCTTAACTAGATATCCAGAGCATCGATTTGAGTTCTTAAAGAATAGTTGACAGGGCCTGCTTAACGGGTTCAGTTATCTTTTCGAAATTTTAGCAAAATCTAATTATTGTACAATTGATCTAAAGCTGAATAACTCCGGTTGACTTTCAAACGTTTGCATTGTTTCATTCATGAAAATCACCCCATCTTCGGCACTTTCTCATCAATCAAAACCCTCTTTTCCTTTCAGTACTCTCCCAGGTGCCCGCAAAGGCACGCAAGGCCATAGGAATTTCACCAGGCAAGAATAAAACCTATTGATTTTGTGTGGCACAATGTTGAACTCTTTTTTCTTTTAGAGGGGATTCTTTGGTGATAGGGATCTTTAGAGAGAGAAATTCTTTGGTGGATGAAGGGAACCTTTTTCCCGGCCCGGGATGAGAGATAGGAGGCTCAACTAGGAACTGTACAAAAAACGGAGAGTACGAAAAAGGAACCGAAGATTTATTCACCAATCCCCAATAGATTTCAAACAACACCACTCCCTATTTGGTTCCTATTTGGTTCCATTTTTGGTTTTCTTTTGCTTCGTATTTTATTTCTGTTTGGTTCCCCTTGCCCAATCATATTTGTTCAGCTCCTGGGAAAACGGGGACCAAATAGGAACCAAGGAAAAGAGGCAAATGAAAAGCCAAATAGGAATGAAATAGAATTTGGTTCTCGTTTGCATTCTATTTGGTTCTTATTGAGGTTCCTATTTGAATCCTATTTGGTTCCTATTTGGTTCCTTTATTCCTACCGGTTCCCTATTTGGTTCCCTATTTGGTTCCCATTTTTCCAGGAACCAGAACCAGGAACAAATGTGAACAAGAAGGAAAATAGGGACAAATAGGAATAGAACCAAATAGGAAAGCAAATAGTAATAAATAGGAACCAAATAAAGGAAGCAAATAGGGAACCAAACGGGAAGCAAATAGGAACCAAGAGGGAGAAACCAAATAGGAGTCAGAGGGGAACCAAATAGGAACCAAATGGGAATCCGTTGTTTAAATCGCTCGAGAAAGAAAGGGAGAACTTAGCGTAATGAGATACACCGAATACCCATAGCTGTCCACACAATCCGATCGTGACTCCCTAGATTTTCGGGATGAACAGGGTTATTTCCGAGATAATACAAAGATTCGACGAGGATGGGACACGCAACATGAGGATGAAGGAGCGTAAATCATGACTGATTTTTAGACATTGACATGCTTCAAAACATTTCAATTTTTCAGCGTGAAACTAATTGGATTCAGATTTGGCCTCCACTTTAAACAATTACTCCTTCGCGGAGTAATTGTTCGGAACTAAATTGAAAAGGACCAAAACCAGCTGGTTTGACCCTTTATCTAAAATCTTTATCTAAAATCCCAATCGGCTTTCTGGCGCGCTGACCTCCTTCCTATTCTCAGGAAACCAAGCCTTTCTAAAAAGTTGGAGAAACGAGTGCACCAGAACAGTTGCGTTTACAACTCAGGAGCATAAAGTACTTCTATGAAACTACAGAAAAAGCCAAGACCTTGTCATAATTGGATATCTAACGAGTTTTTGGAAAAGGGACGGAGAAACACTTTCTTGTTGATCGATTTTTCCGAGAAAATTCTGTTACCCATTCTCGATTTTCTTTTTGGAATCACAAAAGGAAATGACCTCGATTTGGGTTAAAAAGGGGGAAATTGGAAACGTTAATGCTTCATTAAAAAACGGAGATGGGCGGGAGTAACAAAAAATTATAAAAGGAAATAATTTGAAAACATTAATGCCTCATTAGTTCTTTCACTAGTTATTCTCTAATAACGACCAACTCTAATAACGCATTCCCTTTTCATTTTTTGTGATTGTGCATTTTATTTCATCTCTTTATTCATCTCAAACAGGCATTTATTCACAAATATTTCGATCGGCTCGACAATCGGCACCCTGAGCGGCCATGAATAGACGACCTGGAGTTTGAAATTTGAGCGGAGAAGGGTGATTGAATTAATTTATAACTAGATATGTATCTAATTAGGTATTCATTTTGGCTTGTGAATTGGTGATGAAACAATAGAAATGGCTGTAAACTCACCATTTGTACATACACACAATTGATTGTGTGGTTGTCCTCTTCCAAGAGATTTTGTCATCCCATTCATGTAGATATTTGATGAATCCAAGCGGATCTCTCCCTGAATATTTCTCTATTTCAGTGATTTTGTTTTCTTCCGTTCACTTGTTTACTGACAAGACTCAAATCGAGAAGACTTTGCAGATGAATTTCCCCGGCCGATGACAACATTTCGACGTCTTGTCCGGCCTCGATTGAAACCGAACGAGTCGGTGATTCCAATCTGAGAATGGGATGAGTTTAGATATAAGTCAAGAACCAAAGTATAGACCAGATCAGGCCTGGTCTGATCTCACGGGTCAAGAGCCCAATTTGCACATCTCCACACTTCAATCCAACCTCAACGGAGTGTCCGGTTCGGGTCGAATGAAAGCCGTCTGTATTGCTCCCTCGAAAACACTGCCTCCATCATCTAAATGTCAAAAAAAATATCTAAATTCCATATTTCTCACCAAGAATCCTCAAATTCTCCAGCTTCAAACCGATCTCATCCGAGTCGGCGAAAAACAAAAGCTTATTGTCCCGATCGAAAATCTCGAAACGCTCGCAAACGGCAGTGGCTCTGGAATTATTGATAAGAAATTCTTTTTTCAATACTAAGCTAAATCATTTCTGTTTTTACTTGACTGATTATTTGACTGTTTTCCTCACCTTCCCTCTGAATTGAGACTCAAGCGACTGGCCACTTGTCCGCTGAGATTTCTCGCCTAAAGTTTTATCTATGTAGCTATGAAAAGTGTTATCTTTTCTTACCTGAATATTGACTCCTCGAAAAGAATCGATCAACAAGGCTTCATCCTAAATTTGCATAAAATTCTAAGCTTACAAGCTGGAACTCATTGTCAGTACTGTACTGCTTTCATGTAGGATTTCAATTCAAAATTTCAATTTCCCGAACCCTGGCCGTTGACAGATGCGATAAATGAACGGGTCGATCGAATTGTGCCCTTCCTTTCACTCGAATCCCATCATTCTCAATTCGCAGCGCTCCCATTCCATCCTGAAATCTCATTGAAATTAAAGTTTCTATTTTCATCAACCTTCGAGAAATCGAGAACAGACATTATCCAAAGGGTGACGGCCAAATTGAGAACAATGAGAATGGTGAGAATGACGATGAATACATAAAGACAACGTTTGCGCCAACCGTAGATGCCAACTCTGAAAGGATTGTGTATGCTTCTCAGGAGTCGATAAACCTGTAAACATCGGCATCGCTCACCGGTTTGTGAGTCGAATGGACGACTGTTGTGTGATAGGGACTCATCTGAAATCATCTCATCTATTTTATTTCAAATAGCTCTCGGACAGTACCGTACTACATTAAAAGTACTATTGGACTAATTTATAATAATGCCATTTAAAATTTCAACTTTTTTACATGACTTACATTTCCACTTGGGTACGGATTTTGGTGGACATATTGAGTGCTCGCTTGGGGAGGGCCTAGATGAGATTAATAAATAGATATAAAAATTCTCTGATAAAAGTTATATGCCTAGAAGTTGGTTAGGTAGATAATATCTTTTATATAAAAATTCATTAGTTAAAAATTTTTACCAGCTGATTGTCCTCTTGTCCAAACGGGATCTTCGGAGACCCCGTAGACTGGATAACGACTCATTCAAGAGGGAAGAAGTTAATTAATAATAGCTGGATTAAAATACTTGATATAGAATGGGTATTGTTGGTCTAAAAGAAAGATGAGTGAAGATATTTGGGGTCAATGAAAGAAAAGGGAGGAAGAGAGGGGCCAAGTGAAAGGAAAGGGTTACTCCTTGTTGTAATGTGGCCTCGGAATGGTTGCCTCTATTTCTCTCTTTGCCTTTGTGCAGCTAGCCTTAAAAGATTTGAAAATGAAAGATCAAGACAATAAAATGGTGAGGGTTTTGATATTTCGATCGCAGTACAGTAGCAGTTTATGGTATGAAACTTTGCTACTGACAAGGGAAGGTCAACTGGATAGACTGGTCAAATGGCATGAGTCATAAACCATTCGACGCAGAATTTCACGCTGAACACGATACTGCTTTCCGCTTTTTCTATACGGCACTCTGTCAAAAGTTATACGGGTTTAAAGTTTTGTGAGGAGTTTCAAAAAAACAAACAAGACCTTAAAATCGGACTCTTCAGATACAGAATAAGTGCACGAGTGGTCAAATGGTAGCACTTTGGAATACAAGGCAAGTCCTTCAGTCCCGGGTTCGAATCCGTCAGCTAACTTTTTGTTTTGCGTTTTTAGGTTTAAATGGCTTGTGTTCTTCACTTCACCACTATTTTTTGCCAATTTTAATTTTTAATTTTTAACATACAAAATTTTCCATATCTGAAAATTTCGACAGAGTACCGTTTAGCAAAAGCGGAAAGCAGTATCGTGCTCAGCGTGAAATTTTGTGTCGAATGGTTTATGGCTCATGCCATTTGGCTATCCAGTTGACCGTCCCTTGTGAGAGCAAAGCTGACAGTCGACCACTTTGCTGGGTTCGAAATTTCTTGACCCTGGTATAATCTACTGAAGTTGAAAATCATATACATTGTTTTTCGGTTTGCCTACCAAAAAAAAGACAAAAAAAGAGCTAGTTGGACAAGTCTAGAGGTGTTCAAACCGGATCCTAGAGCCTGAAAGTCAAGTTGGGCCAAGCGCACCTATCCACTGCGCTTTTACCTGAATAAACTGGCCGTGGGATTTGGGATTGAGATATCCCCTTATCTAGATATCGGTCTATTAGGTTGAGTACTATGTGTTGGTATCCCTTGCTCATTATTTTTTTATTAGCGAGCTTTCTCCAAACAAAAATTGGATCACTAAAAATAAAAAGTGTGAAGTGTTTTATTTTTAGGTATTTTAAACCAAATTTTGGCCTGATATGGCACAAATTTGCAAGTAAATTCTCATTTCTCTTAAATTCTTAGAACAGAAAGATAAAGAAAATGGTGCGATGAATTCTTCTGAAAACTTGGCTATACTTCTAGCTTTTTATGTTCTATCTTTTTCTATTTACACCAAAATAGATTTTTGTAGAAGAAAGGGGTTAAATTGCATAACCGATTCTCTGTTAATCTTGACAACTCGCCTTCTCACCTCTTAAAATTTCTCAAAACAAGCGCTTTTTAAAACACTTGAGAAGCATTTTATAGAAAAAAGATAGGGCTTTTCAAGAAAATAAACCGTTTGTGTTTTAGTCGATTCACCGTTTCTAAGACGGTCAATGAAGATGGCATACCAACACATAGTACTCAACCTAATAGATTTGTCAGAAATCCTATCATCATCTTTTACAACAAAATTTTTCCCCGTAAACCAAAGAATTTCTGCTCATCTTCTGATTGCAAACTCTCTCTTTTCATCTTCTTTTTCCACTCCTCTCTTTTTTGGGATCAAATTAGATTCAAAAAATTGCTCGAGTTTTATCACAAAATTTTGGGAAAAAAACACGAGATCCGAGAAAACGTTTGGAAATATAAAAGCCAAAAGATTTTCCCGAATGACGAAGAGAAAAAGATGAATTCCGATCGAGTATTTCTCTATTTTATTTCATTGGTTTTATGTTTATGTTGCAATTTCCAATACGCCTTTTCGACGACTTTTCCCAACACAGCTGGCAAGGAAATTAAAAGGTTTGTGAGGAATCTCAACTTTAAGGTATAAAATAAACCAAAAAAAATGAAAGTTTAGTTAATTTGTCAAAGCGGAAATGAAAAGCCAAAAGGTTTCAATATATTAAATCTGAAACCAAAGCAATAGTGCGTCTGGAAAAGCTTATTATAGAGCAAAGGCATTGGGTCCTTAGGTGCAAAATGTTTTGACTTATTTAACGAATCACCCATCAAGAAATGATCCGAAGATTCAAGTCAATGAATCCATTTTTCTGTCATTACTGACCAGAAATCCCACTTGAAATGTGGCACTGGTGGTTTCGACAGAGAACCGAACTCGGACTGTTTTGAGTGAGAGAAATCGCGAGAGAGAGATTGCTAACCACTCGGCCAACACAAACACTGGCTCCGATGGGGAAATTGGGGTTTTGAACGGGGGGAGATCGTTGGGAAAACAAATGTTCGCCCAATATTTACTGTTTCACAGTAAATTCGACATAATATATGTAATATAATATCCATTTCCACTCTCAATTTCATCCTTTTAAATGGAATTGGAATAGAATGGAATAGAATTGAAAGGATGAGAGGAGATTCATTGTCATCCTGTCAGATTCATCTAAACTTTTCCATTTAGCCTTCTACAAGATGATGGTGGAGCTGAACTCTTTGGTTCATTCGATCTTTTTTGGAATGTTTATCTGAATCTTTGGTTTCTCGGCTTTTTCATCGGCCTCTGGAAAGCGAGATGGCTGACGGATACGAGAGGAAGGAAAAGTGAGTCAAACTGAACTGATGAGACCAGTGGAAGCGAAAAAACGTATTACCTATCGCATTACCGTAAACTTATTGCCGTATTACGTATTACCTATCGTATTACTAGCAACCTCGCTCTCACCTTAATAATGTTTATTTTAAACAGGCCTCAATTTCCCGAGAGGCAAGACTCTATTGAAGAAGTACTGTAGGTGACAAGGTTCAAATAAACTTTCGTGTCCGTCACTCCACAAATCAAACTCCATAATCCGTACATTCATTTGATCTCTCTGAATGCACTTTTTTTTCAAAAAACTTATCATTTTTCAAGGTGTTTCTGCAAGAATTCAATGCGTTTCCCCTTTTTTGAGATAAGCCTTACCAGGGGTATGTTCACAGTGTTTTCCTCGGCTTTTCTTCTCGAAGTACATTCGTTTGCTTGGGGTCATCGGGGGTCCATTCGGAAATAAAAACCAAAAAAGAGATAAGGAGCACAGTGGAGACAAAACCCGAGTTTGCCTGATCAGCTTACAGAGAGAGGCAGTGAAGAAGTAGTAAAAAGGGATATTTTGATTGTCTTTTACAAAACAGAAGGTTTATAGTTAATGCACTTTGTGCTCAATAATGTAAACATTGCATTTCTAGCGCATTCACTTCACTTTTCTCCATAGAAGTCTTTGTTTCTGTAAGGAAAATAAAATAGGGAGTGTTTTGATTATTTTTGAGCACAAAGCACATTACATGGTGAAAAACGTAACAATCTGAAGAACTGATTACTCAAAGTTCCAGGCGCTTTTGTGTGTGGTTGTATGTTGAACGTCCTGGGCAGTGGAATGAGATTTTTCTCGATTTGTCCTCATCCAATCCCTTCACTTTTCCTCCTTTCAAGACTCGTCAACGCGATCGCAACTGGCACAACATATCAAGCGCTGATATTGTACTTACAGGTTGGTGAGAGTTGAGAAAACGCTTTGAAATGAGCTTTTTCGTCGACACGTCGACTTGCTTTGCTTTACCAAGTACCGCAAATAATTCAATCTAAGCCAATCAGAACAAAACTTTCATAGCATTCAAGATCCTTTGCCTTACAGGAAGCCCCACCCTCAGCCTGCCGTGGTGCAATTTCTGTCCTCAATGGATTTACCTATTCATTTGTTTCCCTTCTTGGCATCACTCTTGGCAATCGTTCCCTTCTCGGTTCTCATCTTCCAATTCTTTCCGCGATACCCGTTATCGTTTGTTTGTTAGATTTAATTATCTAAGTTTATTCAAAACTTTTCAGGTTTCATCCTTTTCGTGGCGATATTTTTTATCCCAGAAACTCCAAAATATTTGGTTCTAAAGGGAAGATCGGAAGAAGCAAAACGATCAGTGCTATTCTTTCACGGGAAAACCGTTTCCCCGGATTTCACCGTGAAAGCTCTAGAAGTGGTAAACCAAAAAAGCGCGTGCCAATTTAGAAATGTAAATTCAGGAAGCTTCATCTTGTCAAAACGTCAAAATTCCGCTGATAGATTTCATTCGAAAGAAACATTTGAGAGTAGCCTTAGTTCTGTCGGTTATCGCTTTGCAGGTTGGTTTCCGCTTATACTGTATAACTGTGCCAGATACAAGTTCGTGCCACTTTTGGCTTTTACTTCTGGCTACCTCAAACTCATGATGTAGTGAGATTCCAACTGACACAAAAATCTTATTGTCAACTACTTCCAATTTCAGCAAACGGTCTCCCTGTGGCCGATTCTCATGTCTTCATCATTTCTTCTCAAAGAGATCGGTGTTAGCGAAGAGTTGGCTGAATGGGCCTCATCTGTGATGGCTCTTTCTTATGCCTTTGGCACATTGACAAGCGCTTTCATTATTGACAAGTAAGAGATCCAAAAGGAAATACCATATTTTAATCTTACTAAACAAACTAACAAACTTTGTATTATTCAGAGCCGGTCGTCGTCCCCTTTTGCTCACATCGACAATTTTCAACATTTTGGCCCTTATCGTCTATTCGATTCTCGCAATGTTCTCGAAAAGCGTCCTCGCTTTCAAATATGCGTGTCTTTTCTGTTTTGTCGTCTATGGATTCACTTATGGGTGAGTTGAAAAACACAAAAAAAAACATTATTCAAACAGTTGGGTTGATCGGATGAAACTGGATGTTTGATTACGATACGTTTCTAAAATAGGTGTCTTTTAGAAAACGCCTTATTTGAGACTCTAGTTTCGTCGCTAGGCGTAGACTAATCACATATACTGTCGATAAAGAGCAGTCTACCTTAATTTAAATCCATTCAAAACAGTCAGTCTGCGCAACTTCAAAACAAAATCTGATCTTGAATTTCAGTTCGGGTGTCGGCCCGATTGGTCGTTTCATTTCGACGGAACTCACTCGAATCGAGGTCCGTTCTTCGATGTGTACTGTCACCTATTCTCTCAATACGATCTCCAATATTTGTACTTCTTTTGCCTTCATTCCCCTTTTTACTCTAATCGGTCCTTCCGCTTTTCTTCTTCTTTATGCTTTCCCATCAATTGCTTGTTGCCTTATTCTGTACTTTTATTTGCCCGAAACAAAAGGTCGCAATATAGATGACATCATCGAACGCCTAGGAAATATTAACTTTTGCGGAGTTTCAAATTCTAAAATCTCCCCACATCCCTCAATTTCCCATTGCGATTTTGAAACCTCCAAATCTGACGTATGTTAATGATCTCCAAATATTTAAATATTTTTTCTTGCACATAATTATAATATTTATTTTCCACATAAAGTGTACAAATACAAAACAAACAAATCAAAAGCAAACACAACAAACAAAACTAGCAATAATCTAGAAAAACTTTACCCTAGCATTTTTTTTTTCTTTTGTCGCTTAGCCTCCTCTTTGAGTTTCCTCATCGCTTCTCTAACCTTTAATCGGATTGCACGCAGATCCACATATGGCATCTCATCAATTGGAAGAGTCTGAAATTAAAAAAATTTGATCGTTAAGTAAAACTCTTATAATCATAAAATCAAGCTTCAACATGAGATCAAAACTTGCCTTTAGATTATTCATCATTCATACTACTGTTTATATTGTTTACAATAAAAATCTACCTTAACAAATTTGTCGAGCGCATTAACTTTTGCTCCATTTGCCAGTAGTCGATTCAACTCTTCTCGATGATGCTCTGATTTCATTCTAAAATTTAACTCAAAACAAAAAAAACTACAGAGCTAACCTAGCTTCTACAACTTTTTCTCCAGTTACCGCAACAATCCGTCGTGCTCCTTTTCCCAATGAAAGATCGGATATGATTGTGAAGTCTAGAATGTCGTTCGTTGACGTCACGTGTCTAAAATTTTATTTTGTAAACTGTAGACATTTTTTTCATTGAAAGCTTACGTTCCACAACAAGTTTCGCCAGCTATTGGCATATTCCCATCATCGTCGAGCACATTAACAACCCGCACTTTCGGCGGATAGGTTTTTCCCTGAAATATTTAAATTATTTAAAGCAACAAAATCTATTACTTCACGAAATTGGCTTTGCAAATGTGTCATCTTCCTCGCTGAGTCCAAATCAACCTCGTTTATTTGTATCTTCATTCCTTTCTTTATAATGTTTTGCACAAACGATTCCACTATAAGCACCTAAAGAAAAGTTTAAAGAATTCATGATATTAAAGTAGGTAATCACTTACACTATCTTCTTCGGATGCACATTCACCGGGTGAATATTCAAAACTAAACAACTATTTTATAAAACAAAGAAGATAAATCCTAACCGCAATTGATCTGGATGAACTCCACTTCCCGTTTGTCCACATCCAACACTTGTTCTCTGAAGCGCCCAATTCAGAAGATGAGTGGCAGAATGAGCTCGCATCAAAGCTGATCTTCTTTCCTAAAGTTCAATAAATTGAATAATGCTATATTTCACATTTAATCTTTCAGTAGGCAAACAACGTTCAAGATTTCCCAACCTTATCAACAAATTGTTGAACGGTATCTTGTACTGAAATGCTTCCATCTAGTGTACATCCATTTAAAACACTAATGCCGTTTATCTAAATTTTGTTAACAAAATCAAAATTATTGTCAAACCTTCGTACATTCGCTAACTTCAAATTTTGCATCTTTACCAAACGTTTTTATCAATCCGTGATCTCCGGCCTAAGTTTAGTCTGATTGTTAAAAACAAACAAATTATTTCACCTGTCCACCCTCAAACGCAAAGAATTGTGAATTTTCAAGCACCAAGTAGCCATACCCATTCAAGTCGTCAGTCGGATTCCCAGAAGCATCAAAAAGACGCAAAACTCTTGTTGAAAGCTGAAATCGACTTATTATTTAGTCAATAGAATATTTCAAACATTTTCATCCAATCGATATTTTTCCGCATCAGAATGAGTTGGGCATTCCTCAATACTTACGTTCAGCTTTGATTGGAATGTCGGATCGTTCCCGGTCTAAAATTTTCAATAATTTATTACATTCTTTGCAAAGCTTACCTCTTTTTGTAGCTTTGCCAAACGATCGAATTCTTCTTTATCCAGCGTCAATCCTTTGCTTTGGGCAAATGCTTCCGACATATCTTCTGTTACGCCTATAATATACATTAACAATTATTTCATGCTTAAAGCATACCTTGTGATTTCAATTTCATGATCAAAGCTCCAGGGATTGTTCGAGCGTCTTTTGGTAACTTTGAAACAGCATCATCAAATTTTGCACGACCACCTTTCATGATTTCCCAATACCTAAATCAGTTACCTGCTTGGTAAAAGTTTGTCATATAAACAAATATTGCATAAAAAACATACCAATTCTCCTCTTCATTCAACGAATATTGCATCCATTCAATCTGAGTTACAAGTCCAGGATAAGCATCTTTTAATGTGTCTACAACAATTGGTACGACTTCTTGCAGCATTCCTTTGGTGATTCCAAGGTGAACTGCATGACGAAAGGCTCGACGCAAAATCATTCGAATTTGTCGCCTAAACAGAAAAGCCCATAATTTTGTCGAAAATTTTTTACCCGGCATCAGTCTGGCCTGGTTGAGCTCCATCTGAATAAGCAATGACGAATGTTCGCAAATGATCAGCAATAATTCGTTGTGACATCATTTTGTTTCTCCAATTGTCAGCGTTGGATATCTAAAACAAAGTAAGATGCGGACGCGATAAACGAATCGTGAAAATATCTATAAACCTCCATAAAAATATAACCTTTTGAATATGTCGAATAATCGGTGTAAACACATCAATCTCGTAATTGCTCGACACATTTTGAACAATAGATGCGAGCCTTTCTAATCCCATTCCAGTGTCAATGTGAAACGATGCAAGATCACTCAGTACCCCGTTCGGATTTCTGCAAAAGATGCAAATTTTAGCCATACATTTGAACTCACCTTTTGTACATCATGAATACAAGGTTCCAAATTTCCACCACCGAATCATCCCTATTTACCAAATGCGAAGCATTTCGGCCTAAGAAATAAAAGTGAATTGCCTCAAAAAAAATACCCACCTCCAATTCGATCGTAGTGAATTTCTGTACACGGTCCACAAGGCCCGACTTTGCCCATCTCCCAAAAGTTTTCTGATGTGAAAGGGAGAATTTTGTCCGCGGGTAACCTAAAAAATATAATAAACATTGCTCGTTTTAAATCTCGGATCAATGAAAGTATTACTGCAAAGTAAATATTCTTAAACTATCTATTTTATTTGATTCAAGACAACCGTAAATACTCTTTAGACACATACCCGATTTCGGCCCATATCTTTTGACATTCCAGGTCAGGTCCAATGCCCATCATTCGATCACCACCAAAATATGATACGTAAAGTCGATTGGGGTCGAGTTGCATTCTTTCAACGAGAAATTTCCACGAATATTCACATGCCACTTTCTTAAAAATAAAACATACCACATCACATATTTGCCGAGAAATTACCTTGTCATAGGCTCCATTAAACGCCCAATTCCCGAGCATTTCAAAAAACGTCTGGTGATGAGCATCTTTTCCTACGTCATCTAAAGGAAAACATAACACTTTTTAAAATTGAAACTTGACACAAACCCAAATCATTATGTTTCCCAGAAACTCTGATGCACTTCTGATAGTTGACAACTTTGTTCAAGTGACTCCGTCTCTCGTCGCTATTTCCAAGAATTGTAGATTTGAACTAGAAAACATTATGCAAGCAAAGTTCAAAAAGCGAACTTGATTCATTCCAGAGTTCACAAATAATAGAGATCGATCATCGTCGTTGGGCAAAACAGAACTCGATGGCATGTGAATGTGATCGCGTTCCTAAACTTTGAAATTAGACTTGTCTCCATACACAGCTTCAATACCTCGAAGAACTTGATGAATTCTCGCCGAACCGCTGAAGTGGACTGATGAAAGCGCTAAAAATGATAAATTTTAAATTTAAATGTTAACCAACCGATTCGAGAAGACATTTTATCCGTCCACGCATAAGCATCTAGCATCTAACTTTGAACTCTGGAAATAAGGAAAGATTATACGGTTTGGTAAAAAGAAAGAATTTTCAATCACAATAGTTAAAAAGCTTATTTACCAGCCAAATGCAAAAGAAATGAAAATTAGATTATGAGAGTTACTCGCGCAACTATGACGCGAGACAAAACAAGTTAGTGCAATTTAAAAAACAGGTTTCTGGGGAGTATAAATCTCTAGGTATCTTCCCAAAAATTTTCCTGCAAAAAGACGAGCACGTTGGTGACAATATGACAATATGGAAGTAGGTATAGTGTGTTTGACAAAAAAGGAGAAATTTATCCGAAAATCAATCACAATAACTTAAAAAGCTCGTTCACTCGCCAAATACATGAAGCCCTGCCCCAAATACATTAAAGCTTTTCGTAAAACAAAGATCATCGGATCTCTTCGCCCAAAAAGGTTGCAAATGTAGAGCACGTCGGCGACAACGGCACACAAACTGCCAATTAAACGGATCAAACTCAACTGGAAATTAGTTGTTTCAAAGAGTGTATTTTGAGTGTGTACCGTTTTTGAGTCATCCATTTCTCCCTTTCCCCCATAATGTAATAGGGAGCCGGCCAACGCGGTGAGAACCAACGACGAGATCAACAATGAGGAAAGTATTAGAACCTGAAAAGGGGTACGGTAGTTGTTCGATAAAGCGCCTTCTATTTTACGATCAATGGCACCGTTATTTTGAATAGCTACGGTAACCAGTTAAGCATTCTCATACTCACAAGAAACGGAATTGAGATGAAAACATCGGAGAAAAGCCAGGCAAATGTTAACACAAATGCAACCGTTGAAAGAAGCAGAAGAGGTACAGACCTAAACGTTTGGATTTTTATTTTGATGTCCATATTCCGACCATTCTTTCAGATGAGGTAATAGAGATAAAATATAGAGAACGTGTGAGATCATTAACAAGAAGGCAGCAACTCCAAAATAGAGATGCGCCTCGAAGAAGTAATTCCCGAATGCTAAACTGAGACTCATATGAAAGTAGTCGTATTATCACCAAGGGCAATAAAAGAGCCGGCCATCGGATACTTGACTCGATTGTTGATATTTGTAGAGATCGTCAAAATCGGTAGCACAATATACGGAAGTGATCCGAAGAATGGCGACGGCGAGCGAAAGCCATGAGTCTCGAGGTAAACCTGGAGGGCAGACGTTAAACTATACTTACAAACCGACCAAAAACGCCGTTCCTCCATAAATTGCCAATCCTCGAGCGGGAGAGGAAGACATTTCAAAAGAAATTTAGAGAAATTCCCGATCAAATCAATAGACACGAAATTGGTGTCAACAAAACAAATGCTTATTGATGGGAAAGAACCCCTCTTTTTTGGCTCGAAAATCCCGTAAACAACCCCTGCCCCTCCCCTCTCTGCACTGAGCTGTACTCGGAGAAAAACAACCAAAACAACCAACGATCAAAAAAACGAAAAATTTTGCAACTTTTGCCTGAATAGCCTTAATTCGCTCATCTACCAAATTTTCTTGATATTTTTTGGAAATTTAAACGCAACAGAATTCTAAAAAGTCAACGAACTATTTATTTACATTGTGAGCGATGCAAAACAAAAAAAGCGATATAATCAAAATAATTTATGAGATTTTCTTTCTTGGTTTCGCAACGGAGAGCTCGGCAACCTCGCAATCAATTTGTCCCTTTAGGATGAGGAATTGCGCGCCATAATACGTGCCTGAACAAAAGGCTCAGTAGTGCATTTTTAGTATGAGGAACTTTGTAACATCTAAATCAAATTAGTTTACCTAGAATCAACACCTCACTAAGTGGCACAGGATAACCGACATGGTCAAAGATTAACAAATTGTCCGATGCGTAGAATAGGGCAAATCCGATGAAGCGATACCATAAAGCCTAAAACATTGCTCGTAACTAAAGCCAAAAAAATTTAACCTCATGACCAGCTTGAAGTTTATTATTTCCAAGGGCATACTGTGAATACGAGAGAATGAAGCATGCGGTCAGAAGAAGAGAGTAGATAATCATGATGGCAACGGGAATTGGATGCTCCTAAAGCAAGTCTTTAAAAGTGACAAAACAAATAAACTTGAAACATGGGCATGAGGCACAGTTGATTGGCAATCAATCCCCAAACGGCGGCTCCGATCAACATTGATGGTGCTATTTTGAAAGATCCAGGAACAAAGAGTGACTAAAAAGAATTAATATACTATTTAGGGGATTTAACTAAAAGATGGGTACCTTTCAAGCAAGAAACAGTGCCTGACTAGGGAACTACACCAACCCGGCACGCCCTTTTAACATTCCAAGAGAGATACGTGTTTTTTATTTCACTTCATGGTATACAGTTTTTGAGAAAAACGGGTTCAAAGTTTGGGCACTTTTTGGAAATTCCTTCATCGTCAAAAAGGTGATACAGTGGTCCACATATGTATTGTCCCATTGCCATCCAAAAGTTTCTTTCGTACGAAAATCTTGCAAAATAACGATATTCCCAAAAAGTGTAGGGTATTTTGCTTACCCATAATACTCTACTTTTCAGGATTATAAGATTTATCCGTATACATTGCAGAAAAATGAAAGTATAAAACAAAAACAATAAGTTACTTAATAAATAGCTCCACAAAAGTAATGTCCCATTGATGTTTTCCTTGATTATTCTTTTTATTTTCGCGTTCTATGAACATTAAATGTATTTTATTTCATTATTTAGATGGCTGGCAAGAAAAATCTTGACACTCCGAATCGCCAAGGCCCGGGAAAATGGAATGCGGGAAAAGGATGTGACCAACCCCTTCAATTGCTCGAGAAGGACGGTGCGCCGCATTCTTTCTCCATCAAAAGTCGACCGAAACCTTCATCGAGGCCTCAAGAGTGGCCGACGACCAATCACAACCACAAAAGAAGATCGAGCCATGATCCAAATGGTGAAAAACGATCCTAACAAAACACCAACCGATGGAAGCCAAATGATGAGGGGTCAATTTAACAAGATCGTGTCGCCGGAAACGATTAGACGACGATTAAATCAAGCTGGATTATATGCAAGAAGGGCTGCCCGTAAACCTCTGATAAAATCTAAGCACCGGAAGCAGCGCCTTGACTTTGCACGGACCTACCGAAGTTGGACGACACGTGATTGGGCGAAAATGTTATTTACCGATGAGACAAAAATCAATTTATTTCACGCGGATGGAAACCATCTTATTCGGCGACCGACTGGAAAGCGATACGCACTCAAGTACATTCGGCCTACCGTGAAATTCAACGGCGGAAACATAATGTGTTGGGGTAAGAACCTTTTTAGTATTTTGTTACCTAAATTTTTTTCTTTAGGAGCGATGTCTCGAACTTCAGTAGGTCCGTTAGTCTACGTGAACTCGACGATGAATGCTGCGGCTTACAAGAATATTATGGAGACCCAAATGCTTCCCTTTGCCAATCAAACGATGCCTCCCCGATGGATGCTTCACCAGGACAACGACCCGAAACACAAGTCGAGACTGATGATGGGACGGTTGGTGACACTTCAAAATGGTACCAGAGCTCGTCTGCCCGGATGGTTTGCGGAAAATCGTGTTAAATTGATCAATTGATCAATCCACTCACCGGATCTCGATCCAATTGAACATTTGTGGTCATTTGTGAAGTCGCGCCTCAAGGGAAAGAAATTCGATTCGAAAGCCGCCTCATGGGTTGACATTCAACGTCTTTGGGCCACCATCCGCCCAAGTCTTTTGAAAAATCTCGTGGATTCCATGCCGGATCGACTCAATGAAGCGACAAAAGCAAAAGGAGGACCAGGCGAATATTAATTTTTTGAAAAAATTGTTAATTCTTTGCAAATGGGACATTACTTTTGTGGAGCTATTTATTAAGTAACTTATTGTTTTTGTTTTATACTTTAATTTTTCTGCAGTGTATACGGATAAATCTTATAATCCTGAAAAGTAGAGTATTATGGGTAAGCAAAATACCCTACACTTTTTGGGAATATCGTTATTTTGCAAGATTTTCGTACGAAAGAAACTTTTGGATGGCAATGGGACAATACATTTGTGGACCACTGTAGCTAAAAATTACTTTAAGTCTTCTTTTGACACTTTCAGAAGCCCTTATTAGTGTCCGTAGACACTATATAACATTTAAAAATGGGTTTTTGCAGTTTAACAAAAAAGCAAAAAAGAATTGACGGTGAAGGGATTCGAACCAGAGACAAAAAGCGGGTAGGGCGAGCGCACTATCCGCTATGCCACCCAGTTGCTTTCTGAGGCTCCGTTTTTCCAAAAAGTGCCCAAACTTTCAACCCGTTTTTCTCAAAAACTGTATGCCATGAAGTAGAAATAAAAAACACCTATCTCTTGGAATGTTAAAAGGGGGTGCCGAGTTGGTGTAGTTCCCTAGTAAGCTTCTTTTTAAAGCTAACTTTTAAGAAGGCAACAAAACTGACCATGTAAAAAAGATGCCCGATCCCAAAGGCAATCGCTCCTACGACAATTCCCTCTTTCGAATTTCCAATCAACCAGTCTCCAATTCCGCCAAAAACTAAAAAAAAAGGTTCTTTGGTTGACAAAGTTTAAGGTTTGTACCAATTCCTAGTGCATGAAGACGTCTCGAACGTTCATTGAGTCCGGCTCCATGAAAGTAGGTGAATAGCGCTAAGGCTACAATCGGTGTCAACTTCCTTAAATTTGTCATCAGTACATGATTACTAAATATTTATAAAACTCATTACTACTATACTTCTGAAGTGCCGCCCCCCAAGTGTCCCCAAAAAGTGTCTCCATAAAGTGTTCCCATATGGGGACACTTTTTAATACTGAAATGCTTCGTTTTCTTTTTTCTCTCGAGCTTTTTTAATATTCTGTGATAGACGAAATTGTTTAAACTCTTCATAATTAAATTTTCTCTATCACAGAATTAAAAAAAAACACTTTTCGGGGATACTTGGGGGCGGTACTTCAAAAGTATAATTACTACGATAATTAATAGTGAGTGCAAAACTAAACCTAGGTAATTAACGTTTTTTGCAGCAAATAGTTAAAACAACAAATAAAAACGTCACGACAGATAACTTGCAGTAGATTTAAATAAGTCGAACCCGACAAGCAACTTACATGAGTTTCCTAAAAAGCAGAAGATTTACAAAGCAAGCACTGATAGTTAAACCTATTTTTAATTAAGGAATGTTTTTTAAAACGTTAGATGAGCTAATAAAATGAGACAGTTTTTGAAAAGATTATATGATTTTATTTCCTTATAGAACACCCAAAAATTTTTAAGTCATGAGCCTTAAAGAATCTTGCACTTGATATAAAGTTAACCAACCATAGACAATAACGATCATCGTAAAACTTGACAAAACCATTGCTTTGATAGCAAAAGTTTCCGACGAGTAGAGCGTAGAGCAATCCAAACTCGAACAATCCGTCGCGCATCTAAATGAAAAGTACTAAACCAATCACAAAATGTTGAGTTCCAAGAGTAAAAAGGCTGAAAAGAGAGATACCGCTTTGTACTTTCCCACTAATTACTCAAAATTGAGTGGAATTTTGTATGCTCCTATAGCAACGTAGCTAGAAAAACGTGATACAATAATTGGTTTTCCAAAACAAATAACCACAAATAGACCGTTTTGTGCGTCGACAAGTTTGGGAAAAGAACGCGGTTATTTGATTTGAAAATGAGACCATTTTAGTTATGACAAAAACTAAAATGGATCAGTGGGTTCAGTTTGAAACACACGTCTACTTCTACTAGCACAAAAATACATCAAAGATTTAATCGAATGCTTTGTAGCGATCTTTTGCTGATAAGGAGTCGATTTTTTTCTGCAAGCAGGGGCAAAGTCGAGTCTAGTCTAGCAGCTCGCAAATTTTACCTCATCTTTCCATAGAAGCATCTTCTTTTTAAATAAAGTTCCGTCAAATACGTCAAATGAGATCATTTGAGGTCAGCTGATATCTTGAGGGGATATGTGAGAAAAGCAAAGGGAGAAAATGACTGGGTGGCGTGGGTCAATCTCACAGGGCGTGGTAAACAAAGAGTGTGATGATCGAGTAGACTTTTGAGAAGCAGAGATTATATAAGTGAGGTGAAAAGTACGACGACTCTTTTAGCTGTACTCGTGCTCATAATCAAAAAGTGCTTAAAAACAATTCAATAAATTTTTTTGATGGTTTCTGAATAAATACCTGTCATTTTAGTGATTGTTGAAGCCCTCCGGAAGTTGATGCTAAATATTTAACCTTTAGACAGTGGTCAAGCTGAGCCGAGAGTTTGCTTTGTTAATTAAAACCATGACACCAAATTTTTCCGATTAGGTATCCAAACTTCGACTAACAAAAATATCGAATGACTGCAGCAAAAATTTTTAATGATTAAAAATATTTATCGCAAAACCTAAAACACTAGGACTAAAGCACAAAAGCAAGAATATGGAGAGGTTTGAAGGATTTCTGAATAAGTACTATAGGGAAATCACATAAATCTCAAAATATCGCGTAACGAGAAATTGTATAATGGGAAGAAAATTGATCTTACATTAAAACAACTGAATTAAATACAATACATGTACCTGTGTCGTTTCATTGGCGGCTAATTTCCTTTGAGTACCTCTTGTCGGAAATTGCCAACACACTGTTCGTAAGATCCAACAAGGTTTGAACACTTGAGTAGACGGTTCGGGTTCGCTTTCAGACAAGACATGATTTCCTAAACAACAACATTGTTCAAACTTTTAGCAACACCCAGCATTTAAAAAGACACTTGAGTGTTTGCCTTAGCTAGTAAGAAAAGACGCGAAGTTAAAAGCTAGAACTTGAACCTTAACTAAAGGTGCACATAAAACTTACAGTTTCATTATCAGCACAAACATTTTCCCTTCGGTAGTTGAAAAATTGCTTCTCAACCCTAAAAAACAGTAAGCTTTAAGAAAATAAAAAATCCAACCTTTCCACGGTTTCATCAAAAATTCGTTTGCGTTCCTCGACATCTCCTCCCAAGACAACGGCTCTAAAAGCAAAGAATGTATTTCCAATATAAATTCCTGGTCAAATCATTTTTTTATTAAAATGAATTTCTTTTAAAGCTTTAAATGCAAGCCGTTAAAGACTATACTTTCCTAATAACACTTCCATGTTAAA
This sequence comes from Mesorhabditis belari, assembly GCA_958450365.1. Taxonomy (NCBI): domain Eukaryota; kingdom Metazoa; phylum Nematoda; class Chromadorea; order Rhabditida; family Rhabditidae; genus Mesorhabditis; species Mesorhabditis belari. Next base: position 2,248,531 of record CAUEEP010000758.1, on the reverse strand, counting down.
ATGAAATCTATCGCAGACTTAAACTTACCCAGAATTTTCCGTTTTCACTCGTTGTTGTAAGTCGGTGAGTTGGCGCATTTCGCTGACTTCATTACGCAAGCGTACCTTCTCTCCTCGCTCTCGTTCCAACTCAGCCCTAAAATAAAAATTATACTTTCTAACCAAAACTAAAATACCAATAAATCTTACCTCAGCTTCTCGACATCAATATCGGCAGCAATACCAGCTCCAGCCGGGGCTCCAGTGCGGACGTGGGCATTTACACGGTTGATCACAGCTCCAGAAACGCCAACCTAAACTTTAAATTAAACTTGATCATAATCATCTCTTATTTATCATCAACCCTTTCAAACATAAACCGAGCTTTTAGTTTTAAAAGATAAAGTGATACTAGCAGCACGAAATCTTTGTTGATTAACTATCAAGCAAGTTTGCATCTAGTTTCATGTAAGTTGCTTACAAACCGTGTAAATGAAAGAATTTAGCACTTATGCAATTGCCTGCTCAGAGGACCGCTAAGATTTTAATAAGCAAGGTGAAATTTATAGAATTTGATTCTTTATTAAAAAGCAAGCATTATATCGAACTTTTACATTCTAAAAAATGTCTTTCAAATGAAACACTACAAAAAATCTTACCGCCTTGTACTCTTCGGGTATTTCTTCTCGATTGATCCTCACGACTTGCGGCGTCGTTTGTGATGGTGCCTCGGACGGTTGGCTTTGTGAAGAACCCATGAGCTAAAAAGATAAAATTAGTAAAAGGACTTGGAGTTTAAAAAGTTAAGAAACGAGAAGAACAATGAACACAGCAGCCTGTAATGAACAATGAACACATGATTTCTGTACGAATAACGCGGTCTACAGCTTCGAAATGATGCCAATAAAAAGGTTATAAAAGTAGGTTAGGACCTGTTTTTCGGCAAATTGCCCGTATTCGAGTTTTTACTAAAAAGTTATCAATCAATAAAATTAATCGAAAAGTTGTACAAGTATTCCTAATCGATTCAGCATAGTCAAAAACTCCTGTGTGCAAGTTTTCGTGGAAAAATATTGATTTTGGGTCCAATTCCAGACTGCCCTCTCAACTACTCTAGTCTCCCGATTTCTAATTACTGTACTTCTAACAAGTTTAAACGTAAAAAAATTACTATGACGTTGTAAATTTAGTGTTTCACTTTCAAAGTTGACATTTTGCACAAAATAAATTGTTCAGCTGTCAAAAACCCTTCCTTTCGCACTGTTGTTTGGCCGTTGTTGTTGGCATTTAGTTCTGTTTTTGCAAAAAAGAGGGATAGGTAATCAAAAAACCGGAGAAATGTTGCTTATTCACTAAAAGAATTGTATTTACTCAAAGAAATTTTGATATATGCGGTTTTTTAACTGAATAGTCTTTCAGTTTCAATAATTTGCGCATGTATGCAAATTTTTCTAGTTACTCATCTTTTAGAATGGTTATTTTACATTTTCAAAACACGCAACCGAGGGATTCCAAAAAAGGTGGAAACCAATTTAAATTTAAAAATGCTATGTAGCACCGGCATCAGAAAGCCTAAACGGTTTACAGATTAAATAAAATCATCGGGTCTGTCCTTAATTTGCTTGGCAACAAAGTTAGCGCCTAATGAAAAGCGCCGGTACCGTTTTGTCCAACCTTGCTACCATACTCATTTCAATTTTGCACTAAATTTTATCAATAATCGAATCCATTTGTACTGACAAAGCACCCAGGTAACCAAAGTATAGATCGCTTCTGACTATGAGAATCCTGATGATCAAGCGTCATCCACATTTTCTGGAAAAGCATTTTCCCGGTGACTCAAATCTCATAAACATTGTAAAAGCGTTAAACGATGCCAAAAATGGGATCACCTGCGCGTTTTCCCCTTGTCAATATTCGATTCTCAAATATGAGCCATTTCCCTGAAAAAAGATCCACACCAAATACCGTGTGACCCACCGTTTATAAAGAAGGTCTAATCTAACCTTTTTGACAGATTCGAAAGATGTTACTGAAATGCTTTATGCTCGTTTTCTTCTTTGCTATCCAAGGTGAAGCGAAATTTGGTGGAAGTCACTCGAAAGGTAATTTGGAAAGTTCATTTTGGATTACTAAAGCTAACATTTAAGTATAATAGATAAAATAGAGTTGGGATTTTGGACAAAACCGGTTTTGGGATTTCCACTTTGAAACAGAAGCCGATAATATTGATTTTCGAAGCCGAAACCTCAACACTGACACCGATTGTGATTCCTAACTGAATTTCTTGAGAATCGAGTGCTTCAGTTTATCTTGAAAAGTACTACTGAATTTTCATTTTTACAGTAGCAATTCTCACATTAGCTTCAACACGGTCTGAACCTTCCAAACAAAATCTCAATTTTCAGAAAACCATGGATTTCCACCATCAATCTTCCCATTCCTCAAAAATACAACCGCTGAGCAAAAGAAAGATTTCTACACAATCATCGCCAACACAACCGCCACAAAAGGCGAGAAGAAAACCGCAGCCGATAATTGGGCTCAAAATATTGGCGGAGATGTGCAAGTAGGGGACAAAGCTAAGTCAGATAACATGTAATTTTAGACTTCATACACCGAATTCCAAGCAAATCTCTCGAAAATCCAAACCGAGACTCGAGCGAATGTCTCGCGAATCATCAGTGAATTGCCGAATGAATTGACCGAAGTGTACAAGATTCTCGACGATCAGACAGTCACTGAGAAACAAGAGATTGAGAATTTGATTGTAGGGTTTTGCAAAAGGCAAATCACTGTCGAAATCTAGAAATTCTACAACTCGATCGCTGATCCGGAAATGAAATCGGCTCTTCAATTCATTCTTGCGCCTCGTTTCCCGCTTGGTCCTCGTGGGCCACATGGTGGGAAAATGCACTGGTTTCCAAGTAGGCGACTTCAAATGAAACTCAAAGAAATGGGAAATAGAATTAGAATTCGATAGATTTCAGAAAGTAAAACCTCAAGTTATTCAGCTTCAGCAAGGGTTCCTCAGCAATTGTAAACAAAAGCCTACAGTATTGAATTCATGTTGACCAGACTTGACCACATTCACCAACTTTAGCTCAATGGATCCAGTATTCACTTGTATTATGCAAATTTAGGCAAGAAACATCGCCGTCAGTGAAAGAATTGTGCCAGTCTCGTGAACTTCAAAGCAAATTCTTGCTGAAGAGCCAACAATTTTTCACAATATACACCCAATAAACTTATTTGCATTCATTATGAAAATCATTCTATCAGCCCAAACTTTTCCTTAACCATTCGGCGAAAAGGAATAACATCTAAACCATGAAACCATCTAAACCTTCCCATACTCGAACACAATAGAAATGAGGTCTTCTTTTGTGTCGATAAAAGAAAAAGATCAAAAGAGCCGCTTTTTTTGGGCGATCATTCCATTCACATAACCCATATGTATTCCCGGACAATGTCTTCTTTTTTGGTTTCCCTTTCTCGATCAAAATAATCCACATTAGTTCATTCTTTCAAAGTTTCACACCAAATGCACAATATCTTTAAGCTGACTATTTAGAAAGCGTTTCACTACAATCCGTCCGGACACTTTCAGTTTATTCAGGTTATAGAGGTTGAATTTTTCGGTGAATTTCAATCTCTTTTAGAAAATTTCCGCAAAACTACAAGCAGTTCAAATTCTTTTTTTTCTTCACCAAAATACTCTCTTTTTTTCTTAAAATTCGAAACAAAAATTGGCCCAATCATTGTCTGAAGACTAGTCTCCACAAAAACAAAGCAGCCGACATTCGAATGAAAAACAATTTCTGGCACTGTTTCAAGTACACTTGAGAGTTCTCTTAAGCTTTCTAAGTAATTTTCAAAAGCTACCTTCTCGCCACCAACCTATATACTTACGTTTGTTTTGTAACTGTTAAACCTCATGAAAGATATAGAAAAATTCAAAAGGTCGAATAAAGCTAGAGATAAGATTACGGTAATTCGCAAAAGTGGACACGCTTAGAAAGCACTTTCCGATAACAATTTGGTAACGAAATGTTGTCTTCAAAACTTTTGATCACATTATGCTTTGTGAGGAAGTTTACAGCTCACTCACCGGGTCATTCTTCTCTTTTCGCTTTTCTGATATGCAAATAGGAAAAAGGCTATCAATGAATGGGACGGTTAAAGAGAAAGAGACAAAGAAATTTGCATGAATCCTTTCTTTTCCAATTCTCCTCTCTTTCCAATCTCTCCTCCATCCTATCAAAACAGTTCCCTTTTCTACTTCCTCCATTTCTTCTTCCAAATCACCAAATCCCTCAAGCACTTTATGGCCTCTTTTCCAATATCAATCTCACCTCTTGATAATTAACGGTCGCTCGACCTTTTTGATCCCTTTGATCACTTCGATATCTCGGCTTTTTTCCGGGTCATCGAGCTTACGGTAGAAAGTTTTAGAGAGCTTTTTATCATAGTGGACACAACAATATTTGATTTGAGAAGTCATAACCAATAGACTTCTCCATCATTTACTCAAAATCTCAGTTTTTCTAATCAACTAGAAGCCAAAAAAATTCTCAATTGGAATTTCATTGATTATTCATCGTGTTTTTGTTTTGGTTATGGAATGGGGAAAAATATGAGAGAGAGGAGGTGATTTTCACGCGCGAAAAGAGAGTGTGAATGTGAGATTTCGAAATTGTTTCGTGAATGTGTTTCCTTGAAATGAAGAGAGAAAAGGGGAGTCACTCCCTCCTCGGGGTATCCCTCTTCATGACCCGTTTTGTCCTTCTGTTTTTAAACCCAATTTAAAGGTTGAACCCTAACTTGTCTTAACAAACCCTGCACCTTTAATCTGACGAAGAAAATCTTTGAGCCGAGCGATTCGTGACAAGCTTATGGTAATTCTCAAAACTTGGCACGTTTTAGAAAACGATTAAAGCTATAGAAGCAATGAGAAGATCATTCTTCATCGATTTGTGATCATCCGCTTCATTTACTCCTTTTTCTCTTTTTTCTAAATCCCAGTGAACCTCGTTGATAAACTAATAGTAAAATTCGAGAAACTTGGCCTACTGACTAGTTCAAATATTTTTCGAAGGATTCTACTACCAACAAACGAGCTACTAACGAGATTTTACCGTAAAATTATATCGGTAAATTTAAACCCAAAGCCTGGGTCTCTTCTTCCCTTCACCACATCGCTCCATTTGTGGACACACTCTGTCTCCATCTTCTTTTCCCATCTCTCATTTCCCCATATTCCATGTCTCTCCTCTCTTTCCCCTTTTCCCCACATCGGGTTGGCACTCGGCCAGTTCCCGTACGTCCCCTCCTTTTCTTTCCTTTTACACCCTCACTTTTTAAATCCTTTGTTCAAAGTTGATAGATTTGTTTTCGTTGTCACAAAATGTTAACAAATAGGCCTTAAAGGGATTTTAACTTCCTGCAGTTTTCAACTATTTCTAAAGTCTTTCACAATACCAAAACTCTCCAAGCTTCCATGCACTTTATTATAAATCTTCTCGTTCTTACGAATTCGTTTACCTAAAGTTTTTAGAAACTAAAAGTTTATTCACTTCGTCAAGCCTCTCAATTGTTTCTTAACCAGATTGTTCAAGAAATCAAGGCCAAGAACATTTGCTTAAAGTTCATTTTAAACATTTGACATTGTTCTATTGATGCAACAAGCTATACAATCCTGAAAGTGAGCCTGAGCAAGAGTCTTGCAAAATGTGCCCAATTTCCGGATTTCCTCGTTCGCCGACTTTTCTCTCAAAGTACCCTGGAGGAGGGCCTCCAGTACTCTCCTTTCCTCCCGTAAATACCCTTGTTTTCGTCTTTTCTTTTCACCATCAATGATGGATTCAGTCATGAATTTTGAATGATTGTCTGTGTTTATTGTAAATGTTTTAATGCAAAAGTAAATATTTTTACAAAAGACAGCAAAATTCGATTTGATATTTGGATTTGTCTCATTGGGGGTTGAAATCCTTCTGAATGAACTTTTTCAAGAATTTCTTCAAATTTGGCATGACTCGGCTACTGTATTCCTTAGATCAGTTACAGTAATGCAAGAAGTCTTCTAAATGACCGGGTTACGGTAGCTGAGTTATGTTTTAAAGTCCTTACTAGAGTCGGCGTTGGAGAAAGTCTGGAGAAAGTTTGCGAGTGCCGATTTTCTCACCACAAATCCCAAAATGTAAAATTCGTCCGATCAATCTGTGTTGTCAATCACTATTTGCCTAAATCACACTTATTTATATAGCATATCCCCTCAATTTACTTGACATTTCACCCTTCAATCACCTCTCCAATCAACCTCTTTGGCACCGAAACTTGACTCGTTTGACACCATAAGAAAAGAAAAGAGAAACAGTCCGCGTGGCAAACGTATCGTTTACGCGGTCTTTTCTTCGCTTTTTCCGCTTTTCTTCGTCACCACCATCATTTTTGGTCTCTTCACTTCTCTTTTTGACAGATCTTTTCATCTAGTCTGGACAAAAACCGTCACTTTTTGTCGGCACTGCACCGTTTTTTTCCTCTTCCCCCTTTTCCTCTTGACATCACTATCGGCCTTTTTTGGACGATTTGCCCTTCTGATCCCCTTCCTTATCTGAACGCTAAACGGTCTTCTCGTACGCTTATCATTTCATTAACAAAGGTTATTTAATTTTCATGGTTGGCCTAACTTGCTGAAACTTTTTGCACATCATTTTGCCTGACTTTACTTGTACAGTACCAGTGCTGAATAATCTTTTCCGAGTAAAAATTGCGATGTTTTTGTTTGATAAATTGATGCCAAATTGATGTTGATGCACGAATTGATGTTGATGCACGAATTGATGTTGATGCACGAATTGATGGCTACCATCAATTATTTCTTAAAGCCCCAGGTCATGCTGGTCAAAACCTGACAGAGCAAAGCAAGCAAAATCTAATGCCAGAACTTGGCTTCGGGCGGCCTCAGGTATGTGAACCAAATCATATAAAGATACAACTAACAATAAACCTGACCAAAATCCGTACCTTTATCCTGAGCCAGATTTAGATACAGCCTTTAACCTGGCCCTAGCTTTACCTTGCCCAGGAAATGGTCTTGTAACCGGTATAGGGCACTCAATCACTTAGCAAAGGGTCATAACCTATATTTTCCTGTACTATACTACATTTTGTGCATCTAAGTTTACCATCTACCCAGCTCGTTTGTTCTAAACACCTCAAAAGTTTACCAACGCTCTTTTATTCAAACTTTTTCAATTCTCAGAATCGGATTTGAGTCACAAAAGTTTCCCTACCTTTTTTCTTTTCAAAGATTGACTTAAGAAATTCCCTCGCCCTCACTCTCAAATCCATCCGACTCAAGCATTTTCCCCTATTTTGGTGAGAAGAGGGTTTTTGTGTGATTCAGCGATTCGGTAAACATTTCCTCCTTTTTTTCAATTCTTCTATTTTTCCACCTTTTTGGTCATTTTGATCGGTAAACCATCATCATTTTTGTATGTTTCACCCCAATTAATCACTCCATTCTCGGGTAAATATCATTTTAAAACAAACTAGAAGCTTGAAAGGACTTATTGCATAAATTTCTTTTTAAAAGCTGACTTGTTCGGAAACTGGAAACTCGTAGCACATTTAATGCTTTGTTGTTACCAAAAAAAATGGAAGGAGTGTGCCAGAAAAGGTGCGTTTTTATTTTAAAGCAGAAAGTACACCTTTTTTTAGACTCTTTCAAAGTGATTCCATCTCATTCTTCATCCCAATAAGCTGTTTTTCCAAGTCATTTCTTTTTAATGATATTTCTCAAATCCAGAATTGATTCGATGGAATTTCTTCCAATTTTCCCAATTTCTGCAAAATCCAGGGGAAACCCGTTTTGCCGTGGGGCAGTGGCTGCAAATTTGCATTTCTGTGAGAGGATGAGACCTCAGAAAAAGGGGTTATGACAGGAAAAGAATAGAGAAGTCATCACCAATCTGATAGAAAAGAAAAGGACAACACTTTTCACATTCTTCATCAACTTTTCAAGCACATTTCATTGATTTTAACAAATCACTGTATGACTTTCAAAATTTCGTTAAGGCACGATACGAATACAATAGGCTACGGTGGTCATTTGCCTGCACTCTAAAGCCTGGACCCAAATACAATAGTCCGATAGATATTTTGTTTCACCTAGACCTCCGCTGACTCAACTTTTCTCCAAAGAATATGAGCCAACTCAAGTTTTGCCTCCTCAACGGTCTTAAAAATCCGAAAGGAATTTTGCGTGATTCCTTTTCCGATCTTGCACAAGCACAGTCTCATTTCTTCTCTTCTCCGATTTCCACCTCTTTTTCAGCATTCCTTCACACAATCTCTTTTCTTTTCTTTCAATTCAATCCCCTTCTCCCCTGCAGGCTTTGCGCATGCATACCACACGCACCCCTTCTCCCTTTCCATACCTACTCCCCCTCCTCCCTTCCACAGCACACATTCCATGCATCTTCTCACCACCTTAGCTTTTCTTCTTCTTCTTCTTTTCCTTTTCCTTTTTCCCTTTTCCTCTTTGATTCGATTTATCAACGATTTTACTGGAAATTTAGATTTTGAGTCATTTTTTTTACTGTTAAACCTTATGCGGATCTTACTATTCATTTTTGAAATTGTTTAAGCTGAGTAAACGTGACTCTGGCTGATGCAATTTTGTCTGCACATCACAAATTTGCATTTAACTACCGAACAGTGAATTAAACATGGAGCAGTCTTTTGGCCAATTCTTGGCGTCTTAAAAAGCATCCCAAATCGCAAATTCGTGAATGCGAGTAAGCGGCAAACTGAAAAGAAATTGTTTTTTGTAGAGCTGGCAGGATATATGCAAATTTGCAAATTTGCGTCGGCCAGAGTCACAAAAACATTAGTTACGTTTTTATAACTTTGAACAACGCAAATTTCAGGCAAATCGAGAAATCGATATGTAAATTTTGCGTCGGCTAAAGCCACGTGTACCGACATGACTAAAAAAACTTGGTAAGTAATAGTTCAGATCGGTCAAACAAGACCAGGGCCCGGCCAGGCCAGGTCAGAACCTGGCTTCTGACTTGACCCTAGCCTTGAGTACAAGTGCTCTAGAACATAGCATTGTTAAAATTTGTTCAGCTTCTAAAGTCTATTCCGAAAAACACAGACTTTTGCCTAGCCTACGAGCCATTTCACCCTTTCTCAAACCCCTGATCATAACCATAACAAATCTCGATGTCTACTCAAAATCCAAGAGTTTCTGAAATCCTTTTCCTTTTTTCCTTGAGTCCTTTCTTTGAGTCCTTTCCTTTTTCCACAACTTCATTCCACAAATTCCCTCACCCAATCCAATGTGATTCTTATCGGAACGGTGACCCTAAAATCCGTTTTTCTCTCCTTTTTGCGCTTGAAATTTTCAGTTTTCCAGGCATTTGAAAGCCTCAGAATGTTTATTGCCCAGTGTTCAATGTACATTTTTTTGGAAAATTTCATGAAATCATCATTTTATTACCGATTTACTGGGAAAACCAATGCTTATCTCATTTTCTCAGTAAAACGTTGAAAACATCACTAAAATTGCCGAACTTTGCCCTGTCACGCTGAATTTGAAAGTTAAATGATTCCAAAATTTTTCTTGTTATTGCTGAAATTTGGAGATACATGGGCATCTTGTTGTACTTGCAAGGTATCACAGTAGATCTCTGGTATTGTACTTTTGCTTGTAAGCATCCCCTTTTTGGCAACTTGATTTCAAAGTTGGCTAGAAAATTCTGGTACATGCCTTTCTAGTCAGTGTGTCAGAAAAAGTCTGTTTGCAGGTTTGAGCACAAAGTACACACAAAGTACAGTTAAAGAATAAGGCTAGGTTTGGATATTCTAAAGTTCAATTTGTTTATGTGACTACAATATGCTGGAGTAGAGGTATTTTGACTGAATATCTTTCCAAATTCCATAAGCTAATACCCAGCATACTGTGGTTAAAGAAACGGCTACAATAGCTTTAAATACCTATCATCCATAGGATTCTAATGTACCTTCGAGTCAATTCAAGTCGAGAGAGTGCCCTGGAAATACAGCTCCATTCTTCTTTCACCAATTCTCGAAAGGTCATCGAGAACACACAAAAATGTCACTTTACTTCAATTTTTTGAAGAATGGCATAAAAGTGAGAACTTTTCCCTCATTCTTCACTTCCTCTTCACTTCACCGCGAATTCTCGGTGGTGTCCCTGAGGGTTAAAAAAAGAAAAAGAAATGAAATCGAGACGGTCATTTTATTGTCTCCTTTCCTCTTCATTTCCTTCACTTTCTTACTTTCTACAACAAACTCGTTTTTTCTTTCATTCGGATTTCTTTTCTTCTTGAAAACTCCAATTTTTTTTGAATGAACATTGTATTGACCGGCAATTTCACCCCTTTCCACAATTATCTCTCCACGTAAACAAACACGAAACTTCGAAAGAAAACTTTCAACTTTTTGCACTGTTTTTGACTTGTTTTAGCTATTGTTTTAAGTTTTCTTGATTTTTCTTTTTCATTTTAACCAATGTTAGACCGTAATTCTTTTAAGTTTTAAAAATTTAGTTTTTCCCCAATGCTGATGCTTTGTTAACTCTTTTCCTTTTCTCTACACTCAATCATGATTTCGATGATGTCTTTTGCCGAGCTGCAAACGAGAAATGAACCCGGATCAAGGTCAGAGAAAAAATAACTTCCAAACGTTTGAAACAACTTTCAAATTAAGATGTAAACCGTGCTCTAAACGGACATATTTGCGCAACAATTCCCTGATCACGTCGAGTTCCTCGTGCTCCGATGAGGCGTCGACATCGAGTGAACACGAAGATGAAGTAAGGGAATTGCATTGTACTTAAAATTTTCAAGACATTCAGTTTATTGTTGTATTCAATTTCATTCAGGATTTCCATTCTGCATCGAAACATCCAACCGCAATGGCTTTGGGTCGCCTCTTCGCTCCACACGATTTCGATATTCTCGAATCGCTCGGCGAGGGCTTCTTCAGCTATGTGCACAAAGTGAGTAAAATGTCTTTGAATTTGAAAATTTGAATACCGTAGTTTAAAAGCCTTACAATTTCCCTAACAATAAAAGTTATAAAGCGTGCAAAATACAATTGCGGCTTATAAACGAGATGTCTAGTCTAAGCTAGACATCTCGTTTGCATGTTCACAACACTAAGTAAATTGTGGTTTTCTATAACCAAATTTCATAAGGATCATCTTAAAACCAATCCCGAGTCGATCTGACAATTGGAAGTCGAGTTATAGAGTAAAATAGAAAAGTCCCCAAATTCCAAGACTAACCACGGAATTGGATGCAATTTGGAAGGGTCTCCGAACTCTAAGACTCCTCTGGGGTCACTTTGCCTTTTTCCTGGTTTTTCTCTATGTTCACAAATTGCACTAGAGTTCAAAAATGATCTTTTCAGGTGCGAGTCCGAAGCACAGGCGAATTGTTGGTGTTGAAAGTGGCCAAGGGAGGGGATACGAGACGAGGAGAGCACACAGCGATTTGCAAAGAGATGGCAATGCTCAGAAGAGTCTCACATCAAAATGTGCTCGGATTGAAGGGTGTATGCATCGAAAGGAGTAAATGTGAGTAATCAAAGGAATATAGTGATTTGTATTCGGGTAGACATAGTGATTTGTAAGACAGATTGAATAATGTTATGTTTCAAAACTGCATGGCAAGCGGTTTGACAAAGTGCTGCTCTTTCAGATGGTTGGGATGTGCATTTGTTGACGGATTACTGTAGCGGTGGCTCGCTTCAACGCTTGATCCTCGATCATCCTCGAGCGATGAAATGGTCTGAAAGGGTCTCCTATGCAATCGATATCTCGTCCGCAATGGAATACATTCACTCGAAAGGAATCATTCATCGAGATCTCACGAGCATGGTACGCGGAAATTTCTAATAGACCTCAGTCTTACTTGTCTTTGTTTAATAAATATTCAGCCAACATAGCTTTTAGAATGTTCTCCTTCAAAATCTCCCCCATGTCCTTTCGTGGAGTCGAGCTGTTGTCTCCGATTTTGGACTCGCTTCGGAGATACCGAAAGATGCAGAGGTAAATAATTGCTTTGCGTGCTTTACGTACATTGTGTAAGCAGAAACAAATCCTTTCTGGTGCACCGGCTTTCTCCTTTTTTGCCGTCGGCCGTTGAGTTCCTTTTTGCCTTTTTGAATCCCCTTGTACTTACTATTAGGACAAGTTTGCCAGCTCAATTATCCTAATTTCCACAACATATATTCATTTTTAGAAACTTCTACAAGTCGGCACTCCATATTTCATGTCTCCGGAATGTCTAAAAGATGAGTTCTACGATGAGCACAGTGATATTTTCTCATTTGGAATCATTCTCTGTCAACTCATCGCTCGTGTTGACGCCGATCCGGAAGCTGGTTTGGGTTTTTGGATAAAATTTGAATACTCAAGCCTTTACCTTAAAATTTTAAGATATCCCCTTCAAATCTCACCAACTTTAGGTCTCTATCGAACAAACGAATTCGGTCTGAACTATGTTTTGTTCGCTTCGTATTGCCCATCGGATACACCAATCAAACTGATCGAGCTGGCGTTTCGGTGTTGTTTGGTAAGTTGTGGAAAAGCTTGATAAAATATGTAGTTCATACTAAAGTTCTATCTTTAACTCCAAAGCTATTTTTTTCCAGATGAACCCAGCCCACCGTCCATCGTTTTCTCGAATCCGTCGTGAACTCCTCGAAATGAACATTCTGCGTCTTCCCTCGCCAAACAGTTTCCAGCGAATTTGTGATAATGCAAAAATTTCGAGGTAAAGAATTCTTTTCTACCGTAGTTTTATCAAGTAAAACCCACTTCCAGATCTCGATCCGATGCCGCTTTGAGGCGAGTCTCTTGCAAAACGAGAGCCAGCTTGCGAAAAATGAACACAATGAAGACACACTCGATCAATTCGGTCACTGAAGGTCATTTCTGCTGAAATCTCACCTTTCAATCCTATTTCAGGCGTTTCGATTTCTTTTGACTCCTCGCGAATCTCAGCCGTAGAACAGTTGGCGAGCAAATTCATGTCCAGTTCGGGCACATTGAACGATTTCCAGAATCCATTTCTGAGCAATGAAAGGTTTGTTGGAGAAAAGCATAAGGAGAAAGAGAGCTCAAGTTTTGAAGTAGGACATAATAAAAAAATACAGTAGCAAAAGGAGCGTTTTGTTAAAATGTGCCATTTATCGAAAGCTAGCGTAATCTTACCCTAACAGTACAGTGTCAATAAAACGGTTTAAACGACTCTAATCTAATTTAGATGCGGCTGAACTTTAACAAATTTTCAGTCACTTCTACAAGCTCTTAAGTCAATCATTCAATTCCAGATTTCGAGAGAGAAAACTCGTCGATCCGCACCGTGATCCATCGCGGCGATCAAATGAAACGCGAGATGAAGAAGAAAATCACTCATTTCTTCGGGGAATCATTAGAAGGTTAATAATTTGCTAATATCATCAAGAAGCACTTGACGCTCTGAGATACAAATTAGCCTATTCATATCCTTATAAAGAATACCTCAATAATTTTTGCAGATGTTCCTCTTTACCATCGGGTATCGAACAAATGCAACCGTCATCATCAGAAGATGATCCAATCGAAACATACAAAGAACCGATTGGACCGGGAGGGATTCCGATGGCTTTTCGACAATATGATCTAGTGAGAAATATATCCCTTTAGAGCGTTTTCTAAAAAGTGCGTTCAAGAAAAAGCTACCGTACTTTGATTATTTTAAAAACACTGGCTTTTACCGGGATTACGGTAGCTTTTTCAAGAAGGTTCACTTTAGAAAACGCTTCCAATACAGTCCAATCCAAAATATCATCGCCAATTTCTTTCAGAATTTTCTCCGAGAGGCAAAATCGATGAAGCGTTTCCCGTCGAGACGCTCAAAAATGTTGAATACAAAAAGGGATCAGAGATCGACGAAAGAACAAGAAAATGAGCAAATGGTTTGTGGAAAGATATTCTGAAACTGATTTAAAAATTCAGGATAATCAACGAGTCTCATCTGGATCACAAAGAAGCGATTCTAACCGATCATTCGATTCGTCGACGAATGATGTAAATTATCCAAAGAATCTAAAATTTGAATATATATATTAGATTTTTAAGTTTCCCCAAACCATTCCATTTCAGATTTCTCCTCGATCACAAACATTTGACTGTCTTTTGCCCACGGATGACTCAAATTCGGTCTTTAATAGCAAAGAGGTACCTGATAAAATCTAGAAAAAAAAAGTAAGCCAAAATTTAGACTCAAGACGTCATTCTACTCACAAATCCGACAACCCCACCCTTTAATGGAACGACAAATTGTGCCATCATCTGATCTTTGAACTCTAAAATCTAAATCACAATCCAAATACAGGTCATTTCAATTCACAATTTCACTTCGACGCTTTACAAAACTTGACTACGGTTCATTGCCAGTTTTTTATTTGTTTTGAGATTTAAAAAACTAGTTCAACCCATAACTTGATCATTCACGGGAACTTTTGCTAAATGCTCATCACTTTACTTTTTTCAAATGTGCAAAATCGAAATAAACCTTTTATTTTTACCCGATTAAAAGCGAAACACGAATGTACAGGACATAAAAGATATCTATTTACAAAAATTAAAAATCAAAAACATACGAGTATGTCGGTATTAGTCTGTGTAATTTTCATCCGAATCATCCGAATGTGCGTCCTTTTCTTCGATGGCCGTTATAACATCCGGTGGCGCGTAATCACAAATCTAAAAAGAATCATTAAAATCAAAAATTTAACCTAGAAACGATTTTTGGTCAACATTTTTCGATAAACTAAAAACTGTATTATTGTACTTTATATTCAACTACTATAAGTTTAATTTTGCCTTTCACATTCTTGATCCGTAATTTAATGTCGTTTCCTTTCTTTTAACATACAAAAAGTTTACGGAAAGCTATTGAAATTAAAGCCACAGTTATTCTTTACCCAACTAGCATCTAAAAAAATCTACCGCCTTCAATTCATAAATTCACTTAATACTTTCTTAATAAATTTACAATAAACCTTCTTACTAACCGTTTCATCCTCACTGTCATCGCTTTCATCTTCGGCTGCCGTTCTCCTTGCGCCCATTCGCATCACATACTCCCTCGCTTGAAAACGAGCCAACTCGTCATCCATATCCTAAAGCAAAAAATTTCGTATGAGTCGCGAGTCTCTGTTTTTTTAAGGTACCAAAGAACAGCCGTCAAAAAAGTCTTGGCCGGCCAATGTTTTCTCATTTTTTCCCCCGTTGGATCGTATTCAAATAAATCGATCCCAATTAGTTTTTTTGTGGTATTTTGTGAGAGCTTTAAAATTATATTCTTAGAGTTTTGATTTCGCTTTAAATAGAATTTTTCAAGCTACTTTTGCATAGGAGGCTAAGGTTCTTTTTCTCAGATTTTGTTTAAGGCTTCAAAACTGCCAGTAGCCTTTCATTTTCACCAAAACAAAATGAATAAATAAGTAATAGAAGATCCAATGCTATTCTAATTGGAACCGTTTTCAATGTAATCAATTTATTCTTAAAATACGGATTTTAAAAATTATGCTCAAATAAGGTTTTTCGATCATAAAACTCTTAGTTCAAAGGATAACGAAATACGAAATTGCTAATGCTGTTTCATTTTAACAACCTTTGAAAATACTACATAAAACTATTTGTGGTCGATATATTTGGATGTGATCTATGAACCAAGTGAACACTGACCGGCCAAGACTTTTTTTGACGACTGCAAATGATGTTTTTGACCAGCGGTTCAGCAAATACTGACAAAACAGCAGTTAATTAATAATTTTTGTTAAACTAACCAAGCACTCTTGTTTGTCGTCTTTTCGCGTGGGAATGATCCAACGTCTTGGCTCAACTTTTGACTCCGTCATGGTCCTCTAAAGTACTACGGCTTTACTATGATAATAAAATTAACAAACATACCTTATAAAGTGTGGCATCGCAAGTGTGCTCGTGAAAGTCGATTTCCTTATCCGGTACATAATGACGTCCATTATAGCGACATCTAAAAAAACTTTTTTTTACCAAAACAACAACAAACCTGATCATCATAAACCCAGGATTGTTTTTCATGTAGTCAGCGCGGCATCGAGCAAGATGATGATACACTTGTGCGGGCAAAACGGTGTGCTCCTAAATTCATTACCGTGGAACTATTTATAATGACCGCTTTTTATACATTGTTAAACATACTTAATATAGAAAGTTGCTATTTTTTTCCACTAAATTAAAAAGACATTGCTATTAATTTTTTCAAGAAAAACTAACTTGGTTGTAAGGGCATTGTGCATGCATTCCCGCCGGGTATTTTTCCGCCATTTTCACTGCTGTTGAGCCCACCATAAAAAGATCTAGATCAGAAGGTTGCTCAATAACTAAAGGATGACATTACCATTCCTGTTCGATTTACTAACAACTGTGTTTGCATCATTTGATTGTTGAACTTCTCTTGAAGTTGATTGAAGTTCTAAAGCAAGTTAACGTCATACACATTATACTTTCAATCGCTGCACAAATTAAAAATTGTATTTAGGTGCTTGTTATAAGCTAGAAAATTGATTTTCTGTTCAAAACTTTTGAAAAAACGTTACCATATTCTTACTTTTCCTTTGATGAAACACTGGCTTCTTGTCTTAGTCTTATTTATAATTTAAGCTTTACCTTCTAAAGGCGCTTCGACATTTCTGGTCGGGTTGATCTCAATCTTCTCATCCACTCCAAAGAAACGAATCGGTTCCATTCTAAAATAAAAAATTAACATTCAGAAAAGATGTTCGCAAATGAATCGCCAAATGACAAAATAATCAGAATGGTTCGAATGCATTTTGCGGAAAATCCCGAAGAAAAGAAAAAGCACGGAGATGAGCCGGAAGAGCCGAGGCCGCAAGTAAAAGAAAAGGATACAGGCATTAATGTGAAAGAATTTTAGGATTGCTGTGGATTATCTTGTAATCCGTGTATATTTGATCTTCATCATCAAGATGTGATGCTTTGGGCAAAAGTTTGCCTTTCCATAAACTAGGCAATTTGATAAGTGATCAGGAATGTGCTCGCTGCATAAAGCTGGAAAATGGGATGACGCTGTTTGAAGAAGTGATTGGCGTCGAAGAAAACGTCGACAATTTAGAGGTTTTACTAAAAACCTTTTATTTAAAGCAATGCATTCAAGGAAATTTTTTCAAAAGACGAGTATCGGCAGTTTGAAATCGTCGCGATAACTAAAATGGCCCCCAACACCAATATGTACAAATTCAAAACTGCGAAAAGCAAGGATTTACCGCTAGGATGCCACCTTATTGCCAGGTTAGTCAAAAACTAAAACGTCAGCAATATTTTGAGATTCTCGAACGCAACTTAAAATAACAAAGTATTTATTTTCATTTAAATTTAATTTTATTCTCGTTAGACCCGTAACAAACAACGCAAATACGTACATACCGTAGGATATACAAAGCAGGGAAGAGATCAAAAGATTATACGGCAATTCATTTATTGAGTCAATTCATTCTCCGCCTTGGCTGCCGCTTCTTTTGAATCGCGTTGCTCTTGAGCCCATTTCAATTTATCCTTGTAGCCTTGTCGCTCTATCGGATGTCCACGGCAATGCTCGAACACTAAAATAAAACATTATATTAGAGAGTTAAACATTGAGCGAATTAGTAACAACTCCAGAATGTATAAAAACAAAGTCTATCATTATCTCGGCTTTAAAACCACATGTTTCTGCCAATGCCATTTCTTTTTAAAACTTTCATGCATAAACTTTAAATCTTACTGTTTATGAACTCTTCAGCATTCCATCCTGCTTCATCAATCATGTATCTTCCTATCAGGTAGCCCGTTCGATTCAACCCATGTGTGCAGTGGACACCAATTAGAGTATCTAAACTAGTGAAGCAATAGATGAAAACCAATCCATTGAGATGAATTACCTGGAGGTGCTCGCTGTAAATACGAAGTAACCAGTTTGTTAAAATTCTGGACGATGTCTTCTCGAGTATCTACCTAGAAGTTACCAGTATAATTTAATCGCGTAATTCATAAATTACCTCATGGCCTGGACAATTCAGCTTCTGATATTCGATTCCTTGACTCGTGAATTCGGCGGGATAATAATATCTAAAAATACGTTTAAAGAAAATTGTCGTTTGAGCAACCTTTGTGTATTCGTCAAGTCGATCACTAGTCCAATCTTCTTATCAACTCGTTTTGCCTAAAATCACAAATTTAAGTAATTGCGTATTTATTGCTTACCATTTCCAAGAGAAGGTCCACCGTAAAAACATCATCATCTTCTAATTCCTTGTTTCTGTTAAAGAAGTTTGCATCCAGCGGGCATTTGAACGGGATGAAACGCGTGTGTTCAACGTGCTTTCCGACAGGTTGATATTGAAGCCACCTAAAAATAAATATTAAAAGAGTACCGATCTCACGATAGTTTTACATCTAACAAGCAACACGGCTATTAGGTTGTAATTCAAAAGTGGAAAAAGTTAAAATTTTTAAAATCAGAACGTTTTCATAAGAAACTTTTGATACAGCCTCATGACTTCTTCAAACGTAGTTCTACATCTTGAAATGCTAATTTTTCACGTAAATTGAGAATTTGTGTGCAACTTCTACATAAACAGGTTTACATAAAATGATTTATATTATAGAAGCGCGTTATTTATGGTCAAAAACATCAAAAACAGTCCAACCTGTCTGGGATACGTCCAAATCCCACTCCACCACCACCACCGCCTCTTCTGCCCATTTCTGATGTCGATGGGGTCACTCGTAACTCTAAAACACAACACAATAGTAAAAATAAGTATAAGACGAAGTGATACTGGTACAGCTAAAGAAGACAGCTTTTGTTATTCCACTCATTTCGCCGCATTCACTTAGTTCAATAAGGATTAGCAAAACAGATGTTTAAATTTTTCATTTTTTTTCAGTTTTGAAGAATACCTCTATAAACTTTAAGTGCTTAAACGCAGAATTCTCCTTGCCTGAACGTTATTAAATAACGATCGTTCCATGGCATAAAACATTAGTACGACCTGTTTTAAACATTTAGCATCATCAATCAAATCACCCCAGAACAAAACAAAAGCTGCCTCCCCGCCCACAATGTAATAATACGAAAAACTTACTTGAGAATTGAAGTTGAATGAATTCCTTTCGTTTGAAGTTGCGCGAAAGAGACACAGATCGAAACCTAAATTTTACAAATACATTACTTCCTTTAATGTACAAATACATTACATTAAAGAAGTAAAACAACACCAAAACGCCTAAGTGAAAGATCGTTGAAATTAGGTGGTCTAAGTAAAAGACTTCATTGTGACCAACGCGTAGCTGTGCAAAGTAGCGCTGTGTTTTTGTGGGGACAAGATCACTGCCGGTTTCGACGAAAACTTTCGTTTAGAAGGGAAAAGACTAACGTTTGGGCCTTTATCGATAAATTAGGTTCTTCCCATTGCACTATTCGTTTTCAATTACAAAAATTCTATGCCAGAACATACAGAATGCTTCAGAATGGCTAGAGCTCGTATTTTAAAACATTAAAGGCAGCAACACGAACTTTGAAGTGCAAAATGCTGTTGTTTGAAGCAAAATGGCTAGAGTCTAGGGCAGTCCTTGTCATAGTGGGTGAAAAGGTGCGCAAAAAAGGTTGCATTTGACCCACTCCCGAAAATTTCATTTAAATTTGTTCCCAAGATGTGGTTCAAGGAATTTAGTCGCCTACATTGCTCCGGTTTGATTAAACGCGATTCATGAAGTATCAACATTAACTATCCCACCTTGCACCGCATTAATCCTCTGTGGGACTTGGAAACAAAACATTACGGCGAAATACTGCTTACGAGATCTTTTCAAAATACCGTTCAAGTTATCGTGGTTGTTGGTTTCTATTCGTGGTTGTCATCACCGACGAGAAATAGAAGAAAAACCCTTCAATTACCTAATCTGCCTCGAGCGGTGCACAGTTGGGGCATGGCGCATAGTTGGGTGACCCGGGTTGGGACTAACCCATTACTGTAGCAGGTCTGGGTTAAGACCGGTGTATGTAAGCTACAGTACACCCTGAACTATCGCCAAAATGCAAGAAAAGACCCCGTTATCAGGATGGAACTGAATGATTCAGTGTTGGATTGAAAGCAAATGATTTACCTAACTTCTCTCGGCATAAACCACCACCCGGAGTCGGCTTTTCTCCTGACACAACGAGGTGCACCTGTTGATCGACCTCTTCGCTTTAATTATGCTACTGCTGACTGTCAATTCAGTCATTCGATTGCTGAACTGGCATTAAGAATGAGTTGAAAGAATGAGACATTGCACATTAGAATAATTGTCGAAAAGAAAAGTAAAATGCTTGTGTGATATTAGAATGCGAAGAGTGAAGCTTAACTGTACAAGGTAGTTGTCAATTGTTGGTTGAGACAAAGTTGGTGAGCACTTCGAATCATTTGATTTGTCAAAGAATTATGCAGGTTCATCAGGAAAGAACTACTTTTGATGGTAACATAAAAGATAAATAGAGTTTAACGAGAGGCATAAAGCACTTGACTATTGCAGTGCAATTCCACAACAACCACACTATCTCGATTTCAAGCTTAGGCAAATATGCAGAGAATCATGGTCATAAACACGTGATAGCCTTGCTTGAAGTGTCTACGAGCTTCGTCTTTTCCCATCGACGCGGGGAATCTGTGTGGAATTAGAAGAGAGGAAAAAGGAAAAGTGAAACATGAGCACAGATGGCCCCAATGGGAGGTCGGGAAATGGGGTGAAGAAGTAGAGAAAAGGGGAGGGGTTGTGAATGTGGAAGAGGAGAATATGCAATGAGGGAGATCCCGAGAGGGACCCCTTCAACCAGGCACAAACAGGAAATGGATTGGCAAGGGGGAATTGGTGCCATTCAATTTTGCCACCAAGTAGACCATGTGGTAGTCGGAGAAAAGTTTGGGTGTAATTACGAGAAGTTTGAGGCAAGCTAATCGTTTGGTGAAGCTTTTGGGAGTAACTAGCGTTAGCTTGGTTTGATTGCGTAGAGAACTTGAAATTTTCACTAAACTCATCTAACAGCTAAAAATGAGATGATACTCATTAGAATTTGGCTTATTGCAAGAATTTTATTATAGAATTTTTTATATTATTTTATTATTATATAATTTTATATTTTATCGATAAACTTGACTAGTAGCTGGGTCCAATTCCCACCAAAAAGCTAAAAATAATTGAAATTCCCCAATCAAGGGAATGGCAGAAAAATCTCTGGCAAAAGGGAAAATGAATTGAAAAAAGCAGTGGCCACGATTGTTTCTCTGGAAAAAAAGAGGTCGAAATAGGAAAGGAAATTACATTCAAAAAAGGGAAAAGATAAAGTAAGAAAAAAAATGAGAAGAAGAAAAAGCTGAAGAAATGAAGAAGACGAGTCATGAGAAAGAAGTAGAAAAGGGAAAGGAAAGAGGGATTCGGGTGGAGAGGGTCCCGGTTTTGAAGGGGATCTAATGGAAATTCCTCTCTCGGCACATGCGTCATTTAAATAAGGGATAAACAAATGATGGAAAGGTTTTTGATAAGGTTGAATTAAAAAAACAGAATGAAACGGCTAATATTTATGCCAGTAGATTACGGTAGGCTAATACTATGTAGATTACAGTAGGTATACAGATACGGTTAGCACCTTTATTAGGGTTGAGGCTCCATTTTGTGGTTACTTTGTGCTCTTTGGTAAACGCTCCTCCTCTGGCACATGGCTATATTTTAAACCGTAGTGAATTGCTTTACTCAACCCAATCTGTTCCTTTTTGAACCTCAAACGTTTTTTACACATTTCCAATTTTTCACACACTAAATCCTTTATCATAAAAACTCTTCTCTCACACACAAAAAAATGTCTCTATCGAAAAATTCATAGGGTTTGCTGGGACTAGGACACACATACTTGCACCATAAATTATAGAAAATTATAGAAAAATGATTGTATTTAGATAAAATCACAGTTAACCTATTATTGATAATTTTTTTGAGGAATCACACTGTACAGAAAAAAGAGTAACTGAGCAAAAGAAATCACACAATGCGCAGAATTTGGCTAATCGTAAAGCAGAAAATTCTTCAATGAAAGTCAAGAAGGGACTTGATACGATTGAAAATTGATATTTAAAATAGAATAATTGAATATCATATTATTGGTCGAAGAGATCTACATGGTGATCATTAGAATGTAACCGACAAGCGGAAGGTACGGTTTAAGGAATGGACCAATGTAAGGAGTCCAGATGATACAATCGACGATGTACCAATAGGCCTAAAATATTTATTTTCATTAAAAATGTATCTAGTGCACTTCTTGATTTTTTTTGATTACCGAATTTTGATCAGATTTACCAGTTCAAAACCTAATTGCTAGCTGAGTTACAATTTGAAGTAGATTTTCTAAAAGATGTCAACTTTCGCGATTACCGTAAAATCACACAATGCGCAGAATTTGGCTAATCGTAAAGCAGAAAATTCTTCATTTGATTTTTTTTGATTACCGAATTTTGATCAGATTTACCAGTTCAAGACCTAATTGCTAGCTGAGTTACAATTTGAAGTAGATTTTCTAAAAGATGTCAACTTTCTCGATTACCGTAAGCTTGTCCTTGTTTGTATCCAATCTATGAATTTTACAGTATCCTTTGATTGTATTATACTTGATACCGACTGTTACCGATTGTATCATACTTGCATTCAAGGCCTATGTTCAACTAATGCAAGGCCAATTCTAGTGCATTTCCAGACGTTCAAAGATTTATAAAAGATGTGTACTTAAGTGATAGGAGTACTTTGAAGATTACAGTGATACTGGGCATTACAGCATATTTGAGTCTACCGTAGCCTTACAGTAATAATTTAGTTGACGTTCTGTTTGAAATTATCCTTTTCAAAAGGTACAGTTTTCATTTCTCCTTACCTTAAACTGTAATCTTCCCCAGCTCGGGAATGTCGCTCGTTGATATCCAACAGAAACTGATCCATTTGCCATTTTTGCTCTCGCCAAAAGCACCTAGAATTTAAAGATTGTAAAGACCTCGTTACAGTATCCTAAGTAGTTATGGTTGAGTTTTTCTATCATTGATTGAATAGTTTAAATTGAAAGCTAATCATATTTATTCTTTAAACTTTTAGGCATACTGTAGCGAGGATGTAGGACGGATGCTGCAGTATCAGCTACAGTATCTTTACAGTATACTGGTACATTACAATATCGGCATATTGTAGCAAAATTTGATAGCATTTAAGGTGACAATCATACTGGGTATTACAGTATATTTGATGGCTCGGATTACAGTAACTTTACAGGCTACAGTAACTTTTACGGTCATCTATGCATAGAAAATGAATGCTTGTTATTTTTACACCAAATCTCTCACCTTTTCCTCATTACAACTTCCATCTCGATTCGTGAAATGAAACCCGAATTTCCCTAATTGCATCAGCTTGCTTCCACCGTCCGTTTCACAATCCAATTGAATGATATAAGGTGGGTCGTTTTGATCCGTGTACATCCACTCCCAACTGTGCGCAATTCTAGATAAATCTCTATTGGTTATTTCTGTGGTCACAAACTTGTGCGGTATATAGGCACATTTGACGGTTCCCCATGTGTGACATTGATGTATCATGATGCCCATATCGGGTGTATACCTGAATACGTTTCTCTTTGATAGATTTTTCCTTTTCTTACCAATGCCCCAATTTGTCCGCGAGTCTCTCGAAGAACTCGAGAGTGTTATCACCGGCACGGATGAACCAGTTGGCACCTGAATTCAAGAATTGATTGAAGAATTTCTCAGGAAAAGTTGCCATATCCTAATGGCAATGATTTATGGATCGAAGACTTTTGTTAAATTTCACCGGAATATTAGTCCTTGACAATTTTTGACAACCAGACACCTTTTGCTGACCATTTCAATCCAGTGTCTTACTTTTCCATAGTAATGACTTTTATTTTCTTCTGTTTATTTTTTAAAAGCTAGAGTTGGCACTACTGTACTTTAGAGCAAGTCACCTTTTTTGTTTTTATGTTTTTCTTACAAGAAGCTTGCCAATGCCGGTCGATTCGGGGTTGATTTGACCTTATGGAATCGATCACTCTGACCAGGGAACCCTTTGAAGTTACATTTCAGGATCGGTTTGATTTCAAGGTGCAAACATCCCCGGGTTAAGGGCATCTCAAAACTGCTTTCAAAACTTTGCACGCTTATATCTCAAGAGCGCGTTACGATAAGTAGGTTTTGAAAGCAGTTTTGAGATGCTAATCGAGGGATGTTTGCACTTCGGAACCAAATCGATCCTGAAATGAAACTTTAAAGGGTTACTTGGTGAGCACGATGTCAATACTTCTATGCCAGATGATTCGGTTATTGACAGCTAATTATTACAGCATCACGTTCAGGGTGCTCAACTCTATAAGGTCCAATCAATCCAAAATTGATCGGCGTTAACGAACTGATATTTAGATCATTCTTCTGTTAGTTTCGAATCTTTGAGTTCCTCTGTTCCTCTACTTTAAAAAGTATTAGATGTGCTTTTCTCAGAGAATTTCCAAGAGCCAGCGTTTCACTTGTTCTACTCAACATTCGTAACTGATTTTCCTTTCAAAGCAATCTTTAGCCGATCAAGAGGGAAACGTGGAGGCCATCGCAGTCCTGTCTCCCTCTCCTTCCTCTTGTCCCCTTGTCACGGTTGTCGATAACATTGTGCGGTGCATGACTCGTCCGTGTGAAACGGGTCAAGGACTTTTCGAGTTCCTAACTCTTTCCCCATCTTTTTTGATTTCAAAAGATTAAAAGCCTAAATTTCCCCCCTTTCTTCCAAAAACCCACCATTCACCCATTCGGCTCTTTCCGAAGTCTCATCGATCCCGATTTGATCGAATATCGCATCGTAGCTCAAGTCGTCCTCCAGATTCAAATCGAAAAGGTTTTTGCGCCAGAAAGTGTCCTAAAATTGTTGTGCGTTGTATGGGTAATTGAACCATAACTTGTGCCAATTGTTCATGCTGTGCAATTCAATAAAGAACCCTGTTTTCATATCGTATATTCTTAGCTAGTATGTAGCGCTTTGTTAAACCTAGTACTGTGCCCACTTTCTCATGGACATGATCTAGTCTAGTACTTATTGTGGAAGATTCATAATGTAGTCAACGTTTTAGGTTTGGTGCTAAATCATCTTTTGTTGGCATCTCCATTGGATTTGTTCATGAAAACGAAAACAAGTCAACAACAAACAACAAAATTAGTTTGGAAATTGTCAGTTATTCGTAAAAATGGGCATAGATCGAATCCAATTGAGCTATTGAGCTGTTAAAACACGCAACAACGGCATTTTGGGCGTAGTCGTTACTATTTTACTGATAATTTGGTGAACATTAAAAGATTAACTAAACTATTATAGTCATTATAGACATTATAGACACTATTATAGATAGTAAAGGCCTGAGCCTCCTCCTGAAAATTAGGACAAAGTTACCGAGAACTTTCTGCGAAATAAGTAACAAAATTCTTAAATACTTGATTTGGTACCAAAAATAATCATCATTAGAAAAATAATCGTCGGGTGGTCTCGTCGTGAATGTACTAGTACCTAGTACTAAACCCAAGACGTGCCCAAGACAAGGCATTATGGGCCGGCTATCACAAGATAAATTGTGAACTAGACCGGCTAATTCAAAACTTAATCTGTTTACGCAAATTTTTCCTTCTTCGCTTCTTTCATTTCCTCCATCTCCACAAACCTGTTGCATCATCCAGAAACTTTTCCCCTTTTTGATCAATGAAATCGCGATGTTCGCCCTCAGCAAATAGATCATTTGATAAGGACCCTCGGCAAAAGAAAACGGCTTCTAAATTTCCTACTTTTGAATTTCAAAGTTTTTTCTCAAAAAGCTCAACTCTGCAAATTGATCAGCGAATTTTTCGTTTAATGAAATGATAGGGGAAAAGAACAGACTACCCAATAAAAGGGAAAAAGAGAAAAAGAGAAGAAATGAGAGGAGGTCAAATCTCTCAAAGAAAAAAAAAGAAATCTATCAATCTTGAGATGAAAAAGAAAAACCAAATACAATAAAGTAGATCAAAAAATTTACATATAAACTCGGAGTGGGCCAGTGGAATTGTCGGATTTGGGGCCATCGGCGTCGCATTGTGTCCCGGGATACTGTGTCGAGAGTGATGAAAATGAATCTGAAAGGGAAGTTGATAAGTAACAACTAAATTGGCTGTATGGATGGATAAACTACCTATATATTTTCGAGCAATTAGACACACAATACAACAATAATAAAGTACTCGGAATCGTCTCAGAAGCAAGATTGTCTTAACGGTATCTTTCCAGGTCAGAAAACAGATCTAGCTTGGCATTGCCTGGCTTTACCGCTGGCTTTGGCTCTGGCTTAGGACACGGTTGAGACTAGGAAGCCCTTGCCTATCAAAAGTACTTGTATTACAGAGATTAAGGCAAGTGAATCAGGTCCACTGTCACCTTAAAGATTTTGCTCAAAGTACTCAAAGTTTAATTTTATCAATCGCAATCAATCAAAAAGCAATCA
This sequence comes from Mesorhabditis belari, assembly GCA_958450365.1. Taxonomy (NCBI): domain Eukaryota; kingdom Metazoa; phylum Nematoda; class Chromadorea; order Rhabditida; family Rhabditidae; genus Mesorhabditis; species Mesorhabditis belari. The sequence continues at coordinate 2,221,883 of CAUEEP010000758.1, read as the reverse complement.
ATTCTAATTGTAAGCTTAGGTAGTATCAAATAATCCATTACTCACCTGTCGTGTATCCCCAGCGATTGCGTGTTGCAAAGGAAATTGTCGGTCATGTTCAGCGCGAATTGGTTGAGCATCAAGAATGCGGGTGGACGGGTGAATTCCCTGAAAGGGTTGCATTGAGATAACCAACTCTTTTACTCTTGCTTATACTTTTTGTAAGAACTTACTTATCAAGCAATTGTATCAAATCGTGGAATTCCCTCGAATTCTCGATGTAATCAACGCCAACCAATGGTCCGTGAGTTTTCACGTATCGCACTGCTGAGATGGCGTTGTTCGTTTTTCTGAAACTTTTAGGTAACTTGAAGAATGTACCCCGTAATATCCTCAAAAGTGTACTTTGTGCTCAAAACTGGAACCGACCCTTTCTGGCGCAGTAATTTCTAGCAAAAATAGATAAAATCGAACCTTCAATGGTTCAAAAAGGGCCTTTTATTTGGGCTTTTCCACCAACTCACCTTATCACCAGTAATCCGAAGAGAAACCAAAAGCCATAGAAAAGATAATAAGGAAATAGTCGGACAGCCCAATGAAGTTGTCGATTTGCAATCGAGGATGATCTCTTTGCGACGGGTTTCTCAGCTTTTTCCACAGTTTCCTCAATCCATCGATTTTGTGATGTTTGTGGGTCGGACGGGGAGAGACGTCTTCGTCTCACCTTTAAGGGAGAAGTTGAATATTTTAAAATAAAGTTGATTTAACAAGTTGTACTAGAGATTTCAAACGAATTCTCACCTCATTTCCGGCCATTCTCCTTTTTTTTGAGGCCCAAGCCCGGCTCCGAAAATTTAGATCTGTCTCACTCTTTGAAAAAACGGAGTCTAGAAAAATTTCGAAATAAAGCCTTTCATGCGAAACTTGAGAAAGCGCTCAACACAATCAAAAATGACTCATCAGCAAAAACTTGAATCAAGGAAATCAAAAACTTGAATCTCACCTCTTTTAACCACAAAGAACCACCTCAAGAAGGTGTCATGAAAGGCAAAAAATGACAAAAATGACATTGAGAAATCGCAAACGAACGAATCTCAGAAATTTGGCGAGAGAAAAAGAGAAGTTTCGTTGTTTGTAGAGTTGAAACAAAGGCTGATGTGGTTCGCAAAAGTTGAACGAGTTGTGATAGGAAATGGGAAATTGAAACAATCGATTGATGGTTGAATTTTGCACGAAACAGATAGTAAGATAACACTAAACGACGAAAAGAGGATCTGGCTGGCCTCGCTTCTGACTCGGCTCTAGCCTCGCTCTATTGCATGTCTGATCCAGCTGTCATGTGCATGTCTGAAAGCTAAGTCGAGCAAGGCGACCGGGACCTGGTTTCTAGTCTAGCCTCGCTTACAAATCCTAGAAGCCGACCAGGTCATTCTTGGGCTTGAACCGAGCTTCAAATCCAACCTTGCTTCAACTCCAAAAAAGTCCCATAGCCAGTCAGCCAAGGATTAAATCCAACAAACTCAGCTAATGTCAAGCTTAGCTCAGCTCAGCTCGGTCCAGCTCTTGTCAACTAGATAAAGTGGTGTTAGGGATTTGGGCTCAAAATGAGTAAATTTCTTTGCGAAGTAGCCAAATTCAGTCGAAATCCAGTTGTTGAAATGTCGATCGGTTGAAAAGTGATCAAAAAGGGGAACAGGGAACTGGTCGGATTTCAGTAAAAAAGAGAATTTGAATGGGAAGAGGGTAACATTTTAGCAAGCTTGTGTTCTAAAAATAAAAACTAACAAATTGCTAGTTCTAAAGCTAACAAAGCTTAATCAATCTGTTCGATCAATCGATTAAGGTGCTGCAAAGTTACATCCGGGTTTCCCAAATCGTTTCCGAATGGATCTCCTTGTTGAAAAGGACAGGTCACACAGGGGAGATCCCCTTTTCACCCCCGATTGTGGTTGTGACAGTCAGTGTTTCCCTATCTCTTTCCCTATTTTTTCTTTTTTTTCTGTCTAGAAGGTCTGTCTATGTGATGACCTGGATTGGAGAGATCGGGGATTGCCCTACAGTCAATTCCTTTCCCCAACCATTTTCCCACCTTTCATGCACTGATTACTTTCAACTTTCAGATCCCTTGACATAGTTTTTTGGTCGCTTTAACTTTTTACCTAATCCACTTACAAGTTGACACGTTCACGTATGGATGAGCAACTAGGGCGATCGAGGGTAGACACGATTGAGGCACTTGGATTTAAAGAAACTCTACTGAAAGTTTTACACGTCAACAACTGATGCATGTAGTGACTAAAAAGACGAATTATTTTTTTTCAGAGTCTAACTTGGGACTCAAAAGCACGAGTTGTTCCAAAAGCTAATGTAAGCAAGGAAAATAAGCCAACTGGAACAGTGCTAGTGGTAGGGTTGGTCAGAGCTAGGCCAGGCCAAAAGTCAGGCGACTAGGCTCATAGCCAGTGTGGCTCGGCAATATTGGGTTGAAGCATTCGTGTTTGAGAGCAAGGTTGTCGGATCCATTGAGCTTAAGTGGGCAAGCAGGTCATACCAGACACAGAATCAAAGATGTCAAAGTTACCAATGAGGCCAGATAGTAGAACAGAACTTAAGACAAAAGTAACTGTTTTATTTTACCGATAATCCAGTAACTTATCAATAAATCTGTTATCTTAAAGGGTAAGTTCTCGTAAAAGTCAATAGAAAACGTCATCAAAGAGAAATTGCTTTAATGGTTATCATTTGTACAGAAATGATGAGATAGGAAAAAGATATCGAACTTTTAGAAGTCAGATATAAAGTCTCGATTGAGTTTGATTTGGAGTTCGTTTAGAATCAATTATAGAAAAAGAAGAGAAAGAAAGGAAAGAAATGGAAAAGTGCTACATGAGGAGTTAACCACAATGGAACAATTAGAAAACACAGAGAAAAGAGAGAATATGTAGTTATTTCAAAGGGTAAAAAGGGGCTTTCAATGGGAAGAATGAGAAAAGTGAGATTGGTGGGGGTGAGAGGTGCTGAGCTGAGGCTGACCTTGGACCGTCGCCCGCGGAATCGGGTGGGGGGGGGGGAAATGAGAGTACAGCCTGACCATCTCTCTTCACCACAATCATCATCATTTTCATCATAAACGCTTTCTCACATCAACGCTGATTTCCCTCATTTTTAGTGTTTTCACGTGGGTTTTTCCAATTTCCCCTTTGTCTCATTTCGAAAAGTTCTCCTTGTAGAAAGTTAGCTGCAAAAAGGTAAAGGCAAATTTGATATCGTAAAAGTAAAAGTATTCATTGCTTAGAGAAATATCATTGGCTTAAAAATCAACATTAGCATCTTAAGGTTTAAAAAAATAACAAGTAACAAGTAACAAACATACAATATTTTCTAAAACAGAGTCAAACGAAAGCTATTGTTGTATATGAACAATCTACACACAAAAATTTCACAAACTAATCGATTTCCAAACGAAATTTCACCACTGATATCCTCTTTTCACTTTTTCCCTCTCGATTCTCTAAAATTTTCTTCAAAAGTTTTGCTTGGATGGTTTCCCTTTTGAAATGGAAATTTTTGGGGGAGAACTTTGGCAAACGGAAATCATTTTGGCATGATAAAATAGAACTAAAAAAGAATTTGTGGTGGAAAAGTGTTCGAGTTGTTCAGGAAAAGAAAGCCGCTTGAACCTGCATGGAAATAATGGAAATTTTCTCTAAAATTTTCTTCAAAAGTCTTCTCGGCAGAATATCTAGCTATTATTTTTTGTTTCAGTACATTGTAATACGATGGGACATTAGGATTTTATAGTACCTTAAGTACCCAAACTGTTCCATGTTCTGTAGCTAGTATAGTCGGACATAATTGGATCTAAAAATTTGCAATAATTCTTTGATGAAATAATGGGCACAATAATAAAATAACTTCTTTATTAATTAATAAGATATTCTGTTATTCGCCTTGAATAGAATGGCTGTAGTATACAAAAATTGTGTGACTTTTAGAAGCAAATCAGACGAGGGCCGTTTTCTGACTCGTCAGTACACTCCATCGAAGATCGGAAATGGATATTTTGAGATACCGATCAAAGTAAAGTTTGATAAATTCTAAAATTCTGCAAATTTTAATTTCTAGTTGCTAATATTTTTAGGTCTATGATGACGGAAGATTCTCTCGAATCGTCGCAACATGGAAACTCGGCGATATGATTGATTGGAGAGGGCCATATGATACGGAGCATGAGTTTAACTTCAGAGGAGTTAGTTTTAAAAAATAATATTGATTCAATAACCCAATTTTATCTAGATGCCATCGTTGTTGATTGTTTGCGGAGGAACCGGGATTGCACCCATTCCCCGAATTTTGGAGAGAATCTTTGGAGATGAACGAGTGGAAACAAGGTATTGTACAACAAGCACACAATAAAATTTAATATGTAGAATGGATTTAATCAATTTATTATTCCAGAAATTTAATATGTAGAATGGATTTAATCAATTTATTATTCCAGAGTCCGCTTGGTCTGTTGCTTCAGCGATCCGTCGAGCGTGCTCTTTCGAGAGGAAATCTCGAAATGGACAACGAATTGGAATTGCCAGATCGCGTGCTATTTTAGCAGGAAAGAGGTGAGATTCAATACAATATAAATAAATATTTGACTTGATACTTCGGCATCACGGTCTTGTCTTGAAGATAAGTCTTGTAATCTTTTGTTTCGCTAATCAAAAACATAACGAACCGAAGCTAAAGATCAATAATATTAACGTGTTGCTATGTTAACTTGATATAACGAAAACATCTGTCGGTTCTTTTTTGCTGACAATTTAAGGTTTTTCGTGTCTTTCTCAGCAACAACCCTTCAATTTTGACTATTTTGACTATCATTCGATGCTAAATAAAATTGCGCCTCAAATGATACCAAAATAACCTTAAAATGTAGTTTCCATGTAAAGTTATGAGGCAAAAGGTTAAGTCCCGCCCATAATGAGCGGGGTTTGGGTTTTTAGCCAACAACTTTGCGTGAATATTACATTTTGAGTTAATTTTGGTGTCATTCGACGCACAATTTTATTCTGTATCGAATGATAGTCAAAATAGTCAAAATCAAAGGGTTGTTGCTGAGAAAATGACAAAAAACCTCAACTTTGCCGGCGAAAAGAGATAGACAAGTGTTTTACAAGTCTAGTGTACGGTACCCTAGGTAAATTATCGACAAAGGTATCGTTCACTGTCTACTTGCAGGAAGAAGCCAAATTGCCGTATCTCGTCGAGGTGCACAATGAAAGATTCACCGAGGTGGCTTTCGAGGAACAACTCGAGAAATTGGGTAAGTCTGACAATCACTTTGAATTAATCTGACTGACTCCTTACAGTATGCCAAGATAAAAGTATTCAGCTGGCAAAGTATTTAGTTAAGAGGTACTGTAAAAAGTCTCTACTGTAGGCTTTCTACAGTATACATGTAAATCTAGCGTGCATTTTGGTATCATTTGATGAGCAATTAAAAGACTCAGTTAATGCTATCAAAATTGAGCTGCTCGAATGTAAACTTTGATTACGATAGCTTTCTTAAACCGATGCCTTTTAAAAAGCGTATATATCCAATTTTTTCAGATACTTTATCTCCCCATCCAACTCTGATCGTTTGTGGTTCACTCGCCTTCGAAAAAGATGTAATCAATTACGCGATTCGACAAGGGATTCCGAGTGAAAAAAGAATTAGATTTGCTTAGAAAAAGAGAACTTTAAGTAGAGTAATAGATTAAGATTTGCTGAATTCTAAATTTTGCTCATTTCACTGGTATTCATGGTGCTGGTTTGTGATCCTGTGATTGTATTTGAATTTTATTTCACTTTACTAAAAATAAAAGTTATTCTACGTCTATTCTTTGTTCTTTTGTCTTCAGAGATCCATTTGTTTCCGATTTTGTTTCCGATTCTTGACTCCCGGATTGTTGTGGTGGAAGTGAATCTTTGACCAATGCATCGACCACTCCGCACGCAAATGCGTCACCGATAATATTCGTGGTGCATCGTAGGCGACCCCTGAACAAAATTGTATACTTCTTGAACTTTTTGGGACTTTTGGGACTTTTACTTTGACTTTTTGAATGAGTACTTCATAACTTTCATTAAAGGTAATATTAATATTAACTTTTGATATAATACTAGAGACACTTGGGGCTTTCAAGTGATATAAATCCTGAGAAAATCAAGAGACAAGACACTGTGAGGTTTTCGGAGTTGGGCAATCGTTTGGAGTTGTTCATTTTATTGAGTCCACCAGTTACCACTCGGATTTAATTAGTCCAAACTTTTAGATAAATTCCGAAACTGACTAGCCTTGACTTAACTGACTTATAAAGCTTGAACTTTCAGGCGATTCGGCGAACCGAACTTAATCGTAAAGACTAGTAACCAGGAAACTCAAAATTCTATAAAAGTTTTACCCCAGACCTGAGTCGCGCGGTTACGCTAGCGCTTTATTTACCCGATCTACCAAAGCTTCGGGTAATTTCCTAATTCTAAGTGAATCTTGAAGTGAACTTTTAAACTTGACTTTTGAAATTGATCTATTCCCAAAACCCTTACATCAACCAATCAACCGCCATCACGAGTCCCACATCAGAAGTGGGAAGACCGAGTGAGGAAACGACCAAAATGAGAGTGACAAGACCACCCGATGGAACTGCCGCTGCACCGATTGACGCCAAAGTGGCGGTGATTCTAAAAGACTCCAAAGTGGTACGCGAGAGTACGGTACTGTAACAGTATGTAACAAAGTTCAATGCTTTAAAAACAGTGAATAGTTCAAAGATGGTGTTCAAAGAAGATTATTTGGTGCCAAGTTGAAGTTTTTGGTAAAACCCACGCCACAGTGGCCACCTCGCCGATCCCCATATGAACCCCGTTGATCTGGGCGATGAAAACAGCCGCTACCGCCTCGTATAAAGCTGTTCCATCCTAAAAATGTATTCAAATATATTCCTGCCGACTAAGTCTATTAAATCAAACATTTATATTGCTAATGTTCGAAGCGATAGATTGAGAGCTTGTGATTTTAAAATCCCGTTATTTCTGATGTTTGTTGCACTTTTATAGCATCAATAACATTGATTAGATTCACAAATTCTAATCTGCAATTCTGAAAATCGGCAAATGCAAATTACTCAATGTTATTAACCATAAACCAAACTTTTTACCATATTTACATTCGTGCCAACGGGAAGTACAAATTTCGAAACTCTCGGATCAACACCCAAACGATCTAAACACCCGAAAGTGCACGGCATTGTGGCAGCACTGAAATAAGCTTCGAAGATATCAATAGATACAAATATAATATTAGAATTAGAAATGATTTGCATTTTATTACCTCGATCCAGTCCCGATTCCGGTGATCAACGCCTGGCCGAGTCCGCGTAAAAACACGTACGGATTCTTCCGTGAAACCAAATAATAGATCATCGGTAAAGTGATCAAAACTTGAAGTAAAAGACCTGAAATTTCATTTAACTTTAAATGTTACAATTTTTACCTATAACAACGGTGAGAATGAAGAATGAGAGTGTTCTAACCGTTCCCACCAAATCGGTCACTTCGAGGATTTTTGAGCAAACGATCGAACTGATTCCGATCGGGCCAAACCTGGATTTATGTGAACTTTTATGTTACAATAATAGATCTAGATTGAGATTATATTAGACTTTATAGAGTTTATTTTGAAATTTACATTGAAAACGCACCACATAATCAATTTGACCATTTTGTGGATGACGAGATCGATGGCGATGAAGAGATCCCTGGAATGAGACTCGGCTTAAAGATATTTAGCTATTGGTTTTGTTACAGGAGTTGAGCTGAATAACTTTTATTATATTAATTAAACTAAAGATATTTAGCTTTGTATTTGAGATTCGATCAAAGAATGAATCAGCGGCTAGTCTTTATTCGAGCAAAGAAATGATAGACTTGTCTACATATTTGGTACACTTTGTGCTTGATGGAAACGTACCATATCTGGCGCAATATATTCTTTATTTTTGTGACAAGGTTATTGTATGAAAATGGAGAATTAAGCGCGCTAGACGAGGTGTGTTCAAGCAAGCACAAAATACACATCGAATTGAAATAAAAGCATTGAAATAAAGGCAACGCTCCGTAATTACGCTTGCTCTATCGGTTAAAAGGCAAAGTATTCAGCGTTTGTGCGCGATATTTTGCTCCCGGCGGTTTTCAGTTATGGGGAATCTGACTTTTAGGTCCTTTTTTAAAAAACGGGCGAGGCTTAACATGGGTTACGGTAGTTTTAGTCGTTTGAAGGGAATTTTTGTGCTAAAAAGTGCGCTCGACGAAAACAATTCTGTTCTCTGTTTCTTTTTGCATTTCTTTTCACTTCTTTTTCCTCATTTCTTCACTTCATTCTTCTCTTTCTCTATTGTACATGGACCCTTTAAACTATGCGCGTTCTCCAAACCCGTCTCGAAGGCTCCAAACCCGTCCAAACCTGAATGGGTCCTCCGCCTCCCCAACGGGAAACGCAAAGGGAGTGAGCGTTTTTCGCTGGTGGTGCTAATAAAGAGAAAATGTACCGTAAAATGCTTTTTCTTAAGCTAAAATAGTTTGCATTTTACCTGAGCGGAAAGGCTTGCGGTCCGACGACGGAAATGCACACGCCGACACAGATACAGAAAAGGATTACACCTGAAAATATTCCGTTTTCAAATAAAGATGAAGTATCCAGTTATAGCTTTCTTAGCTTTCTTTGTAGCTTGTAGCTTGTAGCTTTCTTATTCAATATCAATATCCCCGCTTCACTCACCCAAGACATTCATCCCGTTAACCGATTGTACTTTTAAAACATCTTCAGATATTTCGGTTCCATTTGATATCTATAACGAAAATAATAACTGAATATCAAATCTAGCTTTAAAAAATGATAACTGAATATCTTTTAAAGAGTTTAATGCTAACTTTTGTAAGAGTCACATATTTTGTTTGTTTCTGCTGGAAAGTCGCTTGCACAATGTTATCCGGAAACATGTTTCTGAAATCAGTAAAAATAAATTATCAATGATTGTATATCAATTCCAAAACCATATACCAACAATTATCTCAAAAATACCTCAACAAATCCAAGACTTTTTCCTGTGCCGGTGCCCTCTTTTGCACTTGTTCCCCTCCACTTTTCATCGTTTTCTCTTTCACTTTTGGATCACCCGGATGAATGACCAAAACGAGAATCATACCTAACTTGAAAATTTTAAATTTTTACACGATTTTATCGAAAAATTTACAATCACAGCGTGTGAGAGGGAGATTCCATAGTAAACGAAGGCACGCGAACCGATTTTACCCGAGCTTTTCGCGTCGAGTTGGGAAATTCCTGAATGTTTCTAAAATGATTAGGGTATCATTTTTTACTGTTTACCCATTATCTAAACATTATAATATCTAACTAGGTATCCCTATTATGTCTGGTTCGGTGCCAAGGTCGTTTCAAACGGTTTCTAACAGTAATAAAGTAAAGAAATGAATGGCAAAGAATTTGGAACCGAGGGGGAATTGTACTCTTTGCCTTCTGCTTATAGAGCAGATGCTCTACCACAGAACTATTGGCGTCTTCTTCGCGTAGGAAGAAATAGGAAAGACAAGGAAGAAGAAAGAAAGGAAGAAAAAGAAGGAAATATCCGGGTCCCCAGAACCTTCAGTCATCAGGCCAGGCCAAAGCCAGGCCAAAGCCAGGCCAAAGCCAGGCCAAAGCCAGGCCAAAGCCAGGCCAAAGCCAGGCCAAAGCCAGGCCAAAGCCAGGCCAAAGCCAAAGCCTGGTAAAAAGTCAGGTACATGCCAGGCCTGCAGTAAAGCTCCGCCAAGCCAGGCCCGGCTTGGCAGAGCCAGGGACTGGCCTAGGCAGAGCCAGGGACTGACCGGTAAACTTGTCACTGTCACTGACCAAAGTCTACCTACCAAAGTTCTAAAGAAAACTGACCAGAGATGAGACTCGCCGCAATCAACGGCAAAATGATACACTTCAATGTGTTCAGGAAAATCTCGCCCGGGAAACCGATATATCGGATGAGATCTTTTGATGGATCGGCTAGCCTGGAATGCAAATTTGAAACTTGGGCGGCTTAAAATGGGAAACACATTCTTTCTGGTGCACTAACTGCAATTGATAAATTGAGTATCCCAGAAAGGGTGTGTCACATTTTTGAGCACAAAGTAAACATCCGAACTTCTAAACCTTAACAAAAGTCCCAAGCAAATCCCGGTGAAAACAGAAATAATTGTCACATAGAGTAGAAGATGTTTCTTCAATTTGATGAACCATTTCGGACGTCGCAGAGATTTTGATGACATTCTGGAATTATTATGTTATTTAAATAAAATTTCAAGTTCGATATTAGTTTGTTAAAAGTTTTTCAATCAATAAAAATAGTTTCACGTTTTTGTCAGGAAAGGGAGTCATTTTGGGTACTATTATTGGGGTAAAGCGAAAAAATTTCAATTGGTTTGGAAGTCGAGAAGATTATCTGATGAAATTATTTGAAAAAAGATTACAGTAGACCGTGGAGATATTTTAGAAATTTGGGTGGACTTGGTTCGGTTCATAATATACCACTAATTAGATCTAAATCGTTTATCGGTACTGGTACAAGTCAAGTCTATTACCAGGTATTATAACTTGTGAACCAGGAGCTACAGAGCTACAAAAACAGCACAAAATACTCATAACAATAACATAACAATATACAAAACCCATCGGAAAACAAATCTGGAATCAGCAAAATAGAGATAGGGGTTCAATTCACCGATAAAATGATCGATTCAACGAAACAAAGCGATTCAAAGGAGAAAAAGTGGTCTCTTTCAGTTTTTCCTCTTTTTCTTTTCAATAAATTTCTTTCTTATGATGGAAAACGATAGTATAAGCAAAAAAAAGAAAGAAAAAACTGGTCTTGAATCAAGAAGAAAATGATTTGAACTATTTTGCTCACAAAGTTAACAATCATAATATTATAAAGACAAAACTACAGTAAAATTTGCGTAAATCTTTAAAAATAGGTAATATTTTAGATATTTTCCATAGCTAGGTTCAAATAAATCGAATGAACCCTCGTTTTTTGAGTTCACTGACAAACTGACAATCCGCTTTCAAACTTTTCCCCCGAGAGAACAGAGTGAAACGAAAAACTCAATAATTTGCATTTTCTCATAGATTTTTTTGTAGATTTCAAAATTTTACATAATTTTCAGGAAATTGAAAGCTAAAAGCAAGTTATTCAAGCAGAAATTTGGTACTTACAAAGTTGTCAGCTTTAAACAGCTTTTTTGACAAGAAAACTATACTCTGACTCTATTTTTATAAATATTTTAGTTGTCTTAATTAGTTGTACAACTTTTTCCATACTAAACCCCTCAAAAACGATCCATTTCCCTCTTTGACTCGACGCTCTTTGTGCGCAGTCATAAACGCGCGCTTTCTGGCACATGGCTGGAGAGGGGGTGATAAAAAGGGCAACCTCTCGCACTGCCCAACGTGCTTTCGGTGATGAAAAAACTGGACGACGAGTCTGAAAAACATGCTCATGTTGTTAAAACGAGGCATTTGTCTGAGTTAGCTTTTTGATTTTTTAGAATTTAATGATTCCTGAGCTTTTTTCCCGTTTCCAAATACCTTTATTCATCCGGTATGTACAAAAATCACAGATAATTAAAAATTAGGCAATGCGATTTGATATGTGCGTATTGGAGAGTACCTAGTGACCAAATTGAACCCGATTTTGAGTTTTTGAAGAACTTTCAGCAATGCGATTCGATCGAGTTGATGTGCGGGAAAGTAATCCGGTAAAAGAGATGGGAAAGACTCTGAAAATGAAAATTTTACTTCAATTATCAAATTCTAAAGCTTTTAAACAACTGTAAAGATTAAATATTTGATAAATTTATTTATTAGTATAGAATTTGGCATATTTTAATCTATTGTACTTTTATCAAAGTTCACCTCTCCCAAAACGATCGCCAAACAGAGCCAAACGTTGAATGTCATAAAGATCAACATTAAAGCATAAGCAAAAATTATCTGAAAACAATTATAGACATTTTCTTTTAGTTGAAGTTTTATAATTAAAAACTTTCTTGAAATTTTAAAACTAAAACTAAACTAAAAGTCTTTAAATAAACTTGATTTCATATTTTTCCTTACCTGAATGATGTGAAGTGGTAAATCGACTAACGCCTGTGCAGAGATCTTTGGACTAAAGCTGAAATTTGCATTTAGCCAATTAAACTTTAATCCTTTTACCGTAATCTAGCTTCCGGTTCTACTAGAGTTGTCTCCAATGCATTTCGAATATCTCGATATTGACGGAAGAATTTCACCGTCTCGTACGCGACACAGAAGAGAAAAACGAGGAGACAACTGAAGAACATTCCTGAAAAAAGAGGAGCGGTTGAGGGTTTTTCAAATTTGAGACTAATGCCTAAATTAGATTAATGCCATTTTCATCTTGTTTTCCCACACCTCCCGCACTGTCGGGCATCCACCATTTGAAGAGAATTGTCTCCATTTGACCGAAGTGAAATGACATCGAGTGACCCATTTCGTGTGAAGGCTAAAATGCTGTGGATAACCTTGTACATATTTTTTTTACTATGTCTTTGGTGATTAACGTGCTTTCTAAAAATTAAACCTAGAAAAAAAAGCTAAAAAGCTGGTTTTCTTAAAATTTTCCCAATATTTTACTTGTGTGGCCTAATATTCATCACATCACATCAATATGGCTATATATCAAGATATTTTCGGCTTCCTATTTTGCACTATTAATTGAGAGCTTTAAGGGAGCTTTAAAGGAACTATAAAGGAGCTTTAAAGGAACTACAAAGGAGCTTTAAAGGAACTATAAAGGAGCTTTAAATGAGCTTTAAAGGGACTATAAAAGTCTTCACCTTAACTGTTGATCATAAAAACTTATGATCAACAGTTAAACTCACTGATATGCAAAACTGACAAACTGACTCACTGACAAAATCTCCAAAATTTACTGAGATTTTGTCTTTTCCGTTTTCTTCTGATCTCCATTGTTGTTTGAGTCTCGTTTTGGGGTTTCTGTCTTTTGTTGGGTTTTAGTCAAAGCTGAAGTTACTTTTCGAGTTAGAGTTAAAGCTAAATTTTACGTGAAAATGCTAAAGCTCAAAAAGATATGAACTACGGCAGTTTTCTGTGGAACCAAGAATTTTCTTAAATGAGCATGGCCATTTCTCGGCCTCTTGCAAGCCTTGAGCCTTGCAAGCCTTTATCCTCAACAATAGCCTAACAATATCTTATAGCAATGCAATCCATATCGACAATGGATACATTAGAACAACAAAAATCTCCGAAGCCTCACCATTGTCGTCGATTCTTGTTGAAAATTTGCTGGATGATGGGCATGAGCCGAGTGATCGTGACCGGCCATTCTGGCTTCCTGAAAACAAAAACTTTATAACAACTTTATAACAACTTATAACAACAAGTCTGTAAAGCTGAAAAGCTTTGAAAGGAAAAGTTAGAGAATTGAATGAAATAAAGATCTTTTGAGGAATCTTTGTCATCGAGGGGCTTTTGGGGGAAATTGTGTTGATTTCCAGTGAAATGGGTAAATATTTTTCTTTCTCGAAAAACAGATGACTCTAACAGGAAAGAAATTTCAAGAATGTATGAAAGTGCAGCAAAAGTTTTTGCCTGAAAAGTTGGGAAACCTTTTTTGGAAGCAAAAAGCAACTTTACCATTAACTACTGGAATAATACTGCAATGCTACAATAACTTTACATTGGATAGACTAGAAAACTGTATAGCTTAAGCAAAAATACTACCAACTGCAGTATACCGTCTTTTATTATAAGATCGAAATACTGTAATGATTACTATGTGTCATTATTGATCATTGTTTACTGATTACTATGTCAAAGTGAAAGCATTCAATTAGCAAGGCTGAATACCTTCAATAGAAGATTTAGATAGATGGCTATTCAGTCTTAGATTTTCGTTCCAGCATACTGTAAGTGATCTATGTAAGTTCAGGCATACTTTAGCCAAATAAGAGACTGAAGCTGTACAATATTTTTGGAAAGACATAGAAAAAGCATAGCTTAAGGTTCAAGAAGCGATTGAAAGATAAACATTTGAACAGTTTCAAATTGATCACAAAAAATTTAAGCAACTACTATTTCTGCTCGTTAATAAAGCAATCAATTGGTGGTTTAGTAATCGAATGAGGCGTTTCGTGGGTCATTTGTTTGGAGGGGGAGGTGTGCCCCTTCTCTTTGTGTGATGGGTAGTCATCCCCATTTTCAAAGAGACACGCTCCGTAAACAATCGATTTATATATGTAATGACACCAAAAAATCGAGCTAATGATCTAATAGAGCTTATAGAGAATTCAAAAATAGAAAAAATAACTATAGATCAAATATTCCTGGTCATTTGGACTTCATGGAGCTGAAACTTTGTATAAACCTTTATGGGCGACTGGAAAACTTTTGAAAGACGTGAAACCAAGATACTACTGGCTTTATCGTTTGCTTAAAAAAAGCCTAATTCTTCCAAACAAGCCCAACAACATTGCAATTAAAAAGCAAACAATTTTCAAATCACAACTCGTTTGTTGCTAACTATCTACACCAAGATTAAGTACTCGTAAGTACTATCTACACCAAGATTAAGTGCTTGTAAGTACTATCTACACCAAGACTAAGTACTTGTAAGTACTAACTACACCAAGATTAAGTACTTGTAAGTACTATCTACATTGATCTTGGTGTAGATAGTGATCAGTAAGACAAAAAATTTAGCTTATAGCAAAAAAAAAAATCGTTTGAAAGAACAAAGCTTTACGAAAAGAAAGAACAACCTATTGTTACACCGCTGAAACGACGCTAGCGAGAACGGTTTCGGGCACAAAAATTGTAAGAAAAGAAAGGCTAACACTTGAACAATGCTTTTGAATACAAACTTTGCAATGGCTAAATCGGTTTGTTGTCAGTTCAAAGATATACAATCAAACAAAAATCAAATACAATTCTTAGAAATCTTTTTCCTGAAAACATCTCTCAAATTGTCTCACCATTTTCGGTTAAAAGCGTAAATTCCCGGGAATCTAATAGTCGTAAATTACGAGTCACCTTTGGCATAAAACCGGATATCCGATCAGCAAATGAGCCGATCAGGTGAGTCGAGTGTTTTTGCAAAAAAACGAAAAAGATTTCTGAACGAGAACTTATCGAATCGGGCTTTGATATTGTTTTATTTATAGCAATTTAGCAATTTATAGCAAGGTAAAGCTATTTGTTTCAAATAGGAAACAATTGTTATTGAAGGAATTACAATTTTGGTTTTCATAATGAAAATTGGCTACTTGAATAGCCAGAGCTAGTGTTGGAGTTAGAGGCTGTCAGAGCTGATGACCAGTTTCTATCGACGGCAATTGACAAAAACGTTGATCAAGAAAAGGGTAAAGAAGTCAGAATCGAAAAGAAATCAAGAAATCGAGTCGATTGAGGGTGGAAAAGCGAGGGGGTGAGGCTATGAGAAGAATGGTGAATGAAGGGGAAGAGCTGAAGGGAAGGGGAAGAGCTGAAGGGAAGGACAAGGAGGACCGGTCCGCCGCCGCGCATAGCATCGCACATAAGCATACAGGCATTCCCCTTTCTGACTCAAAAACACCCTATTCCTCTTTTGCATGAAAAATGATTCCCCGTTCTACTTTCTTTCTACTTTTCTTGTCTAAACCGTCCTCTAAATGGTGCGCTTATGAGAAAGCCACCGTACTCCAGTTTGTGACTGAATCTTCTCTCGATAAACATCAAATTGTACTATTAGATTAGATAGTTATTTAGATTAACAAAGCTACCATGGCCGTCTTTTTAAAGTGCGTGAATCTGTTTCTCTTCGTGGTCTTTACCAGCTCAACTCCGGAATAAATCAAACTACATAAACTAGAATTTCACCAAAAGACAGCTGGATCTACCATTGTAAACCTTTAATATCAACAATGATTACGGAAAAAGGGGCATCGAAAGGGATCTAGTGCTGTTTAGCTTCTTAATCACTCAAGCGCTGCTCTTTTCTTTTGATCATCGTTGTCTCACTTCTTCAGTTCTTCAAATCATCATTTAATTGGCACTTGTCTTGTTCGATCATTTTCACATCACACATACACATCGGTAAATCTTTCACAAGCAATAGCGAATCGGAAAACGAAAATCGCCAGCCAATTACCGGTGTTTTGTTTAAAACGGTTATTGATCCAGATTTGGGAAAAACTGTGAATGAAAATAAAGTTGTTACAAATGGAAATAAAGTTGTTACAAAGATACAAACAAAGTTAGCAAAGGAGTACAATCAGTTTGATGAATACATTGTGCGGTAAGAAAAAGCAAACTTTCCATTTTTGCCTGAAGTCTAAAAAATCGAAAGAGTTTATTGAACTTGAAAGGGAAAAAAGAGAGAAATGTTCCACAAAGAACTGAAAAAAACAAAAAGAGAAGAAATGAACTCTTTTGGAAAGAGAAGAAAATAAATGATTTGGTTTGAAAAGTTTGAAATGAATGAAATGTGGTCCATCATCGCTGGTTATTCTCCTTTTTTGTCCACTCATAAATATCGACTAAAGCGAGAAAATGGGAAAGAAATGAAGGAAAAACAAACATAATCTCCGTGAAGCTATAAATATCAAAAAAATGTTGGATGTTGCAATTTTTAGTGTTTTCTTCATTTTAAATTAAACTGGACATAGCAAACTGGCTCAACCCTTTTTTTTGGTTTTAAGTTATTTTTTTTTTTATTTTAAAAATTTTTTTATTTTTTATTTTTATAAATTTTTTTAAAATATTTTTTAAAAAAAAAAAAAAAAAATAAAAAAAATTAAAAAAAAAAAAAAAATTTTTATAATAAGGGCCCCTTTTATTTTGATAACGGCTTTAAGACGCTTTGGATAACTTTCCACGGCGGCCCGCAGGGTACTTTGTGGAATTTCCGCCCAGGCTTTCTATAGAGCCTTTTTCAGACTTTTAACGTTTGCATGTTTTGTTGTGCATGCTTTTTGCTCCAAAATTGCCCAAACACAGAAATCCATAACATTGAGGTCGGGCGAATTAGCTGGCCATTCATTGGCGGGAATGAAGTCGGGCAAATTGTTTCGACACCACTCTGTAGATCAATGCCTTCGACAGTAAGCTTTCTACTTTCTTTTTCTATCGTAATTTTGCTACTTTTTTATCCAATTTATGTACCTTTGATATCTTTTGTAAACCAACATAGATTCAGACTCAAAAGTTACTTAGATTAGAGAAAAATAGAGACATACCGTAAATACTGTAATAGCACCCCAGCCCCATAATGATGGTGCGGAGCGTTGCGTAGTCTAGCTTTGGACGCGCTTTTCTCGACATTGGTTTATGCTACAATGTGCACTTAGGTATCAAAAAATAGCTGAAATTCAGGGCTATTTTTTGATACGAAAGACGCATTTTTTGGAAGCACGAGTGGATCCAGTAAAATAGAGCGAATAAAATTTGCTGTCTTTAAAAGATGGATAATTTGGAAAACTACCGTAATCTTTTCTTCAGATGTGTGCGTTTCAACTTAATATTACCGTAAATACTGTGATTGGACCCCACCCCCATAATGACGGTGCGGAGTGTTGCGTAGTCTAGCTTTGGACGCGCTTTTCTCGACACTGGTTTATGCTACAATGCGCGCTTAGGTATCAAAAAATAGCTGAAATTCAGGGCTATTTTTTGATACGAAAGACGCATTTTTTGAAAGTACGGGCACTTTGAAAAAAATGAAATACTAAAAAACTTTTGCGACTACCCGACTGTACGATGGGGGTGGGGTACTATTACAGTATTTACGGATCAAGAAAAGGGTTAGCCTTTCTTTTCTTACAATTTTTGTGCCCGAAACCGTTCTCGCTAGAGAAAGTGAACCTCTTTTTTGCTTCTCTGACACAATTGATGCTAGGAAAAGAAAAGGTTGAGTGCACCAGAAAGGGTATGTTCACGTTTTCAACCACAAAGTGCACTTCAAAAAGGAGAAGGCTCAATATCTGTTTAGATCTACAAGTGCCAGAAATGGATCTCACATGCCTAGCACATGTAGAATCGCTTCTACATACCCAGAATGTTTTCAATATAATGTTTAGTTTGTTCTTTGATTCATAATTCCAGGGTCCAATCCCAAATTCCCTCGATTCCTTCACTTTATGTCCCCCTTTTCATATCCAAATAACTGACGGGCAAATACTTATGAAAAAGAGAAACTGAGTGAGATCTCTTTCCCCTTCTTTTCCTTTTCCTTCTCATCTCGTGTCTTTCGATCACCAATCTTTTCATCAACTCTTTTTTATAATGTCTAAAGAGTGTATACAACCTCTAAAAACATTCACAGATCTCCTAGTTTTTGTTATTTATCATTACCAAGTTTATAATTGTAATTTTGGTCACTTTTCGAGCTTGAGCCCAGATTTTTGTCTGGAAACTAGGGAAATTTGAATTCGGCACGTACCGTATTTCTTCGAATAGAAGACCGGGTAAAGAGTATCATCGCGTACTCCTGCTTAGCAGCCCTTTTTAAAATTTCTTTTCTGCATAAAAGCTTTCAATCAAGTGCTATAGAGCTGGAAAATGGCTCAAAAATACCACAGGAGCTAACAGATTTTTAAAAAGGGCTGCTACGCAGGAGTACGCGATGATACTCTTTACCCGGTCTTCTATTCGAAGAAATACGGTATTTGCGGAACCACTTTGAAAACTTGCAATTGATTTTAATCTAAATTTTATTATGAAATTGTTAGATGAATATTTAGAAATTCGAAATTTTTTCAAAAGTTAAGTTCTCTATGAGCTTGGGACGCACTTTGTGCTCAAAACTAAAAACGGATCCTTTCTGGTGCACTTCTTTATATGGTTCTCATCAATTCGTAAAGCTAGTTTTGAAAATTAATCCATTCATCAAAGCTCTTATCCAATGAATATTCACAAGTTTCTCGAAAAATGAATGAGATGAAGGTGTTGATTCTTTTATCACAAGTTTCCCTAGCGCTTTAGTCATTACAATTCTAGTAAGTACGACAATGCTATGTACTCCATCGTACTTACTAGAATTGTAATGTGAATGAAATGATGAATATTTTCTATTTTCTGAAGAGGATTGGGTTATTTTTACAGGAATATCGATATAAGATATTTATTGGATTAACATACAGTAGAATCTCTATATAATGATAGTAATAGGTATTCTTGGAGTTGAAGGGTCAGTGTTAGGGACAGAGATCTTCCAAACGAGTAAGCAAACGAGTAAGCTACGGGTAAACAGTAAGCTACGAGTAAGCAGTAAGCTAGACTTCAGGCTCAGGCTTTTGGTCTAAGACTTTTTGACCGTAAACCAGGGTAAATTAGAAGACAATCCTGGCTTATTGTTAGCTTAAAACTAAGCCCGTGTAAAGCCAACAATGGTTTCTAGCTTGGTCTAGTCAGGAAAAATGAGTAAACAACTCTGGCTAGTGATGGGAAATCATAAACTCAGTTACACAATTGCATATTCATCATTTCATTCTGATTACAATTCTAGTAAGTACGACAATGCGATGTACTCCATCGTACTTACTAGAATTGTAATGTGAATGAAATGATGAATATTTTCCATTTTCATTCTCTCCAAAAGCCCTCCGAACAACAAGCCATTTCGAATGAAATCATTTCCATTTCATCAAAGATTGATTTAGATTTAAAACGGATCAACGAAAGCTCATCTACAGTACTCCCAAGATCTTCTAATCCATTTCTATTTTGATTTGACCCAAAGCTTTTCCATTCAATCTAACCATTCACACATCATTTTGTCATCATAAAGCGGACTCCGAAATCCTCAAATCCTTCCGATCTAAGCCTATTCTCAGCACAAATGACATCAAATGACACAAATGAAATTCGAGACTTCCAAAATAGCCTCTAATTTTATACCTAAATGTTCAAAATTGACGACATTCCTCTAATCACAAAAGTTGTTTATTCGATTTCCCATTTTCCCCTCAAATCTCATCCAATTTCCCCTCAAACGCTTCACTGAATATCTCTATTTGAATGGGATTACAGGGATATTATTTTTTTTGAAAGGATTCCCCCATTTTTGATCATAAGATTCACTTTTCCAGTCGTTAATTGAAAACATTTTTCGGTGTACTCTTTGATGTCTTTTTAACAAAAAGCAAACTATTACTGAAATAGAAATAGAAATAGAAATAGAAATAGAGATAGAAACATAATTACACACACAATACAAAAGAAACGATTTTACACACAATCCTTTCAAATTCGTTGTCTTCGGGACTCTTTGCGGTGGAAATTTGTGGAAAATGAGGGAAAGACGATACAATGATACATTAGCATTTACCCTAAAGTCTCGAGTATAAGTTCATCCGAGTATAAGTTCTGCCTTAATTTACATTCGCTTTAATTGCTTTGAATTTCTTTTTGTTGGGTTTTTATACATTTTTATTGTTATATAAACTTTTATTATTGTTCTTGGAGCGCGGGATACTACAGGGTGACAGCCTATCACCATTGCTATTTGTTATGTGCATGGATACATCCAGACGATAGTGTTGAAGAAGACGCTGGAAAGCATCTCTTTCGACCGTCGACGTGGACTTTGGCCGGATGAAGAGGCCAGGGAGGGATCCATAAGACTGAGCACCGGAGAGGAGCAGGGCGGACGCGCCGAGCCACGCCCGGAGCAACAAATAACAGCATAAAATTGCTATAACCCTCAATAAATTTACTTCTATTATTGTTCTTAAAAAGCAAAAAAGTTATGCTGCAGCGGGGTTCGAACCCTCGACACACCGCACCGGAGACAGCCGTCAATTTGCATGCGAAAACCAAACAGAACTTATACTCGCGACTTTAGGGTAATACAAGTACCATTGTATTCAAGGTTTTTATTTGAAAATTATTTTTCTGATAAAGGAGGAGATCTATTTTGGTGATGAATAATGACTGAATAAATTCGAAGTTGACTATTCTTTAAAGGCTATGATGGGTTGACTCACACCTCTTCGTTGTATAGGGACCATGAGGATTGCGCCGCTGTGTAAAAACAAAATTTGCGCCGAATGGAATTGCCATTTGCAAGGGCCTTCGCTTTGTGCGAGTCTGGTATCAAAATGTAGCCCTTCAATTGGGCTACACGATGATATAAAAAGCTTTTAGAAAAACTGTTGTTTAGTACAAGAAAAATGGCCGCAAAGTGAGAGTATCAACACTACACACCCATACGAAAGACGGTACGTCGTTGTTATTATTACGATGTACAGTCGGTACTCTCACTTTGCGGCCATTTTTCTTGTACTAAACAACTGTTTTTCTAAAAGCTTTTTATAACATCGTGTAGCCCAATTGAAGGGCTACATTTTGATACCAGACTCGCACAAAGCGAAGGCCCTTGTAAATGGCAATTCCATTCGGCGCAAATTTTGTTTTTACCCAATCTTCATGGTCCCGTTGTGTAGCTTATCTCTTGACGTATCTCTTGATTCATAAGCCAAACTTGGTGGAAACAAACATCTACCCTTTATGTGCTAAACTTGAGGCTGAATGCTTGACTTTGTATAATAGATATGCACCTGACCGGAATAAATGGTTTGGTCAATTTGTTTGCCCGAGCCTTTTTTCATGTGTACTTCTATCCATACGACCTGGTATTCCAATTTTTCCAGGCTGGACAAGAAAGATCAGTGTCAGGCCAGCAGCTAGGTTTGTTATAACCTAGTTTTGCTGTGGAAGTTGTAACTGGCTTCTGATCGGGTTTGACCCTAACTAACTAAACCCTAAAATAAATGTTTCCCCAACTATTTATTTTGGTGAAATATACAATAGAAAATAAAAACAAAACAAAATGAAGAAAATACATCAATAAACAAAAAGATTTACCCGCGAAAGGGCATTGATCCTGAGGAGAAGGTGCACAGCTTGCCCTAGATACAAGCCTCTTTTCCACTACACCACCGTGGAATTGTCGGGTGAGCGGGTGGACACCTCAAATAGACATGCCAAAAGCATTTTTGCCAAATATTCAAATCAAATATAAGTCTGAAATATTCAAATATCCAAATATCCAAATTACAAATCTCAAGAGCAAAAACAAAAACTGCATCAGATTCCCCATGAAATTCTCTACAAGATGGTCTGGGTCTTGTTTTGAAAAGCCACGGTGAGTTCTCTCTAGCAAGACCCGATTAGAACATCCCTATATACCAGTTGTCCCATAGACAAAACGCTAGAATATCTAACCAATTCTTTCTTTATCTCTTGCCATTGATCCCCAAGAAAGTATCCCACTTTCTCCAACAAAAAATGGAATGTTGTTGACGTTGTTTGGTGTGATTAAGGGAAAAGGATGAAAGAGAATGGAAAAGCCTTGTATGTGAGATGGGCAGATGAATATTTCATATCCATCCCTCTTCTATTCTATATTTTTGTCTCTTTTTCATGTCCCCCACTCATTATAATTCTCATTTTGGCGCTTTTCATCTCTCGAAGACTTTCCCCTCTTTCATTTAATGAAACCACAATTAGATATTGGATTCACTTTCAAAAGAAAAATCCTTTTCAAAAGTTGTATAAAAATAGATTTAAGATCAAGTTTGCGATCGTATATCATTGTAAATTCATTACCTATCAATTTTGAGGATACCGTTATATCCAGAGATCCAGAGTAGAAGAGGTGGGATTGAATGGATTCTATGGAGTCCGCCTTTCGCCGAGCGTTCAAGACTCCTCCCCAACGGGCCTATTCTCACTTTCTTCAATAGAAATAGGAGTTAAACATATCAATAGCGATCGTCGGTTTGGATATTTTTTGCTTAACTTTTTGAATTTTCAATAATATTAAGTTGGGACTAGACCATGGCTGCATATGCACTGGCCGGGTGGTATTTGAACTAGGCTTAGCTTGGAGTCGGGCCACTGCGCTCTGATCAAGTCTGGTCAACCAGTTTAGCACTGAGCTCTGGTCAAGTCTGGTCAACCAGTTTAACACTGAGCTCTGGTCAAGTCTGGCCAACCAGTTTCGCACTGAGCTCTGGTCAAGTCTGGCCAACCAGTTTCGCACTGAGCTCTGGTCAAGTCTGGCCAACCAGTTTCGCATATCCCTAGTTGGACTACTTAGGTCCAAGCTAGATCATGCTTACAATTGAACAAGCCGTGCTTTCGTTCGTTTTCCTATGCCGTTTTAGAATTACGAACTTGTGCCCAGTATGAACACCTAGCATATGGACTGAACATTGGCCAGTATTCGGCATCTTGAGCTTAATGTTACGAAATCTTCTCAATATAGGGAAAAAGCTAAACACTCGCACATGACATCTCACACTTCAATTTGCACGTATTCCCCTTTTCCCCAAACGCAATGTGAAAATTTCCCCACAAATAGAAAGTGTTTGGGATTTCAGGGGGAAATAATTCGAGAAAGGGAAAAAAAAAGAAAGGGACACAAGTTCCTCTCGCTTTCACGCATTCTTCCCCCTTTTACCTTCGATTTTGACAACCATCTGAAATTTTTCCCTGAAAGAAAAGTTCCTTGTTGATTTTTTGGTATGAGAATAGTTGAGTTTATTATTTTCGATTCTCACTTTTCAAATCAATTTTTTATTCAGTTCGTCGACTTCAGAGCTTGGATAACTAGGTAATAATCGAGCTTTGGGCTTCACTGCTAGCCAACCTCTTTCAACTATTTAATGTAGACTAATTGGTAGATAGATGGCAGATAGATGACAGATAGATTTGGGTGAAGGGTTAAAAGTTGTGTAGATCTAACAAAACGACAAGTTAAGTGAGGCTTTAAGACAAAATCCATATACATATTCATCGTTTATTCAGCTCGCGATCAGGAATGAGCCAAACTGGTCAGTTGGCTAAACTAGTACCAAGCTAGATCTAGTCTAAAATGTGGCCCAAGTCTGGTCTGAGTCAGCAAGAATTTAGAAATCTAATCTAAAGTCATTTAGAAATCCCTCTTACTCAAGCATTGCTTTATTGCAGGCTTGTTCACAGAAAGGACTGTCCTGGTTCAGGTCTGACCTGACCACAAAATAAGAGAATTGGTTAGTCCTGCCCCGAGCTTAGCCCAAGAAATTCTCGTTTGAAACATCCCTGCTCACCCTTGTCAAGGTTTTGAGTCAAAAAATGAAACACATATACTCACCAAATCCTTGCTCACCCATTGATTCATTCAATCGTTTTTCTTTGTCCAAAGCATTCTCGATAATTCGCTTAGCGGGTGTAGAAATGTAGAAATTGTTAATTTTAGCACCTCAAAAGGAGAATCTCCCCTCCGTCTGTCGAATTCTTTCAATCCATTTCCATTTTCCGTTTTGTCCTTTCCCCTTTACCCCAAATTTCTTCTAATTTTAGGGATCCTTAAACGGATTGTCGCCTTTTTTTTTTAAGGATTCTTGTTTTTTTTTTCTGCTCCATCACTCCCATTTTATTAGGTCTTTTCTTTTATTTAGTGGGACATTTTGGATTACAAGAATTTGTTGATACTCTCAGAAATCAAGCACCTCCACCAATTTCTTCGAATTTTCTTCCTGGTCCATTTTTGGTGTCTGATTTGGTATGACAAAATTTATGCTGGAATTGAATTGTAAAAGTACTTTGTGCTTGCAAACACACCCCTTCTGGCGCACTAAAACTGTTATTTTCTTGTGACAATGAACCGGTTTTACAAGAAAATCTAGCCTGGTTTGGCCTACAGACTGTTTAAGCTGTCTGTTTAAGCAACCCTAGGGCTCGGTTGTCATCATGAGCATGAATTATCGTCATAGGAATAGGGATAGAGTGATCCAATACTTGATAGACTCATTAAAATGACTGCTCTCTGTGAGCGCGCACAATCGCTCGCTTTCTGGCACACGCTCCCGATAGATAGGTGTTCCCTTTTGGATTGAGAGGAGGGCGGGCGACTGAGCCGATTTTCTGGTGTGATGGCGTCGTTATGCCCAAATTCCTGAGATTGATTTTTCCCCAATTTTTTTTTGTATTTCCGCCTCAAATTCCGTCGAACCATTGTGTTACTTAAGCTGTAGCCAAACTGGAAGAAAAATGCGATCTGAATTGAGTTTCTCGATTTTCTCAAGACTGATGTTTTGTTTCTTGATCCAGAATCGATTCGGCCTAGACCGAAAGCCGTAAAATTTCGAAACTGATGAGCTACGTGCCCTTTCTGACTTTAAAACTCATCTTTCGCATTCTAATCGATGCGACTACTGTAGCTGTTGCTTCAGGATTGAACTCCTCCTTCCCCATCCGTTTCCCCCGATTTCTTTTCTGATTTCCGTTACCCAGAGTGATGGTTTTGTTGTGATTTTCCTTCCGAAAATTTTCCCCAATATTTTTTATCTGGGCCAAAATGGGCTCTCTTTTTTTTGAGCGAAAATTGCTGCCATAACGACGACAGAAATCGGGAAATTTGAGGGGAAAATTTTGATGGATTTGCGAGAAAAAACAAAAGAGATTTGGATATTTTCTCATGGGATAAAGTTTTT
The DNA here is from genome assembly GCA_958450365.1 of Mesorhabditis belari. Taxonomy (NCBI): domain Eukaryota; kingdom Metazoa; phylum Nematoda; class Chromadorea; order Rhabditida; family Rhabditidae; genus Mesorhabditis; species Mesorhabditis belari. The sequence goes on along the minus strand of CAUEEP010000758.1, from coordinate 2,196,326 downwards.
TTAAAGAATAGGGAAAGCAAATTGGAAACGGTCAGTTTTGATGGGATAAATATAAAAGTTTGGCAAATTTGGATAATACTGTGATTTATTCTTCTTCTGAACAATTGGCTCGATTACTCGCAAGCTCAGACCTTTCAATGACAACATTGATAAACCTCTTGCTTCACTAAAGTTATCATTGTTTTCAAATTTCGAAATTGAATTAAAACGACTTAAATTTCCGATGACTATAGGGTTACGGTGGTTTTGTTTCTGATTGCACATTTTAGAACGTTTTTAGAGGAACTCAATCTAACAAACATTGCTAAATGAAAGTCAAAAGGTTTCATCGTTATCATCTTGAATGTAACATCGGGCAGTAATCGTTGAACGATTGTTGAATCCAAGTTTGAAATTAGTTAGTTTAAAATTAGTTTAAAGCTTTTTTAAACACTAGCCTACTTGTGAATGTTCATTTTAAAAGCCAAAAAGTTGAAGATTTAAAACCGATGAAAATTTTGAGATTTTTGAGATCAGCCCTGGTATAGAATTTTTTCTATAAAATGGAAAGTCATATAAATAACTAATAGTTTTTTTAAAATAGTCTGCCAATTTCATAAACAATCTCACACAAATTAACCTTGCTTTTCGCATGGATTATCCAATTGTAAGCGGATTTCTGCACGTGAGATAAACAGGCGTAGTTCGTTTTCTTATTTTTGCTTTTTTAACTTTTAAAATCTTTCAGCTTTCAGCTGTGTTTTGCGATCATTTTCTACTTCACCACGCCTTTTTTTCAATGAAAAGCCCAATTTCCGCCTCTTCCCCCAAAAATTTCCCCTATAAGAGTGAATCAGAGAAGATTTTGGTTAGAACCAGAACCAGAGTTTTTTCATTTTTTCTATACTTACATTTTCTTCTCTAAATACGTTACACTGGGCGTCAACTGACGAGTCTGACTCAGTGTCACATCCCAGACTTGACTTGGGGACAAAACCAGATTTCTATATCTTTAACCACACGGCTTATGCCAACCGTTTGAGTGACTTCGGTCATTACCGTAAATACTGTAATAGTACCCCACCCCCCTCGTACAGTCTCGTCGTCGCTAGTCGCAAAAGTTTTTTAGTATTTTTCAAAGCGCCCGTACTTCCAAAAAATGCGTCTTTGGTATCAAAAAATAGCTGAAATTCAGGGCTATTTTTTGATACCAAAATGAAGATTTTAGCTTCAACCAGTGTCGAGAAAAACTCGTTCAAAGCTAGACTACGCAACACTCCGCACCGTCATTATGGGGGTGGGGTACTATTACAGTATTTACGGTAAGAAACCGGGTGGAAGAATTAAACATTGAAAAAAACACTTGATCTTTTTAAGGAGAACAAAATGGTGCACCAGAACCTTTTCATTAAACCTTTTCAAGGTGCTCTTCGGATCATGACACCTTTTGTGACTGATAGATCTTCGGATCTATCAGATCTTCAAGTCTTTTATAACATCTTATATCTTATGACCTGATTGTTGTTCTTTATTTATAAATATATAAATAACTTAGAAAGTTTCTATATATACCAATAAATTATTATTTTACTTCTATTTATAGAATTCTTAAATTAAAAAACTTTGGTCATTTTTCAGATTCAATTGCTTACTCATTTGTTTGTTTTTTTCGATATTTATTCAAGTAAACACTTCTTTTTTTATTGGTAAGTGAAGAAATCATGTGGAGAAAAAAGAAAAGAATAATCGAATCTTTCTACGAGATTTCCCCTCAAAAAAGAGTTCTCTCAAGGATGAGAAAAGATCACAAATAATATTTTTCGTTTTATTTTGAAAGATTCTAAAACTTTTCTTCTTCAATTCCCCGTTTTGTTTTGCTGCAGCATATCCATTTGGCCAGGCAAACATCAAAAAGTTCACCCATTCTCACGAAATTTTTACTGAAATATTCGATCAAAGGTTCCTCAAGGATCCTTAAAAGATGGATATTTTGGAAAAAAATCGTAATCTTTCGATCTTTCGATAAGAGGAATCAAATTACCTAATATTAAGTTGAAACGCACACATCTGAAGAAAAGAGAACGGTAGTTTTCAAAATTATCCATCTTTTAAAGACAACAAATTTTATTCGCTCTATTTTACTGGATCCACTCATTTGAAAGTGAAACTCCCGGTGAAACTTGTATTGTTTGGATTTAAAGTAAACTTTGAGCACTTTAAGTAAACGCATGCTTTCCGGTGCACTGATTTATCGATGTGAAAAAGATAAATGAAGTGTAGAACTGTTCCAACCAAGCCCTGTAACAAAGAAGTGAAAGAATTGGCAAGAAAAAGCAGAGAAGGGATTGAACCTTCGACCTTTTACTTTCCTTTTCTGCTCTAACCGGTACCTTAACTTGCCAAGATAAAGAAGGAAAGATAAGGAGGAGAAGAAAGGAAAGAAGGAAAGGAAGAAAGAAGTCAAGACAAGACAGAAGCTAGGTCTGGCCTGGTTTTGGACTAAATTTGTAGCTGGATTAAATTTGCCTTGAAGCAAATTCTGGTGGAGTATGCCAGAAAGTCGTTTTCAAGCATTCACCTCGAACCTAATTTCCCTTTTGTACTCTTTCCATAAAATCCAAATTTAGTGCCAAATAAAGATCAGAGTTTAAACGCAATATTCGACTATTTCTCGTTATTTTCTACCGTAATCCACCTTCAATTCGGCACTAACTTTGACGAAAAGTCTAATAATGAATCACTGATATTTTGATGTTTCTCAATCTTCATTTGAAGCCTTGCTTAAATGCTTTTTGTGATTATGAAAACTTTTCTCACCACGTGTTTCTCTCTGCCATTTTTGACATTTATCAAGAAAATCCCATTTTTTTTTCGTCTAACATTCCCTTGAAGATAATCTGCTGGATTATCCACAAATTTTTCTCACATGAATTCATCGAAGAGATTAGAGAAAGAGAAATACAAAAATACTACTTGATAAGATTTGTAAAGATTTTAGAATATGTTTATACCGTATTTTCTCTAATAGTAGTGCACCCTGAGCGTCGCCTAAATTGCTCGAAATCTCGAGAACCGCTTATCAGAACCTATTGATGTGGGGTCGGGAAAGGTAGCTGACGATAAGATCTAGTTGGTTGTTAAAATGATCTTGTGATCTTGCCTTATCTTGCCAGCGTGTTTGGAACCCTCGACCATCCGCTTAAGAGACAAAACTCCTTAACCAGTCGGCCAGCTGGCCAAGTACCGTATTTTCTCTAATAGTAGTGCACCCTGAACGTCGCCTAAATTGCTCGAAATCTCGAGAACCGCTTATCAGAACCTATTGATGTGGGGTCGGGAAATGTAGCTGACGATGAGATCTAGTGGGGGATTAGAGTGTTGAGCTTTTGCAAAAGCTTGGAAACCGTAAAATCGTCACCAACTCGGCTCGCCTAATTGTCGAGTAATGCGTTTTCTAAAAAGTGCGCCTGCGCGAAAAAATATAAAAGCAATTTTTTTGCGCAGGTTTGGGGAAGTGCGACAAATGCGACGTTCTTTTTGCGCACCCGGACATTTGCGCACCTTTTTTTCCGCACTTAGCCCATTAGCGCACCTTTTTTGCGTTTTAAAAAAGCTCTAAAAAGCTAATATTAACCAATTTCTATGCTAAAAGTTGTTTTTCTAGGTAATTTTAGGGCGTAGAATCGAAATTTTGACATACCAGAGCTTGTGGAAACAAACGGACGGAGTTATACAAAGAGAAAAATCGACAATTTTCTGTAATTTGATCTAGCCGTTTTGTCTTTCAAATTTGTCTTTCAAATTGATTCCACACGCTCTGTTATGTCAAAATTTGAATTCGACACCCTCAAATTACCTAGAAAAACAACTTTTGGAATAGAAATTGGTTAATATTAGCTTTTTAGAGCTTTCTTAAAACCCGAAAACAGGTGCGCTAATGGGCAAGGTGCGGAAAAAAAGGTTGCATTTGTCCCACTCTCCAGGTTTTTCAAAAAAATAATGTTTCACATTGGAAGGGAATTTCCCACCGAATCAGTTAAACGGCTGAGTATCTTTAAAAAGTGTCGCATATAATGCGGGGCTCGTCATTTTTCCGTCATTGTTTGCAATAATTTTTGCTAAAAGTACGGTAATTTTTTCTCAAGTGCGCGTTTTAAAAAACGCATTACTCGCGAGGAACACACTCTAGTAAGATACTTAACTACCTTCTATTTCTGAGCATTTGCGCCTACAAAAAGCCGAGCGAATTTAGACCAATGCCAAATTTAGCCGATTCCCATGTGTTCATGAGAACTTTGTTCTTCAAAAGTTTCTTTTTCTCTGCCAATTCATTCTATTTTATTGAGCAACTCTATCTGCTACTTTTAATTTCAAAAATTTTCCAGATCACTCGAATTTTTTCCTTTATTCCCTTCAATGATGTCAAGTCAGCAGCGTCAACAACCACAACCAAATATGGGGTAATTTTTTGAGCCCAAAAAACTTTATTGTTCGTCTAATTTTGTTAGGAGAAATCTCAAATTCTTGTGGAGATCGCTGAAAATAGAATTATTTTTGTCCAGCCGAAAATTCGGAGACACCCAATTTCCGGGGGAAGAGAAGTCAGGAAAGAAGTTGCGTCAAAGAAATGATAGGAAAAGTTTCGCATTTGAAAAGAGATATTGGATGAAAAGTTTTGCTAAAATCAGTTTTAGATTTGAAATTTACCGGGTAAGTTGGTGGTGAAATTAAAGAAAAAGAAAAAGGAAAAGGAAATGGAAAACAAACTTTCTACAAAGTACAATTTGAGTGTCTTGGCTTATTGTTTAGTGTCTTATAGAAGGAAAAATTGTGGCTTATAGAAACAATAATTGTGTCTTATAGAAAGAATAATTGTGTCTTATATCATCCCAAGAATGTATTGTTTGAGAAGAGTACGGTAGTTCGGATGCATTTTGGCATTAAGGCGCATTTTACTTGATCTCTTGAACTTGAAGCGCACGGTAGTTTGATCATAGTTGATCGTAATGATTTCGTAAACTCGTAACTCAAACTCGTAATGATCTAGCTAACCTTAAAGATTCGGGTTTGGATATTAGCTTAACATTTTTAGGACAAATTGAAAGCTAATCTAGCTAGCTAGCTAGCCTTGCAAATTCGGATTTAAATATCCTTGCCTATAATGTTAAAGATTTGTTAATAATCGTTGGTATTCAGTCATCGACACTCATTGACAATCGAGACAAATCCCCTTCATTTGTTGCCATCGAATGTCCGACGATTTTCACAAGTTGGTGGAAAATCGATTTGAAAAAATAAGTAATTAGGATTACAGTGTCTTTGTATTTCAGGTTGGCGAACTCAAGGGTCATCTCAAGCCGGAAATCCTTGCGAAAGTCGCTCAAAACAACGGAATCCCGGTGGGTATTGAAATTTTTGGCAAATCAACAACAAAAATTATAAATAGTAGAAAAATTGAATATTCTAAAGAAGCGGAGTACCATAAACCTTTCTCAAATCATGTTTCTATGACTTCTATGACTTTCTTTCTTTCTATCACACTTAATATACGTATTTTGATCTCCTGATCACGAATATGCAATTAAAAAGTAACGTTACCGTTGCAGTTTTTAAGAAAAACGATTTAAGTTTGATTTTTGAGGTCCAGACTATTTTCTATTGATCAATATAATGATTTTTTTTAACGTAACCGTTTCGTTTGTAGATCGAAAACATTTCCTCAATCAAAAATCATTTCAGGAGGTCCAAGACGATGAAAAGAAGAAAGATCAAGAAAGTGATAAGTAAAAAAACAAATTCAAATTCAAATTAACAATTTTTGTTTGTATGAACTTTTTTTTTTTATCTCTTTTGGAATCTCAAACTGTATACATATTTTAATTTCATTTTCTTGAGCTATCCTTTCGAATTTGTTTGCATAAATTTGTAAAATGAAACTTTTAAAAACCACAGAATCAAATTGGTAACTGATTTTCAAGAAAACATTTTGACACGAGGGTCTAAAAGGCGAAAGATTGGTGTCGCCACTTGATAACATTTGGCGCAGCGGGGAAATCTTTGTCTCTCGCCCCGCACAACCCGGGTTCAGTTCCTTTGATTGCCATCGTAAGGGTGTTTCGACACATTTCTTTCGTCGAAACATTATCAGTGAATGGCTATAGCAAAGACACGGTTTGTCATCGGAGTGTTTGGCAAAAACACTTCGTCTAGAGGCTGTGTTATATTTTTTGAATCTAGCAAAAATGTTAGCTATAAGGTGGTACTTATCTTGCTATAGGATGCTGAACGCTATAGTATTATGTGTGCTATAGTATTGCTAGTACTATAGTGTTGCTAGTACTATAGTATGCTGTTTCAAATAGCTGAAGAACGAATATTTTTTTGCATACTGTTCTCTAATCTTTACGATATCCAAACCCAAAAATGTAGCCGATTTTCTAGACTTGAGTTCCATTTTCCAAGATTTTCTCAAGCTTAAGGAATCGTGCTTTACTTTTGCCCCACTTTTCTCCCTGTTTGATCGATTTAATGATCAACAAGGCTTACTCGGAGGCTATCAATCGCAGACCGGGATCGAACCCGGGTTGCGTGAGTGAGAGACAATACACTTAGCCATTTGACCATCAATAGAATGAGCCGTGAAGGTGTTTTGGGGGAGATATGAGTGCAAAAATGAACACAAGTTTAAAAATAAACCAATCTTTTTTAGTATTTTCTATTTTGAATTCAAGAAGTATTTTGGTTTCAAATGAAAACTGTAAAATTATTTATCCCATTTTCTTTTTCTTCTTTGGCATCGGTGCGTCGTCTTTTTGACCGCATTGTTTCCCGCGATAGTAAACATTTGAATAGTAACTGAAAGAAATGAAAGAAGTGAAATGAATGCATCGAATGAAAAACATCTCTCGTCCTAGAAAGACGTCAGTGCCACTCTAGATTTGGAAAACTGTGCAATTTATAAACTGATGAACCTTACTATTTGAATAGTAACGATAGTAAACATTTGAATAGTAACTGAAAAATCGAGTTGATAATCAGTAAATCTTACAATTAATTGAAACATTGATAAGATCAGTTTTAAAAATTACCCGATAGACTGCTCCCCAGTCGATGTCAATGTATAGGCTGGGCAATCTTGGAGAAAACTCTGGATCTGACAGCGTTCGGTTCTGAAATTCGTTTTATATTGGAAAAAATAAGCTTTTTCTTTTGGGGTCAGGGCTAGGCTGAAGCTAGTTTTACTGCAGCCACACAAAGTTTCTAGGAGCACTAAAAAGCAGGCCTGGATCTGGCCTTTTCTAGCTTACAGATATAATTTGTGCTCAACAATGAAAACACATCCACATTCTGGAGCACTCAACTCTTTTTTTGTCACAGAATTTGTGGATAGATTTTTGCTTTAACACCAGAAAGGATAGATTTTTGCTTTAACACAAAGTGCACCTTGAAACCAAGTTCACGGGCAATCGAATCAATTTTTAAGTCCGGACTATTCTGTCGTAACTTCTAGGAACGCTAAAAGTCAGGCCTGCATCTGGATCAGCCTAGTCCTGACCCCAAAAGAAAAAGTTTATTTTTCCCATTAACCCCGCCCTTTTTTCGGGTTTACCGTTGGCAATTTACGTATTTTACTCGTATCTTAGCCGGGTTTCTTTGAAAAACGTTGAATTTTCGACAAATGCCGCTAAATGCACTCTAGCAAACGATTTTTGTTTACTAAAACGTGGATACAATGTGTTTTTACACTTTAGAAAACAAAAGCCGTTTGCTAAAATGCATTTAGCGACCCGATGGCATTGTAGACATAATAGAAATTATTGAATTTGCTTTCATTCGACTCGAAATCAAATTTTCTATCGAACGAAAGCAAATTCAACGTTTTTTCAAACAAATCCGGTCAAGGCACAAACAAAATTTTTTAGATTGTCAACGGCAAACGACCCGAAAAAAAATGGTAGAGTTAGGCATGGCTGAACAAAAGTAAATGCATAACTTTTGTCACTGTTCTCGAAATATTAACTCATATTTTACCCGAAAACCGTGACGATCAGTCCGATACTGTAGGGAGAAATGGCATCAGAATTGAGTGCCGGGATTTTGCACAAATGAAGCGTCACATAGATGAGATCACCGCCTGAAAAAGCTAGATATTCGAGTTGGATTTTGAAAATCGAACTGTTTAGATGTGTTTGAAAATAGCTTTCACCTTGTTTCAAGAGTCGAACCATCACCGTCACCGATTGGTACTCGTGAAGTCGAATCACTAAAAAGTTTTTGGCCTTCGACTTAGGCCTTAGGTTTTAGACTTACATTTTAAACTTAGCTTAGATTTTATAATGTTTTTATTCAAATTCTCAAACTCACATCTCATATGGGCTCTCACAATGCACTCAACATCGTCAGGGATCACCATTTCGTACATCGTCTTGTTGAGGAGATTCGCCGGATTGTAGCCGAGAAGGATGCCAGCTCTGGGATGAGGTTATGATGGAAAATTAGGCACTATGTCATCACGTCACAACCATTGCATTTCTTGAACCAAACCCAGCTTGGTCACTTCCTGAAAATGTCAACCAACCGCCCCTCGATGAAGATGATCCTCAACTCGGGTGTGCATCGAATGAAAAACATCTCTCGTCCTAGCAAGACGTCAGTGCCACTCTAGATTTAGAAAACTGTGCAATTTATAAACTGATGAACCTTGTCTATGAGTTGAAAATTGATCATGAGGACATCTTTCTGCGAGCAACCAGCCCAGTGGAAATCACGGAAGAAACCTGTGCAGATTGCGGTCTGAAAGTGACTTTGGTTGAAAATCCATTTTGTGATAATAGACTTTTGCACTTAAACCGCGTAGAGCATGTAAAATTTCGTTTATTAATCTAATAAATTCAATCGCAACGAGATTTTGACAAGATCGCTCTCAAAAGTTCCATAAATGAGTAGCGTGTCGAGCGATATTCGGCTCTCAACTTTGGAAGGCTATATAAAAAAGTTAAAAGCTTAAATCGATTAAATAATGGGTAGCGTTCCACGAGAAATACTTATCTCCAGAAAATCAGAACGATTGACCCAATTTTGGCCAATCTAGGCGCTATAATTGTTGGCCACACTGTTTTTTGTCCTATGAATCTGATATTAGTACCGGTTTACTATCGGTTCAATCCATTATCAGTACAAGGAGTGTGAATGGATCTGATACTAGGTTAAAAAGAGTACAATATTTGTGAGCCTGTGACTTTGTTTTTCAGATAACATTTTTGGTTTAGTAGAGGGTTGCAATGCTTGAGTCTGAGACTTGATTGAGTGCTGTACTAGATTTGTGGAGATGACTGAACTGATCAGACCTATTAAAGATTTAGCTTTTATTAGAATGATACGGCACTGAAGCAAGAATATCCACCTTGTATCCATGTTGTGAAAAACCGGCGTTTCGCTTCGGCAACTTTGCGTTCATTCGAAGGGTAAAAATTTGAGCGGCCTCGATGATTACAGGAGTGGCTGATACTGGAACGATTCATAACTTTTACGACTTTTATCGTTAAATCTCTAAAACTATTGTTTAATGTGTGAAATTGATTCAAAATTTACGCGGAAAATCGCCGGGATGCGTGGAGGATTGTTGCAAGTAGTGAAAATCGTCTGGATGGAGGAACTCGTGAAGGAATTGACCCAACATTTGGTGCTGAAAGTAAAGCTTTTGATTTGTTCTTTGTGAAAGTGTAAACGCTGGCCTTCTGGTGTAGCGTTTGGTATCATAACAACGACTTGGTGTCACGAGAAAGTTTTCTAGAATATTCTTACTTGAGAGAAGCCCAAATGCGTGCTCACTCCCTCGGTTGTATAAAGAATACGGAATTGAGCGTCAAGAATCACACAAAATCCCTCCAAGGACTAAATTTTTGGCAATCATTGAACGCTTTTTACTCTGACAACTGCTCAAAATGACCGCGAATTATAGCGACAACTTTTTGGGAAAAGCACCTGAGAAATGTCTAATTTATTTCAAAACTGGCAAATGTTATATAGAGAATTGTAGCCTTTAATCTTGGCAACATTTATCTACCAAAAACCTCTCGATTGGACTTATACAACTCATTTAACAAGCGCTTGAATGAGCGCTAGTCGACAACTCGCCGAATCTATCATTTGACCGCTTTTCTCTATTAAAATTGAAAAGCTTTTTAATATTTTTTCAATGCAAAAATAGCGTTTAACATCACTTAATAACATTAAGAAAACATACTTAACAGTTTTGGCTAAACTGGCATAACAAAAATTTAAGTTGATGATCAGGATGATCAGGAAAAAGATGAAAATTGAGTATTTCGATTTTCAGTTATACGTACCGTAAAAAGCTCTGACTCTGATTCAAAAATTACCCGACACAGCCACCAGTCCACGAGAGAAATTCCCTGATTTTTAGCTCATCGTTCGATAGCTAAATTACATACCGTAAATACTGTAATAGTACCCCACCCCCCTCATACAGTCGCGTAGTCGCAAAAGTTTTTTAGTATTTAATTTTTTTCAAAGCGCCCGTACTTTCAAAAAATAGCCCTGAATTTCAGCTATTTTTTGATACCTAAGCGCGCATTGTAGCATAAACCAGTGTCGAGAAAAACTCGTTCAAAGCTAGACTACGCAACACTTCGCACCGTCATTATGGAGGTGGGGTACTATTACAGTATTTACGGTATCTCGTTATATCAGCTGTTCTGTCACTATAAATTTGTTGAAAACAATTTACTACAAATTTGACTGAAAAAACTTTTCCGAACGAAAATTTTTAATGTAGAAACTCGTGAAAAATGGCAGATCGCCGGAAAGATATCGACTAGCGCTCATTCAAGCGCTTGTTAAATGAGTTGTATAAGTCCAATCGAGAGGTTTTTGGTAGATAAATGTTGCCAAGATTAAAGGCTACAATTCTCTATATAACATTTGCCAGTTTTGAAATAAATTAGACATTTCCCAGGTGCTTTTCCAAAAAGTTCTCGCTATAATTCGCGGTCGTGTATTAGAAATCTTTAACTTTATTCAGGTTAGGTTTTGAAATTTACCTGCAACATCATTGTCTCAAAATCAGTCGGATAACTCTCATATGGATTCGGCATGGGCATATGGGTGGATTTGAATTTCAAGAGGTTCAAATAGGCACAAGTGAGGCGGAGGATTGTTGTTCTGAATGAAACGATGGATTGTGGTGTTAGTTGGAAATCGGCTTTGAAACAAAAATGACACCTAGTTTGACTCAAATGTGTTTCCTTTGAACCGCAATAAATTCAACTAGTAAAATGGAGTTCGGTTGGATTGACTCGAGTTGCTTTATTGACGCTCATTTTCGGTACAAACGAAAGGGTTTAGTGAACCAAGTCTACACGGCTACACGGCACGGTCTACACGTGCCTGTGCACATGGCGTCTACACGGTCTACCGGTATGTGGGATTAGTTTAGTTAGTTTAGACAAAGGATTTAAGCATTCTAAATTTTCACCTTTGTTTTAACACAAATCGAACTCTTACCGATCATGTTGCTCCAAAATGGCGTCACTGACGGGGAGTAGAGGACGCAACTCGTCGATCGATTTCAACAATTGACTTCTCGTCTCAGCCATCGGGCAAATATATAAAACAACCGGTAGAGGATTTCAGAAATTGTATATCAAAGAAAAATGAAAACAAGTCGGACACATTAGAACTTGGATAAAGTTACAGGAATCTGAATAGCGTTACCGTAATCTTCACAAAACTATAAACCACTAAGAAAATTAGGAAAACAGCTTGTCTCGAGAGGAACCGAGGAATTAGCATACAATGACATTTAGGGAAAAGAAAGACTCTCGGTGATTCGGAGGAGACAAAAAAAGGTGATGGTATTCGAAGAAAAAGTGGCCCGCGAATTGGGGAATTGATTAGTATTTATGAAGTGGATTGGGGGAAGAGAAAAGAAAAAAAAAAAAGATTGGGACAGGGGAAATCCAGCAGAAAAAGTATGCGCCTGAATAATGAGAATTGACTTTTTGGGAAGGGAGTACGGTAGAGAGTTTTTGAAGTGGAGAAATGGAGAAATATGAGACAAAAAGTAAAAGAATAAAACAAAAGAACAAATGGGATTGAATCGAATCTTATTAGGCTTGTCATTTCAAAACTTATTCTTGTAAATAAATGAATAAAAAACAATTGATTGTTTTGTTTTCAGAAGTTTTGAATTGACATCAGAGAAAGGGACTCTTGTATGCTTTGTAAAGTGAGTAATTTGCAGATTGGTAAAATTTCCATATAAAACTCCCAACGAACTAACAGGGGAAGGTCACGAAATCAAGGTGGTCAATCGAAATGCGACCTAGACCATCCGATGCAGAATTTTACGCTGATTCCGAATATGTTGTCCGTTTTTGCTAAATAGGTCGGAATCGCAAGGAATTTGGTGAACAAACAAAACCCTTTACGTTTTTGAACGTTTCTTTTTTGAACAGCTTGTATAGCGTTCCCTAATCCCCGTCTCTTCATTGTCGACTGACAGCCAGTATCTTGTTGCTTTTGGCTTTTTTTCAACGGTCAGTTCTTTTATGAGATTCAAAACTTGTTGAAATTTTGAGGATCGAACACCAGAAGCACTTTATTTTTTACACAAAGAATGAGCTTTTTCAATATTTTTCACTTTTCCACATTTTCTGGTTGATGTGTGTGGCGGTTCTTGTCGAAAATCTCGCCGCCGGGATCTCCCCACTCGGAAATCTTTGGTCACTTTAAGGTTTGCGATTCGAATTCTTATATTACACCTCGATACATACAAGATTTTGAAATCAACTAGTAAAAGTTAAATCTCGTAGTCCGAATTTTTGTATCTGTATTTACACATTCAAATTTGCATATCGATCTCGTTTAGAACTCGACACAAACAAAAGAAAACAATTGACGGGGCTGCGAAATAAAAAAAAACGAGTATTTGAGAATAAAAAGATTTATTTTCTGCCTGTTTACATCAATTTTCTCTATTTTTGTTCCTTTTTTAAAATCGATCGACTCGGCAAAACTGCCCAAAAGCATCGTGTTGACGAGAGAAGAACCACCATCAAGACGGATTGATTGACCGATGAGGTAACGAGATTGATCACTGGAATCGGGAAATTGGAAATGAAGCCTAGAATACAATAGAAGATAACTAACATATCTGGTCTTTACCATACGGTATCTTTGCTACGATTCGTCTATCACCCCTACAGTCTTACTCTACAGCACTGTAGCTGTTATATCTATTGACCCGTATTTACAGTTTTCCAATAGTTTTCTTAGTCACAGTACTGTAGCTTTTGAAGATGTTGAACCTGTATCTACAGTAGCTAAAATTTGTGTACTAGTTGGGGATAGTGTGCGCCAGAAAGCGTGCGTTACGAATTAGTGTCCCTGTACTCACTTATCACAAAGGAAAGCGGTCAATTTGGCGACATCGATCGGATCGGCCACGAAACGAGCCGGAATCATATCGAAACGATTGCTGCAATCATCGTGAATCTGAAAACTGATATTTTCCAAATATCTTCCAATCTACTGTCTCACTTAAATATTTACCTTATCAATCACACTTTGATCTGCTCCCTGTTTCAGCATTATTGTTGATCTCACCGCACCCGGTCTAAAAGTTAATGAGTATTTTAGGGAAAAAGGAGTACTTTTTAAGAGTATTTTTTAAGGAGTACTATTAATAGTTGAAACTTGTATTTTATTCTTGCGTCTTACTTGATTCCGTTAACGCGAACTCCTCGTCGAATCATTTCCAAGGCAAGATTTCGAGTTAATTGATCGAGAGCCGCTTTTGAGACAGAGTAGTAGGAGAAGCCACACTGAAAATACGTGTGCTTATTTTCATCACTTATTTGCTTATTTTATTTTCAAGTACTTTAGATTTGTCTCAAACCTATCAGCCTAGAAGAAATAAGTCAAAAACACGTTTTAAAAATATTACCAATCGATTCAACGTGGCCGAAAACCCTAGAAAAGGCACTTGCCAGTGCCTTTTCTAGGGTTTCTTTTCTAGGCACTTGCCAGAGGCATTTTTGAGGTCCCATCCACTGCCCCCCAACCAGTATAGTCTCCATCTTTTTTCTATAAACGCTAGTCAATCCAACCCCGGCACGAATCGTCTTGTTATTCCTCTCGTTTTGGCAAATCATTTGGAATTAGTGTTTCTGGATTAAAAGATTTTGCAGTTTGGGCAAGATTTCGAAGAATTTAAATATTTGGAACCGTAGTACGTTACTGCAGAATGTTTCTAAGAAAAAGCGAGTTGCTTGACTAACCCCTTGAACTTCGGATGCGGCAATCGAGGAAATGTTCACAATTGCTCCGTTCACTTTTTCCAAATGGGGAGCACTTTGGCGACACAGATATATAACACTAAAATGGCAAGCAATTTTTCATCCACATTTCCCTCTTATAGTTAATCTTTTTACCATCTCAAGTTGATCTTCAAAATGTAGTCATAACTCTGCAGGTCTTGAGAGAAGAAACCCGGTTGTTTCCCCGAAAAATCTTCATCACTCACTCCAGCATTGTTGATCTAAATTTGATTTTAGATAACAAAGACAAAGCAGCTAACCAAAAAATCCAAGCGACCGAATTTCTCGACAGTCTCATTGATCAGTTTATCCATAAATTCCTCTTCTCCGAGATTTCCCGGGAGAATGAGAAGATCTCCATCACTTGCGCCAGCTTCCACGCACTCTTTCTTGGCTTCCTAAAGGAAAACTTTTGTAACTTTATAAAAATTTCGATTGCTCTTGATATTATCAAAAATTTCTGTTACAATTTAGATATTCAAATCTTGTACCTCCAACGCTTCTACACTTCGCCCAGTCAGCGTCACTTTAGCTCCATTTTTGACAAAATGAACAGCGATCCCTCGACCAATGCCGTTACTTGAGCCTGAGAAAAATAGAAAATTTTAGAAGTTGCAAACAATCGTTGAACTCGTTTCTAACCTACCGGTGACCAAGGCGACTTTCCCTTCGAATTGCTTCATGACGAAAAAGTTCAAGAAAGTTCAATGAAAACGAAACCGAATAAAATGAACCGTAAAAAAATTTGTGCTTTTATGTGATAGCTTATCAGTTTAGAGTGGTAAAGCACGGGAAATGGATGAGAAAAAATTGGGGAAAGAATTGGGGAAAGAATTCGAGAAAAACACAACAAGACACACGAGGATTTTGAAATGCTCTGGAAAAGAGAAATTTGAAAGTGCGCTTGAGTTCATGGGATTGTGTGATTTGTGACCAGTCTGTTTGCTCAATTTTAGTGAGAGTAAAACGGTAACTGATGTTTCGAGTAGTTGTGAAGGATGATTTTGTTGAAACTTGCTGATGAAAATGATGACAATGTGTTCAAGCATCTTTGGACCTTTCTTTTACCACTAGGCAGAGTGAAAAATGGTACATAAATGTACAAAATGTGGCCTGGGCTGATTCAAAATAAGCCTGACTCAGTTTGGAAAACAGCTATACTACCAGGTTATACCAAGTTTCGATATGTGACATTCATTTATTCAAAACCATATCAAAAACTTGAGCAAAGACATTAAAAACTCAATTACTGGTAAGACGGTAAGACGTATTTTTTCCATTCCTCATTGCTTTTTCTTTTCTGAATCGTAAAATGATACAGGGTGTTCAATATTTATGGGGACCACTAGATTACTAGGTTTAAAGCTAATTTTGTACAAGTTTAATGCTAAAAAGAAACACACTTATCAATACACCCAACGTTAACAACTTTAAGTTACTTTTTTCAAAATCATTGCCTTTTGCGCTGTTGCTCGCCCAGAAACGCTTGTGGAAAGCGTCTACTGTGGCATAAGTTGCGTTTTTTACAAACTTTCGTTGAACTTTCTTGGAAGAACCAAAACTGAAATGTGATTCTAACATTTTTAGTCCCGTAGATTGGAAAACTGTTAAATAGTGAAGACTTTCCCATCTTTAAACAAGAAAAACTTGGATTTGACTCGTTTTCATGAAATTTGGTGATCGAGTTCCGATGAATTGATTTTTCGAATATCAAATTTAGTAAACTGTAAAAAAAATCTAGAAATCGAGTTTGTTCTAATTCCTACGCAGTATTTCTTGTTTGTTTTTCCACCAACCAATTTGAAGAGCGCTAAACGAGCTGCGAGCTCAAAAGTCCCCATAAATATTAAACACCTTTCCGCAGATCTTTCCGCTAAGCGGCCAGTCGAGCCACATCCTCGGGTTCGCCCCAATGTCATTGCTGGGATAATACGAAATCTTTTGCAATCATTTCTCGACCCTAGATTCTATTAGTTTAGTAGTTTTAGATTATGTAATAATTGCCATAAAAGTTTAATGTTTAGTATTATCAGAAATCCTCTGTTTTCGGTGGATTGTGGCTCACACGGCGCCGAGCCTGAAAAACTTGAAAAACTATTGATTTAAAAACTATAGGAAAGTTTATGGTACACGTTTTAGAAAGCGGATTGTTAAACCGTACTATCTACCTATCACATAATTTCCAATCCCAGATTCCGGGTCATTTGATCCAATGCCGCTTTCGACACGCTTTAGAATGAGTAGACGCACTGGAACGAGCTTTTTTCAAATAGACAAGTACTGCACTTTTAAAAGTACGGTAGAAATTTTACTGTACTGTCAAGCGCTTTTACTCAAAAAGCCAAGCCGCTTGCACTTCGGACGGACAAATCGACGAGATTTTCGCAATGGCTCCTTTCGTTTTCTCCAAATGTCGAGCACCCAGGCGAACCATTTAAACAGGACTAAAGCTTCTCGAGAATTAACGATTACAGTATTTTACCCACCATCTAATGTTAATTTTTAAAATTTAGCTGAAAGAGTCCATTCCTTGAGTGAAGAAACTCGGCTTTTTCCCGGAATTGTCACGATCACCGACACCCGCGTTGTTGATCTGAATACTCAAAAATATTATGCTTTTTCGTCCATTTATTCGAAAATCTGGCTGTCCAAACTTTTCGATTGTTTCCGAAACGAGTCGACCTATGACACTTTCGTGATCGAGCGATCCACTACAAGAAGTTTCCCATCTTCGGCTCCGGCTTTTATACAAAATGAACGAGTTTCCTAAATTGTGGACTCTGTTACAGTAATTGGAATCGTCTAGTTTAGGTTTTGGAACTCTTTTTTTGACACAAAAAGTTACAGTTATACAAATGTTAGAAAACCTAACACCCACGGTGTCCTATGGCAGGGATTACGGTAGTGAGTACCGTTTATATTTTGAAAACTAGGAAAAATTATTTTTAAATTTGCAAGTTCAAGTTCATTGAATTTTGCGAGATCACCTCTAAATCAATTTCATTTCGGCCAGTGAGTGTCACTTTTGAGCCAAGACACGCAAAATGGACGGCAATCCCGCGACCGATTCTGTTACTCGAACCTGCACAAGATTCTTAAATTTTACATTTAAAATTAATTGCTCCTGGACTGAAAATTTTCACTTGTTTGTAACAAACCTTACTTTACCCGCAAATTTCTAGGTCATTCTTGCTTCAAATGACTAGGTTGAGCAGCGGGGAAATCGAGAAGTCGGCCTTTCCCAATGTCTTTTCAATTTTCTAATCACCGTTTAATCTTTTTTTGGGTACGGGCGGGTCCTTTTTGATCAAAAATCAAATAAACAAGAGAGTCAATTGGATTTTTGAACAAAAATTTGCTACTTTTTCAAAGGAAAAACGATGTGAATGTGTAGAAAACAGATAAACATGAAAATTTTATTTTTAAATATTTTCAAATTTTCTTTGCTTTAAATGCTTTAAATGTCACACTTTGTCTGACTTTTTTTTGGCGTCGTCAATCATTCTTTATCTAATTAGCAAAATTCTTTTTTAGAGATCGCACAACGTTAGGCTCCCTTTTGGTGATTTGATGCGCTAATGATGTTCCTTTCCACCGAGATTCTCGTAGTTGGCTGGTTTGTGAAGTATTTGTGGAAAAATTAGTGTAAGAGTGGTTGATGAGCCTAAAAAGTGCATTAGCTGTAACAATTTTTGAAGAATTTCACGAAAGCGTGTTGTTTTTGCATTGGTTTCAGCCTTTGTCGAGTGATCTGGGGAAATTCCACTTTCTAATCAAGCAATCGCGCGTTTTTTGTGTGCTAAAGTTTAGCTTTGATTGAAATTTGCCAACTACGGGAGTCATTTCCCCCTTTTCTCTTCCCTTGTTCAATCTCATGAAAAACGTCAACCCATTGCGCTGACCCTTTCGTTTTTGCTGGCGCGTTTCGCTCTCAAAACATTAAATTAGCACACTGAAAACTTTTCGCAACAATAGAATTCTGAAATTTTTACTTGTAGCACATTTCTTTTTGTTTGAGTAAGCTTAATTATGCATTTCTAAATCAATAACGAGGTATTTAGTTAGTGCTGCATAAAGTAACACCGCATTAATGTTTAGGTATAGTCCTGCTTATAAACCATCCCTTCACTAACATGTAGTTTGTTGATGCCTAACTTTCGTTAGATCGTTTGAATCGTTCAAGTTTATTCTAGGAAGGAAATGTTAAACGCGTTTTTTCAGTTCTAACTTTCGTTGTCCTTTTAAGTAGTCAAATAATCTTCTCTTTCAGAGTTCAATGAGCACTCGAGCCGGTGAAATGAATGGAGCGTATGCAACAAATACGTCAGCTCCACCAACAACGAGAACGACGCCTGATTCTGGAATTGCAAACGCGGATGATGGAAATCGACATAAAACTGGTCCGCCTGCAGGCTATCCAGTAAGTAGTGTTTTTAGAGTTTGCTAAAAACCTTTGCTTGAAGATTTTTTCTGAAAACTAAACTTTTAGCGCATTTTCCAACCTTGCTAAGAATTAATCTATGCTTTAATTTGCCGAATCGTGAGCTAAAAAAGTTTACTTGGTTACATTTCTTTTGAGAAATAGATTGTCTAACAGCTAATTCGAAATACTAATATAAACGAATTCTCTTTTGTAGTCGCCTATTATCAAGTATTTTCAATTTTTAGTACAACCACAATCCCCAGCAACACATGCAATTTCAAGGCCCGCCTATACAAATACGTCCGCAATATGCAATGGATCAAAATGCCATGAAAGTACGTTGTTTTGTTACAATCATGTATCTATGGCCTAATTTTAGCATGGAATGGTCCAACATGGCGGCTCGTTTGATGAGACGTCCGGTGCACCTATGCCTCAGCCGTTTTACGGAGGACATGTATTTTTTTAATTACTTTTAATTTTAATCCTTCATCTTGCAAAGCAAATGTTTAAATTTAGAATGTTGCACCATTTCATATGGGACAACCACCAATCTACGATCCACCACATTACGCGATGCCTATTCAACAACAATTTGGTTTGTAATTATTCTTTTCAACTGATTTTGCCTATTTAGCTACGCAACCTCAATGGGCAAGATCTCAACCACCGATGCAGGGGTAATTTGGCTTGTCGCTTAGCGCTCATCAAGCAAATAGTTTTAGGTATCACGAGTATGATGTCGCGTCGGGAGGACAACCATCAGCAGGACCTCCCCAAATGCGTGGTCCGCCTCAACAACAGGTTGGATTTGCTGTGAACTGATTCAAAACAATAACTAATTGTTTAGTTAGCTCGTCCGATGAATCAACAACAAATCGGAGCTGGGCCGCATCAATACGCGCAACACGGAATGACAATGCAAGGAATCGCGCCGCAAGGACAACAACAGCCACCGCATATGCAACAAGGACAGGCAAGTTTAAATCATGAGTAAAATCTAAATGTTGATCTTTAGATGTTTTATGGACCGCCTGGCGGCGTTGCAATGCCACCACAAATGACGATGGTTTCAATGGTTTGCGATTAAAAAGAAAATAATTTCTAATGTGTTTAGATGGCTCCACCACCAGTTGCACCAAGTTCGGCACATCAGCCGATGTTTCAGGGAGCAAATAGCTCAATGGTAATTTTTCTAGGCAGATCTTAACTGAGTGCTTTAGATTATGGTATCAACTGGAGGACAGCATTACGCACCACAGGTAACATATGATTGAACCTATTTTTAAATCATAGCTTTAGGAGCACGCTCCTCCACACATAATAAATCAGCGCCTTTCACGCAACTTTCAAAACCAAGGAATGTCACAAGTGCAACCAGATCCCAATTATGACATGAGAGTAAGAGCTTGAATGCACTAAGCTAAACTATGTGTTTTAGGCAATGGGTCAGATGGGACAACAAATGTTGGTACAAGGAGTTCCTCCACCACCTGCAGCAACGCCCGTGCCATTGATGGCTGCAACGATTGGACCATACCATTACGACTCAAGGTGAGAAATTTAAAGTAGCAAATACATTATATCTTCAATTTAGGTTTTCCGCCCAAACACCGTCATTTATTCCTTCTTCAATGCCCTATGCGCAAGGAAACTATCCACAACAAAGTGGCCGATACCCAAGTGACTTGAAATCATCTAATGGTTTTGAACTAAGTCATTCAGGAAATGAAACCAATGGTCGTCCTTATCAACCTCGACGCCAACCACCAAAAGATGGAGAAAATGATGTAAGCTTCATTTATACAAAAATATGGACTTTAAAATATGTTTTTAGACACGGCCAAGTTCAGCTGTTCCAACTCCCCACCGATCGCAAACACAAACGCCATCAAGCTGTCACGAATCTGGAGCAGAAACGAGGAAGGAGCCTGATGGAAAGGTGACTTTTATTGTCACAACAAATTTATTGTGTGCGTTTACAGAGTGCTACCGATTCAAAGGATTTGAATCCAGGCCAAGCATTGAAGGAAGCAGTGGCAGCAAGATTGCGTGAGGGTGACTCGACGAACGCTTCCATTGATTTGCCAGA
Source organism: Mesorhabditis belari (assembly GCA_958450365.1). Taxonomy (NCBI): domain Eukaryota; kingdom Metazoa; phylum Nematoda; class Chromadorea; order Rhabditida; family Rhabditidae; genus Mesorhabditis; species Mesorhabditis belari. The sequence goes on along the minus strand of CAUEEP010000758.1, from coordinate 2,175,490 downwards.
AGAATTGAAACACTTCGACAATACACTGGAATCAATGAACACTTCAGACAATGGACTATCTCTTCCACAAAAGGTTTTGTATTAATATAGTTTAAATGAGCATTTACTTGTTAATATATATTTTCATTTAGATGAACGATTTGCAAATTGGTACAAAGGATTCTCCTAATATGTCGATTGAAACAACAATGCAGCAGCAAAATTTATCAGAGACAAAAATGTCGTCAGATGTCCGTGTGTTGCAGCCTAATAATTGTTGGTGGTTTCTTTCGTATTTGAGGCCGATTTTTCTTTTAGATGGATTAGAGAATGTTGAACAAGACGGAAATATTGATGAGCCGTCTTGCAAGGTTGGTTCTTGGCCACTTTTATTATCAAATTATTATATTATTATAATCAAAATTATAGATGGACAAAGAGGCTGTGGAGAATTTGAAGCGTACTTCGGACAGTTACTGTTCATATTGCTTGGAGAAAGGATATCCTGATGCAACAAGACATAGGTGAGCATGTAAATTCTGTAATATCATTTAAACATGGTATTTAGGATTCGTGAGAACAACAATGTCTTGTGCCCAAAATTCCAAAACACTTACTTCTGCAAACACTGTGGAGAGCCTGGACATGTCGAACCAACTTGTAGAAGTGCGCAACATTTATAATTGAAAATACTTGAAAATGTCTTGTTTAGAACACTTCCCACAAGAAAACAATCGGGATCGTGATCAAGTCTTTCGAAGACCACTCAACAGAGGTGGACCACCAAAAAGTGCTTCACGCGGAGGATATAGCTTTTCTTATCGTGGACGTGGACCATCACATGGCGGCAATGTTGCACCTTTTCATTCACAATCACGAGGCGGAAAAAGTCAGTGGTTCTTAGATTTTACAAAGAAAAGTAACTAATTTGAATTGGCAATTAAATTTGGTTACACCTTTTCAGCGTTATTTTGTTCTTGAAGGTGTTTACCATAGACTTTCAATTAACTCGCGAATAGAATAGTTTAGGTTATCATCGTGGAGGACCCTTTTCACATGACAATACCAATTTTGACAGGCGTGGATCTACAAGGGTATACTTCGATGCATTTTTTACTGAAACATTTATTTTTAGGGCTATGGTGGTCGTGATGGTGATCGATATCAGTCTCGCCCACACCAAAACCATGATCAGGTTAGTGGCTGTAATAGTGGTCCCATTTTAAATGTTAACTTTAGTATTACTCTCATAGTCAGCAGCAAAGCCAACACTCACGTCAGCCACACAGAGATGAGGGGTACCATGAGGCAAAACGTGAATGAAGGCCAAATCAACTGATCACGCGTGGATTTCAATAGCAATTCCCGATCAAAATATTGTCTTTCACCTTTCATCTAGTGGTACTCATTTGTTTGAAGTCTTTGTCATTGATCCGGTGAAGTTGTTTATTTATTTGGCCTTCACTTCATATGGGTTTCATTATGATCTTTACTCATTCTCTCCTGTTTCTTTGCGTAATCGTGTTTCTTTTGTGGTGGCCGACCTCGTCGTCATTAATTCATTGTTTTTGTACAAGAAAAATTCGGGTATGGGCAATGATTTGTCGTGTTTAGAGAGATGGCTTACTAAAATTCTGTTCATTTGATTTGCGTTTTTTCCGGAGATAAAATTTGCCTGCTTCTTTTTCCGTGTTTCCTTTTGTCAACAATCTAACTCTTCTGTTGTTTTGTGTAATTTAATCGATTCACACAGAACTTTAACTTGTCCTCTCTTGCTTTTTTTCTGAAAAGAGCATTCCAGCGTTGTTGAGAAAGATTCACTGAACGAGAAACCAGATTCTCTAAATCTCTCCGAAAACCGCTTAGGTGCTCTTTGTTTTTTTGCTTGTTGACCCACCATCAACAGCATATTTGTTTAAACTTTTAGTCTTGTCTCGTTTATTATTCATCCAAAGGAGATCGTCAAGCCCGCGTTGATTTATGGCATCTTTTTTGTTAAAAACTCTTCTTTGTTTCTTGTTATTAATAAACATAAAATTTCGAATGTGAACAATTACTGAAAACAAACGAATGTTTATTGAAAATTTTACTAGATGATCAAAAGAATACACTATTATTCTAAAGTTTAGTAAACAGTGAGATCAAAAAAAATTGTAAAGTTTCTGGGTGAGTGAGAGAGAGAGCGTCAAAAACAAGCGTTCTTTAGTATATTAAAGTTGTCGGCTCGTTTCACGGTTTATTGCTGAAATTTGTGGATAAGTTTGATTCAATGGGGGCTAAAATATTTTCTCTTTTATAACTCACTCCATCATGTATTTGTTAGTCCATCTAGCTACAGAATAGGGTAATCGACGGGCAATCCGTTGGAACGGGTCATCGGGAGACCTGAAATGGGCAGATTGCAATTGAGGAAAAATGAGGCGAGGAAAAGTGATGTCTTGTTTGTCTTTGGTTCCTTTGCAATTTGATATCTTTTTAGTAAACTGACTGATCGATAGGGTCGCAAGAGAAATCGAAAATGATTAGAACATTTGCTTGGGTTCTCGAAAATTGATCAGTACTTGAAGAATCAAATTTTATACTTGAAAATTGCAACTCTTCGATGCTCAAATGCTGAAATACTACTCGAGCTGATTACCCCGACGTGAGAAATCTATGAAAAAAAGGGATTTGACTCGTGGAATTGAGTCGAAAGCTAAGACTTTGCGCTATTTTGAAAATCAGATTTTAAATTTCCTATAGTCAGACGTTTTCAAGCTTTTATTGAAAGCAATCAATCACTCATTTTTTTTGTGTGTGAGTTTCTCTGTAGAATAGGGAAAAGTGAGCTTGAAAACGAAACCAAGTATGCCGTACCGTCGCTCGAACCTCTCCAAGGGTAATTCTTGAAGAACGAATTGCATTGAGAGACACAATAAAAGAGCCGAAATGAGAAGACGGAGAAGAGAAGAAGTTGATGGAGAAAGGGACATTCTTGGTGATGACGAAGAGTGTGAAGGATTGAAGGGAAGTGGATGCGATGGATGAGTTGAGTGAGGGCACTGAAATTGATTTTTGATTTTTTGTATGAAAGTTATTGAAAAACAAAAGCCATGAGCTTTCATAGTTTGAGCTCTGAAAATAGAGATGTTCCGGGATTCGTTTTCTGAGGTGGAAGAAGCTACCGTAATCTTTCTTTCAGATTTTACTGGTTCTACTGGTTTACTTTCCTGGTTGAATCTCATTCGATTCGCAGCTAGGTTTATCGAATGGGATCAGAATTAAGTAACTCGGAAAAGAACTGAAAGAGAGATTACAGTAGTTGTCAAAATTATCCAATCCTTTAGAAAAAGCACTCTGAATAAAGCTAAAGGGTACAAAAGAGCAAAGCGATTACCGTATTTTCTCTAATAGTAGTGCACCCCACCGAGTCGAGTTGGTGACGATTTTACGGTTTCCAAGCTTTTGCAGAAGCTCAACACTCTCATCCCCCACTAGATCTCATCGTCAGCTACATTTTCCGTCCCCACATCGATAGGTTCTGATAAGTGGCTCTCGAGATTTCGAGCAATTTAGGCGACGCTCAGGGTGCACTACTATTAGAGAAAATACGGTACTCTCTGCCTTCAAGTCGTTAAAACGAAGCGTGATAGATTTTGCAGTTATATCATAAAGTAACATTCACGGAAATGCTATTCTTGAACACTTAGCAGAATGAAAGAAAAAAAGAAAGACATTCCAGAACGGAAAGGGGAATGTCTCATGAATGCGCTATTGAGAAATGACCGGTCAACGATAAAATCAGCTGTGTTTTTTGGCGGGTCTGCAAATGGAAAGAGCTTAAAGAATAGGTAATAGAAGAGCAAGTATTTTTTTTTGTAAGCAGCGACTCAAAAGAAACTTCATTTAGAAAAAACCTCTAGAGACCGATTAGTTGCGTTCAACTTTTATTTGTCCAACTGCTTGTCCAACTTTTGAAAAATACCGTAATCTTGACTCTAGTTTTTATTTAATCTATTTAGTTTTCTAACTTTCAGTATCCTTTGTGAACCCTCCAAGAATCAGATAGTTAAATAACATGAATAAAACTGGAGAAAGGGTTACGGTAGTCGGGGAAAAGAGCACTTTTTAGAAAACAGAAATACACCTACTGTATTTTCCCTAATAGTTTCCCTAACTACTATTTGAGAAAATACGGTATACAGTAATCTGAGTATACACTAATCTATAAGCAAAAGTGAAAGCTTTAATGAAAGCTCTATCAATACAGAAATTTGATAGTTAAATACTTTTCAATACTAACAATCAGTCTGTAGATATTCAGAGTAACCTGAATGACTCCAAAGAAAGACTGAATGACTCCAAAGATACATTTCATTTTGAAAAAAGCTTTCATAAATCTCATTTGCATATAACAAAGTTGATAAATAAGTTAACAAAACAATAAGTAAATGTATACCGTATTTCTTCGAATAGAAGACCGGGTAAAGAGTATCATCGCGTACTCCTGCGTAGCAGCCCTTTTTAAAATTTCTTTTCTGCATAAAAGCTTTCAATCAAGTGCTATAGGGCTGGAAAATGGCTCAAAAATCTGTTAGCTCATGTCGTATTTTTGAGCCATTTTCCAGCCCTATAGCACTTGATTGAAAGCTTTTATGCAGAAAAGAAATTTTAAAAAGGGCTGCTACGCAGGAGTACGCGATGATACTCTTTACCCGGTCTTCTATTCGAAGAAATACGGTAGTTTAAACGTTTATGAGATAAAAATATAAACTGACTTTTCTATTTTTTCATTCCCAAGAAAACTTGGCTTTGAGCTTGGGACTTTTATGTTACAAAATCATACACATTTTGCCACACTGACACTTTCGAACGCTCAAACCTCAAAATGAAACCATAAACAACCTACCGAACTTTTCGTGCTCCTTTGTTAGCTATCAGAAAGTTTTCAATACCAGCAAGAGTTCAACAAAGTGGACACAGAAATACGCAATGTTTTCTCCAGTAAATGAAAGCTTCGTGGATTTTTGAGAAACTTGCAAAATACACCAAAAATAGACGAATCACTTGCCATTTATTGTTTTTCCTCCCTCACAACAAAGAGCTTTTCGCTTTTGGATCCATTCCAGGATTTGCCTCGCCGAAATTAGAATATTTAATGTCTCTTTCCTGTTTTGCTCTTTCCGAAAGATAGACAAAAATTTGGGAAAGATTAGACGATTCTCTTCTCTTTTAAAAGTTTTGAAAAACACAAAACAAAATTTGAGCGCTTTTTTTTGATGACGAGCTATTTTCGTATAATGACATTTTGAAATCCTCATTTTTTTTGGCAAAACATTGAAAGCTAGTTGATGGGAAGGATTTTTGAGAAGAAAGCCGGAAATCGCTTGTAAAACGGGACAATTTGTATAGTAAATTGAGAGAGAAGAGAATGGATTCGAGTTTTAAAAAATTGAGGTGCTTAAATTTAATCTAGTTAATCAAAAATGAAATCGTTTTTAGCACTATGAATGTTCTTTATCTTTAACTCAAATATTTTGCTTTTCTAAAACGTGTCACCTTCCGAAAACTACCGTAACCTTGGCTCTAGTTTTACCCAATCCGTTTACTTTTGATTCTTTTCTGGGTTCACGAAGAATATCAAAAGATATAAAAGTATAGAGACTGGATAAAAACTAAAGATAAACTACCGTAAATACTGTAATTGGACCCCACCCCCATAATGACGGTGCGGAGTGTTGCGTAGTCTAGCTTTGAACGCGTTTTTCTTGACACTGGTTTAAGCTACAATGCGCGCTTAGGTATCAAAAAATAGCTGAAATTCAGGGCTATTTTTTGATACCTAAGCGCGCATTGTAGCATAAACCAGTGTCGAGAAAAACTCGTTCAAAGCTAGACTACGCAACGCTCCGCACCGTCATTATGGGGGGGTACTATTACAGTATTTACGGTAAGTTTTAGAGATCTAGCTGAATGCGAACCTAAAAAAACTAAAAAACCCTTTCAAATTCAAAAATTTTCAATAAATCTGTGAGCTATGTATAGCTTTTTACACTAAATTTCCATTAGTTTTAAGATTTTACAATCTTAATACAAAAAAAAGCACTCCTTAAACACCAGTACTTCAACAATATCAGTAAAAATTTTCTTCTAGATAAGTTCAGCACAAAAAAAAGGGAAAAGACTTTAGTCATTTCCATTGAGTTTCCACAAAAACGTTAAGGTTATTGTGTTTTGAGGGGAAATTTGTTGGCGAGGGATTCCCCAAGGGAAATACGGTGAAGGGAAAAGTCAAAATTTTTTTTTCCATTCTTTTCCTATTTCAACTAATTATTTGGAAAAGAAATATGTAAAAGAACACTTATTCAATGAGAAAACGAAAAAAAGAGAAGTTTTTGTTGAGTCGTTTCGAGGGAATTTGTTGGGGTGAAGGAGGAAATGAGTGAGGCCTGCTGTACTCACAAAAAAAAACGGAAAAATATAAGACTTCTGAGTTTTGTACATGTCGCTTTTAAGAATTATATTCAGCAAAACTTTGCAAGCATTGTATTTCCTTTATTAGAAAAGTTTACAAACTGGGAAAGAGTTTAAATGGTAGAGCTGGAGCATAATGAGTGCACATACACTACTGGACAATGAAATATTATATTTGAAAAAAAGATCGTCACTTTCGCGCGTCTGTAACTCTTTTGTCTTTACCGCATTTCTAAATATTAATATTGCCATTGTGTAGTCCTTGAAAAGAGCTTTCAGAAAATGTATAACACTAATAGTTTAAACTCAAAGACAACGGAGTTACAGACGCGCGAAAGTGACGATCGTTTTTCAAATATCATATTTCATTGTCCAGTGCTGTAGTACTGTAAAAATGATGTTCATTTGTTATAAATTTAGATTATCGCCGCGGGGACACAAAATGGAAACAGCCGATCCCGTCAGATTATGAAAAAAATGCGCAAATCATTTTTCCATTAGAGGTTGCTTTTCAAATCTTGAAACAGATTGAAAATGTATTTTTTTGAAAAAAATTTCCTAAAAAGGCAGGCTAAAGCAAAAACAAGCCACTCTTTACCTGAATTCAGCACAAGAATCGTTTGAATTTTGGCTTTAAATCAGTAACATTCTTGCTTTGATCATTTGGATAAGCAAGTTAAAATGTTTCAAAATGAAGTCATTCAAAAATTCTGTGTCTTGTACCCGAGAAAATCCCGGATTAATGACTGATTCAGTTAGTGATGGCATAGTAAACAAAAGATAAAAGAGAACTTTTTTTTGGAAAATTTTTGAAAGTTTTTGCTGATTTTAAGATAATGGGACGATCTAATTAGTGTTTGAAAGGGATTACAGAAGAATAGAAATGATTAATGAGAAAATGGGGGGAATGGGGTTGAAGTCTAGACTTGGATTGGTCTTGACTTAAGATAAGTTGCTTTGAAAAACGGTTAAAGTTCTATCAATTTAAAACAAGCGCTTATAAGGCCTTCAAGGGTTTAAAGTCAACTGTGCTCTTGACGAGTAAAGTGTTTTCTAAAAGATGCTCTCAAAATGGCTACAAGGTTAACCAGCAAGTTACATCAAGTTAATTACACAATTGTCAAGTTGTTGAAATTATTGGGTGAATGCATGGCTAATCCACGTAAATTTCTTCACCAGAGCATCTAAAAGTAGAGATGATCAATGAGAAAGTTGGAGAAACGAAGCTAAAGTGCACTAAACTGTACGATGTACTAGACTTGGTGACTGACTGACTGGACTTGTATTGGTCTTGACTGAAGATAAATTGCTTTGAAAAACGCTTAAAGTTCTTTTGGTTAATATGAAAAGTTATTTTAAAATATGTTATTAGAAAATGTGGCTTTTCGTGACAAAAAAAAATTTATACTCCCCAGTTTCTAATTGTTTATTGGATTTGGCTGAATTTTAAGAACTTCTAAAAACCTGCCAACTTCCGAAAGCTACCGTAATCTTGACAATAAAATCGTGAAAATCGAAAATATGAAAATCGTGATTGTTTGAAATAATTTGTTCCACAGGAATCTTTAGTCAAAAAGAATCTGGTGATTGGTTGGGGAAAACTGAAAAAATTAGCTATTTCATAGACAAGCGACTAGATAGGTTAGTGCTGAGGTTAGTGCTGAGGTTAGTGCTGAGGTTAGTGCTGAGGTTAGTGCTGAGGTTAGTGCTGAGGTTAGTGCTGAGGTTAGTGCTGAGGTTAGTGCTGAGGTTAGTGCTGAGGTTAGTGCTGAGGTTAGTGCGTTTGTTCAAACTTCGATACCGGAGTCTAAATAAGTCTCCACTCAACTCCAGAAAAAAAACATCAGACATCATTTCAATAGAACTTTTCAAATTTCAATTTTCAATCTTATTTACAAAACCCGAACTCACAAGAATTTCCCACAACTCATTCACTTGAAATTGGTATTTTTATTTATGGCAATTGGCGAGTTATGGCAATTGTGCTCTGAAAATGGGGCTTTTCTTGACAAAAAAAACTTTGTACTCGCCCACTACCAGATTCTAATTGTTTATTGGATTTGGCTGAATTTTAAGAACTTCTAAAAACCTGCCAACTTCCGGAAGCTACCGTAATCTTGACAATAAAATCTTTAGTCTCAAGGATTTGTTATAGAAATATGTAGACTTCGGAAAACAAAACTTAACCAAAACCAAAACAAACCAAAACCAAAACCAAAACTAACCAAAACTCGCCAATATCTCGCGACTGGGAGGAGCTAGCGAAAATCTGCTTGCAGATTTGAAATCAGCGTCCAAAAATCTATCCCATAGGCTATTTTTTGTTTCGAAATTTCGAGGTCGTGTTTTGGTCCTTTTTTCGGCCGCGAGATTTTGTGGAGTGAGAAAAAGTGAAAGGCAAATTTGCATTTTACATTAAAATTTGCATTTTACAATTTTAAATTTACATGTTAATTTATATGCAAATTGGGTTTTGGTTTTGGTTTTGGTCTGTTTTGGTTTTGGTTTTGTTTGCCGAACTCTAGAAATATGGAGACGACTCATTTCGGGTTTAAAAATGAAAGAGTAACGAAAATTTGTAAGACTAAATCTTTCTGAATTCTTAAATCTTTCTGAATTCTGAAGATTATTTAAAACTATTGGAACTTTTCTTTGCGAATGTACGATTGGCAAAGAATAAAACTTCCGTTTTTCGACTCCCAATATCACATTGGAATGCGGAGAAAATCGGATTCTTGCGAAATAAACAAATTGTCAGCCAGAAATCTAATTGACAAAAAAACATTTGAACTATGTATAGAATCTACTATATACAAAAAAATATAGTCCGTCCGTCCGTCTGTCACGCCTACGCGACAATACGAATTACGTTAACGTAAAATTACAAAGAAGTGAGCTAGAAAGCTAAAAATTTGTACGCGGGGGTTTTCGGGGGCGAGGAATCCGAATCTGCAATCAGATTTGTGCTACGTGCCCTCAGTACCTCTAGATAGAATATCCGTGTGGCCGCGTAACAGACGCCCAGCACAGCTGGTTTACGGTAGCTTTCGAAAGTTGGCAGATTTTAGAAAACGGAAACAAGGCCTTTCCTATGAACTAAAATGAAAAAAAGCTGACACAGCAGAACTGGTTGTATTAAAAATGAAAAAAATGACGGGTTAAATGCGGTTTCCAAATATTTTAGTTCAAAAGAAAGGCCTTGTTTCCGTTTTCTAAAACCTGCCAACTTTCGAAAGCTACCGTAATCTTGACAAAAAGGTTCATTTTTGTCTGTCAACGTTTAGTTTCATGTTCTCAGAATTGCTAAAAGTAAACAGATTTTCGATAAAAGTAAAGGCTTGATTACGGGAGTTTTCGAAAGTAGATACGTTTTAACACACATTAATTTAATCTATGGTGGGCACTGTATCATCTAGCTTCTCTATCGTTTTATAAAAGACACCTATTTTAGAAAACAACCGTAATCTATCGTCAGTTTACATTCAATGAGTCTAATTTTGATATCATTTTGATAATTTGATTTTGATAATTTGAGCCTTGTGATTACTCATTGAATAATACCAAAATTGAGCTGATTGAGCTGAAACATTTTGGTTAGGATTGTTTTCCATAATAGGTGTCTTTTAGAAAACTTATTAGCCCGAGAACTCTAATCAGATTTCTAGCGAACACTAGCCATTTCTAAAGTTCATACCACAAAATGAGCACAAAATGAGCACAACATGAGCCGAGTCTGTGTGGGTACTTTGCCTCTGCATTCTAAAAACGAATCCCCTTGGATGAGGGAAATCGAGCCAAATATCTCGGGTTACAAACGCTAATTTCACTTTTTGGGAAAAACTCAATGTGAAAAGTGAAACCGATTCTCTTTTCATAGTTTGCGTTTTAGATTTTCTGAAAAACTTTACGCTTTTTCGTTTTTTTGAGCCTGGGTGAACGGGGGCGGCGATTTGAAATCTGAGCTGATTTCAAGCTGATTTCAAGCCCAAATTCGTCAAACGAATTCGTGAATTTACAAAAATTCAAAAGAAAAACTAAACTTTAGACTTTTTAGGCCAGACGGGCGAAATTTTAAGTGAAATCGAAATAAAAACAATGGGATGAATGAGCGATAAGCATTATGAATGAGCGACAAATCATAAGCAACATTTCCCATCATTTTATATGAAAATGATATCCAGGAGATTAGGGGACTTTTGTGCACCAGAAAGGCCGTGTCCTAGAACCGCTGATAAGTCCTAGAACCCCTGATAAGCCTACTGTACTTCTTGAGCTAATGAAATACTTTGCACCTGCAAATAAACCCCCAAAATATTTGGTCTGTGACCCAAATTTGAATCGATCACAATTTGATTCGCAAAGTCCAAGAATAAACCGGACTTGCCAAAGAATTTTTTTTGAGAAACGAGAAACATTTGAACTGATGGACTTGAATACTAAAATTTCCCCCAAAAAATGCCTCAATTTCCAACAAGACTCTTTCGGAATGTCAATTGGAATTGTTGAGAGAGATCCTTTTCAAGACAACTCATTCCTTGAAAGAACTCCCGAGAAATTTCTTTTCCGAATAATCATCCCAATTTGAAAAGAAGATCTTGAGAATTATGCTTAAAAAAAAGAAAATAGATATGTTCAGAGAAATCTTGCAAAAATGAGGCAATGATTGGCTTTGTGGGCAAGGGAAAACAGAGTAATGATACTAAGTAACTGAGTAAAAACAGAGAACACGAAAAATTCCGGTACTTGTGACTCTTGCAGATCAAATCGAAATTTGGCATTTGCATCTGCCAAATCTCATAGCTCAGTTTTGCATTGGTGTTAAAAATGGGGATGAGCTTTTTGAAATAAAACGCAGAGTGAAACTATTTGGATCTCTAATACTCAACATAATGTTTGATGGTTCAGAAATTAAAATAGAAAGACTGAATTTTGTTAGGCACTTGTTTGAAAACCCAAAAACAACCCATCGCCGCTTTTTGACAGCCTTTCCCGAGGTTTTCGAAAATAAAACACATCTTTTTAGTTTTCAAGAATTCCTACCGTAAATACTGTAATAGTACCCCACCCCCATAATGACGGTGCGGAGTGTTGCGTAGTCTAGCTTTGAACGAGTTTTTCTCGACACTGGTTTATGCTACAATGCCCGCTTAGGTATCAAAAAATAGCTGAAATTCAGGGCTATTTTTTGATACCAAAGCGGCATTTTTTGAAAGTACGGGCGCTTTGAAAAAAATGAAATACTAAAAAACTTTTGCGACTACGCGACTGTACGAGGGGGTGGGGTACTATTACAGTATTTACGGTAACATTTAATTCTCACATTCTCTAATTCACAGCCAGTTCTTCATTTTCTTGCAACACTAAATCAAAAAATGTTTCGAAATTTTTTTGCCGTTTAAGAGGTCAAGATTGTAAAGTTCTTTTTTTTCACCATCAAGTTGTCCAAAGACAATATTTACATCAAGAACATAGCAGAAATTTCAGTAGTAAAAGTTAGAACTAGATTTTGAAAACATTTCAAGGCAACGAGTACAAGTGTTCCATGGTAAATTACCAAAACTGGTCTTTAGTACTTGATTCGAAACAAGCTTTGAAAGTTCGAAGTAATGAGTCGTTCATTGTAAAGGCCACTTTGCAAAGGTTGTCCCTCGTTTTTACCTATGCCCAACGGCTAAAAGACCTAAGTGAATGAAGTTAATTGGTATTCGCCTTTTTTTTCAAACTGAACTGAAACTTTAAACTCATTAAAGTTACGTCAGTTCTCTTGCGACATTTGACGGGGATTACTGTAGGATGATTTTCAGGAAAAACGATGAATTTGGCAAGAAATAGACGATAAAAACATTAAAAATTTGCTGTTATCAAAAGCAAATCGAATGAAACGCTGAAATCTTCAGCGATCAGGCGGTGAGATCAGGCGAAAATTAACATCTAAAGTTTGACGTTTGCATTTAACGATCAAATAAAGCGAAAAGTCTCCTGAAAGCAGATTCTACTTATTCATCAATGCGCTACTGGCCTGAACAATTGCGCTTCTTCGACAAAAAATTAAACTTCGAAACTTTCGTTCCCGTTTGATGCTTCTTTTATGATTGTTGTTTATGAAAAAGTTTCGTACGAAGTTTATTGGAAATTGCATCTTATTGGATGCTTAAGCATCGAAAACTTCTTCATTTCATCACTAGTATGATTCTTTTTCCTTTGCCTTCAAGTAATTTCGATTAAAGAGAGAGTTACCAGATGTTTTTTAAGTTTGCAAGGGAATTTAAAGATTACCGTGTGATTTTAATTCGGTGCCAATTTGTAGTAAACTAACAACCAACAACCGTCTTTGCACTGTACTTGCTATTTTTTAGTATTTTATGCACTTAATCATAACAACTTTCAATAACTTTTCTACTTTCAGCCGATCCGCGAAAAGATGAAAGCAGAAAGTCAAGGAACTCACGACAAGGAGCCGCCAAAGCAACGATCATTCAAGTCAATTCTGAAAAGTCGGTTGTAACGTTTATAATTTGTGATTTTCTATTTTTAGTACTCGACAACAATTACACGCACTCGCTCTCAAAAGCGGCTATTCATTTACATTTCAAGGAGATCGTCAGTGTCCAGAGGTAAGAACATTCTTTGTTTAAATCTGCTAATGTGCATTTAGTTACGACAAAGAGACATGGGATCAATGGGAGAGTGGGTTAATGATGATTGGACAAGCGGTTGGAATGAACGAGCATGGTGAGTTTGGTTTAAGAGTCAAAATTAGACGAGTTTGATGAAACAATGTCAGTTTAGCTTCTATATTTTAGCCCTGGAACGCCTTCGGTTGAAAGAACTGCGCAAAGCAAAGTCCTATGCCAAACGCCCAAACTACAACGGAAAATTCGGCTTCGCTGAGGTTATTCGATCAAGAGAAGACGCTGAACAGATTATCGACGGAATCAACGGAGACAAGTAGGTTGAATTCTTGATTGTTGATATGCAATTAGGGATTCATTTCATTTGTTTTTCTTTAGAAACGATCTCGTCTCGATGCTTGTTATTCACACTGAAGCGATGCGAGCACTCAAAGTTGCAAATATGGTTAAATTTTAAAGTCGAACTTTATATGTGCTTTCTTTAGAGAATGCATCTTGCGTTGGGAGTAGAGGAGCACAAAGCCTTGTTGGCAAGGGAATATGCGGTTAGTTGGCTCGAATTGTACATTTTAAATGTTTGCAATTTTAGGAAGAATGCGAAGTGATGCGACACGAGTTGGTCAACGAGAACAAAAAATTGCGCACTCTGCTTGCCGCTCATCGTGGTACAACTGACTCTCTTGTGAAATAGTATTAGCTATTCTTTTAGGACTAAACGCCGAAGAAATCAAGGAAGAATTGGACGAGTTTCTGGGCAAAATGAACAACACTTCATCGGACGGATCTTTGTCGGAAAACGATGACGATGGATTTGGAGATGACGGGGAGATTCTCGGTGCCGAGCATTGTCCATTCTTTAATTCGGTATTTTTTATGATGCTTTATTCTAATAGACTACCTTTTTTCATTTGTTCGTTCCCTATTGGTTACTCTTTTTAGGACACTCGGGTGGCCGGTATTCGTCTTGCTCAACAACAGATGCGTGCAGCGATGATGTCGTTTAAGCCTCAAGTCTCTCCAGCAAAGCCAATTGTCAACCGATCAAGCATTCCGCCGTAAGGAGTAGATACTCATTTGTGTTTAATTACTATCATGCAATCTATGTTTTGATATATTTTACTTTAGCAACAAGGGACCGCGTCTTGTTGCCAAATTATCCGAAGTTATCTTCAATGGGCATAACAAGTCGACGCCTGCTAAGTGCAAGGTAAGATTTTCATTTTTTATTGTGATTTTTTCTTTTAGAAGATAAATGTTTCATCAGGTGATCTCAGCGGTTGCAGGGTACGTTTTTTTGTCAGATGGTAATGTTACATGTGCAGGATATCAAAATGCTCTCATCGTGTGACCACATTGCAGCAAATGGCATGCGCGAAGTTTGTGGTTTAGAACAAATTTATCAAAATTTGATGATTTAGGTGATTGAGGTGTCCAGAGATGCAAACAATGTCGCACACGGAAATATGGAGAGCTCACCAATCGGTCAACTGAAAGCAGAGAAACAAGATGACGAAATTTTTCTTATTGATGTGCCACGAACAGCTATTGCAAGCGCCACCCCGCAACGACATGTCACTTCATTGAACAAGGTAAAACGCTTATTGCCTACATATTTATAAATCTAGAAATGGTAGTATTAGGTTTATGTTACTACGAGCTAAATTATGTTTATGTTGTTTGATCAGTTATGTTGTTTTGAATTATATTATGTGCTTTAGAAAAATGATGCACCAGTCGTTGGTCTCGAGTCGCCAATCCGAACGCTCATTTTGTCTCCTCGTGCTGTGAATGGAAATCCCGAACGGGCACAGAAAGCGAAGATCGATCTCGAGGACGGACTATTGTCGCCGCTTCGATTGGTGTGTTTTGACTTAAGTGCTTTTACCTAAATTTAGTCTTCATGGCATGAGGAGTTTATCATCAAACTTTACACAACTAATGCTTCAAATTTAGCTCGAAGTGAAAGAAGCAATTCGTGTTGATGAAAAAGCACGTCTGGAATTAGACGAGGAGGAAGATGAAATAAAGAATGCGCAACACGAGAAGAACGCCTTCTCTTCACCACATATCACTCCTATTCCAACTGCATCAAGTGCTGAGTAAGTTTTTGCTATACTAGACGGAAATTTCGAGTTGTTCACAAAATGTACGGTATTCAAGTTAGGAGTTTAGAATGAGGTGAACGTGAAATCGAAGTTTAAACCGTATAAGGGAGTTGTGTTAGCATTCACACATGAAAAATTCACATATGCTTGTACCTATTATTACCTATTATTCTACTCTAGACCTTCACCGATTATCGAATCAGAAGAGAGCGTTCCACTGTTTGGATGGTTTTGCAAGTTCTCTTCGTTCTTCTCACCTTCACGTCAACACCAGCAATAAAATATTTGAGCATGTACAATGAATACAATAAATTATTTGTTTGTGCGATAAGAATTTATTAGTGTATCTATTGTAAATTTCTTTTGCATTTATGTGATTTTTGGGTGATTGAGTATTTTATGCATGCAGAATAAAAATGTAGCTTGTGATCGGCTCTCACCAAAAACCTTACGCGTAAAGACGCAAATTTCTATTTTTCACTCTGAGATATCTACTCATTCAAGACGCCGGTCACAAAAATTGTCGAAGCTGATACGCTCAACTATGCGCTCAAAGATGCGAAAACTTGTTTTTGACCTCCCCTATTATGGCAGGAGTTGACTATGTATTCTATCATTGATCCGACAATACTACATATATCTAGGTATAAGATTAGTCTGATGGATTTGTAATTAACTTTCCCATTTGCCCACTTTTGCACCAACATTAGTATTTTTGATTACCAAAATTCCGTTTTCCTAATTTTCCGTCGCTTCTGGGTCATTAAATTTTCCAGCCATAAACCTTTTTTTCCACATTTCTCCATTCTCCAATGTTCCATAGCGCTCCATGGGACCACTCATGGACGGAACTTCCCATCAGCATCCTCATCGAGGTCTCCAACTTTGACTTGGCTAGGAACTTCCTCTTTCAAAAGTG
The DNA here is from genome assembly GCA_958450365.1 of Mesorhabditis belari. NCBI lineage: Eukaryota > Metazoa > Nematoda > Chromadorea > Rhabditida > Rhabditidae > Mesorhabditis > Mesorhabditis belari. Next base: position 2,159,402 of record CAUEEP010000758.1, on the reverse strand, counting down.
CATCACATTTCTCTTTGCGATGTATTTTGCGCTGGCGCCGGGCAGTTGGTTGGCCCGTTCCTCTTGCATCGCTCTCATCGCTTCTCCTCTATCGTCTCCGAGTGCCAGCTCCGATCGCGTCAATCATCTGCTTCAATGGTGCATCTTCTTTCGCCGTCATAGTCTCTCGTGCGAGCTTCTTAAGTTTTCTTCTTGCTTTGTCACGGTCGGCTTTCTCCAGATTGACCACACTTCTGATGGTATCCGCCTTTTCTCCGATTTCGCTCTATTCTCAATCTCCGCATCTTTACGACATCGGCATTTGTTCGGCAAACCATCTTGCTCATTTACTCGTTCATTTTTTGTTTTGAAGAGGGTTTTCAAATCTTTTTAATTTCAGACTCTTCCAATTGATGTAATGCCATATGTGGATCTGCATGCAATCCGACCAAAGGTTAGAGAAGCGATAAGAAAAATCAAAGAGGAGGTCAAGCGACAAAAGAAAGAAAAGAAAATCCTAGGGTAAAGTTTTATAGATTATAGACGTTATAATTATGTGCGGAAAAGATATTTGGAGATCATTAACATGCATCAGATTTGAAAGTTTCAGTTAATAAATGTTTTTGCTGATGCAATAACCAGCCTAAAACTGGTAAATTTATTGTTTTCGAAATTTTCAAGATAAGAAACTCGAGAATCGGTTATTTTCTTCTTCTAAACACCACAGTCGCTTTTCAAGTTCAAGTTGAATCGCAAAGTTAAACTATTTTTTGAACTACAAACAATTATTTATTTCGCGCTGTGTGTGGGCCAGCCCAGGTCGCTTTTTTGGGTACCTACAGTACTGGACAATGAAATATCATATTTGAAAAACGATCGTCACTTTCGCACGTCTGTAACTCCGTTGTCTTTGAGTTTAAACTATTAGTGTTATACATTTTCTGAAAGCTCTTTTCAATGGCTACACAATGGTAATATTAATATTTAGAAATAGGGTAAAGACAAGGGAGTTACAGACGCGCGAAAGTGATGATCTATTTTCAAATACGATATTTCATTGTCCAGTAGTGTAGGTGTTCGTGTAACACTTCTAATGCAGGGGAAACAGGCATCTAGCGACTAACCGTACTTACAGTGTTTGAGCTTACAAAGCTTTGAGCATTCACTTCTTGACTGTAAGATCTTAAAAAGCTCTATGATTCTCTGAAAGAAGATTTTTATTCCATTTAATAACTCTGAAGAGTTTACAAAATCTTTGAGCATTCACTCCCTAACTGTGAGCGTTTTATGCTGTCACTTCATGCTGATCACTTTTACGCATTCTGATTGACGGCGGTTAATTGAATATTTTATATGCACTATTTGATATAAGTATTTCACGAGCAAGATTGAGGGGAAAATCGTTGTCTTTTTCACAAAAAAACAGCCTTGAAAGCCTAAGCCTATAAAGCCTATATAGGGTGAAACGAGAGATTTACAATAATAACCAGAAACAGAAATAAAATGAGAAAATATTTCAAACAAAGTGACACGTAAATAAACGGAAACGCGCAATTCGAGGAGAGAAATTCACATGACATCTATATATATAATTTTTAAGAAAAAAGAAAAACACAAAAAAATGATACCGGTAGCACATGGACTGTACCCTTAGGTGAGAAGAATTCGAGAAAATATTTCAAAATATTCAAAATTTTAAAACAATGAGAATTCTTTTGTTGTAAAATAAAATGTGGATCAGTTACTGTATTTTACAGAAAATGCAAGTTTTGCGAAAGGAGAGGTAGTCAAAAAAATGATATAAGTGGGGTGGCGTGGTGGGTTTTTTCTTCTTTTGTTTTCTGATCCTCCTAGCTATAAATTGACCTGTGTTTTACAAAGATCATCAGTCTAAAGGGTGACTAAATAGAGGGGATTACGGTAGCTATAGGATTGCACATGCTTTGCGGTGATGGTGAGGATTACGGTAGCGGTGTTCATTGAACGGGCACGGCGTTCTGTCCATCCTCCGGGGTGATGATCACGACGAGGTAGCGGATCTGGAAATGAGTTGTTGTACGTGGGACACAGAGTAGTTACTGATTGTTAAGTCTATTTCTTGAGTCTTTTTGGGCTAAAGCTTACAAGTATGACATCAGGTTTGAACTTGATTTCATAGCTCTAGTTGAGCTCTAGTTACTTAACATTTCATAGCTCTAGTTGAGTACTAAACATTGGTCTTATTTATCGTTCAATGTTAGTGAACAATAGAAAACGAATTATGGTAGAAGACAAGCCGGATTACGGTAGAAAAACTACCACAATATTCAGCTTATCTGTGATTTCTATTTGCCATTACTTGACAGATACTAGAGCAAGGCACTAGAGCTGAGCCAATGATAGATACAGATTTGTAGTATTTTGAGTCTAGTACGGTAGTGGCAAGGTGGATTGATTGGATTACCTGATTTGGCTTTAATTTTTCTATTAGATTAATGCGTATCTATTGTACAAACCTTTTTCTTGAGCATCGTATTGTAGAAATCTTTCGAGTAGTGCTTGAGGTAATGATTCGCGAAATCGCCCGGCGGGAAAACGTGCGCAACACAAGCGGATGTGTGCTCCTACAAATGGGTTACGATATTTGAATTATAGCTTCTTTTTTTGATTAACTTTATGCTCCTGACTTCGTTAGATTTACTTAAAATTTACTTAAAATTAAAGATTCTGGGCATAAGTATTGGAAAATAAAAGCTAAATTTTTTGGATCTTCGAGAGTTGATAACTAGGTACAAGGAGCAAGTTTTGATTCATTTCCAAAACACCAACCGTATGCGGCACATTCGCAATGCCAGCAGCGGCTTTTTGCGTGAAATACTCGATGAAAGCCGTCTCGAATATCGATTGCGACAGCTGCAGCTCTTCCCTCGTTTCGCCGACTGGCAAACACACCAACATTGCCGTGTTCGTCGCGTCCTCCAGCTTGCTCACAACACCTGCAAAAGTTGAGTCACATTTGAGCGATTTGACACAATTTGGGCGTAAAGTCGCGTGATCGTTAACTCTTTTACTGATAATTTCGTGCAAAATTCAAAGATAAACCGAACTATTCAAGTGATTCGATTAGGCCTAAATCCCCTCTTGAAAACTAGGGCAAAGTTACCGAGAACTTTCTGCGAAATAAACAACAAAGTCCCTTAAAAACTTATTGACACCAAAAAATAATCGTCATTAGTACAGCCCATTGGGTGGGTCGTATCCATATTTCTAAACTCACTTTGTATTTGCTCGGGCACGCAACGCATTCGTTGATTTATCCGTAGACACAGTCCGCTCACCAATTGCGTGTTGCCAATGCTTCTGGAAATTTCGAGTTTAGAAAAAGTATAAGAAATCGATGGAGATAAGGCTTATAGATTATTTAGATATATTTTAAAATAAGTTTCTACTTTAGATTTAGATTTTAAATAGTAGATATTAAATAGTAGATAGCTACGGATATCCGTAGAGCATCCGTTAGCTACGGATATCCGTAGAGTATCCGTAGCTTTTTTTTGAGTACAAGTACAAGACTTGCAATATTAATCTCTTTGGAACTTGACTTAGGTTTTTTGGATATTTGTTAGATATTCAATTCTTTAGCAATTCTGTATCTTTTCTTATCTCAACCATTCATACCTGGCCACATATTCGGGTGATCCGGCCAACAGATGCATTTGAACTTGTGCCTCGTGCGCTTTCATCGCCAACGTTCCCTGCCAGATGACGGGCATTTTCTGAAAGTTTACAGATTAGATATTTCTTTCTTTTTTTTTTCAAAATTCAGCATCTCATTTGCAAGTATTTCCAAAAAAAGAGCACTTTTTTTCACGACGCGTCTAAGCGATCACTCCCAGCGCTGGGGAAAATGGTAAACATGTTTTCTGTTCTGTCCATTTTAGGGGGTTTGCAATTGGAAAGTTTATGGTTAGTACTTAAAAATTCGATAAATATTTAATATAGATATATTTTATTCAAAGCATAACAAGAGTTTTTTTAGCCAAAATGAAAACGTTGAGTGTTGAGCGTTCACCACTTTCCGAATGCTTTGTACGAGTTACGTTTGATAAACAGAGGGCAGCTAACAGTTTAGTTTATCTTCGAATCTTCACCTAATTATCAAAAAAAAAACAATTAACGACTACACGACTGTACTCCCAAAAAGGCCTGCTTAACTGTATTAAAGGAGTTTCTCAAGCAGAGTCAAACCCCAATTCACCTGTATCATGCTTACTTTATACTTTAGGGAGAGGTAGGTTTACTGTAAGCACGGTATACTGTAGAAGATCTACATCTACAATCTACAAGATCTACATTAAGCTATAATTCACATAGTCTTTTACCTGAAAAATAAACGAAATCGACTCGCAGATCGAAAATATGTTGAAGCCGAGTTTTCTGCACCCGAAACCCCTTGTTTTTATCATTCCCATTCTCTACACTCAATCACTTCCAAAGATCTTTCTTTTTCACCTAAAAATACCTACTTTCCGGGATAAATATTGACTTGACTCTTGTGTGAACAAAAGTTTCCGCCATTTCCACCCAATTTTTCCCATTTTCGTGCAAATCAACAAATCGTGAAAGCGATCAGTGAAAGCGGAACAAATATTTTCGAACTTGCCCCAGCTTACTGAACAAAATCCCTGTAGCCTTTTCAGGAAATCTGACATTTAAGCAAAACATGATATTAAAATTGTTTTCATTTTCTCTCAAATATCCACAAAAGCCCAATCACATGTGAAATCCCACAGAAATCCGGTGTTTTTATTTTGTTATCCGACACTTTGATGGATTTAGAAAATGAAATGAATATGTGACTTTTAAAATGAATAGGATTAATTCATAAAAGTGCGTTTGGCTGGGTTGGCCTGTCAGTGCTTTAACATTTGACTTTACAATATCTGCGTAACATGTAGAAAAAATTCTTTTATGAGTCTAACAAGATCTTTAACCTGTTTAGCTGCTTGCACATTAGCTGCTTGCAGATGTTTAAGCACTTAATCTTACTAAAATCCAAGCTCAGTACTGAACTAATAAAATATTCTAATTTCCATAGTTCAACGAAGCATCAAGTCACATTTTTCATCAAGTTTTCTAGTACTTTAGCCTACCTGTCTGACCTCTAGTCTAGTTGCTTACATTGCTACAGTACTTTATCCTTGCTCGCTACTTTTACAAGATTTTTATCCTATAGTTTTCAAGTATTTACATAGCCAAGCCTATCCTATAAGTACAATCCACCGTATCCGGGCACGAGTGCAAAAGCGGGGGAGTGCAAAAACGAAAACAAGTCAAGGTTTAGGGCATTTTGAGGGCAAATTGGGGCCAAGAAAGGGAAAAAAAAGAAAGAGAAAAGGAGCAAAGTAGTAAATATCATTCACATGATCACGAAATAATAAAAAGAAGAAAAAGAAAAGAGCAAAATCCTGCCAAAGGAAACAAACCCCTTTTTCACCTTTTTGCTTTCTTTTACCGGAAAATTCTTCTACACAACATCACTTTTTGAGTTGAGAGGAAGAAAAAAAAGTGAGACAAATGGGAAATCTTTTTATAAAAGAGCTATTTGGAAACTCGATAGCTTAAAAATGGCTAAACTAGGTAAAAAGCTATTCAGCAAGTGTCACAAACGCTAGCTTGAAGTGCAAATTTGCAAAACGGGAACGGGAACGCGGCGGATTACAGTAAGACATATAGAAAAGTATCAACTTTGGGTTTTTGATTATATAAAGTGAACATTTTACAGTACCCTCTTTCCATATGCAATCCTACCTCCAAATTATCGGGTCTTTGCGCTTTCATCCCATGTCCAATAGCCAATTCCTCTAGCTGAGACAAAATTTTCCCGGGAATCGTTAAAGATTGATCGATTGATTCAATAGAATTCGAAGAAATTCCATTTAAGCTGAACGCTGGACTTTTTGAGGAAACTTTCCGAAAAGCTGATCCGTCATTTTTTTCCAATTTATCATCCACGTGTAACCGACTGATCTCCTTCAACTGCTCTACTTCACCGTTCTCTTCATCCTCATAAATATCTAGCAATTCCTCTCGCAATATTCGATCCAGACTCTTTTCCATGTGCTCCCGTGTGTACTCAAAGTGCTCCTCGTTTGGACTGTTTCGTTTAGGGGTAGAACTCTCGGATTTCTCCGATCTTGCCTCTCCTTGAAAGCTCCTTTTTCTTCGTCTAACCTCAGACTTCACTGGCTCAGTTTTTTGCTGATTTTGATGAACAAGTTGTTGAAGAAGTAAAAGATTCGAGAAATTTGACGGAGTCTCCAATATCTGATGTAACAAAGCCGCTTGCTTCGCTTCAGTGCTTTGCGTGGCGGCCAAGAAAAAAGAGCTCACAGATTGCATGAGTTTCGAGAAACTCGCGACAAGGGCTGAATTTGAAGCCAACTGATGAAGGGAACCATTTTGCTGGGCCAAGTTCAACATGTTTGTGAGTAAAGAAGCGGTTAGGCTTGTCACAGAAATCGTTGACTCAATGGAATTGTTGGGAAATGATTGTTGCTGGTGGAGTTGTTGAAAGTTGAGAGGGATCGCGGGAAATGGCTCTATCGGGTTTTTCTTCTGAAAGGCGCTCAGCGCATCGACCAGAGTCGTGATCGGCAGATTATTCATATTCAAATTTGCATAAAAGAATATTTTTTAGATTCTATTGAATAGAAATTTGGAAATGAGCAAGTTTTTGCTGGAGTTGGGGGCGTGTGTGTCTAGGCTCGTCTAGGGGATCCGTGCGTTCTTCTTTCACACAAAAAGGAGACACTCCTCCCCCTTTTTCCCCTCCAAAACCCTCCATCAACAATGAGAGAGTTGAGAAATGAGAGAAAATGAAAAAAGAAAGATTTCGTTTTCTAGAGAAAATAGAGAAAAAGAAATCAAAAAGAGTAAAAGAATATCGAATTTTCGAAAAAAGTAGTGAGCAGAGAAACCTAGAGAAATTTAGACAGTGTTCATTTTTCAAAATTTCCAATCTGCGTCTCTTGCATTCACTTTTATCTCAAACCCAACACAGTCAACCGTTCCCTCGGAGAACTCTTTTAAAGCTCAAAGAGAAAATTCAACTCTAGCAACACTGCAGGGCTTTTGAGAGACCAAGACGAGTAGAGAAGGCGTTCGATATGGCTGCGAGAACGGCGGAACGCTTGTCCAAAGGAGAGGAGAGGCCTCTGCCCCCCATGAGTTTCAAGAGACACCCCTGCCCTGCCCAGCTCAGCCACACATAGACACAACTTTTTTTGAGAACACCCAGACGATGAGGGTTCCCGTTTTTTTTTCAGTTGGGTAAAATCTTGGACAACCTTTCCCTCCCTCTCTACTCTTTTCTCACCATATCTCTTGATCTATTCCCCCTTTTCTAATTCTTTTTCCCTTAGAAATCTCTTTTTTCTAATCTCTCTTTTCCTATTCTTTCCCCGTACCGGCCAGTGCCTCTTTTACATAAAAAGCCGGCAAAAGAAGGAAAAAAAAGCGAACGCTTGTGTGTGAGAGAGAGTGATGGTTCTGAAAGGAAACTATGCTGGGAAAATGGGGTCGGATTTGAATGCGAATTTTTTATATAGCTAGGCAAGGCAGTTTATTTGACTTTAGTAATTGTCAAATTAGAAAAAACTAATCAAGTTAACCTTTTGCAAGTCTTGCAGATAGAAAATCAACTGCTTTCGATCAACCACGTGAAACTCTTTTGGAAAACTTGTAAATTGAGACTTGACTTAGAAATTTGGCCTTAGGCTATAGCTAGAATTTTACCTTGGTCGGATTTTGGCCAATATTGCTGTTCGCTTCTTGAAGTGGCTGGCGACTCTCGAGAGACATCGGGGTTGGAATCGTCGACTCGGATGTTGAGGCAACCTGGAATGTCTATTTTTGTTTTAAATACTAATGTTGACCTTATTGTCTTGAATATTATTGCCAAATTTCCCAGCAACTATTGCCCAAAACTCACTTGAAACGCGGCGACACTGGCAGCTCGCATCGGTTGATGCAACGGGTGGTGGAGGGAATCAGCGGCGGCGGCAAGCTGAAAGCAATAAGTATGTTTAGCTATTTTAAAATTAAAATCGTTTTATCAAAGCTTACTTGTTGTTGCATTTGCGGGGTTGCTTGCAGTGGGACCTGTTGTGTTTCGAGTTTTGAGGTCACTTGAGGAGCTGGAGTGGAACTGGCCGAGAGGGTTGACGTAGGAGAGACATGGGCTACGGCTTGAGCTTGAGCTTGCTGGAAATTACGAAAATTGTATCGACTATGCTATTTGCAGCTACAATGATTTGTATATAAAGATTGCAAAAGTCTTTTCCCCATTAAAGTACAAGTGCTTACAGTACAGTCTTATCCTATTCTTTTATGACTTTTATTCTTTAAAACATAGCTTGACTTTATTCTTAGATTGTATTTTGTGCTTAAAAACGTACCCTTTCTGGCGAACTGAATTCAACATTTTCTTGCAAATAATGTGAGAAAATGAGCAATTAGTGAGCAAGAAAGGGTACATTTCTATTGGAGTAGTTTCCCTCCCGCGTACCTGAATGTATTGCGTGTAGATCTGCATGTGATACTGGATCTGGAGCTGTTGTTGTTTTATCTTTTGCAGCTCGTTCTGGTATTGAATGCCGAGTGGGTGATTGTTTTGCGCGAACGCCGTCTGCATTCCCAGGGCCAGCTGGTTGAGTTGCTGAAAATTTGCGTTTTCCATTAGCTTTTAAGATATTTTCATTACCTGTTGACAGAGTTGTTCTTGCAGATACAATTGTTGGAATTTCTCGTTCGCTTCTTTCAGTTGCTGTTGTTGCTGTGCGAGTTGTTGCTGGCGTTTTGTCGCCTCTTCCATCGTTTTCTTGCGAGCCAAAGCCTCGGCTTCCTAGAAATTACAGTGGTTAAGAATATTATTTAATGCAAACAGAATATCATTAACATTTATAGAAAAATTCAATCAATCTTCTATTTTGATAGATCAAATTTCCCAAGCGATGAGTTTTTTTTTTCAAATTTCCCAAGCGATCAAAATAAACCCAGCCCAATACAGGGTATTGTGCAATCTTTTGACATGGAAAACTTTTTGGCACAAAATTACTACGGAAGAGGCTTAGTGCTTGCTTAGTACTTAGCTAGTTTTTATTCTATATTCAAGAATTTCATTGATACCTGTTGTTTCTTCAGCTGAGCAGCGGCCTGGGCAGCTTGTGCTGCCTGAGCAGCTCGTTGCTGCTCTTGTTGTTGCTGCTGTTGCTGCTGTTGTTGCTGCTGCTGAAGTTGAGCCGCTTGTTGTTGTTGTTGAGCCAATGATGGAGTGCTGCTCGGTTGGAGGAAGTTAGCTGAAAAATTCTGCTTGCTATAAATTTTGCAAAACTCTTACCAGGACTCTCGGTGTGCACGCGTTGCTGCATGGCCAGCGCGAGTTGTTGCTGTTGTTGTTGCACTGAAAAGTTTGACATCGATAAAAAATAGATTTGCGCAAGTGATTCTTATCAAAACTATTCAGCTTACAATGCAAAAGCTGTTGCGGGCTGAATTGCTGGGGGTTTTGAGCGATGAGCGTGCTTAAGATTTGATATTGAAGCGCGTATTGCTGTTGTTGAGCCGCTTGTTGAGCTTGAGCCTGAAACAAGATTGATAACAGAGTTAAAGGTTGAACATAAAATTGTTATCTTATCTAACTACTTACTTGAGCCTGGGCTTGGGCTTGGGCGACAGCTTGGGCGGCTTGTGCAACCTGAGCCTGGGTGACAACGGGCGATGGAGCTGGTGAGGGAGCCGCTTTGTGAACGGATTCAGCCTAGAAAAAAAGGTTTTCTAAATTTTCAGGCGAAACTACAGTACTACAAATGATTCTATTATAAAAAAACCCTTTGTTGCTGCTGCTGTTGCTGTTGCTGTTGATGTTGCTGTTGCTGTTGTTGCAATTGCTGGTAGTGTTGCAACTGCTGATAGGCGGCTTGTTGAGTGACTGGAATGCCTTGAGTGAGACCGGCCATCTGAAAAAAATAAGTTTAATTGGGGTTTTAAAGTTTTGACACTAATTCGATCTGATCTCACTAGCTTACCTGGGCAGTTGTAGCCACAACAGGCTGCTGTTGTTGAATGAGCGGCTGCTGTACTTGTACTTGCTGTTGCTGTTGTTGTTGTTGTTGTTGTGGTTGCACTTGTGGTTGCTGCGCTTGTTGAATGGGTTGAGTCTGGTGCACTGGGTTCACCGGTCTCGACACGGTCGGTGTTGCGGTAGTCGGCAAGATGCTGACCGGAGCTTGAGTGACCGGTGGCCGTTGTTGGGGCTGTGATTGGATGACCGATGTTGGTGGTGGGGGTTGAGATTGAGAAATTTGAGGAGTCGAAGTGCTCGCCACCGATGATAGAACTGATGAAGCGATCGCTGAGGTTGTTGGGCCAAAAGCGGGTGGTTCCTGAAATTTGGGATTTGGAAAGTCGTAATCTACAATCTGTAATCATAATACAGTCGACTCTCGACTTAACGATTCGCTCGGTGCCAAAGAGTTCGATTTGATGATTCTAAACGTGCCCCAAATTTCTTGCATAACCGTCTTGAACGGTCAGCTAGCTGGGCTACGCAGAAATCAAGGGTGTTTCTTAGAATTTCAAAATCGTTGTATCGAGAGTCTGTAAAGTTACTGTAACTGTAACTAACTGTACGGTAAAGTCTAGCCTATTGTCTAGCCTATGTATACCAAAAAAGGTTTAGATCTTTTTCGATAAAGAATTGATAATTATTTGATATTTTTTATAATGCTTACTGTATAAAGTCTCAATAACATTAATCAATAGCAATTTTTAGCATCCTAAAAGAGATTAAAAGAGATTAAAAGAGATTAAAAGAGATTAAAAGATTAAAAGATAAGACAAGACAAGGCTAGGATTTAGTTAAGCTCTCAATCTCGACTTCAGTGCTGCAAAATCGCTATCGATCTGGCATACTGAAATTACCAGCTATCAGGCTATCAGAACTTATCAGATAATTACTAGAAAAATTTAGACTATTATAACATTTATAAATGCAAATTTAGAACTAAGAAACCCGTTAAATTGAAAGATGAAAGATTTTTGACGGTTTAGAGAAAGAAAAAGATCTCCTCCATCCACGATTTCTCCCCATTCCCCTCCTCGATTTTTCCCCTATTCGATCACATGTTTTCTTTCTTTTCAGTCAATTCTTTCCTCTCTTTCCACAATTGATAGATTTGACCCAAACGAAAAAAAAAGATTCTTTCCTCTTTTTGAAACAAATTGATCTGTGATTTCAAGGAAATCCTGGGAAAATCGGTGAGAGATCAATGGAGATTTATCATATAAAGCAGCACCAATGTAATACGAAAACCCCAAGATAGAATTGTTTTTTTACTTTGTGATTTTGGGTTTAAACTTGATAGTGAGAGAAATAGAAAGCAAATAAATATCAGCTAAATATAGGAAATGGTCAAAAAATACTGTTAATTTCTGGGAATTGAACCAAATCAAAATCGGATTTTTGAGCAGGTAAAATGTTTTACTTGACTTTCCTAGTTATGAGGTTAATTTTTTTCTAATATCTTTTCAAAAAGTTCCAGGTACTTTTAGACAACAGCTTATAAATTTTGTCAAAGGTTTCCAAAGATTAAGATCATGGTTTCTTCTAGTTTTCTTATAGCTAGTATTTCTTTGTTACAAACCTTTCCCCCAAACGGATTGAAGCCACTTCCGGTCACCGTTGAATTGAGCGTTGGGCTCGGCTTGGCGACAAAACTCGAGAAATTTGAGGAAGATGGTGTGGAAGTGACAGGCGCAGGCTCCAATAGCTCGGCTTTAACAAGTCGCGGTTGGGTCGATGACTTAAATTAGATTAATTTTATATTATAAATCGATATTCGAAAACTGTTTGAGTATTTGTTAGCCTTAAAACTTACCGCATTGGCTACACTGCTTGTGGCAATCGTAGGCAAAATTTGAGGCTGTGAGACAGGCTGCTGTTGCTGTCTTGCGGTTTCCATTTGTTGATGATGAATAGCAAAAGAATCGATCGATGTTGGTGTTGAAGTTGGAGTCTCAGACTTGACAACAGTTGGAAAGGTCATTGTCGAAGTTGAGATCGGAACCGGGGAGACCATCGGGGATTCCTAGAAAAAAAACAATGATGAAAATTTTCGTGATATTATTTTTATTTCACCTGTTTGATCGAAGTGACGACCATTTGCGTTTGTTGTGGAATTACCGGCGTCGGCTCGGCGTCATTCGACCGATCGTCGTCCAAAATCGCCTCAGCGGCTCTCTTTGCCTCTTCATCGACTCCCGGATCTTCCTCTGGGGCCTAGAAATTTTTTTGTAGAGCAATATAACTCTTAAGTTTCGTAGCAATTCAGTTCCCCAATGTATAGCCTAAATCATTCTACCAAGTGTTGATTGGCCTGTAATAATCTCCCATCTATTCACTCTACCTGTACGATGAAGTCATGACTGGGATACTGTGGCTCGGGCTCCTCATCGTCGTCAAATATCGCAATCGCCTCGGCCGCTTGCGCCGTCTCCTGAACTCATCAATAGAAATTTGCAATCAAAACATTTTTGTGCCTTCTTTCTATACATTTCTATACAGAAACTATTCATGCGGCATGCCATACGACATTTAAGCAAAAAAAGACTACTTGACTCGACTAAACACAAGAAAGCACACCTGATCAATGATTGGGATGACTGGCTCGACTCTCACTGGTTCTCGTTCTTCGTATGGTTCCGAGTCATCCTGAATACCGCTCACCGCCGATTCAGCCTCGTCGTCTCTCAGTGGAACGATTGGGATAATGTCCACTGGGTCGACTTGCTTCTCTGGCTCTTTTTCTTCAATCTTTTGAATCGGTTGGACTTGAGGCTGGACCGGGGATACTTTTTGAATCGTTTCCTGAGGTTGAGCTTGGGCCATTCTTTGAATTGGTTCCTTTGGTTGAACTGGAGCCTGTGACTGAGTCTGAGATTGGAGCTGAGATCTTTGAATTGGCTGAGGAATCGGTTCCTTTGGTTGAACGTGTTGTTGAGGCTGAGCCGATTGCTCTTGAAGCTCGAGGGTCTGCGTCTCAGGTTGTTTCGGCTTGAGCTCGATGGGTACTTCCACCGAATCCTGCGATTGCTCAGCTGATTCGGGTGCTTGCAAAGCGGCTATAATCATTTCCTCGTCGCTATCGATTTCCGACGAAGATGAGGAGAAAATCGGGGATTTCCTTGCAAGTGGTGGCTTTGGCAATTCGGGTGTCTTCTGTGCACCAGATGCTGAGGGTTTCTGTTGTTCTCTTTCATCATCTGATTCTGTTTTTCTGTCTTCCAATCGGTTTTCCTTTAGCTGGCTCGGAGTCGACACCTGAAACTCACAAGAAAACACTCCACAATCAGTACTTCAAAAAAGACTTTTGGTGCTTGTGAATATTTTCCCAATTTGCTTATTAATCTAAATTTGCATTTAACTAAAGGTTTTTATATGTAAATTTGCAAAAATAATCACAAGTACCAATTTGTTCATCTATTTTTACACTTAAAACTGAGTTTTCTGCTAGACTTTTGAAAGTTTTAGGATTTCCATTAACTGGATAATTGAATACTAAAGCTATTCAGTCAATGGATATTGTAAAAATTTCCAAAATTTAACAGATTTTACATTTTTGAGGGGCTTTCTTGTATTCAATGGACATCAGACAAAAATGGTTTACGGTTTTGAGTTCAGTGAGTTTTCTATTTGAAAGGCCTAAAGAAGACTGGACGAAGACGAATGAATTCTTAAATGCAAACTTAATCTACAAGCCAATCTTTTGGAAATTGATTACGAGAAAATTTTCTTAACAAATTCTTCTCCTCAAATTTGCCAGCTAAAATCAAATTTTTAGTCCTTTGAATAACGAGAAAACCCCCTCTTTGAACTGATTGATTTCATTCGATTTTTGGATGCAACTAAAATATATGCATAGCTTTCTTTATTTTTTTTGCATTACCATTTATAGCTTTGCACGGCCATAAAAATGTCAATTTGATTATGCGAAAAGCGATTTTTCTTTCTCTTTTCGTTTTCCTTATCTCTTTTGCATGCTTATACTTTAGCATTCAATTAGACGAAGAAAAAAAACTACAAAAATGTTATGTTTGACGGGTAGTGAAAGTGAGATTTTAAATATCTAGGGTATTTAGATAAATTTTTTCAACCTATTTTATCTAAACTAAGCTTATTCACAAGCCCGTGTGCTCGCATAAACGCGCGCCTTCAGCCACGCTTGAATTCTCAAAGCGAACGCTTGTCGGAGAGCACAAAGTATAGACTAGAGAACAATAATACTGTAATACTATTTAGCAACTACAGTACTAAATGTAAGATTTGTTTCAAGCTTTCACTACCACCAAAAAAACAAATAAAATTTATGACTGTCTTTACAAGTTTTGTCAAACGAAAAAAAAGCAAAGAAAACTTACGGGATTCTCGCTTTTCGGCGGAACCATCGAAGTGGGCACATTCGTGGACGGAACGAACACTTTCATAGCTGCCTGAAAAAACAAAAATTTTAACTTATCTAATACTATAAGAATTTTTATCTTTTTTAGCAATTTCTTTTCCATTTTCTTACCTTTGTTAAGAGTTTTGGTCTCTCGGCGCTTCCCGGCGTTGAAATAGTCGGCGACTCTTTTTCCTCAACCTCCATCTGAAATTTTTAGATCAAAGTGAAGACTTCAATTTTATCCAGCTATTCAAAAGATCAATTTTAAGCTAATCGGCTCTGCAGTTCTACAGCCAAAAGTTAATCGTAACGATAAACGATAAAGTGAAAGTTAGGTCACTGTAGAAGTGTACCCAATAAATACACGATCTGTTTAAAAATTGCTCACAAGTTTACTGTAAACTGTTCAGCTTTTAGTGTATTTGTATCAAAAAAGTAAAATCTTGTACACTTACCGGTTCAACTTTCGGCTCAGCCAGCGGGAGCATTGGTGTTGGTGTTGGTGTTGGTGGAAGTTGAAGTGGAAGTGGAGGAGCGATAATCGGTGGAGGATGAGATGAGTGAGGGGGAGATTGAACGGTCGACATTTCCGAGGATGAAGACTTCTCGCGTTTCACTTGTTGCTGAAAAGAGTGATTCGATGAAAAAAAGGCAATGTTTGCATAAAAGTGTACGTTTTGTTTTGATTTGCACTTACTTTTTCCGGAATTGTCGATGTGGTCTCTTCACTGCCCGCAATGGAGGCCGTTCTCTCGCGTTGTTTCCTCTCATCGTCGCTCAAGTTGTTCTTCGGGCGTTTTGGAGTCTAAAAAATATCAAGAAATCAGTTCAACATACAGTTCAAAAGCTAACTATTAATTCCTGACTTCTAAAAGTAATCAGAATTGAAAAGTTCAGGAATTGTAAGGAAATCGTTAAGCTTATCTTTGGCTAACAAATAACAATAACTAACAATAACTTTGGCTATAAAAGCGTAAAATTGACAGTACTGTACTTTACAAACGCTAAATCCAAATTTTAAGTTCCTATTCTTTTACGAAATCCTTTCCAATCCTCACCTTTTCCTCCATTTTCTCTCCCGGTCTTTTTCTCTCATTTTTCTCCTTTTCCTTGTCTTTCTTCTTCTCTTTTTTACTTTCCCCAAAGAGATTTTCCATCTTTTTCTTCTTTGTCTCTTTTTGATTATCGTCGGATTCGGTTTCCTGAACATTTTTTGAATAAATTCGTTAACTGAATCTCTTTATTTCCACCCACTTTTCTCTTCTTTTCCTTTTTTCTCGGATGATCGATGTTTCTCTGTGGACAGCGATGGTCCTGTCGCCACGCTGCTTCCATCATCATCGCTATCGCCAAAAACGTCATCGGTGTTGAAATTCTAAAGCTTTTAGGGTCAGATTCTAAGTATTAACTTAAAAATTATCAGCCAGCATAGCATTTTTTCAAAGTCATACCCTCTTCTCTTTTTTCTCCTTCTTTTTCACCTCATCACCGCTTTCATCGCTTTCGCTTGTCGAGTAGTTCTTGGAGGGCTTTGGCTGAAAAATTTGCATAAATAATTGATTTCTAATATACTTATAGATTTAGATTACAGTGTTCGTTTTTGAAATTTACCGTATGCTTTGATTTCTCTTGCTTTGAAGGTTTTTTCTCTTCAACCTCCTCCTCCTCTTCAGATGAGTCATCGTCCTGAAAAGTGATTGGGTAAAATTGAATTTAAGAACTTTATACTTAGATTTAGACTTTAATAGAGTTTTTAACTAGGCCAATACTTATAGTTATACTTTAATATAGTTTTTAAACCATTTCCACTCACCTTATCCTGCTCTTCTTCATCATCCTCATTTTCTTCATCCGAATCACTCATCGTCATCACTCGCCGCTTTTTGTGCTTATCTTTATTCTTCTCACGCAGCATTTCCAACGTTTTCTTCTTTTCTTGATCATCCTGAATATTTTATTTGTTTAAAAGAGTAAAATATTAAGCCTAATCTTTAACCTTAAAGTTTCTAAGCTATATGCTTTACAGTAGAACAGTAACAGTCTGTTCTGTATGCAAAAATCAATTCTAGCTTTGTAACAAATTCTTGGCCCTTGGCTGTGCTTTCTTTAGAACATATCATCTTCGGATTTATCATTATTTGCTTTAGAATGTTTACGATGAAGAATGTTAGAATGTGTTTACGAGTTTGCTTTTTTTCTCATTTAACAAACCTTATTCAATCCGCTGCTCCTTCTCTTCACTCTATCATACATCGATCCTCCAATTGGCCCGTCCTCTTCAGCCAACAAACGCACCAACTTCATCGTTTTCTAAAGATGAATATTATTATTTTAGCAAAAATTTACATTATGACATAGTTCTAGTTTTAATCCAGGATCTTTTAGGAATTTATTTCAGCTTTGCTCAAAAGCTGTAAACCCAAACTTTCTGGCAAATCGAATCTTCCTCAGTAAAGGACAGGTTATATTTGCAACTAGACCTCTCAATCCGTCATGTAAAAGTTTCAGCTACAGTATAACCATTAGCCTATAGCCTATCAGCCCTATCAGCTACAGTATAGCTTCTAGATTTCTCCCTAAAGTAAGATATTCTTTATATTTTTATCTCATCCAATGACTCACCGCATAATCATCGTCCCCTTCATCTTCTCCACTTTCTTCTTCACTCTCGCTGTGTTTTCTCTTCTTCTTTTTCTTCTCTTTCTTCTCTTTTCGTTTCTTCTCGCTTTCAGCCTAAATTTTTATTGTTATATAATGTTCACCACTATCCAACTCACCAATTTCTTCAGCTTTTCCTTCTTCTCCTTTTTCTTCTCATCTTTTTGTTTCTTTGACCGTTCGATTTCTTTTCTCTTTGCTCTTTCCTCTTTTGTCTCGTATGTGCCATCCTCTTTGCGTTTCTGAAATTTACAAATTTTAACCTTCCATAATTCTAATGATATTTCCCTGGCACTCACCAATTTGTGATCCTTCTCTCGTTGTTCCTTGTCACGATGTTTGTGCTTGTGCTCTTTCTCCTTCTCACGGTGCTTGTCCTGAAATTTTTTGATATAAACACTTGCAAAAAGTTCTTTTTAGGTCAATTTCATATCAAATTATCAAAATTTGCAAACCATTTCCTTTTCCCTTTCTTTGTCTTTTCCAGATTCCGATTGAATCGAGGGTTTCTTCTCGATTCTCGGCAACTTTTTCATATCCGCCGACAAAGATGTGCGATTGTAGAATTTCTCAATCATATCATTTGCTTCACGAGCGGTTTTCTGAAAGATGAAGGTATGGATCAAAGAAATTTGGTCAAGAATTGAATCTTGCTTATGTAGTTCTAAGATCTAATATCTAACTTTATTCTAAAAATCTATCAAATAGCTACAAACCTTCGAATCACTGACGGACATCGATCGCTGCACGAGTGGAGATGGAGTCTGTGGGAGGCTGTTCATCCGTGACAATCCACCAAACGACTCAGCCCGAATCGCCGTTTTCCCGTCGGGTCCTCGCGTCTGCCCGGGTAACATTGCCGGACGCTTGGAGCTCGATTGCATCTGCAAATGTATCCAAGTTTATCTGTAGAACATCAAAGAATCAATCATAATAGATCAACCAAGCAAAAACCAATTCACAGTACCTCGGGTCTATGCGTTTTCGGTGTTGTGGGCGCAGTGGATCCCTCGTTTCCATGGCCTTTTGGAGAGCTTGGTGGTGGATGATGAGTGGATGGAGTTCCATGAATGCTTCCCGTTGAATCCCTTCGCACCGGATGACCACTCTGAACAACTTTCATAAGAGAAATGCTTAAAAATAAAGATCTAGAATCAACTTATCGAGAGGCTCAGGCTCAAGCTCTATCCTTTCTCATCTCTGTTTTCAAACCAACCAGTAGTGCTGGTGGTTGTGGAGGCGCTGAGAGAAGTGGCTCATTCCTCGTCGGTGAGGAAGATGTGGATGGGATTGGTGGTGGAGGAATGGAGAAATTCGGTGGAAAAACCATTGGGGTTGAGGATCGAGAAGAAGCAGAAGATGGAGTACCGGGAAGGATTGGAGCTGAGTGTGGAGGCACTGTTTTGCTGGAGATTGATGAGGGCTGCGGGGCGGAGGCTTTGCGCGAGATCTGAAAACGAGTCAATTGAGCCATTCAATCAAAGTCAATCAAGACTACGCAAATTTAGAGTTGACTTATTGATCAACTTATCGAGAGCTTCTTTTCAACGTAAAACCAAGCAAGTTTCCCGAGTTCCCCTAATAATTTAAACTTTGAAGAAACTGACCGGACTGGGTAAAGTAGCCGATGGAGTCGATGCGCCGGCAACCGTGCTTGGTGGAATTGAAATCGAGAGGCTCGATGGGTTTTGCTGATGTTGTGGAGTGGAAGCCGACGATTGAATTGGATGAGATTGAGGAAGAAGTGAAGATAAAGGATCGTGGACGGGAGTGGAACAAGCTGAGGAATTGTTCGAGATCCGGGCCGATCGAGAGAGCGTCTTCAACTGGAAATGAATAAATGAGATAATAGAAGCTCGATATTGTCAAAAAGCTGGATACCTTTTTATCTACTACTCGGGTTTTTTTGGCTCGAGTGGTTATCGTTATAACGCAGTCGAGAGCGCGCTTGTCTACGATCCGGGTTCGACCCCCCGTAGTGCAACTTTAGACTTCTTTAATTTTTATTTTAAATGGTCCATGACAATATATTCTAAGGTTTCTAAAGAAGTTTTAGCTTTAATGGTCAAAAAAGGTCGAGAAAATGTCCGTACAGAGATGAGGCCTTGCTAATTGCACCAGCTTTTGACTATTATATTTCGTTTATAATCCCAATTTTTCATATCTATTACCTTTTCGGCGTCAATTTTTAGCTTCTCCTTGTCTTTCAACTTCTCCAGCTCAACCTCGAACGATTGGTGCTTTTCCAAGGATGCCGATTTAGGCAAAGAACCGGTTGACCTGAAATTTGCATGTAATGAACAGATAAGTTAAGCTTTCTTGACTTTTAGCTAATTATTAAAGTTTTTCCACTCACTTATCAGTCTCCTCTTTGATTTGTTTCACCGAAGTGTCTAACGAGTTCAACGTGTCCCCCAGTGCACTCACTTTCTTGTACAAAGTCGATACTAAAATTTTTCGTAATAGATATATTTTAGATAAAATCAATCCTTTTTCAAAATCACTTACAAGTTTTCACGGTCTTTTTGTTCTCTTCCTCCGATTCTCTCAAGATGAAATCCAAAATCGACGGTGGTGGCGATTTCACTTTCTGCACCTCTTCCTCTTCATCAGAGCTCTTTGAATGTGCTGAAATATCAATATTTATCTTTTTTATTAATCAATTTCTATTCATTTTTAAAAACGAACCATTTCCAGCAGAAGAGCTTGGTTGGCTCGTTGAGGGTTTTTGTTTCGGAGAAATGAGTGGCCCTGGGCTCACCGCGCCAGAAGATCGTCTGGATAGTGGTTCTAAAAGAGATAAATAAAGTCTAGGATTGTTTTATAGTATAGGTTTATTAATAGAATTTACTAAAAGATTCGGCTTACCATGTTCCGAAGAGATACTCCCATGCCTCGAGCCTGGAGTGGTCGGGGTTGGCTGCGAGTTTCGCCCAGATAAACTCGTTTCAACTGGTTTCGTCAACGGTTTGCTAAAATAAATGAATACTTGCTATCAATATAAAAGCTAAACACATATAAATATTTGTCTTTAAGATACATACATAAATATTTCAATAGAAGAGCCTCCTATAGGGACGTTGTGTAATCTAAGTTTACTCTCTAAAAAGCGCTCATATCTCAACACTAGTAAGTTTGTTTCTGTGCGCTTAGGTATTAAATTAAAGTAGAAAAGATGGGTGATTTTTTGAGCTATAACACATATTTTCAGCTTTAACCAGTGCTTAGAAGAAAATGATTGAAAAGTGGCAAAAAAAAGCCGAATTTTCATCATTTTTCAATAATTTTTTCTAAGGACTGCTTAAAGTTAAAAATATGTGTTATATATCAAATAAATTACCCATTTTCTCTACTTTAATTAGATACCTAAGCAAGCAAAAAAAAATTTACTGGTGTCGAGATATGAGCATTTGTTTGAGAGTAAACTTAGACTACGCTCCTATAGAGGGCCTCTACTAGAAAATTTACGGTGTGGCAAAAAATGTGCAACTCACCCGATACTCGACGTGTTTGCTCCAGCAGCTCTCTCTTTCTTGAAATGAATCGCCCAGATATTAGAGATTTTCAAAAGAATTGTTGGCCTTCTTGTTGGATATTCTTTCATTCCAATTCGAGGATCTTTTACGCTCGCATCAAGCAATTCCAACGGAGCAGTAAGGGTTTTTCCATTAGCACAAGCCATCGGGAGACGGGGTCTCTGAAAATGTTTTACTAAAATAATAATTAAAAACTGAAATGATGTATTGTACAGTCTAAAAACAAACCCTTGGCATCTGTGCGGGTGGAGTCTTCAATGGATTTGGTGGAGCTGATGTATTGATGGCACTCGGTGAGGTGAGAGTCATCGAACCAGATGGAAGTGGAACGTCTAATGAAGGCCTTTTTGAAGGTTGCGATTGAGAGGGCTGAGGAGTGGAGATTTTCTCGTGATTTCCAAGATGATGCGAAGCTGACGAGGTAGATGCGGGACAAGCGATCGGTGCAGGGTGCTAAAAAGGATGGTTTAAGCTTAAAAGAAAAGAAAGAATTACCCAGGCAAGAAATCCATGACCAGGTTCTTTTGGATAAAGTTTTTATCTTTCAAATGAGACTTAAAACAGTTTAAAAAGCGAGTAAAATCAGATCCAGAACTCCAAGAAACTCTACATAGCAAATCCCCGCAAAAATCATTTTTACAGAATCGACTTCAAGATTAATAAGATTTTCAGGGATACAGGAACGATCTAAATCTACTTTACTTAATCTATTTCTAAATCTACTTCCAAGACTTAAAATTTACCACTTGCAAAACGGTTTTGTTGAGAGTTTTTGAAACGAGAAAGTCTTCTACATACTATATTTTCCCTAATAGTAGTGCACCCTTCGCCTAAATTACTCGAAATCTCAAAAGCCGCTTATCAGAGCCTATCGATGCGGGGTCGGAAAATGTAGCTGACGATGAGTGGGGATTAGAGTGCTGAGCTTCTGTGAAAACTTGAAAACCGTAAAATAGTCATCAACTAGGCTCGGTGCACTACTATTAGGGAAAAACGGTATCTGCAAACGATTCACCTTTAAGCTTATCCCCTCTGGATCCCTTGTCGCCGAAGAAGTCGATGGAAATGATAGAATCGTTGGTGGAGGTGGTGGCGGGGGTGATGGAGCTGGCGGCGGCGGTGGGGGCAACAGTGCTGTCTCTTCTCCAAATCCACTATCCGCCGATCGGACCATCTCCTTCTCTCGAGCCTAAAATCAAAAATCTTTAACCGTTCCTTGTACACTTTTTTTTCGATCAGGACGGACTTACATTGGGGATAATGTTTTTGGGATTTGAAAAGCGTGTGTTGGAAAATAAATGGAACTCACAACTCTTTTGTTTGTTGAATGCTCAGCGTGCTTGTTGAATTGATTTTTTTGGAATGATGTGCTTCGTTTTGGGAAAAACATTCCGAAATCCTGATGAAAAAAAAAATGAAAAGATTATCACAGACACGAAGAACTTTAACCCCATGCTTAGCCTAGCTTAAAAATTAAATGGAACTACGAGATGTGCCTATGGACCAAAACCCGAAGAAAAAAACGACAAAAATGGTTAAATAACTGAATATCTTTTGCTTGCTATGCTAGAATATGCTTAAGATATTCGAGAAAACCAAATTTTGTCAATTTCCCAGGTGAACTTGAAGATTTTTGACTCTAGATTTCGCCAAATAGGGCCAAACCAATTTTGGCGAATGCTTTGGAATTCGGTTTTGAAAACATACAGAAAGCCTTAACTGAATAATTTTTAATTCAGTTCTTCGACTTATTTTGGTCTCTTCGAAACCAAAATCCCAATTCACTTTCAGCCAAAATCGCCTTCCATTTCATTCCCTTCAAACTAGACCTGAGCACTATAAACTACAAAAATGACGAACTTTCACACTACAAACGCTTCTAATATGCTTTAAATCTGTCGGATTGATATGATCTATAGCTCAAAAAAATAGAGAATCTCAAGAGCTTTTTGAATGGATTAAATCACACTTAAAAATATCAATGCTAAAGAAAGTTACAGTGGTTTGAAGCCTGACTACGCGCGAGTATGGTCTGTTTCGAGCCAGGACTAAAAACCATTGTAACTTTCTTTATCATTGATATTTTTAAGTGCAATTTAGGGCATTCAAAAAGCTCTTGAGATTCTCTATTTTTTGAGCTATAGATCATATAAATCCGACAGATTTAAAGCAAATTAGAAGCGTTTATAGTTTACGTTTGTAGTTTGTAGTGCCTATGTCTACTCGAAAGCACCTACATGTTCGGCTTCCTTTATTTTATTCGGTCGTTCCTCTTGTTCTTTCGTGTACTTTCGATCATTGTCTTTTCTTTTCGTTGTCCCGTGATTTCCATTCGAGCGCCGATCTCGATCTCGTCGATAACGGCTATCAGCTGAGCTCGATGAGGAGAAACTCTCGTATGTTTTTCGGCTTTCAGATGAAGAAGATGATGATCCACTGAAAAGGAGTCCATGAATTTTCATATACAATATCTTATAGTTAGTGAAATAATCTATCTCCTTAGCCGTTTTTAGAATTATGTAATTTGGCAAATCAATTTCTCAGGAGCTTTCCATAGCTTAGAAACGAGATTCGGTCGTATTTGTCTTTATTTTTGTTTTGATTAAGAATAACTTCTAGAGTCAATGATAAAGAAGCTTTCAATTTCATTGTACTTGAACTGGTTCCTCACCTCCTATTGCCTCCTCTGGATCGACTTCTCCTTGTCCTTTGTCTTGGCTGTCTGCTTTGTGGCTTTATTCGTTCCCTTCTCGATTGTCGATCTCTCGATCTCGATCTTTCCCGTCTTTTTTGTGAGATCGATCCCCGTCCATCTCTTCTCAACGAATCCGATGATCGGTGATAATCACGTGAGGAGATATACCTGTAAATTTGCATTTATCAAAATATTGTTTAGATTTTTTTTGCTACTAGAGCTTTTGGCTTGAGATTCATTATTATTTTCTTTTCTTTTTCATTTTTATCATTTTATTATTATCATCATTTTATTATCATTTTTCCAGAATCCTATTCTTATCATTTTATTCAATTCATCACTACACCCATTTTCCCTTCACTTTTCCCTAAACTCTTTTCCTTTAATTAAATCCTCTCGAATTCTAATCCCTCATCTCAAAATTTTCTCACAAACGAATTCCCGATAGGTGTCGGAAATTTTAATTTCTCTCCACCCATAGCGAGTAATTTTCCTGGAAAAACGTGAAACAAGATCGCGTGTCGCATTTTTTACGAAACGAATTATGAATTTTTTTTTGGTTAAGACTAAAAGAGAGTTCATTAGTGAGAAGAGGAAAAAGGGTAAAGGGCTGCCTGGAAATAGACAATCGATATTTGGAGGAGGAGAGGCTGAGGGGGAGAGGCGAGAGGCGAGAGGGATAGACAGCGAAACGGGCGCCAACCCCCCTCCCCTTTTCTCACCCACAATGGCCATTCTTGGTCATTATTGATGGAAATTTTGCCTAGGCACACAAGGTCGAAGAATGAACGGAATGAATGCTATGACGAAACTTCTCGACTTATAGCAATAGTTCTTTCTACTCAACTCTTAATGGAAATCTTTCTAGTCGATTCTAACAATGATCAATCAGCAATGCACAATGATTCTAGCAATGATTATATCATAGATTTTTTGAAAATATCGTTTTAAACAATTTCAATGATTCTTTAAACGATTTCAATAGCTGATTCAATATGGAAAGTCTGGACTTTAATCTAAAAACAAATGCCAGAATCAATATTGCTTTGAGCTTTCGACTGCTAAACGATCTTTGATTTAGGATTCAAAATAAAAAATGGAAATTTTTGGATATCTTTTTGAAATGTAAAACTCACGATGGCATTTCTTGTCCCTGTGCTGAAAGGCCGCCAAGATATGGTGGTGGATTCGGTGGCGGTGTGAGGACACGATCGGGGAGACTCCCCTCCGAATGATTTGACGCAGGATGGGGTGAGGTGGAGGAACGAAGCTAAAATGATTATGTTTCATTTATCTAATAGATATTTTTTACTACTTTAAACAGCCTAAACCAACCGGCTGGTACTGATTGGAACTCTGAGAATGGTAGACGTTCAATCGGACCAACTAGCGCTTTTTTAAATCGATACCGACCGGTTCGTCTAGACACAGAAACTTTAAATCTAGCACAAAACTGAATTCCAGTATTGCTTTATGCCGGATTTAGTACTTTTTTTTTCTTTTTCTCCAACCTGACTATGTTTTCGATCGATGAAAAAATCGTGCAACCGATCCGAGCAAAAGTCGGCGGGCACTCGGGCCTCACCACTCCCGTCTTTGAAGGTGCTGAAAAAATTTGAAATTTAAATTTGTTTTGTTTATTGCTATATTATATTATTATCTAAAAATGCGTCTAAAACTGTTGTCGAATGCTTGAAGAGATTTTAAGGCTAACTGAAAATAGGCCAAACTAAACATAGGCCTGAATCTAAAAGCTTAAAAATACACGGTACTTAAAAGAAATGAGCAGCCAGTCAAAAAGATTTAGAAATGCTAAATGACACGTAGGATGAGTGGGTGTACAAAAGGAGAAAAAAAGGCGGACTGGGTTACTAGGGGTGAATCGATGAGGATCCCTTGATGCAAGTCCATTAGGCCAAGGGGATGAAGGGTAGACATGGGAAAATTCAATCCGAACCTAATTCCACCTTTGTTTTCTTGACCGATTACTTTGAAATTTTGTCTACAGATAGAAATCGACATTTTCAGCTTGTAGACAAAATTTCAGAGTAATCCGCGAAGAAACGGTCGAGAAAATGAAGATGGAATTGGATTCGGGTTGGAAATTTCTCATGTCTAATGGGAGTGGGATTTACGTGGATGACTAACATCTAATTGTAAGGTTGCTGGGCGTTTTGAGCTTAAAAAAGGCTGATTTTTAAGCTGCAAAAAGGTTGAGCTGAAAGCACCTAGGCATTAGACAATGTAAAGGATTGACATGGAATTGTAGTGATCGCGGTTACTGGGTGCATAGGAAAGCGCTGGTTCAGCTTAAGTCGTATAAAAGGTAAAGAATTTCCATGTAAAAACAGGATCCATTAGACATTTTAGTGTGACAATTACTAGATAGAAATATCAAATACAGTAAAAACAAGTACAAAATATTAGGCAAATCTATAAATAGTGCAAATCTGCTTATAAACTCATGGCATCAATGGTAAATTAAGCCTAAAAAAATAACCAACTCAGCTTCAAGGAAAGGCATATGTACCCAAAT
Source organism: Mesorhabditis belari (assembly GCA_958450365.1). Taxonomy (NCBI): domain Eukaryota; kingdom Metazoa; phylum Nematoda; class Chromadorea; order Rhabditida; family Rhabditidae; genus Mesorhabditis; species Mesorhabditis belari. The sequence continues at coordinate 2,133,518 of CAUEEP010000758.1, read as the reverse complement.
ATTTAGCCTACCTAGCAAAAAGCTCTAACAAGCTCAACTAGGCCACGGAATAGAAATGCTCGAGAAACTAAAGGAAATGCCACACACAGGCTAAGGAAATGAAGGGGAAAGGGGTTTCTTGTGTCTGTCTGTCTGTGTGTGAGAGTGTGAATGCGAGATGACCCCCATCTGTGACGGGGAAGGATATGGGAGAGACAAGGCAAGGGAACAGCCAAGTAACGACCCCCTGCTGCCATTCTATGCAAAAAGGCCAACTCTTGCACTTTTCCACCCTCAAGAACAAAGACCCCAAATCGTTTTCTCACCGAATTTTATATTTTAACAGCATTACGTTTAATAGGCTATTGAACAAATACTGTATAATAAGAAGGTTGAAGCAAATGATCCTCCTAGACCTGTTAACTAAATTTTAGTAATAGAGTTGGGAAATGATTCTGTTAACTAAATACCAGCTTCTAAGACTCAACTCAAGAAGAAAAAGTATAGAAAATGTAGTAGACCCAACTCAATGAGTGTTAATATAAGACTAGGATCCAGGAAATGTTCAAGTCCAGCAAAAGATGATCCTTGTAGACCTGTTGATTAAATTCGAGCCTCTAAGCTGATAAGATCCAGGGATTACCCTACAAAAACTAATTACATTGCGAAATGACTAAAAAGAAGCTAGGGATTGAATGTAGGAGATGAGGGGCCCCGAGGGGTGGGAGGAGTGGGTGAGAGGGGTGAGTGAGAGGTGGCCACGTGTTCCGTATATGGATGGAACGATGGAAATAAAGGGTGAGATGAGGAGAAGTGGGAAAGGAGGAGAAAGGGAACGGGCCTGGAGACCGGGGTAAGCTGAAGCGGTGGCCAGTGGTCTAGGAGTGGCCGGTGAGGGCCTCATGGTCCCCGCCCCTCCTCAGAGCTGCCTGGGCCCCTTTTTGAGGACCACTCTATCGGCGCTCCTCCAGTCTCATCAACGTCCACTCCTTTTTTTGGCTTCCTTACATGTTCCCCCACATTTTGTCCCGCTACACGTCATCATATCGACTATCTAAGCTGCTAAGTTTCTCAGGGCTGCCTGCAGAGTTGAGTCAAGCAAGAATACTATTTGATAAATCGATATACAGGGCTTAAATGTTATCCATTTTTGATCAAAACATTCAGTTTGCTATAGTTAGCTATAGTTTTTCAATTTTTTCAACTCAAAACTAGTCATTGCTTCGAAAACTTCATAATTATTGGAAAACTTAAGAAAAAAGAGCTGGTAATTAAGAAAATGCTTAACGATTTGAAAAAGTATAAAAAATCTAGTAGGTAATTAAATAATTTTAAAAACGTACAAGGGTTTTGGTCCGTTGTTTCGGATTTTATTGAGAGCGGCTTGGGCAATCTCAGGACCTTGGAAGACGACGAGAGCTTCGCGGGTCTAAACTTTGTTAGATAATAAATTTTGATATTATTAATAAATAAATATCTAGATAATCTACCGACTTTTATATCAAAAATGACATTATTCGCTCCGTCGAGGGCGCTTAATTTCTGTTGCACGTATTCCTCGGAGGCGTTCGGCGGAATGCCGCCCACCCACAGCTTGTTCGTTTGCATCGATCGCCCGAAGAAGGGTTGAAATTTCTAAAATACGATAATTTTATAGCAATATATCTAGATAATTTAGATATCTAGATATTTCCAAGTTCTACATGATTACTGGAACAGGTTCTTAAGCACCCTGTCAGGCAAGGCCTGGAACAGGTAATGGTTCTTAAGCACCCTGTCAGGCTAGGCCTGGACCTGGGCATTTCTAGGCCAGGCTTTTGGCTTCAGTATCCAGTAATTTATATAAATAATATATTCAATACCAAATCTTCTCACAAACCTTTGCCTTTTTATTCGCAACCGGTAAATTCGCGTGATGATTGATTGCTCGAACAGTCGAGAAAATATCGGAGAATTGAATGAAAGCGAATGGAGATGGAGACTCGTAGTTTTTCACATCGACATCCAATATACTAAAAGAGATTCATATTTTTTAGTATATTGAATGTGAAAAAGGGATTCATATTCATAAGATTTTAGATTTTTACAGTAAATCTTTTTCAACTCTCACCTCCCAAAACATCTAAATCGTTTCCTGAGCGTTTCGTCAGAGATTTTCGATTCCAACCCGCCGACGTAAAGAGTTCGACTTGCCTGAATACCCTGATGCGTATAAAGTAAAAAAACTCAACTATTCAGCTAGAATATTTTTAGATTTATCAATCAGAAGCAAGTTCGGAATTCCCGGAGAGCAACTTCGATAGCTTTTTGCTTTAACAAACCTTATTATGAAAGACATCAACTTCTCCACCGGATCCAGCTGAAAGTGGCCTTTCCGGCTCTTTTCCGTTTCCGTTATGACTCGAATATTTTGCGGGCAGCTCGGCTGTCGTGGTTAATGTAGACGCTGAGATGTCCATCTGGGTTCCCGAGGCTATCGCCGAGTTCGCCTAAATTTCCGAGTTCAAAACAGTTTCTCTGCTGAAATCGTCGTGTGTACCTTGCATTCCAGCAAACGCACGTCTTCTGGCATACTAAGTTCTCCTTTTTCAAAAGATCTCCGCGACTTTAGTGTGCCAGAAAGCACGCGTTTCACAAAACACAAAGTACCGACCGTGAATTGCGAATTCATACTTAGATTAGAAGATATTCAGCTATTGTACAATCAATAAATAGAAATTGAATAAAATTCAACAAACCATTAAGTAGGCATTATTCGCCTCCGAAACAGCCACATGATTCGCCAATCGCAATTTGACTCTAGCACCCAATACTTGAATTGTTTCACTCTGCAGTCGATCCAAATCAGAAACCCTAGAAACAAGAGTTGAAGACTGAATTTTTCGTAAATCAAAGAAGCAAATCTAAATCTTGTATACCTATATCTGTATCGTGAGCTTCTAAATATTTGATATTATATAATTCTTGAAATTAGGGCTTAAAAAGGTACCTATTGAATAGCACAATGGCTCGACGCTCATCACCGCTTCCGTCGAATTGAATGTGAAACGCTCGACCGTATCTAGAATTGGATAATTACAGTATAATGAATATATTCGTTATTCAGTTATCAAATATAATCTCCATGAAATCACCTCTTCAAAGCTTCGATGATCGCCGACCGTAAAGAATGCTCGCTTCGATTGGGTAAACGTTCCAGGTAGACACCCTGAGATTTGTATAGATATAGATAAAATTAGAAATAGCAATTGATATTTAAAATTAGATATATAAAGATAATTAGATCTATTTTTCATCTATATATTTAGATAATTATCATTCTATTATTTAATAGTTAACCTGCAATCCTTGTGTCGTCGAGCTGAGTCCAGAGAGGTCCGCGGGAGAGCGAATGGTGCTAAATTTTGAAGCTTAATGAAATTAGACAAACAAAAACTTGAATTACTTAGCCTGCATAGTACAAAGTACTGTAAAATAGCTACGAACTAGTACTGTACTCAACTGATCTAGTCAAGAAAGAAATTTTGGAATTTTTGAGTGAAACTAACTCTTTGAAAATTACAAGAGTTACTTGTTAAATTTTAATAACCACAAAAACCCCTGACACTCAAAATTTCTCAATCAGTTCTTCTCATAAACAAATCTGATGACCTTGAGTCCTTAGTGTATAAAAAGAGAAGAAAGATTGTTCACACAAAAGTGAGAGATCTTATTTATCTTTTCTTGTCACAAACCCTAATTTTAGACATCAAGAAAGGGACAAATTATGCTCATTGTCTTCCTTTTTTTCCCTTCTTTTTCTCCTATCCGATCTATATCTTTTCCATTAGGGCAATGACCCAAATACACGTCATTTGGGGAAAAAAAGAGAGAGAGATTTGCATAAAGAGCAGAGAAAACGGTTATCTGGATAGAGTTTTGAATAGTTGATCTGTGATGGTATCAGAGATCTGTTAAAAATGGTATCAAAAAGCTGTTGTATCACACTGCGTCCACTAGAATATATGTATTGTTTTTTATCCAACTCCATAGCCATTGTTTCTGGTTACTTCAAGGCTAAGTTTCCGAGGAGCCAGAGCTTTGCCTACTTGGCTTTGCTGCAGATCTGATCAACAAAAGTCTCGTCAACAAAAGTCAAAAGCAAAAGCTAGACATGGATCTGGCTTGGCCTGAATTACAGGCTTGCCTTATAGGTCCTAGAGCTCGGTTGAATTTTTCCGGTGAAATCATTGAACCATTCCTATGTTACTCGTATAGAACTAGTATTTAGCCCTACACTATGGTGGTAATTGGCAGTGAATCTTGTAAGTCAAAAATCAATCTTGATCAATCAAATCAATCAAACCCTCAGAAATCACGCTTGCAACTCAAAATCGTTGAAGCCAAATTATCCAATGACTCACTCGCAATCCCTAACGAGATCCCTTTACCTCTCAGTCAACCAATATTTGTGTAGTGTTGTCACACCGGGGATTTGTTGTTGAGGGGAATTGCCTCCAAATAGAGCTGTGTTTCTCTTCACTTAGAATTCAGTAGGCCTTCTTTTCTTTCTTTTCCCCTTTAGTTGACCCATAAGGACTGCTTCGACGGAGACAAACACACGATCGCCTTTCTATGGGAATAGAGATGAGATGGAGATGAGAATAGAGATTCCCCTCACTCAGCTGAGAGTTCTTCTGACCACTCCTCCCTTCTTTTCCCTAACGCATCAACAACATCATAGCAGAATATCAGGAAATGATTAGTACTTACAATTAGTACCTCTATTAGTATACTTTCCACCAGTGATGGATGAAAAAGTTAAAAGCTGAGCCAAAGCCAAGCCAAGCCATAACTTGATCTAGAAAATTGGGTCTCAATCAAGCCTTGTTTGCCATCAAATCAATAACCAATTTTTCTACTTAATTAGAAGACTTAGTTAGGTCGTTAAGATCTCCTACACCAGTCTAATGAATCCATAAAACGATCTAGCAACATTGCAAGACAAAATATTAGCTTAATACGAGTTTTGGATAGGATAAGGGTTGGAAAACGAAGAGCCTAACAGTTTTCTAGTCGTAATTCTTAAAGTATTTTCAATTCATTACCGCATTCTTTTATCTTATATCAAAATATAATCATTATACCTTTCAATCTTTCTCGTACTCGTGGATTCTCTCCTCCTCTCCGGCTCGCCTCGTTTCCCCGTTGATGTCGATGGGGAAGAGGTCGAATAGCGAGAATTTTGAGCGCCTTGTGACCTAAAGTATTGAATGTAATGTTGTCTTAGATAACTATTTAATAGTTCTAATCGTTCTCTTCTAAATCCAACCTTTGTATTTCTTTTGATCGATGCGGACTCTCGGCTCTCTTTATCCCCTCGACACTCGAGCTCGACCCCCGAGGACTCGACATCGACGCCGCCGAGGTCATCACCGAGCTAAAATTTTGAAATTTTGAAATTTCTTTATAAATAAGTAGTATTTTCAGCTTACGAAATCGCAAAAAAAGTCTTGGAAATGTCTGTATAGAAAATCGATTGGGGAAAACGGTGAGACGACGTAATGCTATGCGAAAAAAGGAAAAAAGGGGCATAAAAAACGTTTTCTCATTTCAATATTTGAGTCATTAGCATCAATAAAGCAAAAATGGTAAAAAAAAAATTACATAGAGAATAGAATTAGACAAAAGGATAAACCCATTCATCGCCAAGAACATTTCCAACAAGAACAAGTGCATTTCCAACTGATCCTTAGAGCTTGCAAGGCATCGGCAGAAGTCAGGATTGATTTTGAAAAATTTTAAAAGCAACAGGATAAGTGTCTTGGTCCAAAGGCACATTTTGCTAGATTTAGTTTAAAACTGACCACAAAATTCCTAGGCCTGGTTCTAGCTTAGCCTAAGTTGAGGTTCGATTGGAATACTAAATCTAAATAATGCTGGGCTATAATACTAAATTCTACGCTCAAAGAATCGTTTCCAAAAATAGTGGTCAGTGAATGTGAAAGAGGAACTGTTTTGTGGTTAAAAGGAGAGCTCAGAGTTCGCTGCAGTCTTCTTTTTCTTCTTCTTTAGCTCCACTCTCGAAAGACTTCACGTGTATGCGTGGCGTGTGTCGAGACTTGATGGGTCAATGGGGTTTGAGAAAGGGGGGAAGGGTTAAAGAAGTGAATGAAAGAATGAGAAGAAGGAACAGTCAGTCCGGAAGTTGAAGGGAGATCGGGTGGGGTAAGGGGTGGATTGGAGGAGGGCTAGGGTCGAGAAGCACAGATCTCCTTCCTTATTTTTAGGGTTGGCTCAGCTTTGCCAGCTCTAGGCTAGGCTTATCTAATCAATTCTAAATTCTAGACCTGATCAATTCTAGAACTGAAGCTATTTAGTAAATATTTTGAATCGCAAAATCTAGATCTCAGCTTACTTATCGAATCCTTTACTCAAAGATTTGTCATCTTTTCCCTTTTTCCGTTCAAAAACCATATCCCTTTCCAAGGGTCATTATCCGAAAATGTCCTCAAAAAGAAGAAAGAAACTAGAGAGATTCTTTTACGTATTAAGAGTGAATCATAGAATGAACCAAAGAAAAAGACTCTTCAGGGTAAGAGAGTGGCTAAATTAGAGCTCAAGGATTCGGAAAAGGGAAAAACGAAAGAGAAAAGAAATGTATTTGTTGTCTTTTCCCCTCAAAAGAAGCCTAATTCGCATTTGCACTTTCGAAAAAAAATTATTTAAAGGGGTTTCCCGCTAGAAAAATTGGGCCGAATCACCGGAAATCATGGCTTGTTTTGAGTCGAATGTTTTTTTTGAAAAAAGAAAAAAGTTGAATAGAATTTTAAGATTTCAAGAAGAATGAAGCTAGTTAAAGTCACTTAAGTTACACTACAACAGGGATATTTCGCTTAAAAGGTTCTTCTAGAGTTAGTACAATTTTAAGTCATTAATCATTATTCTCTGAAAATCATTGATGTACGCCAACTTACGTACACTTACGTGTACGTAAGTTGGCTCAGCTTTACCAGCTCTAGGCTAGGCCTATCTAATCAATTCTCAATTCTAGACTTGAAAAGTACAATACTACGATCACAGTATTCAAAGATTTCTAAACAAAAACCAGGTAAACATTTCTAAACAAAGATTTCTAAACAAAAAAAGTTGACCATTGAGGTAAAGCTAGGTATAAACAAGTACCAACTTTCTACAGTGAATTTCTGTATAGAAAATTGCATACGAAAATCAAGGCTAAGGGCCAAATAAGGCTCTTAGCCTTGATTTAGAAGGCCAAAATTCGTATAACCAACCAAAGGATCGTTCAAGCTTTAAAAACAACATCTAGACCTTAACTTTTCAAATAAAAACCCAACACTCATGGAACTTTTGTGTATGATCTGTTTGTGCTCTTCTTCCACTCTTCCCCCCTCCCCTTTTTTTCTTCATCTTTTTTCTCATTCAAGAGAATTTCAGTTCAAATATGGGTCACCCCTTTCTGACTCTTCCCGAAAAGCCCTTGGGCATAAAAAATAGCTCGTCTTTTCCCCTAGTTTTCTGTTGAAAAAAAACACGAGTCACTTGGAGAAAAGGTCAAGAAAATTGAAGAAAGGAGAAATCCTTGCCAAAATCCTTTTAAAAAAAAAATTAGCTGAGCTAAAAAATGCGCAATTTCGCGGAGATTTGAGATCGATTGCCGAAAAACTCGAGTTCGAAACGAAATTGGGTGAATGGTTTGTGAAAATCCCTACCCCCATTAGTTGCTACTTTATTGTTTACACTCTAGTCCATCAGCGCTAAAAGTTTTGCTTGTGTACTTTGCGTAAAAATTGGAAAAAAATATTCTATCTAGCATTGCTTGAACCCAATGCCCTAAGAAAATGCGTTTACGCATTTTGATGAACGCAAAACGGAATGAGTGTACTTCGGAAAATCGGAAAAACTACTTCAACGGAAAGTACTTCAAAAAATCGGAATTATACCCTTTCTGGTGTACTTAATTCTTCATTTTTCGGGCGATACTACAAGAAAATTGAGCCAGATCTTACGCGTTTGCCAGATCCAGATAGCCAGATCTTACAATCATTTTTTGGAGAATTTTGGTGGCTCGAAATTGCTTACAAATCGATTTCTACAAATCTACAAATCGAAATCGATTTTTTTGGAAAATTTCAAGAGTAATTAGAGAAAAGGGAAAGAAAAATTGGTGAATTCGAATCTTTAACTACAAGCAACTATTGACAGACTCATAAGGACTCAAAAAGCTTTTGGAAAACCACTTGATACCCAAGCTCTACCTGCTCCGAGAATGTAAATGTCCGAGAATTATCCTCAAAATCTACCCTATACTAGTTACTGTGTCATTCATTGAACATAATAAGTTATTGATCCTTTTTTAAGCCTTACAACTTCCTGCCTAGAAAATTTTGCCTCAAAAGAAATGTGATGAGTTAATGGCGACAGTTGTGGAGACATTCGGGAACAGAAAACTTTCGAAAGAAAAAGGAAAAAGAGGGAAAGATTGTGTAAAGAAGAGTTTGGTCATTGGAGAAAGGAAATCGAAAGAGGTTAAAGGGATTGGTCAGCTTTCAAAATGATCCTTTTACACATAGATTTCGAATTTTGGATCTTTTGGAACGGGCGTCTTTGCCGGCTTGTGTTACTAGTTTTCCTTTAGATTCTGCTTTTTGAATTAAATAATGAATTAAAGAATGAATCCAGTATTAGCCAGATCATTTGGAAATGATCTGGCCAATACTGGTCTAATTAAAACTAGTGTGCTTTCCTTTCTAGCTGTGCCTTTTTCTAAAAAAATGAATATCGAAGAAAACTGCCATAATCTTTGCTTTAAATTTTGTTTGATACACTTAATTTAGATCTTATTCGATGAGGAAATAAACGATGAATTGAATGGAATCAAAATTGAGTAGAACGGGAAAATCTGAAGGAAATGATACGCTAGTTTTTTTTCAAAGTGCTTCACTTTTTCGAAAAAGCGTTAAATGACTCTAATTAAAACTGATTTCCGTTGATTTCCAAGTGAAATCCTGAGAAATAAACTAAACATTTAATTTCCGGAGGATCAATGCTAAATTTGTGGTATAAAATTACCAAAGCAGCTGATCCTAAGGGATTGGCCGAATACTATAAACAGGTCGGGTAACTAAACGAACTTAACTACCAAAAAATGAATCCATTTCCCCAACCATAAACCCGAAATTCTCCTAATTTAAACACCTTTTCGAGTGATCGTGAAAGGAGATTTTGTATGAAAATCCGTCTAAACGTTGCTCGGTCGAGTTGGCCTTTCGGGCACATCCAACATCCATAAATGAAACAATGAACCCATCAACGACTCGCTCCACTTTCTGCACCCGACCGAATCTGAAATTGAAAAAATGAAATACAAATGAAGAACAGCAGTGAAGAATAACTTTTATAGCTTTTCCTAAAGCTATCTAATGACCTTAATTCTTTTTTTGTTTAGGTCAAGAAAAGTTTCTTGTATACATGCTTATGATGTTTTGTTGAGATCTTGTTATAAATTGAGCTAGGAATCCTAAATGATTGGCATGTGGAGTTGGATCAGGAACCTCTACTCAGTATTTGCGTTCTTTTTGGTAAATCCCAAGCGTCAAGGTTGAATCCTAGTATGTTGTGTTATTTAAAATATTGAAGCCCTTAATCTTGGCTACATTTATCTATTAAAAGTTTCCCGATTGGAGATATATAACTCATTTTACAAGCTCTTGAATGAGTACTAGTTGGATTGAATCAACTTCCCAGTTAGAATGGATCAACTTCCCAGTTAGAATGGATCAACTAGTACTCAAACTACCTAATACTCATTCAAGAGCTTGTAAAATGAGTTGCACATCTCCAATGACAAAACTTCTAATAGAGAAATGTAGTCAAGATTAAGAGCTTCAACAAGCTTTAAAGCTTTAAAGATATTCAGCGATCCCTTAAAAGGGATGATATCCTTACAAATCGGCTCATCGCCAATTTTCCCATCCAAACCATTTCCATATCGTTTACCCTCCGTTTTCCCCGAAAATTTTCGATTTCCCAAAAGATTTTCGATTCTCCCCACCCAACAAACAACGAAAAAACGCGCAGAAAGTTTGACCATTTTCGATCCATTTTATCCCATCCAACTGATTCTATTGATTAACCTTTTTTGGGATTCAAAATATTCACGAGACATTTCTTTTTCTATTATTATAAAATTTCCACCTTTTTCTATAGCCTTTCAACGATTTTTTTCGCTAACCTCTCCCCGGGGATTTCCCCTTTTTTGGATCAAATTCAAATGATCGTAAATTGTGACATCTTTTTTTGGGAGAAGGCTAAATTTGGACAATTTTAGTACAAATAGAAAGGAACTATCAAAAAGGAAAATGCTTTTGAAAAAATGGAATCGTTTTTTGGGTTTTTGGAAGATAATGAAACATAAATGTGCACTGGGACGAGGATGAATTTTTCTTTCTGTAAACGCTCCATATCTGGGGAATGCTTTAAAGTTCCTCTTAAACTTAAGTACACAAATTAAATTAACAGCTTTCAAGAAATTTGCATATTTTGATGTATTTCAAAAAGCATCAAATGAGCTTCACAAAGAGTGCTCAAAAATTATTTACAATGAAAGAGACAATCTTGTAAATCATTGTAAATAATTTAAACTACAATGATCTACAAGATTTAAGCCAATGAAGCTAAAGCTAAAGCTAACTGGATTTGCTTTTCAAAAACTAGAATTTGAAGCTAAAGCTAGCTGTGATTAAAATCTAGAATTAAACTTGTTCGACGCCTTAGCCCAATTTCCAAAATTCAAATCTAAAACGCAGCAACTTGAAATAGTAAAAACGATCAGTAAAATAGTTTTCAACAAAATTTTAAACAAATTTCCTATTCTAAGCCTTTCCTTATCTTATTTTAAATGCAAATTTTCAAACTTAACCCCATCTCCGTCGCTTACTTACTTTGAAAAATGAGCATTGACGTGGTCCTCGTTGATGTGATCGGGTAAAGAAGAAACGTGTACGTGACGGGATTCCCTTTGTGAAGTGCGCAATCCCGTGTGATGATCGACAGCAATCGGTGGACTTGCCATCATCGACATCTTTCGAAAATATTAGATCTTCAGGAATTGCAAGAAGCTTATGATTTAGTTGTCGAATTTCTTCAATTCCCAATTTTCATCACTTCATCATTTATCCTTTTGTTTAAATAATTGCTTGCCAATGGCAATTTTTTCGAAGCCAATTCTGAAAAATTGATAATTGTTGATCAGAAATTTCCTTTCTTTGCAATATGAATGAAATGAAAGACAATTAATGCACAATCTGTATTCTGGCAAAATGCCAGAAGCCATCGAGGAATCAAAAGCAATCAAAACTTTTTCAAAAGAAAAGATCGATTGATTTTCGATTGATCAATTGATTTTCAATGAAAATAGAAATAGAAAAATACTATAAAATTCTAAGAAAAGCCATAAAATAGCCATAAAATTAAAAAAAATATATTTTCTATAAGATTTGAAATGAATCTAAGCTTTTAAGGTAGTTGAAATCGAGATCGAACTTGACAAAGGATCTATAATAAAAGAAACAAACAGATTTCTACCAAAAGAATTCGTTTAAAAGCTTAAAAGAGAAAATTACGAAAGAAATCTACTATTTCTACATTAAAAGAAATGTGAACAAGGGCTTTTGGAAACTTGGATTGGGGAAATTCTTAAAGCTGCAGTACCAATGCACCAAAATGAACCCCCAAAGAACCTTGGCCAACTCCATAAAGGGTTGGTCCCTCGATATAGGAAAAAGAGGTGGAGAAGAAGAAGGAAAAGATCGGGAAGGGGGAAAGCTGTGTTGTTGAGGGGAAAGGGGGGAGCGGCATAGCGACGCCGCTCGCCGCTCCTCCGTCCCCCTTTCTCCTATCCCTCATCCATCCCATCAGCTGCCAATTTTCTCATTTTCTCTAGATTCTCTTCAAATCCTTTATATTTCTTTCCACATTTTTACACCTAAATCAAACCTTTCTTGACCCTTTTTCCTCTGTGTCTCCAGCAATTCTCAAGACTAACAGCATTTCTGACGTTTCTCTATCCACTTGTGTCTCTTTAATCTCTATTTTCTTGATTGTTCTTTCTCTTGTGCTACTCTTTTCCCTTTTCTTTCTCTTTACTTTCTCTTTTCTTTCTCTCTTTTCTTTTCACGTGTCCCAATCTCTGCCAAGTCTAAAGTTATTTTCTCTCATCCATAAACCCTGAACATTCGTTTCGTTCCATTCCATTCATCTGCCCCATTCCCCTATCCATTCTTCCTCGATCTCTCCATTTCCCCATTGATCTCTCCTCTCCTTTCTCCACCTATGACCTCTCCTCCAAGAATGGGCGGGACTCACCGCGACGCGTCCCTTTCCCGCGTCCATCCATCCCTTCCCACCCATCCATCCCCACCTATCCCCATTTCTATCGGATGCTCACCCAGTGATCGGCTGCCTTCTCCTCCTTCTTCAACATCTTCGTCCAGATCATTTCAGAATCATCTTGTTAACAACAACAGTGTAAACACAGATTTCACTCCCAACAGCTTGTCCCAATTTTCTGGGCTAGCTCTCCCCTCTCTGCCGTTAAATTAATTTCACAGGGTTTTCACCCTGCCCCCATCTCGTTTCCACCTGCTTTATTCATCTCGCATGATTACAGGGAGTTGTCAAAAAAAATATACAGAGAAGTGAAAGCCTGAAAGAATCATAAATCAACGAATCTGAAATCCCTAGGCAAATCTATGCCCAAATTTTTGATTTCAGCAATCATTTGAGAGTTCGGCTGATGGCTATGGGGAAAATTTCAAATGAAAAAGTGAAAATGGTTGTTCTTGATCGTTGAGTGAATATAGTTTGACAGTTTGACGTAAAACTTTGCATATTTAGACTGCAAAGTTAAGCTTTGCTTTGAAAATTTCAATTTCAAATTCAGTGTTGAAAATATGGCCATTTTGAGCTAAAGCTTGAACTGGATATATCTCGAAATATTTTCAGAACTGATGGAATTCTTAAAATAAGTCTTAAGCTTTTTTTTCCGGACTAGCGCTACGCCTAAGTCTAAGGTTTACCATTGGGTCTACTCTTCAGCCTAGACAGCTTTTGTTTAAAGCTTTAGCTTCAGCTTTAACTTCAGCTTTAGTTTTGTGTTGCCCGTTTTAACCTCAAGGTTTTTAGTCATCAAAATACGACCCGGAACTATATTCTAGCAGTATATCAATAAAATTTTCTCCAACTCTTGCAATGAATGCAATGCAATGCAATGAATTCAATGCAATGAACGATTTTCCACGTCAAATTTTGAATTGTTGCCAAGGAGGCAATAAAGATTTTTGTCGGGAGAAGACGGAAAGATTTTAAGCCATCAACAGTCCAAGGGCAAGAGGGGAAGAGTTCCACGTGTACCACGGTTTGTATAGTGAAAGGGCTATCTCTAGGGAAGGGTCACCCCCCTCTCCCCCCAGTCAACAATCAATTTCAGTCCCAACTCTTCCTTCTTTCCTTTCTCTTTTCCCTCTTTTACTGCAAGATTTAGAAATAGCACAAATACGAGGGCTTAGACTGAATACGAATTAGAGAGTAGAGAAATTCTAGAGAAACTCGGAAAAAGGAGTTTCTGTGCAAGGGAGCCAAGTGTAAAAACATTGGGAGAAAGAGAGAAAAGGAAAAAGTGCTAAATTTTAGCAAAAAGATGGAGACTTTGAGAAAAAGGAGAAAGGGTTAGAGAAATGTGAAGAGTTTAGGAAAAAGAGACAAAGAATCTCTGCAATGAAATATGTGAGTTGAAAAGAGATTCAGAGATAGAGATGGTTTTCTTTTCTTTGAAAGAGAGAATCGATTGGTCGGTTGCCCTCAATCCCCTCCAAACACACAGCACAGACTCTTCCCCCTTCAGCAAATAGGAAAAGGAAAGCGGGGATTTGGAAATTCATAGGGAAATTGTGAAACTCTGAAAAAATGGACACTGGAAAATGGGTGATGTGGAGAATGAGGAGAATGAGGAGAATGAGGAGAATGAGGAGAATGAGGAGAATGAGGAGAATGAGGAGAATGAGGAGAACGAGGAGAATGAGGAGAATGAGGAGAATGAGGAGAATGAGGAGAATGAGGAGAATGAGGAGAATGAGGAGAATGAGGAGAATGAGGAGAATGAGGAGAATGAGGAGAATGAGGAGAATGAGGAGAATGAGGAGAATGAGGAGAATGAGGAGAATGAGGAGAATGAGGAGAATGAGGAGAATGAGGAATTTATTAGATATTTAACTAAGGATTTCTAACCTACAGATAAAATATCTTTAAATACTATTAGATTTTAGAGATTTTTTTATTGTTAGATAGTAAATGGGGAATTTCCTTAATAAAAGGAAAGTATCACTCTTGATTTTTAATGTAATTTAGAAAACAAAACCTTTTGAACAACGAACATTGAACAAAATTGCCTAGCCAAAGGTCAGGGTTAACCAGTTTCGGATGTTAAACCTGTATCACTCTGGATCACTTACTTTGACGAAAATATTGTTTATATCCCCACAAAATTTGCCTACATTATTTGCGTTATATTCCCATAAAGCTTAAGTTTTAAAAACGATCACAAAAACACGTAAAATTAGTGATTTCTGAAGACCATTGCAGCACAATTTGATTGAAAATCCATTGAAATAAATTGTCATTTGTCATTTCGATCCTGATCACTTCGCAAACTTCGCAAAGTAACTCGACAAATGATGATTGAGTTCTTGTATGCAAATTTTGCGAGAATCTATTGCAAATGAGGTTCTTTTTTCCGTTTTTGAAATGCAAATTTTGTGGAGCTTTAACGCAAATGTACCAAAATATTTTAAAAGTTGGGGGTAGGCTAAATTCCGCAATTTTTTTTGCGCAACTCGCCATAACTTTCTTCTAAGTAAGCCAATCCTTATGATTTTGGTGTCATTTTGTATATCTCAATAAGTGCAACAAAATGAACCCAAAATCATAAAGATTGGCCGACTTCGAAGAAAGTTATGGCGAGCTGCGCAAACGATCCAGTTATGCAAATGACCCTGTTGCGCCAAAAAAAATTGCGGAAATTAGCCTACCCCAAAAGTTGTTCCCATCATGAACTACTTATTAACACATTAAGATACAGTTAAAGACTGTTTGAAAATTGGATTTGTGTGCTGAATAGTCAGCTGAATAACCATTTACACTTGAGGATAGTTTAAAGTAAAACCACCACGGAAAAGTACAAATTCCACTCAATTCTCAGACACTCAGCCAAGGCTGAATAGCTTCTCTTCTCCAAATATTGTTATTGTTAAAATGGGTTCATTTCACGTCTTTTTTTAGTCAGTGTTCGTTTATTGCTTTCGATTTTGTTTGTGAATGAGAGAATTGATTCTGAATCCTTCCACATTTCACTCTCGTTATTTGAATTCGGTTTTGCAAGTTATTTGGTTAAACTTAAACACTTCAGCAAAGGATTCTTCGCTTTTATGGGATCTTGCGGTGCCTCTAGTCCATTCCCGAGTCTGATCTGTCCTTGATCTGATCTAATCTAATCTAATCTAGCTTTGATTTTAAGCAAATCTGTTCCTAAACTGTGACACTCACAATGGCTACTGTGAGTCCAACTTTAGAGCTGAATTTCTCGATGTTTTTGATAGCAATACAGATAACAGATAAATTGTGGTTGGTTAAACGAAGTTTATACAATAAATACAATAAAATAAAGTGCAAAAGATGGAGAGTATTGGTTTAAATACATTGTTAATTACATAAACTTCATAACAAAATTACATTACATAAACTCATTGTTAGAACAAGAACTTTTTGGTACAAACAGTCACGTCAAATCAGGGCCAAGGATGTTCTAAAAGCTAGGATCAGACTTCTGGTTTTATAGATGCTTTTCGTGGACCAGACTTCGTGGACCAGACTTCGTGGGCCAGACTTCGTGGACCAGACTTCGTGGGCCAGACTTCGTGGACCAGACTTCGTGGGCCAGACTTCGTGGACCAGACTTCGTGGGCCAGACTTCGTGGACCAGACTTCGTGGGCCAGACTTGCAGTAAAATCAATTCAGACAGACAGGCAGACCAGGCAAGACAAGGAAAGAAGCCACACCACGTTTGTGGTTGTGATACTTTGCCTTTCATCAATTTTCTAAATATTTTTCTTCTTTCTAACCTTTCCTTCTATTCTATTTTGGTCAAAAACATTTCAACATCCGTTTTTTTCCGAGAAAAGACTTTTGGCACGATTTCCAGACAAAACATCGATTTAGTTGAAAGAACAAAATGAATCAGACGGGGAAACAAGTAATAGTGGAATGAAAAAAACTGAAATTCCCACCACAGTTAATCAAAAAGTGAACAAAATAGGGGAAACGATGAAAAAGAACGAATAAAATACATTTACTCACACGAATAATGTGGTATTTTTTTTTTCCAAACAAACTAAAAGAAGAAGCCAGTTTCTGGCCTGGATTTTTACAAGCTGCAATCTGTCTTTTTTTTGTTGTTTGTTCACTGATTGATTGAAAAGATATTCTCGACTCTATTAAACGAAATCTGGCGCCAAATCTCTCTTTTATCAGAAAAATCTGCAAAATTCGATCGTTCACCTTTTTGGAATAGACTGACTGGAAAATCGCAAAAATGATCGCAAAAAAAAATGAAGATTTTATCGGCCAATTGTGAGATGTCTCGCTCGAGAAAGAATGTTGATGAAAAGAAAACGATTCATTTTAGGGAAATTGAGTTTTTGAAATTTTGAGGATAAATTAAATATCTTTGTCTTTATCGTAAATGAAAAATCAAACTCCTGCAAATAAAGCAGTAGTTATGGCAGGCTTATGAATCTACAGGGTGACCAAGAATTACCGCAACACGCAACACGCAGCACGAGTTAATATATATTTAAAAAAATGAAGATTTTATCGGCCAATTGTGAGAGGTCACTCGTGGCTCCTGGTCACAAATCACTTTGGTACCACAACGACGTCTTTATCGTAAATGAAAAATCAAACTCCTGCAAATAAAGCAGTAGTTATGGTAGGCTTAGGTATGGCAGGCAGTAGGTATGGCAGGCTATCTATTGGGTTGGGGACTATGACTCGGCGCCGAAAATCAAAAAAATTTCTAAAACTTCTAGCAGACTTCGTCAAATAATACGCGTTTGATATCAGTAGAAAAGTTAGCTAATTCTCTACAAAATGACATTTAAAAGAAAACTCAAACCGCGCCTCAGCTCAAGAAAAGGCCATTTTTTCACAAAAACTACAAAGTGTCATCTAGAAAAAACGGTTGGAGGGATCTTCCTGCAAATTTGGCAACTTATGTAATTGAATGTGCTCTATCTTTTTTACATAGACACCAAAGAAGGTTTACGTGGAAGAAACTGTTCAAACGATGAGTCGGACTCTTTGCCATTTTGATCAGCTGCGTTTGAAAGTTCATAAACTCCACGAAAGAAAAGCTTTGTGGAATCTCTCAAAAGTCATTTTGTAGAGAAATAGTGGATCCTTTTGATGAAAGAAAATGTATATTTAAAGAAGGCTTTATGCGTGCAAAAAGTGTCTTTAAAGTTTGCCGCTGAGTCATAGTCCCCAACCCAATACAAGGGCTATCTACAGGGTGACCAAGAATTACCGCAACACACAAAAGGCCTGGCTTTTAACCAAATATGCAACCCATCTCGAAAAGTTAACTTAAATATCTTTATTCGACATATAACAATAACAAATTAACAATTAAATTCAAATTTGCCTTCATCCGCATTCAGACAGGCCTGCAAACGTTTGGGAAACGCGTTGACCGTGGCGAGCAAATAGGCATCATCGAGGGTATCCCATGCTTTGATGAGCGCCTTCTTCAAACTTTCGATATTTTTATGTGGTTTTGCACATGCCCTGGCTTCAAGAACACTCCAGACTGAGTAATCCAATGGGTTAAGTTCGGGTGAGCTGGGTGGCCACTCAGAAAACGAGATGAAGTCCGGGAAGCCAAACGAGATGAAGTTCAAAAAAAAAGCCAGTTCTCCTTCATTTTCCCAAAAATTACTGGTAGCTCCTGATGGCCATTGTGGTGCCAAAGTGAATATTTTGGGCTGGAAAATTTTTGATATTTTTTCCACTTTTTCTCGATTTCATGACTCCCAACCACAAGAAATTTCGAAGCCATTATGGTCACGACCACCATGAGACTTTTGCCATAATAATTAAAACTTTGTACTGACATCGTGGTGCATAATAAACACATTAGGATAAATACAAATTTTACCCATCCACTTTATTGATCGGTGTTTACGGAACACTTCTTTAAAATCTTCTGAATTTGAAAATCTCTTATGTACGACAGATTGTCATATGAATAAAGTGGCTTTTGGCTAAAAATTTTAGTTTATATGTTAACTCTAATATGACACTACAATGCCAGTACAAAGTTTTCATTTTATGGCAAAAGTGTCAGGGTGGTCGCGACCATAATGGCTCAGAAATTTCTTGTATTGGGAGTCCATGATATGGTGAAAATCATGAGAAAACATCAAAAATTTTCCAGCCCAAAATATTCACTTTGGCTCCTGGTCGTTGTGGTGCCAAAGTGATTTGGCACCACAACGACCAGGAGCCACAAGTAATTTTTTGAAAAATTAAGGGCAACTTAAGGGAAAGGGAAAAGGGAAAAATTTTAAGGGAAAAATTAAGGGCAAAATTAAGGGCTTTTTCTTTGAACACCCTGTAGTAAACGCTTCTGATATATTGGGTCAATCAATCGAGAAGCGGCGGAAAGGCTATTGATCTGAGGGTCGCTGGTTCGACTTCCACCGGTGACAATATTTTTCAAAAATTTTTTGCTAAGATTCTGAAAATGCGTGTCTAGGGGTTATTTTTGACGCTGATCACGAAACACATGTTTTTTAGCCTAGGTTTGTGCACGGAAAACTAACGAAAAGTGAAAACAGCCATTTTTTGGCCTTTACTAAAAGAGCTGTAAAAACTTTTAGAAAAGAGATATCTCAAAACGGTTTTTACCAATCGATCCGTCTTGAATTCAGCTTTAGGATGAGCTATAAAACGTCAAAATTCGACAAATTTAAGGTACTCCCCCAAAAAATCGGGAAGGACTTTTCCATCAACCCAATACTATGCATTCAAAAAAATGCCTTTATTTTACCTTTATTTATAAAAACCAAATTGTGCATTTAAAGATTGTAAGTCCTTTCAATTAAACCAAATTCCTTCATTTCCTACATTTTCTGTTTTGCTCCATGGTTCGATGTTTTCCCTATAAACAACTTGTAAATTGTGCAATTTTAAGGTAGTATAACAGGATTTATGCAAATTTTTGAGCCGTATATCTCCCCTCATCCAGCATATTCCCCAGATATAGCTCCGTAGCAGGACTTAGCAGGAAAGTCTTGTCCGCTTTTTTTTAAAGGTTATTTTTTGAAATAAATAACGAACCAATCGATCTACGGTTTGCTTTATCAGAAAATCCAATGATTTATTTACAAATTGTTTTTTAAGAACTTCTGAAAAGCTTGCATTAGTCAATTTTTTTAAAGATGTGAAATCAAGCAGTCAAACTGAAACTCAAAGTTTCGATTTGAGCACTTTTTCTCACAAAAAATCTATTTTGGTGTCAAAAGACAAAAGATAAAGAATGAAAAGTTAGACAGATCGACAAATTTTCAGAGAAATTGATTCAGCCGATTTCATTCTATGTCCATTGAAAGGATTTTGGGAAAAACAAGAATTCCCGTTCGGATTTGCTTCAAAGCGGACTCGAATTGAGCTGAGCTAAATGAGCTATAAATGAGCTAAATCTAATCTAAGCTACCTATAAATGAGCTAAATGTAATAGTTAACGTTTTTTTATTTAAAGCAAACCACACATTGATCGGCTAATTATTAATTTATAGACGAAAATTTCAAAAAGGCGGACAAGATTTTGATATTTTGATCACTGAAAAATGCCCTAATCACTTTGAAGATCAAAAAAATGCCAAAAAATGCGTACAAAGCTACTTTGACGTGAAGCTAAAACTTTTTAAGAGAACGAAATTCGCCTTTTACCATGAAAATCGGCAACGTTTATGGAAAAAGAGGGATAGGCTACTTTGCGCCAAATTTTTTGCGCAACTGGGTCATTTGCGCAACTAGGTCTTTTGCGCAGCTCGCCATAACTTTTTTCGAAGTCGGTCAATCTTTATGACTTTGGTGTCATTTTGTTACACTTATTGAGATATACAAAATGACACCAAAATCATAAAGATTGGCTTACTTAGAAGAAAGTTATGGCGAGTTGCGCAAACGACCCAGTTGCGCAAATGGCCCTGTGGCGCAAATGACCCAGTTGCGCAAATGACCCTGTTGCGCAAATGACCCTGTTGCGCAAATGACCCTGTTGCGCAAATAAAATGGCGGAAATTAGCCTACCCCGAAAAAGATTTGAAACTATTTTGATTGATTTTGATGGCTTTATTGAATAAATATTTCTGTTTCAAATTGACTAATATTTCAAAAATCTCGACTATTTCATTCTAAATCATAAAAGAAAAATGATCGAATCTCTTTCAAAAATAAGCTCGACAATGAGGGGAAAAAGGTTAAATTAAAATAAAAACAAAGAAATCAAGAAAAATATCGAAAATGATGGGATTTTCGCTGAGAGATCGGCGGTGGATCGACTGAGAAGCGAACGAGGGTTCGTGGGGTGTCTTTCCATTGGATTGTGTCTAAAGAATTGAAATCATTTCGTTCTTTTGAGGCTTTACAATAATTCATTAATATTCTATCAAAACGCTCACCTCAAGTTCAGCAATGAACGACACGAGGCGGGCAATTGGTCCGAGATACCCAATTGACTGTAGAGCTGCTCGAAACTGAAATGAGGGTTAGGAAAGCTGAATCTAAAGCTTAATTTAAAGCTTAAGCTAATCTGACTATCAATTTCTCTCGATCAACCTGCTGAAGCCAACGGTGATGAAACGAAGCATCATCCATGCCGCATCATCTCCACAACCCTTTCTCGTCACTGGCTCCACACAATCGATCATTGCACCGAGTTGCCTGGATAAAATCTAACATTTGCCTTCCAATTCCTGTGACTTTCCTTGTTTACCCAACTTCGAGTCTAACTCAATTTGTTCATAAGCTTTTTTATTTTTTCTTGATTTTATTGCGGATATGACTTTCAAAAAAAGACAAAGTTAACTTAAAAATCAAACGAAGAAGTATCAAAAGTTATTAAAATATTGGACAGTTTGGGTTGGGCCTACTTTAATTTGTCTTTTTTAATAACTCTTCGACAATATCCAAATATCGACAATATCGACAATACATGGACCTTTTGTAGAAAATGAGTCAGTCCCACGATTTAGCAAACAGCTCTTGTTTTCTAATGCTTGAAACAGCATTATATTCAGTTTCAATGTAACCCCTGGACTCACTTGCAAAGTGACTCAAATCTTTGTCGAATCGAGTGCTGCTCTCGGTTGACCACCGCTTTGCTGAAAGCAAAAGTTAGAATCATTTATGTTCAAAACCTGAAACGATTGCTCGCTTCCAAAGAAGAATTGATTTCTGATTTGCAAGAGGCCATCGCTTTTGGTTCCTCTCTGAAAGTTTTTTTCAAAGTTCAATCTGATGGATTTACCGAGCTAGGCATGGAAGGCTGGCGAAGAATTCTGAAATTGAAATAAATGATAAAATTGTTTGTTAAATGCTCCAAGTTTTCAAATAGACCAGGAATAGAGCCAAGCAAGGCACAACCAGAAATCAGGTCAAGGCTTTATGGCTTCTGGCTTTATGGTTTTATGGCTTCTCGCCTGGTCTAGCCCGAAAATGGTTTTGGACGAAACCTTAACAAATATAACTGGAAAATAATATTTCTTTAACTATTTCCATTCCATCTCAAATAATCAGTGTTCAATTTGATCGCCTTTCTCTTGACGACCCAACCCTCCAGGGTCCCATAAATGTCTCCTATCCAAAATCAAAAGAAAAGCCCACACACCCAAACTCAAATTGCTTTTGATGGTCATTCATTTCACCCAAACCACTTAAGCCAAAAGAGATTTATCTGTGAAATCTTGAGAAAAAAAATTTAGATAAAAGAGAACCCAACCGTTCTCAACTTTACAAATCCCACCTCAAAAAATCAGTTTTTCAATTTTATTGACATTTCATTGTTAATAAAATTGATAACATTCAATTTTATTGAAAAAAAGAGGAATTTTGGGTTTTCTCAAAATCTCAAAGCGTTCTAAATCTATAGTTTAAGGCAGAGATATCTAGTAATGTTTGGACTAGATATTTTTTTTGTCACCGATTGCTCCCCGGGGATTTGGGAGCACAAAAAAACATATACATCCCTTTTGATATAAATTTGCCTCGAGAAAAATGGTAGTACAACTTTAAGAGGTTTCACGTTGAGAAGTTTGCTATTTTTGACAAAATGTTTCTGCTACGACAGAAACAGTACTTTACCTAGATAGCAGAAAAGAGTCAGTCACCAGAATTTGCAGTTCTCTAAAACGATTTGCTGGCAATAAAATGAAGAAATCTTTTAATTCAAATTTTCAAGGGTATCGTTTACGGTCTAAACCACATTCTTAGGTAAAACAAAACCGATAAATTCTGAATTTTGAATTGCTTGGATCAAAATCTTGCATTGGATGCCAAGAGAATCTAAAGGCAAGAGAATCTAAAGGCAAGAAAATCTAGAACCAAGAAAATCTAGAGCCCATACGGATCACACTGTTCTGTTTTGTGCAAAAAAAAAATCGACAAAGGATCCTCCTAAAAATTTGGGCATAGTGATGCCGCATGAGAATCACTCCTTCACCCACTGCTCCTTCACCTTCACGGATTCCAAAAGGGAATAACTATCGGCAGGGTGTGCCAGATGGAGAGCGCACAAAGAACACCTCGTCAGCCACAAGGATTTCTCTTTTGCTTTGTTGATAGTACAAAAAGAAGATATTTTGCTGTAAACTTGTACCCGGGGGTTTTCGGGATCGGGAAATCGACTGGAACTATTCCTTTTGTCGGGTCTATCAATTTTACACGCGTTTGATTTATGCTATTTATAAAAGTATAAGAGCTTATGCTCGCCGTCACTTTATCCCTTGATTTTGCTTTCACTTTGAATGTCTCTTTGATTTTCTGAGGATTGTGTGCTCCAATTTTATATCATTTGAAAGTTTGAAGTTTCTGAAAGTTCAGTAAGCATGTGTTTACCCATTTCCCAATCCAACTCTCATTCTACAAGCCGAGTCTATCTAGTAATGGGTGGGGGATGTCTCTTGGACAAATCACAAGTGACATCTGATAGAAAAGCTTCAACTCCTTCACTTCCATTTCCCATTTTCTTTTCTCTTTCCGGTTAAGTGGCAATTCAAGTCGAAAAATTGCCGGTGAGATGGACAAACCAATTTTTTCCGATTTCAAAAACTCATCTTGTTGAGGTTTTGGCGAAAAAAAAAACGAGTTTAGCATAAGATTTCAAGAATTGAGTCATCCTAAGAAAAAGTCGGCTTTTGGCTGTGTTTAGCTTACTCACGATTTGATTTTCAGTGAGCAATGGATTAGAGAAATAAAATGCTTTTAAAATGACGCCACAATTCAAATCCCCAACTATCAAAGGTTCGATTTTTTTTTGAAATTTAGAAGAACATTATATAGCTCAAATTGTCTCGTTCATTACCCACAAAAATTGCTCCTTGACTACCAAAAACAACTGAAAAATGAGAGGGAATTTGGTTTAAGAGGTTATTTAAAAACTTTGATTTGAAGAATACTTGTCTATTGATCAAAAATTTCATTTTAAACCTTGACTGTGCTCGACGCAAATGAAGCGAATGCCGGCGTACGTCTGCCTCACTCGGGCGCTGTTCTCTGAGGTGCCCTCACAACGCTCCAAACATTTGTCCACCTCTCGATACGCTCTGGAAATGATCCAAATTTTATGATAGAGCCTAGCACTTTTAAGATTTGTTTGACTTGAAAATTATTTTGCATCTAGCTAACTTTTCTTCTGATCAAGAAGGCCAAAACGTAAATTCGCTAAGGCTGAGGCTAGCTAAGGCTGAGGCTTGCTAAGGCTGATCAGATGGTTCGAATGTTGAAATCGTTTGCTAAAAGTCGACATTCTGTTCTGACTCTTTTTATTTGTCGGATTACCATAATTGTGCCTTTAGGCGATTTTTTTTGTCATTTTTCCTCTCTTCAAAATCATTTTCTACCACTGAACCGGTTTTGATAAAGTTTTCGTTTGTTTTGAACACTTTCAAATCACACCACAAGTGAATTAGATTCATTCCGATCACATTCAGATCAAATTTGAAACAAAGAACCCATGGTTGACATCAATAGCCCCAAAAAGGACTTTAGTTCTTGCACAGGTCTGAAGCTCGAGCCTGGGTTCTCTGGTGTCTCAAATTTAGGATTTACATTCAAAACACTTATCGTGCAACTTCAAACATTTTTCTTCTTTCTTCTTTCTTTTTTTCTTTTTGAACCAAACCGAGAAAATTTCTTTTGTGCCTCGCTTACTTATGTGTGAACCTATTGTTTCTATTTGAGTGAAAAGGAAAGAAATCCTCAAAAAAAAAATCATGAGACCCGTGAAAAGTGAGTCAAAAGATGCCGATTTTTTCAGCCAAAAAGAAACAATGAAATTATGAAGAGGTTGAATGGAGAATCGGTGGAGAACTCGTGTTCAGAAAGGGAAAAAACGTTGGGTAGATGGCTTCAAATGTGAGTGATAGAATGAGGGTAAAAAGTAAGGATCGGGTTTAACTTTGAATAAAAGATTTAACAATTTAGCACAAAAGAAAATGAGAAATCGTTTTCAGAAGTTTGTGAGTGAAGAATCCGAAATTGTTTAACCAAATTTAGAAAAAAAAAACTGATGCTGGATTCGGTTTTCTCATTCTTTTCAGTTTCCGATTTGCCCACCGATTACAATCTTTAGTTTTTTCAGAAATCCGGATGTTTTGAAAAAATTTGGGTTTTTTCCTTGTGAAAAGCTATCATATACAAAACCCAAAGCCAATTCAGTTCTCTTGGGATTTTTCTTGAGACAAAGAGTTGGAATAAACTCCATCAATAAGTTCTACGACTAGCCAAGACACTTAATTTTATAACAAGACAAGATTTAAAGACTTCTGAAGTACTGAAGTGAAGTGAAGCATAAAAGAATGAATGGACATGAATGGAATGTAGATTTTTTTTCAAAACTTACGTGCAAATTGAGTTGAACGATTGTTGAGTCGCTTTTTCACTGTTTCCCGCGAGCTGACCGAGAGACAAATGCCCGAGATTGTCGTTGGCGAGGATTGGAGTCATCTCAAGAGTCTAAAAAACAAAAATCCTAATATCTATCACACACATTGCTATTCCAAATTTCACAATCGATTAGTTAAAGTGAAATCTTGCAATCATTCCTCGAGAAGCTTTCCAGCGACAAACCTTTTGCATCCGCACAATGCACGGCTCGACACAGTCTCCATTTCCCGTCAAGACTTTACCGATGAAGTCTACAAAGGTTTATTGTACTGTAACTAGATAATTTATAACATAATATTTATATCAAATACAGTCGGCCTTCAATAAAACGAATTTGAAATCCTAAAACGTGCCGAAAATTTCTGCGTAGCTGCCCCAGCCAAATGCAATCAGTGGCCGTCCAGAGGAGCTATGCAGAAAATTTGGGGCACGTTTTAGATTCGAACTTCGAAATCGAAGTTCGACTGTATCATTTTAGGGTTTAAAAAGTTTTGATAAGAACTAAAACCCACAAATCAAAATGATGAGTCCAACTTCTCTCATCTTGGCGTCATTTTGATTAGACAACGTGAAAATATCAACAAATAAGATTGAAGATTGAATTGAAGAAGATTGAAGTTTGAAATTTGTGAAAAGATTCCTTATGAGCCAAGATTCTTCGCCTTTATTACCCCTTTTTGGCCTCTTTTCAGCTTTTCGACTTTTTGAAAGACAATGGGCGGGGCTAGCTTCTCGTGGATTTGGGCATTTTGAAAGATTTAAAGATTTCTTGATTGAAAATCTTTATAAATGGATTTAAATCATGAATAGATAAATCATTATCCCGTAATATGATGTAGAAGTGAAGTCAAGTGATTGCATCACCTAAATTCCGGCAATACAACGTGTTACAAGGTGTTCAAAAGAAAGTTCCCCATTTCAACTTAAACTTCTGAGAAATTCTAACGCTAATCTTTTCTAATCGTACTTTGTTGTTCTGGTGATGAATTTTTTATGTATAGGATCATTTAATCAAGAAAATCTCCAACAAAAAGTCAACAAATTGTGACGCAAAAAAACTGTTTTGACACTAAGACTTGAGCCACAAAGTTTTTCAAAAATTTAAGTTGAAATGGAGAAATTTTTTTTGAACATCTGTATGTTAATAATTCGGGAACCGGAATTTTCAAGACCAGACGAGATTTAGCTCAATGGTTAGAGCAATTGCTCAATGGTTAGAGCAATTGCTCAATGGTTAGAGCGATTGCTCAGTGGTTATAACAATTGCCCGAAAAGTAAAAGATCGAGGAGTCAATCCCCCTTTGGAAATCGACTTTTTCTTGCAAGCTCTTTCACTTCTTTATTTATTTCACTTGCTGTCTATTCTACAAATCGTAAACGACTTTTCCAGCGTCGGATGCTCGTTGATCAAGCGAAACACTCAAATCTTCAATATTTGCGCCCTTTCTTCGCCCCCCTTCAATCAATCACACGTCACATCCACACTCATTTCAAGCCTACAATAGTTATTAGTACTCATTGCTTTCTAAAATTTAATCTTAAACTAGTTATACGCAAGTAAAAAAGCATATTGTACTGTAAAGTTGATCCCTTTTGGGTTTCCCTTTCTCTCCAATCACAAGCATTTCATATGGGGGCACTGCAATGCACTCGGCAAGTTCAAGACTTAATTAGACCAGTTTCCTCAATCAGATCATCAGAGAGAAATGGAGACCATTGGACATTGGTCTTCTTTTCGACAGAAGAAGAAAAAGTAAACAAACCGGTTATCTCATTGCGATGTGATCGCGTAAAAGAGAGGAAAAAGAAGGGTTTTGTTTTGCAGTCTCTAATCTCTCGACTTCTCCTTTTTCCCCCTTCTCACTTTCACGCGTCAATGAATGGCATCCAGCTTAAACCAGCCGTGACGACGATTCGGAGCCCTTCTTCAGTCTTTGAGACCATTCAGTTGGGGTGGTCACTTGAATGCTTGCGATTCTTGCAAATTTTATTTTATATCTTTTCTAATGAAGGTCTAACATTTGATGAAAAGAGAGTATTGATAAAGACTAGGTTGTTAGCGAATAGGTTGTTCTAAGACCGTTACCCGAGTCATATCAGGGCTTGGCCAGAAGCCAACCTGTCCGTCGTGAAAAGTACCGTACCTAAACCCTCCAGAAAGCAAGCATAACTTTTGGCCTGGATCTGGCTTGGCCCTAGTGATTTGTCTCTTCAATTCAATACAATTTTTTCATTGTCGTTTCTCGAAAGAAGCTGAACTAGCTTTTGTAGTTTTGAATCCGTTTTCTTTTACTTGCCTTTTATTTTTTAGAGAAATTGCCTCATTTTCAGTTCCGTCTTTTCACTGCTTACTTTACTCTTTATCCATTTAAGGACGATAAAGTTAAACATCGAAATCCAAAATGCTCTTTATCCAATTTAGATTTCGATGTTTAACTTTATCGTCCTTTTTTATTAAAGTTAAAAGCCCTTTTTTTGAAGTTTTTGAAGCAAAAAAGTTCCCATTTTTGACTCAAACAGCATTTGTACCAATGAAATGACTGTTATTGAGGAGTTTTTGTGTGATGCGCTCTCTCTTTTCGACAAGTGTTTTAACAGCTCACTTATTAGCCGCCATATGGGTGCACATTTTTGATGAAAAATAGAGAGAGATTTCAAGAAAGAAAAATGAGGTTAACAAGCTACAACTATTTTCTCAGGCTTTGTGAAAGTTTTTTGTTGGGAATTTTTTTCCTTTTAGAGTTGAACTAATGGTAAGAGACGGACATGACCGATAGAGAGACGCTTTTGCTGATGATTACTCATTCCGTTGTTGTTCTTCGATAGTTTTCCATCCACAAGACACTCTTTGATGTACATTGTGCTCGAAAATCGAAACGTACTCTTTCTAGCGCACTAAATTTTTTGAACATAGAAGCCAGTGCGCTAGAAAGCAGTGTTTTAAGCTTTGAAGTACAAAGTGCGTTTCGGGTACTTTGCATGACCTCAAAGAAGATAAACACACCTTTTCTGGTGCACCATTTTGTTCTCCTTAAAAAGATCAAGTGTTTTTTTCAATGTTTAATTCTTCCACCCGGTTTCTTACCGTAAATACTGTAATAGTACCCCACCCCCATAATGACGGTGCGGAGCGTTGCGTAGTCTAGCATTGGACGCGTTTTTCTCGACACTGGTTTAGGCTACAATGCGCGCTTAGGTATAAAAAAATAGCTGAAATTCAAGGCTATTTTTTTATTGAACCGTATTGAAACCGTATTGGATCTAAAAAGAACCGTATGCTTGTGTATTTTTTATACCAAATTATTCGTCTGAATAAATGTCTTTTAAAGATTTACTGAATTCCCCGGAACACTGCCCGGAATCGACACTCTCCGTGCTTGTTGAGTTCAGCGATTTCGGTGAGGGAAGCGGTGGAAGGGAACGATGATTTGGATTCGGTCTTTCACTGAATTGCAATCTTTAGCAGTTAATAATTGTCATAATTATCCAATAAAGCCGAATGCTGGATTTGAATGCACACACCTACCGTAAATACTGTAATAGTACCCCACCCCCATAATGACGGTGCGGAGTGTTGTGTGGTCTAGCTTTGAACGAGTTTTTCTCGACACTGGTTTTGCTCAATGCGCGCTTAGGTATCAAAAAATAGCTGAAATTCAGGGCTATTTTTTGATACCAAAGACGCATTTTTTGAAAGTACGGGCGCTTTAAAAAAAATGAAATACTAAGAAAACTTTTGCGACTACGCGACTGTACGAGGGGGTGGGGTACTATTACAGTATTTACGGTAGGTGTTCCCTTTTGGTTTCCGTAAGCGAAGAAGTGGTTAGCGACTTGGCCGGCCTCGCCGTCTCCGTGCACCGCCATGGCCAAGCTCCCGAGAAAATTTTCGTCCCAATCCTGTTGCGACTACGCGACTGTACGAGGGCGGTGGGGTACTATTACAGTATTTACGGTAAGAATTGTAGAATTTGTGTGCTACAAAGTTCACTCTTCTGTGAGCTCAAAATCTCTCACTTTACTTCGTGAAGGCTATTACCGTATCCTCTCTAATAGTAGTGCGCACTACTATTTTTTTCAATCCCCTCCTGGACCGCAATACTATTAGAGAGTGCACTACTATTAGAGAGAATACGGTGGATCTGATATAGAATATCAGATCCACCCTAGAAGATGCCCTCTTCAGCTCTTCAGGCTGGACTGTATGACAGCTTTTCACCCTCGAACTAGTGCAAGAAGTGGCTCTTCAAGGCGGGGTGATTGTTTGTGTCCGATGGAGACTTCGACAACCATCCCCATCCTTTTCATTCCTTCCACCATTCCTCTCATATGTGTGATGGGTTTGACGAACAAATATTGGCTTCTTCTTCTTCTCCTTCTTCGTCTGTTTCATCTTCCCCCCCAACTTCTTCAAAACACAGCCACTCCCCTCATTCATTATGCAAATTTTTTTCTGAAAGTCTCCTATTTCTTTGACCAATTCGCTGTTCAAATTCATTTTGCAAGCCTTATTTGAGCTTAAAATAGAAAAAGCTAAAAGCTGCAGTGGAAATGTGTGAGTTTTAACTTTGGCCAGTTTGGAAAATGGGTCCATTTTGTTGACTTAGATTCTTTCTTTTATGAAAAGTTATGCATTTCCTTCTCTTCCCCCTTGTATTCCCTCTTTCTTCTCTGGCAAGAAGATGCCGGTTAGATCAGTGATCAAAGCAATTGCCTAAAAAGCAAAAACAAACTTTGTTGAGGGTTCAATCCCCTCTCCAGAAATCTTTCTTTGCCATTCCTTACTTTACTTTATTAAAGTTCTTGAAAAACTCAGAGCTTTAAGCTCAAAATTTAACTTTGGTAATAAGTTTAGTTTCAATATTAGCTAAACGACAGGTTTTTAAAGTTGCAAAGTAAAAGCTACACAAGGTTATACGTAAAGAAATAAGGTGCCAAGGTCCTTTTGTAACATTGTAACGTTTGTTGGTACTAATTATGAGCCTAATTTATATCTTATGCGAAGATGGTGCATAGTTTAATCCACAAATATTTGTAAGGGACGCAAAACAGTTGACAGTATTTCAAATGCTTAAATGAAAGGATTATCTATCAAAAAGCGGTTTTAAAGGCTAGTTTACTTGATCTTTTATAGAAAAATAAGCAACAACTATCCTTTAACCAACTAACAAAACCCTTTACAAAGGAAGTACAAAGGAAGTTCGCCACCGCCACCACCATCGCCGAGGCGAGGACTCGAATCCGAGCAAAAACATGCATAGCTCACTTTGTATACAAGCACCTTCTCCGCTAAGCCGAGAGCTCATGTTGGCATCGCGCAAGAAAAGCCTTTTAAGCGAGATATTGAAAACTTCTATGCTAATGAGCAGCTAATTTTTGCGGCATTTTGATCAGCTTATTCGGTTCTATAACTTCTCCTTCGGTGTCTGGCGATCGGCGAGCTGGGGTACTTCCCTTGTTAGTTCTATTTTATGCAGAAAGACTTTCCCATTATCTTCCCAACTCTTTCGATAGATCAGTTTGATCTCGAGTCAGCTGTTCGATGTGTGAGAAGTTCCCACTGACTTTTGACCCTTTCCGAATCTCGCGCACCCTTTCCTCCCACCCAACACCATCGCCTGCTTATGCTAATAGTGAGGACCTATTGTCTCTCCTCTTTCACTTTACTTCCCACTTCTCCACTTCTTCTCCTACCTCATCTTCTCCTACTCTCACACAACTTTACTCATTAACACTTTACGATCGAATAGAACTCTTGGGTTCCTGAGTAACGTTATAAATAATATATCTATCACCATTTAGCTTAAAGCTTTTCAGCAAAACATTCCAATTATAAGCTTTAAACTTTACAAGAAACCTCTCGAGTCTTTTTCCTTTATCTCTCTTTATCTTTTTCCTCGAGTCTGTGATCTCGTTGCGGATTGTCTGGTACTTATGAAAACTCACTATAGATTGATTATGAATCTTTCAAAACATGCCTCTTAAATCTTTCAAAATATGTCTTTCCTTTGCCTTTTACCATTCATCGTTTTTTTAGAAATACTCAAAATCCTTTTGTTTATCCATTTTCTCGTTGATGACCCCATTAATCTCCTCTTCATTTCATCAACAATGCCATGAGCATTTTTGGTGTGAGAGGACAAGTGGCCATAATAGTGAGTGAGTAAATGAGAGGAATTACGGTCCATCAAGATTAATAAATCTTAATTGACAATCTGAATTTATACCTTATATAAAAGATTAGCTATACGATACTCTATGGGGGATTTATGAGATTAAATAAAATGATTTATGACAAAGCTCAACTTCTCTCGCTCTTCTTTGTTGATAGCCATGTTTTTCTCATGATCTCATTTCTCGAATTGCCATTTATCCTTATCCACTTAGCCTTATCCATCCAAAGCTCCTTTAAAGATTCTTTAAAGCTTCTTTAAAGGTCCTTTCAAGCTCTTTTAAAGCTTCTTTATAGTTCCTTTAAAGATCTTTTAAAGCTCCTTTATAGTTCCTTTAAATCTCCTTTAAAGCTCTTTTAAAGCTACTTTACTATAAAGGAGCTTTAAAAGAGCTTGAAAGGAGCTTTAAAGAAGCTTTAAAGGAGATTTAAAAGAGCTTTAGATGGATAAGGCTAAGTGGATAAGGATAAATGGCAACTCGAGAAATGCCTTCCCCCTTTGTTTCAATTCACCGATCAAAATGGGGCTTTCCAATCAATCAAAGTCTTCCAGTTCCAACAAAAAAAAAGCACAAGGCTTTTCGAAAAGAAGCGCTGAAAAATCGCATCTTTTCCCGGGTCTGAGCAATTTTTTTGTTTCTCTCGGAAAGTGATTGATCGCATAATGCATGGAATCCATGATTTAGAGGCACAAAACATGGAAAAGTTGAAAGATCAATTGAACTGATCAAAAATTTGATCAGTTTTTAACTCGTCAAGGACAAAATTGTTTCCCAGACCTCTTCCTGAACGAATGAACCCACATTGCAAGTTCGGTAGACAAAGAAATGTTTCCGCAAAACTTTGGCGCCAAAATTTGGCAAATTCAAAGCTTGCAGTTTGCTACTTTTCTTTTCAAAAGAAAGTTTTTTGAATAAAAGCTTGCAGTTTGCTGTTTTTCTACTTGCTTCAGTAGTATTTTTGAACCCTTAAAGATTCAGAAACGTAGATAGATTCGATAAAACCTTGAGACAAGATTACGATACTTTCAAAAGTTGCCACGTTTTAGAAAACGGCTTTCGACTGATCGTGAATCGAGTTTACTTTCAGCTATATACAGGGTGACCAAGAATTACCGCAAAAACTTTTTGGAAGAGTATCTGGGAAATGTCTAATTTATTTCAAAAGTGGCAAGTGTTATACAGGGAATTGTAGGCCTAATTCTCGGCAACATTTATCTACCAAAAACATCCCGATTTGACTTAGAGTTCCACGAACAAATAAGCTACACCTATAAGTTTACTTTTCTACTTCCTTCAGTAGCATTTCAGAACCCTTAAAGATACAGAAACGTAGATAGATTCGATGCCATTCCCATTGCCACCAGGGTAGGGTCTTATGCTTTACTTTTCAGCTTCTCGTCTCCTCATTGAAAATCCGATCGAATTTGGGGAGTAAGTGAAATGATCAGCTAAATCCTCTCAAATCTCAAATCTCCAAAAGAAATGGATGAGCAATGTCAATCAATCTTCTTCCCCTTCTTCCCCTTCTTCCCCTTCCCCTTCTTCCCCCTCTCCCCCCTCTTCCCATTCTTTTCCAATATCCGCCCCCAATTGTCACCAATTTGTGCTCCCCAATCACTGTTATTTTCTCAAAATTCGATTTGCTTAACAATAAGTAGTTTTTAACGTAAACACTTTATAATATAATTTTAAGTTTTAGCCGTTTTATGCTTTTGTTTAAAGGTTTTCCTTGTGACACAATGTTTACAAACATCTCTTTTTTTTGACAAAGCTCTCCATGAAAAAAAAAGAGGGATTTGCATTTGTTTTTGTGAACGTTTCTTCGATTTTCAAATGTTATTTTTGAATTTTTATTGTACTAGAGAGTGTTTTACGGATTAATCTTGAAAACTAGTGTCGAATGCATCAAACGCATCTCTTTCAAGCGCATTCAATGCAACATTCAATCAGAAAGTACAGCTGAAAGTAATGATCGAATCAAAATAAAGCCAACTTCAACTAAAGATATTTAAAAGTGGCAATAAGTTTATTCTTTAATCATTTTGTAGTCAGATTTTTATTTTGACATACTGTAATAAGACATTGTAATTTTACAACAAAAAAATCTGGCTTACAGTACCCTTTCTTTCTTTCTTCTTCCCCCTTGTCTTTCCTTCTTTCTCTTGGCAAGTTAAGTACCAGAAAGGCAAGTACCAGATAGCTCAATGGTTAGAGCAATTGCCAGGATAGCAAAAGGTCAAGGTTTCAATCCCCTCTCCGGGAATCGACTTTTTTTCTTGCCAATTCCATCATTTCTTTATGGCCTATGACTGGATTTCATGCACTAACTCATAAAGAACATTCAGCTGATCAAAATACAGCTGCTGTACTAAAGCTCTACAATGTGAGCTGTACTAAAGTTCCTGGCTGTGAAAAAGCTGAGCCAAGGACGAAACTTGTCCTTTATTTTGTGGAAATGAAAAGAAAGGTGTCACTGACTCGTTTTAATCACAAATCATTCACATTTCGATCATCATCGATCCCCCTTTCACCCGATTTCCTTTTATAAGTCGTCCCCTTCAGGTGTATCACTCGTCTCTTTTCTTTCTCTATGATTTCTCAGCGATATTATCACTTTCAACACTCACTCACTTTCATTTCCATCAATTGCTTTCCACATTTGCTCATAAGCTTCAACAATCAATGACTTGATACTCCATTTTTCACTAAAACTACTTTCTCTTAAAAGTCTTTAATTAAAGTTGATTTTTTTAAACAAAAATACTTTTATTTCGGCATACAGAATGAGAAATTAGCAATATCTTTAACTAGACTTTAACTAGACTTTAACTAGATTTCTTCGAAGTACTTTATGCGCAAAACTCACCCTTTCTAATGCACTGGATTCTGTATTTCTCTTATAACGTCATTGTTTGAGCAAAACAAAGCCGAGTGCACTAAATAGGATATGTTTATATGTTGTGTCCGATTTGGATTTCCGTCCGATTTAGATTACAGTCTATATCGATTTAGATTCAATCTAAATCTTATATAGATTGAACAATAATGCGTCTTGTATACTGTTAAATTGTTTCATAGTTGGGTTTTCATTTCAGAAAAAGACAGTAACAGACCTTTGAAAAATGCAGAAAACTACAGAAAACGCTTAAGAACATATATTAAGCATGTTTATATTATTGTTCAATCTATATAAGATTTAGATTGAATCTAAATCGGACGTCCGATATAGACTGTAATCTAAATCGGACGTCCGCGATAAGTTCAATCTAAATCGGAAGGGAATCTAAATCGGACACAACATATAGTTGAATCCAAAATACTCAAAGAATTCAAGATTACGGTGAGTTGATCCGTGTTTAGAATTCAATTTCACCAAAAACCCCACCTTTTTCGTATTGAGGGTCAGCTCGTCCTTCTCCATTCCAACCAAGAGTACCGCTTAAATGCAAATTTCTTTCCTCAAGCGATACTTTTCTTGAGGAAAACCGATTTTCTTTTTCTTTTCTTTCTTTTCTTTTTTTTTTGATGGATCATCCATTTTCTTTCAAATCCTTGTTTTTCTTCGTCTTTTTTTGTGAGGGTTTGCGAGATTATTT
Organism: Mesorhabditis belari; assembly: GCA_958450365.1. NCBI lineage: Eukaryota > Metazoa > Nematoda > Chromadorea > Rhabditida > Rhabditidae > Mesorhabditis > Mesorhabditis belari. The sequence continues at coordinate 2,098,487 of CAUEEP010000758.1, read as the reverse complement.
TCGCCTTTTTGACCTCTTTGACTTCCAGGTCAACCCCTTCCCAATCACAAACGATTACGCAATTCGTTTAAGGATTCTCGTTCTTAAAATCGTTCTTAAAAATATCTTTAAAAAAATCATTAAAAAAAAGATATCTTTGAACAATAGAAATCAAGCTATTTACAGTTTTTATTCAGCTTCAAGTCTTTTTATCTATCTTCAAGTCTATCTATTTCTTTTTTAATCGAGTTATTAAATTCTGGAACATTTTACCCGCTCATGTTCGTGATATTTCCACCTTGGCTAGATTTAAAGCCGCAATTTCGGCAATTGATTTGACTGCTTTGTGAGTCTTTCTTGAGGTATCTATTTATCTTTTGAGTGTGTTTTGAGTGGTGTCCCGGGTAATTATCGTGATTTTGTCTTGTCGCTATTCAACTGAATAAAGCATATATATATCTTCAAAAAAACTATTGTTAACACAGGTTTTTATGAATTTTTAAACTCACTGACGTTTCTTGAACTTTCTTTTTTCTAATTTAAACTTAAACTTTTTTTATATGTAAATTTTAGAATGATTCTCTAACTATTATAATCTAACTTTTAAAAAATGGTTCGAATGAGCGCCGCGTTGGCGAAATATTGGGATTCTTTCGAGAATGCGTCTGGTGAGGAAATTGGAAAATTGAAAAAATAGCAAGATATTCTATTAAATTAAAGATATTCAGTTATTAAATAAGATATTCAGTTATATAATAGAAAATAATTGATTTCAAATGCAAATTTGTGTTTAGACTCCGAGATCGGCCGCGAGAAAAGCGAAGATCCCGAACAGGTCGACACGACAAAAAAGGAGACAAGGTCCAGATTTTGAGAAACTTCTTTTGAGATAAATTTAGATTTAAATCTATTATAAATCTAGATATATGAATAACTTTTTGAAATTCCTATCTATTGGTTTGGTGAATTGAAAACTGCGCGACTTTGAACTAAAATTTATTCAACATAAAACCATAAATTCATTCCAAATAATTTCCATTATTATTGACGACTTGTGCCCATTTTTACAGGCAATTTGCGGATTCCTCTTTCGTAGTAGGATTCTGGTTTGTGTGTGAGACAAGTGTGGGACTCAAAAATGGAGGACTGGAGATGTCCAGTTTGGACCCAGTTTGAGAACTTTCTTCAAAAGAAACCCATTTTGGGGTCAATAGAAAAATTGTAGAGAATCAAAAATGAAGCCTATATCCAAATTTCCAAAAAGATACACCTAGTAGTTTTGCTTAAATTGCAAGTTTTGTGAAAAATTCGTAAATTTCGCATTTCTTTAAAAACCAGTTTTTGAATCGTTCTGAAAATTTGGATATAAGCTTGATTTTTGATTCTCTACAACTTTTCCATTGACACCAAAATGGGTTTCTTTTGAAGAAAGTGCTGAGAACTGTCACATATGACAATAGCCGACCGTTTTCAATTCACCAACCCAGTAGTTTACTGATCACTCACTGCTAGAACAATGGAAAGTTTTTGAAGTGATCTGCATTTCTTTAGCTTCTTGTCTTTCTGTACTCTTGGAAAGCTTTAGATCTGACAATTTTGATAGTTTATTGTGTATTTGTGTCGGTTTTATATCAAAATTTCTTCAGAGAATGGCTTTCTCAGCTATCCCTCTCGATCGAGCAAGAATGCTCGTCGATTCTTTACGCGAAAAGTCTCCTCAATCTCGAGGAAAGCACACAGGTGGGATACTTTTAAAAATGGACAGGATTAGATAATTTGACTCTTGGCTGTTGTCTGGGGTTTTTCAGAATCCATAAAAAAATACAGGCAAAGTTGGGGCTAAAACAGTTCCCAGGGGTTTGAGCATAATGACGCGCACGATGAGGAACTCGGCCCAGTCGCCCACCTCTCATTTCACTGAAAGGAAATACCTATCTATCGGGCGCGTGTGCCAGATAAAGAGCAATTGTACACACGTACAAAGAACACCTCGCTGATCACTTTGTACAGTGGTTTTGCTTTGACTTTTAGACTCTTGATTTTCCTAGGATTTCTTGGGAGCTTAGGATCCAATCAAGCTCTATTTAATATCAATGGAAAGCCTGAAGTGTCCTCTTTAAAACTATATACAAAGCCAACGCTAATATTCTCTCTAAACAGAGTTATGAAACTTCAAAGTGCGGCTACTTATTCAAAAACCATTCAAAAAGCCCAGAACAAGAGCCAATAATTTGTATATTTTCGATCTAAAAATCCGTCCAATCTAGACTATTTCTAGATTGGACGTTCGATTTAGAGTGAAGTCAAGTCAAACATCCGATCTAGAATCAAGCCGATCACTCTAAATCAGACATCCAATCCAGACTTAGATTTTGAGTGATCGGCTTGATTCTAGATCAGACATTTGACTTGACTTCACTCTAGATCGGATATCCGATCCAGAATCAGTCTAGTTTGAGCGGGTTTCTAGATAGGAAGTAACATATATAACGCTTATATTTGACTATCCTTTCTTTCAGCAATGCCCATCGAGTCCCAAACTGCGGTCGCATCGCGTGAGTGTCTTGATCAAGTGAGTGGACTTTTTTTGATGTCATTACAAAATCGCTTTCCATTTTGGATCTCATTCTATTCTGTGTTTCGCATTTATACAAAAATGTTAAAAAATCTGAACGAAATCTGAATGAAATCGTCATTAATACGGGCCAAAGATCAAAAACCCTGTGACCAGATCTTTTCAACCCCTCCTTTATAATGACCTCATTACCCTCCGCGATCAGCCCTAATATTTTATTCGATGAAAAAAAGTGAGATCTCTTGAGGAGTAAATATCATTAATCTCTTCTCGGTTTGAGGCACTCACAGTTGTTCGATTCGAGAAAGGAAATCCACCAAAAGAAACTCTCTTAACAAAAATCTCACCTTTTCTTTCAAGAAAAATAACACATTCGATTGTCTCTATCGACATTTGATTGGCAAAAGATTTCCTGGTTCTGAATTTTATCTGAAATTTTTGCTATTATGGAAGGCCATGTCTATGAGCAGATCTACGAAAGGAATCAAAGACTGTGAGGGTTTTTCGGATCATTTACAGATCATCAGATCATTTACAGATCATCAGATCTTTTACAGATCATTACATCATTCACAGATCATCAGATCACAGCTGAGCCAACCATTGGCTGAGCCAACCAAATGCTATTTATATCTAACTTTATAAAAGTGTGACAACAAGAAATATGTTCTAGAACACCAGTCAGCACTTCTTAAAGAAAAGCAAAAGAAATCCAAAGTAATCCAAAGTAGGAGTCGAACTTGTGAGGTCTCGTTCTGGAAACGAACGCTGTACCACTCACAGCTGAACCGTATCAGATCCGCAGGGAGGCTGCTAAGTCCCAAAAGCTTAAGCTCTCATCAGAAAGCTAAAGAATGACCATATTGTCAGAGTTCTAATACAACTTTAGACGCGTATAACTTCAGGCAGATTACCATTTAGCAAAAACGGAGTACAGATTCGGAATCAGCACAAAATTCTGCGTCGAATGGTAAACATAGATCGCCAGTTGTTAACATAGAATCGCCAGTTTATGGTTCAGCCAGTTGACTTTCCCTTGTAAGAGTGATACTTTCAGTGCTCATAACTCTCATCAAAACATTATTAAGCTAAGGAAAGTCCATATTCAAAACCAGCACAAAATTCTGCGTTGAATAGTATATTTCTTGTAGCATTTGACCAGCTGATCCAGTTGATCCAATTGATTTTTCTTTGTTAGGCAAAGACTACAGATCTTGGACTCGCTTTGACTCGCCTAGAGCACTATTCAAGACAAATCCTCTACAAAAAAACTAAAAATTCTATTAACATGTAGAGTCCAATGAATTTACAGCAATCCTCAACTCTCGCAATCCCTTCAAAATGTCCACCAACCGCCTCCAAAGCCGCGGCGATGCATCGCCCGGATGACAGCCGCCAACGGGAATCCCGATATACCGTGAGGATTGCAATCCTAGATTTCATTTCAAAATGAATGTCCTCAATGGTCGATTGCCAAATGGTGCAATTCGCGAGCAATCGATCCGAGTTCGACCCCGATTCACGATATTCAGGGCATTCTCGGCGGCCACTCCCTCCTCGACGAGACTTTCATCGTACTCCACTCAAGATCTCGTCGAGTTGTGCAGAGATTCGCACTTTTTGAAATCAAAGGAATTTGAGCAGGCACAAGGTTGGCACAAGATTGATATTCCAGTATTCCAGTATTCCAGTATTTTCAGTGCAAAATAAAAAAGTTATTTACCCTTATGTACTGGCACTGATCTAGTACTGAGAAAAATTATAATTAGATTAGTCAATCAAATTCGACTACTGATCACAATATAGTGCTTTAGATAAAGTTACCGTAATCCCCGTCAGACTACAGTGGCTTTTTTCTAGCGCACTTTTTATTTTGTCACTGATTTAAAAAAATTAGAATTATGTTATAAACTATGTTTTATGTTCTGTTTTCTAAAAACTACGCTAGAAAAAAGCCACTGTAGTCTGACGGGGATTACGGTAGCTTTATCTAAAGCACTATATTGTGATCAGTAGTCGAATTTGATTGACTAATCTAATTGCAATTTTTCTCAGTGCTAGATCAGTGCCAGTACAGCACTTAGTACAATTTAAATACAGCTTTCATAAAGCAAACTTTCATATTTTCAAAAATCGCACTAAATTTGAAGTCAGAAAACAAATTTTGCAAGTTTTTTATGCAAGAAAACCCCCAGGCAAAAGCCGTGTTGATGGATCGCCACTGGGGAATATTTTGGCCGGGTCAATCCCCTCCATTTCTTCTAGAGAACTTTTCGAGGACTCATCCTCAAATGAGAAAAATTTTTTGAAGCCTTAGGATCTAAATTATTCCCGAAATCTCTTCATCTTTGCCCATATTTTCCGGCTTTTTTTTTCAGCGATTCCCCAATTTCCCACCGCTGCCGCCGACTCGCCGCGAAGTCTTCGTCGACCGATTCCAAAACAAGACAAAGGCACTCAGGTTTGCGAATTTTTAGCTATAATATTTCATTTCAAATTATACTTATGTGTAGCTCTATACTTATTTGTAATCTGTTCTATGATCAAGTTCTAGACTTGCGGTCAAAGCTAGGGTTTTTTCAAAAGCGATTTTTGCGGGTCTGGCTTAGCTTTGCTTCGGGGGTTTCATTCACAAAACGATGGAGAATTCTGGCTGAATTCTAACCTTGTCTTACCCAGTTTGGCCTAGTTTACAGATTCTAGAGCCAGTTCGAATATCCTGGTCAATGTTAGTGCAGAATTGTCTATATAAAAGAGCCGTGTCGTCTGTCTGTATTTTCTCGGCCGTCTTTTCACCAATAAAGCTAAAACTTCTTTAGAAAACCTTAGAATATATTGTAGTTAGGTTTTTAAAATAAAAATTTCAAAATTCAAAATTGAGTGGCACTGTGGGGGTCGAACCCGAATCGTGTGAGCCGTAGACAAGCGCGCTCCCGACTGCGCCACGGTGACAAAGAAGCGCTTCAAAAAATTCAGCCAGAAAAACCCGCTTTTAGCTGGATTTTGCGGCTGGTAGATAATAGATTACGGTAGTGGGTTATAGTAAAAAATGGATTATGGTAGAAATGGAAATAACTATCGATGCTAGGAGATTCAGTTTAACTGTGATTTCTGTTTCCCACTATCTCGATAGTAAAGTAAATCGGAAACGCAACCTTTCTGGCACACTACATGTTTTTCAAGACAAATTAAAGCTTTAGTCATCAGTGAGCCTTGTAAACTTTAGCCTTCAGTGGCCAATTTACCACAAGTGGGAATGTTTTGTCAACTAGATCATTTTACATTTTTTTCTGAGATTTCGAAAAATACACTTTTCCAATTTTCAACTAGCCACCGAATTTTGCTTTCGAATAGATCAAAGGGTGGTCCTTTTTGCGGCGAGAAGTGGTTGGGGATAGGGAGACCCGAGACCAGATGTTCCTATCTCTCCACCTCTCCACCTCTCCACCTCTCCACCCCTCCACTTCTCCCCCTTCACTCCTTTCCACTAATTGAGCAGGGTTTCATCGTTTTGCTCTTTTTTTTAAGACCCATGCCTTTAAACATAAACATAAACACTTTTTTTTGCCCTACTAGTCTTTTTTGAAATGCCTAATCTTTCCCATCTATTAGGATTTTTCGTGTTCTGGTTTTTGGTCTGATTTTCGTGGGTTTTTGGAAATACATTAAAAATACAAACAAAATTAGGGAAATAACTGGACTGGGATTGGACATTATGCGATCTAAAACGGGAAAGCCGGCTTAGCCACTCGCTACTCCTTCCCGCTTCTGATGCTTTCTTGAACATGATATTTTTTGCATATCGAATTTTCGAAACCATAAAAAGCTTTAGTTTCCATGTTAGACTGCTCCAATCAAGCTCTATTTCATATCAATCAAAAGCCTCAAATGTTTCCTTTAAAACTATATAAAAAGTTAACAATAACGCTATCTCTAAACGAAGCTATGAATCTTCAAAGCACGGTTACGCATTCAAAAACCACGAATAATGGACAAGAGCCGAACCACCGATTCGGCTGTCCAGAAAGTCTTTTCGTTCCTTTTCATACTTCTGTTTAAAACGAACAAATGCACCAATTAAACTACGATTTGTTTCATTGGAAAGACCAATTATTTCTCTGCAAAATAACATTAAAACCGGTTTAAAATGTCTTGTGTCTGGATTTTTGTTGGAAGCGTGAAGTCGAGTTGATTGATTGATGATTGAAGGGATGATTGATTCGGTTTAGACAAACTTTAGCTAAGGAAACCTATCTTCGTGTCAATAGATAAAAGATAGAGCACAAAAAGTTAGGCTTATCGCCAAATTTTCAGAGTAATCGGCTCAGCCAATTTCTTCGTAGAAGTTTTTATAGAAACACTTGTTTTGACTCTCGAATTTGCGCTGTAAGTGAACCGGAAATTGACCAGTAAACACTTTTTATTTAGAGGAGCTCATAGATTAAATGAATGAATTTGTTTTTTAACGAAAGTACGAAAAGGAAAATGAAAAGACAGAAAAGACTTTCTGGACAAATATTGGTACTTGATAATACTTGATACTTGATAAATAAATAATTGATATTATTATTATTATTATAAAGACTTGATATCTGTTATTGTCTTGCTATCATCGATTTCAGTGGACTCCCCCGGGATTCCGTGAGCGCCGTCGCATCTCGACGATCGATATTTCGGGAAATTTTGTCCCGCCGACACCGCCACCCTATGATCAGGTTGAGTATTTTTTTGGTAAATCAACCAATCATAATTCGCTTTTTTCAGAATCGACAATCCCTAAACTCACGATGATAGCAATCAATTTTAACAAAGAATCATTTTCCAGCTTCGAATCCGAGTCGAACGATCGGGCAGTCGGGTGATCGGCTACCGGAAAGCGGTTCAACATCAATTGCGGCACACAATTGCCGTAAATCACGACGACATTGAGGCGGCTATGAATAACGGGTAAATTCACAAAAGATCTTACAAAGTCAATGTTTATTAATACAAAAGTTTTTCACAAGTAGCCAAGCCAAGAGATTTACATTTCTCGTGAATCTATTGATCTGGCACCGATCCTAAACGGCATTCCGATCAAGAGATTTACTACCGTAAATACTGTAATAGTACCCCACCCCCCTCGTACAGTCGCGTACTCGCAAAAGTTTTTTAGTATTTCATTTTTTTTAAAGCGCCCGTACTTTCACAAAAATGCGTCTTTGGTATCAAAAAATAGCCCTGAATTTCAGCTATTTTTTGATAACTAAGCGCGCATTGTAGCATAAACCAGTGTCGAGAAAAACTCGTTCAAAGCTAGACCACACAACACTCCGCACCGTCATTATGGGGGTGGGGTACTATTACAGTATTTACGGTAGGTGTGTGCATTCAAATCCAGCATTCGGCTTTATTGGATAATTATGACAATTATTAACTGCTAAAGATTGCAATTCAGTGAAAGACCGAATCCAAATCATCGTTCCCTTCCACCGCTTCCCTCACCGAAATCGCTGAACTCAACAAGCACGGAGAGTGTCGATTCCGGGCAGTGTTCCGGGGAATTCAGTAAATCTTTAAAAGACATTTATTCAGACGAATAATTTGGTATAAAAAATACACAAGCATACGGTTCTTTTTAGATCCAATACGGTTCCAATACGGTTCTTTTTAGATCCAATACTGTTCCAATACGGTTCCAATACGGTTCCAATACGGTTCCAAGACGGTTCCAAGACGGTTCCAATACCGTTCCAATACCGTTCCAATACGGTTCTTTTTAGATCCAATACGGTTCCAAGACCCTAAGCGCTGAATGTAGGGAAGGAAACAAAAGATAAATGGGAAAAAAGAACCAATAATCTAGCCGGCTGGATTGAACCCTTGAAGTCAGGATTGAGCCCCGACTAGGATACAGCACTCTTAGCCAGTCGGCCATGGTTGCACACAAAAAAATTGACTATATCCACAGCATAAACTTTGGTAAACTAAAGAGATCAAATTGCAGACGGTAACTGCCTTCCCCCACAATCCGAGCGATCCGTCGATCCTCCCCCTCCAACTCTTCCCAAATCTCGTCCACCACAAATGCGACGAATGGAAGCGATCAATCAATCACAAGACGAAATATCGATTCATGAAGAAATCTATGCAAATTATCAGAAAGGATGTTTACCTGGTTATCCCAGGATGGCAAGTCAGTGAAAACTTTGTACTTAAAGTTGTAACACAGCCTTTTAAACGATAAAATAAAGAACTTCATAAACTAGAAAAAGGCATTAATTGAATCTCTGTTTACTTTTCAACCATTTTTATCTAGGCACAATGGATCACGTGCTCCGCACAGCTTCTTCAATCTATTCCCTCGTGAGCTCATCGCAGACACCGCAAACTGCAAGGTTGGCAAATAAATGAAATTTTAAATGTAAATTTCTGTAAATGTAAATGTAAATGAGCATATCTAAATGATTCGAAAAGTTTTAAAATCATTTTTTTCAGAGATCTCCTCGCCAAGTCAGCTGTTTTCATTCAAATCGTCGAGTCGAGCCCGTGCGCCTCATTCCTGCCGAAATATGTATGTGTTGTGTCCGATTTAGATTTCCGTCCGATTTAGATTCAATCTAAATCTTATATAGATTGAACAATAATACGTCTTATATAGATTGAACAATAATACGTCTTATATAGATTGAACAATAATATAAACATGCTTAATGTAAATGTGCTTAATGTTCTTAAGCGTTTTTTTGCAATTTTCTGCGCTTTTCAAAGAAATTTTATTGTCTTTTTTTGAGAATTTTTTGTTTTCTTGTTTTCCTATTAAATGCTTACTATTATCCTATTAAAGTTAAAAACTACAGAAAACGCTTAAGAACATATATTAAGCATGTTCATATTATTGTTCAATCTATATAAGATTTAGATTGAATCTAAATCGAACGTCCGATATAGACTGTAATCTAAATCGGACGTCCGCGATAAGTTCAATCTAAATCGGAAGGAAATCTAAATCGGACACAACATAATCATCTTTTAATTCTTTACCAAATCTTCTTTAACTCAATGTTTTAGGATCTCGATGTGGTTAGATTGCAACTCGGCGATCTGCAGCGTTCCCTGCCCGATCCGTCAATCGTTCACCCGCAAACGATCATCTCAAAACCTCCACTAATCACCAACTATTTCACGATCGTTTTGCGGAGAATGGTCGAACAAGTATTGTCTTTGTTTTCAAAGGTGCGTTTTTTTTTGATTTGAGAACTTCTCTGGCTTATCATTATCTTATCTTATCAATTTATATGTTTATCTAGTTTATGTACTCAGAGTTACGGTAACCATCAAAACCATTTAGATAATCTCTCGATACTTGGGCGAATGCGTGAACAAGGATCGATTGCTAACAATCGCTTTGGAACATCTCATTCATCTTGTCCTTTTTGGTGACGAGCTCTGTTTAGAGACAATTCAGGTAGAGCTCAAAGCTGAGAAAAGCTCAAAGACGGAAAAGTTATCGGATTCGATTTCATTACAGTAAGAACAGAGTAACAGATTGGGCATTCTTCAATTCAATCTAAAGATATTCAGTAATTTCCGCCGAATTCTTAAATAAGAATTCAAGAGACGGAGATTCTTAAATAAGAATTCAAAGAAGTTTCCCAGATCAAAGGAAACTATTCAGTGTGGTGGTCTATCATCCCTCTTGAAACTCCTTCGTCAACCAACAACTCACAATGAAACATCGAGACTTTTGTTGAGAGCTTTGGCCGTTCTCTGTGGTGTCTCCAAAGGGTGCCTTCAGCTATTAGCGGTGCGTTTTTCTTAAGGACAAATTGAAAAAGAAAAAAACAAACTTGTACTATCACTAACCGTTGCTAGCTTTTCAGGTGGGTGGCCTTGAAGTAATCCTTCAACAACTTCATGGCACGTCAATCCCGTGCTCTATCGAGGCGGCCGGTGTTTTGACTCAATTGACGAATCCTCAGCACGCTTTCGTTCAATTGAGCAATATCGAAGCGATTGTGATTCGATTATTGGGTAATTTATATAAAAAAGATAGCTATATCTCAAAGAAATACTTGAACATATAATCTAAACTTTCTCACGTTTTTCAGAAGTGATCGACGTCTGCGAAACGGCCGAATCGTTGCTTCTTTGTACGGCCGCTTTGGCCAATACATCACTGCAGGTACTACAAAATTAGAGTAACTTCGAAATTGTATTTTCAACATATTATTGATTATTATTGATTCAACAACAACAACAAGCTGCGCTGGGCATCCGCTTTGCTAAAATTTGCATTAACTTTGCAAATTCGCTTTCTGAAAGCTTTCCTTTCTTTCATTCTTGCTAAAATCCCAGTCGATTCCAGAAATTTGCATATTTGATATTAAGAATTATAAAAATTTGGCCATTTCCTTGTCTTCCTCACCCCCAATTACCCCTAATTCGATACTTTACGCTCTTCGCATCCGGTAAAGCGAAATTGTGGTAACAGTATACTTTCAAAGTATCCCCCTAAGCTCTAGTTGAATATCTTTGAATTTTATGGAAAAATTCAAACAAATTCGTAGCTATGAAAGCTAAGAAGTCCTGCCCTCTTTTCTGCGTAGATTTTTCGTAGCTGCCCAGAAATCCCCCACGAAACTAGAAGATATTCAGTTGAGTGAGCACTTTGAAAGTTTAGACAACAGACGAGGGTGGGACAAATGCGACCTTTTTTTGCGCACCTGGACATTTGCGCACTTTATTTTTGCTGGAAAAGGCCTTAGGCAAGGCCGTAGAGCTTCGAAAATATTTCCAGCTCAAAAAATGGTGAATAATGAAATTTGAGATGGGTTTTCAAGAGAGTTTTTCTTTGCTTTAATTACCCAAGTCAACTTTGTCTCAATTTAAAGGCAAAGAACGTACTTTGGCATTTTGAGGGGGGGGGAGCCAGGAATGGCCGTAGTAGATTCCGAATTTCGACAAATCAGACCTCGCTGACACGTCAAATTTGGGCTAAAAGGCAAAAACTGCGAAAAAGCGTTAAGTTGCGTAGTTTTTGCCTTTTAGCTCAAATTTGACGTGTCAGCGAGGTCTGATTTGTCGAAATTCGGAATCTACGCATACGATTCCCTCCCATGAAAACATTTTTGAAGCTCTACGACCTTTCCTAAGGCCTTTTCCAGCAAAAAAAAGGTGCGCAGAGGTTCAGGTGCGCAAATGTCCAGGTGCGCAAAAAAAAGGTCGCATTTGTCCCACCCCCAACAGACACACAAACCGTTAGACGATTTTTCAAACAAAATATAGTAAATTTCTTATATGAAATATTCTTAATTATGCAGGAAACCTCTGCAATCGAATTTTTCTACAAATTCAACGCCGTCTCTCGCCTCATTTCCGCCTACAATCGCCAGAATTGCAGCACGATTTTCGTCCAAGAACAGGTAGAAATTTAAATGCAATCTATTTTTCGTTACAATTTTCATTTTCTAGTTGGTGACGATTCTGTCGCGAATGGCCGCTCGTCACTACGAGGATTGCCTTGTTTCCCAGGGTGCTGTGCCGGTTCTTCTCGAAATGCTCACCGTCACCGATAGTATTCACTCGGATTACTGTAGGAGAATACGGTAAGGAGGAATTTATTCATCAAATTTCATCAATAGAATTTCAAATAGAATTTACGATGATAAAATCTGGTGCGCTTACTGTAGCTCTACAGAGCATAGACACCAAAACCGCCAAATTTTCCGCACCCAATCTTTCCTGAATAAATCTAGATACCTTGTTATTTTGTCCTATTTAAATATATGATATTCTTTGATTTTAGATGTAAATTTATTGATTTAGCCTCTAAATCAAAGCCAATTATATTTAGATACAAAGCCGCCGTCTGCATTGGAACACTGGCGACAACGGGCGTCGGCTTGAAGGCACTTTATAATAATCAAGGTGGGTACGACTTAAACTACCGTACATTACTCTAAAACGTCTAAAGGACGTACTAAAGAGCTGTGTCTATCTGTCTGTCTGTCTGTCTGTCTGTCTGTCTGTCTGTCTGTGCGCACTATTCCTCCGCGCCAAGCGGGCCGTTTCAAATATCTTTGTGCAGTGCGTGAGAGGGTACCGATGGCGCAATGATTATTAGATATTTATTTCGAATATAACACAATCACTAATCTAGCGAGAAAATATAATAAATAGAATCAATCGTTGGTTCAGTGTTTCAAAGCCAAAGAAAAGCAATACAAAGTGGGCTCCGTCCCTTTTTATCACACAAACGATCTTTAGAGGAAGGACAAGAGAATCAGAGATATTCAAAATCAAAACATCAAATAAGATTTCACAGAAAAGAGCTACTTTTCTGCACAATCTTATATTAGGTACTTGCAAAAGAAATTGCGGATTATAACCAACATGAGTTTTTGATCCGTCATCTTCTACCGAAGATTATGTAATATTTAATGATAGCAATAGTTGTGAAAATAATTAAAATGAATAAGCAATAATAATACAATATAATACAATTTAAACCGGACCATCACACTTTCAAATAAAAAAAACTTTGGTCCTCGGAAGCAATCCGCAGTTTCTTTTGCAAGTCCCTAATAAATAGTTTGGCTTAGAATTTCATGTAGTTGTGCAACATGCTTTGAAATTTTTAAAAAACCAAAATTGCCGACGCGGACCAGAGTCGAACCCTGGTCCTGTGGGCTAGAGACACGCGCTCGCACTGCGCCAGAGTATGGCCGAGTGTTAACGCGCGCGTCTCTCAAACGAACGGAAGAGAGAAGTCGAGGGTTCGACTCCTCTTGCCGCTAATTTTTTTCTTTTTGCTTCAAATTTTTTTCTTTGCTGCGAAGCATTTTTTGGTAACCAGTATAAGCTTAAAAATACCAGGCTCTATATATATCAAACTTTAAAGGGCATGTACTATTTAGTCTATCGATCCTAATCACTAAAAAGATTTTAAAGTAAAAACAGAAATTTCTAAAAGTATTTAACTAAAGCTAAAGGGTTTATCAAAAAGTGGTTAGTTAAAGCTGTTAGCCAGAATCTAAAGATATCTAAAACTAACTAAAGCTCTGTAAAAGTGTACATTTTAGCCTACGCCATCCTGTGCACTGTACTCCAAATGGAGAACGCGGCATCGAATCCATTGGGAATGATCTGTGCAAATATCAAGAGCAAATTGGAGGGACGATACGAAACAGAGAGTGCTGTTTAGAAAATGAAACGATCAATTTTCGAATATTTAAGCGTTTTTGTGATAATAATGTGCCTTTTTCTGTTATCGAGATTTTTCTGGTGGAGTCGGGGTTTCAAGATTGGATCAAGAGCGAATTGAAGGGACGATACGAAACAGAGAGTTCAGAAAGTTCGAAAAGTCATTGTTTCCCAAAAAGTTCTCCCCGTTTAGCTGCTATTTAAGTCATCGAATGGTTTAACTTACCTCTTCTATCCGGTTTAACCCCTTCAATCCGAGCATCGTCACCAAAACGAAGAGACAATCGGTAGTCCAATGATGAAAACAATGAGTAATGAAAACAAAGAATAAATCCAGCGAAGGCACATGCAATAATGTTGCATTTACCTTCATCTCTACCTAAATTATCTAAAAAATACTGTAGAAAACACACTGTGCATAGATTTTTATCATTGAAACAGATGAAACCCTGGCTCTTCCTTTCCCCATTTCTCTTGAATTCCCTTGCATTCACCAATTCTCTTGTATTCCCTTCCATTCACCAATTCTCTTGTATTCCCTTCCATTCACCAATTCTCTTGTATTCCCTTCCACTCACCAATTCATTCACTTACTTTCCCATTGTCTGTATATTCAGGATATTGCAAAATAAAAAAAACGTCATTACAGTCATTTATTACAGTAAACCCAAGCTCAGAAGCTTCACAGAGATCAAAAAAGAAAACGTCCCGAATCAAAAGTACACGATGAGAGAAATGGAAACAGAAATACATCCACAAATGCGAGAAAACAAGTTTCAATTGAACTAGGAAGCTTTTTTGAATATACTTTGTGCTCACCGAATGGAAACGCACCCTTTCTGGTGCACTCAATTCTTCCAGATCCAGAATTTAGTGCATTAGAAAGGGTTTCTTTTCATTCTAAGCACAAAGTGCACTTAAAGAACAATCAGCTGTAGCCATCTTTTCAAAGTTTCTCCTACAAAAGTTTATCTCATAAGCTTTGTAATGGCTCTCGATCCGGATCCGAACTGTTCTGACTCTCGGGCTAAAATTGTGCTTTGTTTACCGTATTTCTTCGAATAGAAGACCGCGTAAAGAGTATCATTGCGTACTCCTGTGTAGCAACCCTTTTTAAAATCTCTTTTCTGCATAAAAGCTTTCAATGAAGTGCTATAGGGCTGGAAAATGACTCAAAAATACGACATGAGCTAACAGATTTTTGAGCCATTTTCCAGCTCTATAGCACTTCATTGAAAGCTCTTTTGCAGAAAAGAAATTTTAAAAAGGGCTGCTACGCAGGAGTACGCGATGATACTCTTTACCCGGTCTTCTATTCGAAGAAATACGGTATGTTTTTTCAAACTTTTCTTTCCCTAGAAAAGAATCGTTTACCAAATTGATTGGCTCCTAAAAAGGCCTATAATTTCTCTAGAAAATTTCTCAGACTTTTGAGAGAGCCTCAAAGCTGTAAAATGTAAAATGTAAATTTTCAATTGCTGTTAAAGATTTAAAGAAAATCGCTGGACAGATCGTTTTCAAATTTTACAGATTTATTTATTCAAATAAGCTCTATCTTTTTTTACTGTAATTAACTTTAATTAACTTTAATTTAACTTTTTTACTTTAATACAAAAATAGGTTTGTTTTGAAGAAAGTGTTCAAACTTTCGACTTTATCTTTGGATCAGTTTTGGGTGGTTGCCTTTGAAAATCCCTTTACGCCTTTGAAAATCCCTTACACCTTTGAAAATCCCTTTACGCCTTTGAAAATCCCTTTACACCTTTGAAAATCCCTTTACGCCTTTGAAAATCCCTTTACACCTTTGAAAATCCCTTTACGCCTTTGAAAATCTCTTTGAAATCCCTTTACGTCTTTGAAAATCCCTTTGAAATCCCTTTACGCCTTTGAAAATCCATAAAAACAACGACTTCTGAGAATTTCTCAAAAGACATTTTCCAGAGAAACAATCAAGCTTTTTAATAGTTCAAATAGAAATTTTGTTGGTGGCGGCATTATTTCTAAGAGACGTTTGGAAAAAATTGTAGAAACTTTGTATTGTAAGGAGGTGGGACAAATGCTATCTTTTTTTGCGCACCTGAACCTCTGTGCACTTTTTTTCGCTGGAAAAGGCCTTAGGAAAGGTCGTAGAGCTTCAAAAATGTTCCATGTAAGGGAATCGTATGCGTAGGTTCTGATTAATTGATTTGATTTGATCGTATGCGTAGATTTACGCCTTTGAAAATCCATAAAAACAACGACTTCCGAGAATTTCCCAAAAGACATTTTCCAGAGGAACAATCAAGCTTTTTAAAAGTTCAAATAGATATTTGGTGGTGACATTATTTCTAAATGATTTCGAAAAAAAATTGTAAAGATTTAAGGCACCAAACGAATAGTTGATTCTTTCTATAATAGAGTCACATTTGTCTTATTAGAGTCATAAGGAAAAAACTTACATTTGTACTCTTTCGACTGCGATGATCTCGAGGAGCATAAGCCTAAAAGGAAAGCATTTCTCTGAATAATGTATTCTCCAAACCGTGCTCGGCAACGCTTTCTTATCGCTGATCGTTTTGTCGTAGATGAAAAGTGCCAAATAGAGAGCGTTGAAGCTGTATTGAGAGTAGTAGAGAATCTGTAGTCATTAGTAAGTTAAGTAAGTAAGTAAGTAAGTAAGTAAGTAAGTAAGTAAGTTAGTAAGTTTAAGTTTTTTTTATATAAAACGCATGTCTTTTCTCCAGATTTCTCCAGATATTTTATAGAATTCATTTTTATTTATCAGTTTCTTTAAACTGTACTTTGTGTTCAAAATTTAAAGCGCATCCTTTTGGCACACTCTATTTTTTATTTTCTAGGCACTGCCTATGACTGCAATCTGAAAAAGGAGCATTGACTGCGCCAGAAACTGCGCCAGCTTTGAGCTTGAGCACAAAGTACACAAGATCAAGTCGTTTACCAATTCAGTTCATCTCTTTTTCTTATCCTACTCACATCCGAAACGGTCTTGAAAACAACATAAGCCGGACTGATGACATCATCCTTTGAAACATATCCAAGAATTGTCATCAACCGAAGAATATTCACGGGAGCGTTCAACAAAATGTCCACCAAAGCGATCAGCAGCCAGCGGGCGAGGGTTCTTTTACATTTCTGGAATATTTATTTTAATTAACTAATTACTATTGTAATTTAAAATATTCAAGTATCAGCTTTTAAGATATTCAACTATCATTCTTCAAACTTTACCCAAAACCCACCCTCTGAAAGTTGTCCTCAATATGGATCTTCGGCGGATTCACTGATTTTAGCATTGAACTGAAAATTGGATTACAATTTTAAAAATCTACGATAAAATTTGAATATTTTAAATATATTTAGAGTTTAGATTTAGATTTTCAAGCTCACCTAGCCCTTAATAATTTTGGAATGCTCAAGAGAGCGGCCGTGTCGAGATAGGCGACCACGAAAATTGGGATCACGAAGGACCTGAAATGGTAAAATTTCATGAGAATCTATGGATTAGATATATTATTATTATAGTTTAATGGATCTCTTTCCCATTTTTCAACTTTTTCAACCAACCATCCAATTTCGATCAAAAGAAGTATCCTTGTCAACGTCTCGTTTCCGAAAAGAGGTGTTTGCGTGCAAAAGGAGCGCTGAAACAAGAGTTATTTCTTTCTTTCTTTCTTTCTTTCTTCCTTTCCATGTTCTTCCTCCTTATCTTTCCCTCTTTGTCTTCGCAAGTTAAGCTACCGGATAGCTCAGTGTTTAGAGTAATTGCCAAAAGAATACGGTTCCAATACGGTTCCTATTTCGATTAAATATGGTTCCAATACGGTTCCAATACAGCTCCAACCTAAGCAAAAGGTCGAGGGTTCAATCCCCTCTCCAAAAATCTACTTTATCTTACCAATTCCTTCACATCTTTATGGTTAAATTGATGGAAATTGGATAATATTTAAAATATTCAATTGCTCAGCTTTTTCTGAATGCTGTGGATTTGGAATCAAATTTTCATAAAACTCACAGCTCCAACCCGGTACTCGACGGTGACGAGCAGCCAGCAATTGGTGAGTGAAGCGATGAAAAGAATTAGAGACAAAAGACGCACCGGGAAATCGTAAAGAGTACGGTGAAGGAGGGGATGGTATAAGGCTAGCCATCTGAAAATATTCAAGTAAAGTAAAGGAATCATTGATACAAAGTATTCAGTTTATTTTTCTCACCTTAAAATCGACATCAAAAGCCACGACCAAATGGCCACTGACGTTGCTGTACCCATCGTGAAGATTGTAATCTAGAAAAGTTTTTTAAAGTCAAGTTTAGAAAAATTAGCTGATAGCTGATATTCTAGAATCCTGTGTGTTCAGGTTTTCAGTTCAAAAATCCACTTGACCTTGTTGCAAACCTATGATTTGAGCTCCTATTTTAACCTTTAACCCACCTTGCACAAGTAGACTTCATAGCCGGTTTGAGCGATGAAATCTGGCATCGGAATGGCGAATGATGAAGAGACATGACCCAATGAAATGATTGCAATTAAAGAACAAAGATCAGCCACCGCCATCACCAATAAACAAGCGCCCGTGCCACAGCGAAACACATCCGGTTTTCTCCTGAATTTTGTGCTATTTTTGAATGAGAGTCGAAGAAGAAGAACCCTTGTCAACGGGGATCAGGGCTCAGGCCGGGTCGGCCTTTTCTCACGATTTTGTAGAGAATACAAACAGGATTGGGACGAAAATTTTCTCAGGAGCTTGGCCATGGCGGTGCACAGAGACGACGAGGCCAGCTAACCCGCTAGCCGCTTCTTCGCCTACGGAAACCAAAAGGGAACACCTATCTAACGGGAGGGTGTGCCGGAAGGCAAGCGATTGTGCGCGCACAAAGAACACCGCGCTGCTCATTTAAATAGGGATTTGTCTTTTGCTTCGTTGATGGTATAAAAAGCAACAACGAAAATTTTCTCAGGAGCTTGGCCATGGCGGTGCACAGAGACGACGAGGCCGGCTAACCCGCTAGCCGCTTCTTCGCCTACGCAATAAAAAGCAACAACAACAAGGTAGTTAGCTGTACTTGTAGCCAGGTTTTCCGGATTGGGAAATCGATTAGAGCTATTCATTTTCGGTCTACCAATTAGAACCCGTATTTAATTGATCGAAACTTTTAGATAATTAACATCAATACTATCTCTAAACAAATCCCACTTTTCCCCCTTTAAAACCTTTTCAATCTGAGCATCTTGACCAAAACGAAGAGATTAGCCGGTAATCCAATGATGACAACAATGAGATAAATGATGAAACCGACAGCGATCACATAGGCCAGCCATTGGTGTTCTTCCATGTTATCAGCCAAGAGCAAGGGTGGATCTTCGTTTACCATTACTGAAAATTGATATGATATTGAAATTGATGAAATTTGATGGTCAGCAATCTGATTCCAAAGAAAATAAGATCTAAAAGAGAAAATTTTCAATAAGCTTTAGTTTGAAAGTTGTAAAAAAGGTTCAAAAAGGTTTAAAAAGGTTAAAAAAGGTAAAAAAAGGTTCAATTCAAATTCAAAACACAAAACACAAACCCACTCGCTCAAAATTTAAATCACTATTTTTAAAAAAAACTCATAAATTTCTCCTCAAAAATGGAAGAACCGAATTTAACTCAAAAAAACGAGAGAATATCGAGGCTAAGTTCAAATTTTAATTAGAACTTTTCGCTAAGGGATTCTATCAAAAATGGAAAGAATATAGAGATCTTCCCCTTTCTAATTGCTCATCTTTTTTTCCTCAACATTTGAAAATTTGAAAATTTCTTTGACTTATTTTTAGGATCTCAATGGACACGTGTTGAGGGAAAACTTTCGGGAAATGAGTGAATTCGAGTCTAGTTTCTGAAAAAAAAAGGGCTTAGTTTCATTCTTTTCTTGACAAGTTCAAAGGTTTCATTTGTATTGATGAACTTTTGTGCTACAATCAAAACAGAAATTTGTGTACTTTGTGCTACAATCGAAAATCAAACCATTGCTTTGATCCTAGTGCTTTGATCAAACCTAGTGCACTCATTTCTTCAGTTTTTTGGCACAAAATGTTAGAATATTAATAAAACGGAAAACTATTTCAATAATGAAACACATGGCATCAAAATTGAAATCCAAAAAATTCTCTAAACTTTTCTTCATCCCGATGGATAAATCTAGCTTATCCTCTAGAAAAAAAGAGAAAAGTTTTATTGAATCATCGAAGATTTCAATTAAATCTCAGTGAACGAAGGGGAAAAAAAGACAATATTTACCTCTTTTTTCTGGTCTCTTTGAATTCGGCTCTCTACGGGGCGCCTCCAGAAGGGGGCCTTTTCTCATACGCCAACCTTCCGTTTCCTCTAAAAGCCCCCAAAGTTTCTTTTTTAATCGAGTTATTAAATTCTGGAACATTTTACCCCCTCATGTTCGTGATATTTCCACCTTGGCTAGATTTAAAGCCGCAATTTCGGCAATTGATTTGACTGCTCCGTGATTCTTTCTTGAGGTATCTATTTATCTTTTGGGTGTGTTTTGAGTGGTGTTCCGGGTAACTATTGTGATCTTGTTTTGTCGCTATTCAACTGAATAAAGCATATATATTACCGTAAATACTGTAATAGCACCCCATCCCCCTCGTACAGTCGCGTAGTCGCAAAAGTTTTTTAGTATTTCATTTTTCGCAAAGCACCCAAATTTTCTAAAAATGCGTCTTTGGTATCAAAAAATAGCCCTGAATTTCAGCTATTTTTTGATACCTAAGCGCGCATTGTAGCATAAACCAGTGTCGAGAAAAACGCGTTCAAAGCTAGACTACGCAACACTCCGCACTGTCATTATGGGGGTGGGGTACTATTACAGTATTTATAGGTATGTAAATTTTAATAAATACTGCTCTCAAAGTGTTCCTCTCAAAGAATTCATTTCAGAACAACCATCTAACATTCTAACAGAATTCTAACATTCTAACAATCATCTAACCATTCTAACAGAATCGAAAATCAAACAATTGCTTTGAGCCAAGCAAAATCAAATGATTCTTTGGATTCTGTTAGAATCGTTTGATGAATCCAAAGAATCATTTGATTTTCGATTGTAGCACAAAGTACATCAATACAAATTTCTGCTGGATAAAGCTAGAGAAAAGATTATGGTAGTTTTCGTTAGTTGAATTTATAGAAATTGAGTTAGAAAAATTGATATTTGAGCAGATTGAATGCGGCTAAAAAAAACTACTTATAGCACCTGCAAAAAAACAAAATTTTCTATGCTAATTGAAATTTGTTTTTACAATCTTTTCGAAATTTTATAAATAAATCAAATTTTTTTATAAATTTGTTTAATTATAAATAAATTTTGTAAGAACTTTTAAATATCTAGATATCTAATATCTAATAAAAATATCTAAATATCTAGATACTGTAGTAAAGAAAACTTCTTTAGAAAAAGGAGAAAAAACTTCTTTAGAAAAAGCGCGTGATTTTCTGGAAATGTCTCCAATTGGTTCAAAGTGTCAGAATGGGAAAAGGAAAAGATTTAAACAAAAAAAAAAGAATTACTTATTCACTTAATTAGAAATTGAGTGAAAAAAAGAAAAGAAAAGAGAAATTTATTCGTGAATGATTTCTTTTTCTAGAGGATCACGGGTTTTCTGTTCGACCATCTCCACCCCCATTTCTCATTCATTTCTCATTCAGTTCTTCAAGTCGATTCGGAAACAACGTTTAAGGAGTGAACCCTTGGAAAATTGAGTTTTTAAATATCTAATCTAAATATCTAGATATCTAATATAGACATCTAAATATCTAGATACTATAGTAAAGAAACTGTTCGAACATCCCCACCCCCATTTCTCATTCAGTTCTTCGAGTCCATTCCGAAACAACGTTTAACAACGTCAGTCGAATGTCAATTTAAAGTAAGCAGGCTTGCTTCATCTTCGACCGAACCAGAGCCTCGACCTGGACTTGGGTTCTGACTCAACTCTTGTCTTACCCGGCTTACAAGCCTAAGGACCGATTAGAGCATTATTTGCTGTGTTAATGCCGGAGTTTAAAGAGCTAACAATAAGCTTTAGACTAATATCATCGAATCGTTCAATTGGCACAGGAGTTATTCACAAAGATTAGCCAACTTTGGGAGAGTAGACTTTTAAAACAAAAACGAAGCTTTTCTCTACAAAAATCCTTATCCAAAAATCTTATCCTTATCCAAAAAATGCATTCCTCAATAGCATGCATCCCAAAATATAACGAGACACTCCTGAAAAGGTCTCGGGACAACGCTAAACTCAAACTTGGGTAATTACCGTATTCCCATGGCCCCGGGTTGGAGGGAAAAAGGGTCCTCATGAAGAAAGAATAAAGAAAAAATATGAATTTCAAACGGGGAAAATATTCAAAATTTTAATTCTCTAATAGTGGGCCTAATATGGGGTCGTCTGGAAGGGGAAAAAAATAGGGGGGACCCAAAAAAAAAAAGAAACCAAATATCGGGTCTCTGTCGCGGTATCCGTAGAGGCTGTGTGCCAGACGCTACTTTTTCCTACGAGACACACACGCACAGTGGGACACAGTGGGACACACACGCACAGTGGGACAAAACTACAAGTGATAGCTAAATTTCTAAATTTCTAAATAAAAAATGATCAAACTTTTCATTTTCAAGACTTTATCGTATTAAAGAATAAACCGAATTTTCGTCAATTTCTTTCAATTTTATCCCTAATTGAGTTCGTTGACGAGACTCGATTTTGCTTAGAAAAAAATGAGTCAATAAGTGAAGAGAGGTTCAGAAAAACGTGATCTATACGAATTTTAAAAGTTTTATAAAAATCAAGTA
Organism: Mesorhabditis belari; assembly: GCA_958450365.1. NCBI lineage: Eukaryota > Metazoa > Nematoda > Chromadorea > Rhabditida > Rhabditidae > Mesorhabditis > Mesorhabditis belari. The sequence continues at coordinate 2,075,908 of CAUEEP010000758.1, read as the reverse complement.
AACAAAACAAATCAAGTAAGTTTTTTAGTGCAGAACTTATTGAAGAATAAATCGAATTAGTGGAAAACAAAAGGGTGAGATGTTTGCGAATTTGATTTGTAATTTGCACAAATCTCATTGAGTCTTTGTGATTCCTCATTGAATGATGAAAAAATGAAGCTGATCTGAGGAAAATTAGACCCTGCTTACAGTAGTTTTCTAAAATCGGTGTCTTTTAGAAAAGGGATTAGCCAAAAATGGCTCAAAATGGGGAGTGGGACAAATGCTACCTTTTTTTGCGTACCTGGACATTTGCGCACTTTTTTTTTGCTGGAAAAGGCCTTAGGCAAGGCCGTAGAGCTTCGAAAATATGTCCATATAAGGGAATCGTATGCGTAGATTCCGAATTTCGACAAATCAGATCTCGCTGACACGTCAAATTTGGGCTAAGAGGCAAAAACTGCGGAAAAGCGTTAAGTTGCGTAGTTTTTGCCTTTTAGCCCAAATTTGACGTATCAGCGAGGTGTGATTTGTCGAAATTCGGAATCTACGCATACGATTCCCTTATATGGACATATTTTCGAAGCTCTACGGCCTTGCCTAAGGCCTTTTCCAGCAAAAAAAAGGCCGATTTATCCCACCCCCCTCAAAATGCTCAAAAGTACGTTCTTTGCCTTTAAATTGAGACAAAATTGACTTGGGTAATTAAAGCAAAGAAAAACTCTCTTGAAAACCCATCTCAAATTTCATTATTCACCATTTTTTGAGCTAAAATGCTAAAATGAGCTAAAATTTCTATATTCAAAGATCATAAAAACGATTTGAACGGTTTAAAAGGTTTAAAAACCTTTTACAATACTAGATTTTTTCGAATCTCAATAGTCAGATCCACAAAAAAATTGCAAGAATCTTTCATGAATCCAATTAATTCAACGAGATTTCCACCTGAACAACGTGATCACCTCTAAATGCTTTTTGAAACCATTTTCCCTCGAAAACAGGTGAATTTTCTTTGGGTACACTGGGCTGAATCAAGAAAAATCTCAAAGAAATCAAGAAAATGAGCAGAAAGGAATGGCGAGAGGAAATGTTTCAAAAATGAATAAATGCTAAAACAATAGCTACAGTCTAAACATTCTTAAGCTTTGCTTAGTTCTAGCTTAGCTTCGCTTTATTCTGGAAAGATCAGAGGCTAGCACTATAAAATGAGCGAATCGGATAGCTTTCTTTTGATTGGATCACCGTGAGCTAACCAGCTCCGACTCGACTCCTTATGGCTACACTCCCAGCCGGTTCGAAAATCAATCAATCCAGATCACTAGCTAGAATAACTCATGAGAACAGATTTGTTCCGAGAAACAATTTTCTAGGCCAAGCAAAGCCAAAGCCAAAGAAATTCTTGGCTTTTGGCCTGGCCATTGACCATTTGGCTATGATCCTCGCGAATTGGATTGCTGTATTTCTAGTGTTTCTATTTTCTAGTGTTTCTATTTTCCAATCATTCCACAAAATTGCTTCTATTTTTCAAAGATTTGATGAAAAATTGATGAAGTAGTTTGTAGAAAGGAGCCAATGCCGAGCCTGATTCCAATGCCGAGCCGATGCCGAGCCTGATTCCAATGCAGAGCCGATGCCTAGCCTGATTCCAATGCCGAGCCGATATCGAGCCTGATTCCAATGCCGACCCAATGCCGAGCCTGATAGCCGCCCCGTCCATGCCGCCCAATGCCGGCCTGCCAATGCCGAGCCGATGTCGAGCCTGATTCCAATGCCGACCCAATGCCGAGCCTGATTCCAATGCCGAGCCGATGTCGAGCCTGATTCCTTTAGGAATGGTGATGAAAGTCTCGAGGATGATGAACACTCTCGTCGACCTCAAGGGGTAGACAACGATATTTTGAGGGCTGCAATCGAACCGGATCCTTGTCAAAGACGCGTGAACTTGCTCAACAGTTTTTATGTTCAAATTCTACCATTGATGAGCGTCTCCACGCCATTGGAAAGGCGATCAGATGCGGGAAATGGCTTCCTCACGAGTTAAGCAGTGCAAACGCTCGTTTAGATCCGAACAACCTAATAAATTTGATCTAAATAAGCTACCTAATTGCCAAAAAAAACTTATCAAAATCGCCACTGCTTATGCACAAGAAATGATAAAGAATGCTATTTTTCTCAAGGAAATTCGTATATAGCCTGTCTATCTTTAAAGGCTCAAAACTCATGGTAAACTCATGGTAACTCATTAAGCTGAATATCTCTAGTTATTGCTTCTATTAGAATAAATACGTTAGTTTGGGGTCATTATGAATTCTATTATGAAACAGTTAAAAGTGATCTCATTCATAAAGCGCTGCAAAAAAAAAAGATAGACAAAATAAAAAGTGCAATTATTTCCATCGATTCCTCGTGTCTTGGAAAGGTGTTTTTCGAGAGGAAAAGCACATTTTTTGACAGGTGATTTAAGCGAACAAAATGCTAGCTGAATAGCTTAATTTCTTTGTAAAATTGGAGAGATTTGTGTAAAATAGGAAATATCATTCAGAAAATAGGGGAAATCAATGGATTTTCATTGTTTCAAGTGCTCGAAGCCTTGTACTTTTGCTCGAAAAGTGGAAACGCACTCTAGCTGGCGCACTGGAATCGTCATACGTTGTTGCTTAAAGGAAAATGAAGATTTTTGGTGCGCTGATTGAGGGATTGTTTTGTTTTGCTTATCTGACGCCAGAAAACTGTGAAAACTCATTGTCAAGATGCCAGTAAGTTTAAAGAAATCTTAGGGTTTAAAGAATATGCTAAAGATTTTCTAGTTTATAAAAAGTTATTGGGTATCTAGGTAGCCTTTTTCTATGTTGGATAGACGACGAATCGTTACTCTCCGCTGAAAAATGAGCTCTCTTTCTGCATAAGAGCATCACGTTTTCGGTCAAATTACCGAACATTTTATTTAGATGGGTAAAGATCTAAAGTTTAGCGAAAATAAAGAAAAACTTCTCACAATACTTCCGGCAAAATAAAAGTTGTTTCAATAAAATCTCTACAAAATTTGTCGGAGAAATTACTAAAAGAATCTTGGTCTTAAACCTTAGCAAGTACACTACTGGACAATGAAATATGATATTTGAAAGAAGATCGTCACTTTCGCGCGTCTGTAACTCCCTTGTCTTTACCGTATTTCTAAATATCAATATTACCATTGTGTAGCCCTTGAAAAGAGCTTTCGGAAAATGAATAACATTAATAGTTTAAACTCAAAGACAAGAGAGTTACAGAATGAAATTTTTAATTTTAATTAGGATAAAAAAATTTAACAAGAGAAGGAACAAATATATTGGGTTGATGAATTGAGAACTGCGGCACTTTGAACTAAAATTTATTCAAAATAAAACCATCGATTCATTTCAAATAATTTCCATTATTATTGACGACTTCTGCCCATTTTACAGGAAATTTGCGGATTCCTCTTTCGTAGTAGTATTTTGGTTTGTGTGTCAGACAAGTGTGAGACTCAAAAATCGAGGACTGGAGATGTCCCAGTTTGAGCACTTTCTTCAAAAGAAACCCTTTTTGGTGTCAATTGAAAAGTTGTAGAGAATCAAAAATCAAGTTTATATCCAAATTCTCAGAAAGATTCAAAAACTCGTTTTCAAGAAATGCGAAATTTACGAATTTTCACGAAACTTGCATTTTAAGCGAAACTACTAAGTGTATCTTTTTGGAAATTTGGCTACAAGCCTAATTTTTGATTCTGTACAACTTTTCTATTGACACCAAAATAGGTTTCTTTTGAAGAAAGTGCTCAAACTGGGAGTCCTCCATTTTTGAGTCTCACACTTGTCTCACACACAAACCAAAATCCTACTACGAAAGAGGAATCCGCAAATTGCCTGTAAAATGGGCAGAAGTCGTCAATAATAATGGAAATTATTTGGAATGAATTCATGGTTTTATGTTCAATAAATTTTAGTTCAAAGTCTGGCAGTTTTCAATTCACCAACCCAATAGTCAAAGTCAAAGCTCATTGAATAACTGGGGGTCCAAATGGGGCCCAACTGGGGGTTTTTCCTTATTTTCCAAGTCCAAGAGCTTGTTCATTTTTTCCTGAAAAAGAGGAGGTCGAAGAAATAGAATTTCACCACTGAGCGCTTTCCTTTTTTCTCTTTTTAGCCTTATCCTTTTTCCTTTTCTCCTATCTTTTCGTATCTTTCCATTTTTTTTTGTTTTTTTTTAGATTCACCCCAGGGATTATGACGATTTTTTACATCTACAATCACTAAATTTTAAAAACTAGCCAAAAATAGTTAATAAAAGAAAAAAATTTACGAGTCAATGATTTTTCTGAGTGAGAATTTGCAGAAGAAGTTTGAAATATTCTGCAAAATTCTGGGCTTATCAAAAGATGCCCATTTTGGCCTCAAGCCAATTTCGAAATGGGATTCGGTCGGCTTTTTTTGTCTTTGTATAATGTCGTTACTCGCTAGTGTTTTTTTGCAGCAATTGAAGAGTGGTGTTGGGATGAGAAAAAGTGAATGAGATGGTTTAATGAGATGAATGAGATATGCACTGGTTTAACGGGATTTTAGGAATTTATAGCGGAGGTTCAAGGCGGATTTGGGGCGGGAATTGGTCGAGTTTGGATATGGTCGCACGAAGGGACGGGTCGACCGGCTCAGTCGCTCATCGCTCTTTTACGGGAACACCTATCACACCCAAAAGGGAAATCTATCTGTCGGGAGAGTGTGCCGGATGGAGAGCGATTGTGCGCGCGCACAAAGAACATTTACACAGGGAGTTTTCTTTTACTTTGGGATTCTCTTGATTTAGGTTGTCTTTTACTTTGGGATTCTCTTGATTTAGGATTGTCTTTTACTTTGGGATTCTCTTGATTAGGACAGCGAAATTGTCGCTCAAACTCGCCGTACGAAGTACCAAAGATTTGCGTTTGAAAGTTGCCACCCAGGACCCGCCAAGACTTTTGTCCATGACTGTATAAAAGCTAAAAATAATATTATTTCTATACAAAGTGATCAAGCGTCGAATATGAATGGCGGATTCGATTGTTCGATTTCGATTCGATGATCCGTTTAATAACATCGAGATAACCCTCTTTCAAAGACAGCCAGTTGTCATGTTTTGGACAAAGAAAGAACGCACAGCTCAGCTTTTGAATCAAGAATCCGGATTTGGCTTTCAAAAGAAAAAGGATCCGGTATAAACTTTGTCGATTCCTTCACGAGTCAACAAAAAAAAATGCTAATGGGTTGTCCAGTTATGAATGCGCATTTTTTACTATTTTGTAAATTTCTCAAGATATCGAACAGATGAACAGATATATGAGTGTTGTATATCATTCGAAAGCTGAAGATCTCCTCTACATTTTGATATCAAAAAGTTTTTGAATTTGTTCAGTTTTTGGGCAAATTGACTGCACAGAAGAAGAGGTGGCCAAAAAATGGAAGCGTGCCTTTGGATCAAGTTTTGGCTCCGCTCAAATTTGAGTTAACCGTTTGATGTTTGGCCAATAGGTTATATCAATACAACTTTAAAAAAATATAACAATTTCAGAGCATCTTTACTTTTCTGGGCGGTTATTTTACACCATAAAACTTGGGGAATAGCTAAGCTGACATGAGTTTTTTTTCGGAAACGACCTCTCCCTTTGTGCAGTCAATTTCCCAAAAAGTTGAATGAATTCAAAAATTTTTTATATCAAAACGTAGAGGAGATCTTCAGCTTTCGAATAATACTCATATATATCCCTTTCTTGATTTCGGTATCTTGAGAAATTTACAAAATAGTAAAAAAGGCGCATTCATAACTGGACAACCCAATATTTTCAAGAATTTAACTAGACCAAAACACAAAAAAAATGATCTTCAGTTCGGTAAAAATTATCTAATCCAATAAACCCTCAATTCTTTCGATATTCAGCTATATATTCAGCTATATTCTTTTCTTTTATCTCTTTCCTAAATATCGATGATGAACGATCATTTGTGAAAAAGAAAAGAAAAAAAAAGAGAAACCGAACCCTAAACGATGCTCATTTCTATGCTTTTCATATCTCATTTTTTTCCTTTAATTAATCCCATTTTATTCATCTTTTCGCTTGAATTCACCCAATATGCAAACCAAAAAGGAAAAAAAACTAGAAGTAGAGAAAATAGGGAAAAGAATAAATAATCCTAGAGACACATCTCACATTTTATTCATTTTCAGTCAATCCGTCAATCATTCCCACCTACATAACGTGAAAAAATGAGGAAAAATTTTCCACTCTACTGGTGGAAAGGGAAGCAAAGTGTGGAAAAGTGACTTTGCAACAAAAATTGGCAAATAGTAAGTTTGCTTTTGCTGCTTCTTACCACAAGAATCTCCCATTCTTCTAACAGTATTACAAGATTGATCGAGAAAAGTCAGATAGACAACCATGATCTCCTAGGCTATTACGATTGTGTTTGCAAGACGCTTACTCATCTTTTAAAAGGCTAAGTTGCAAGCCTTCAAATGATCAAATAAAAAAAGCACAAGTAAAGCTAATCATTTGTCGGAAAGCTACGTAATCTGACCAAAAAAGTGAAAAGACTCTTGGACTTTCGAAGTGAAATACCAATTAAGGGAAGGAAAGGGAAAGAAAATGGAAAAAGGACTGATTTGGCTATTTAGGCTCTTTTGGCTATTTCATTCCCAAGGGACATCTTTGAACTATCGACACAAAAACCACCAGGAGTATTTCGAATGAAAAAACTTTTTATTCTTACCGTCAATACTGTAGTACATGTAAATAATGTAATGTAATGTAATGTAATACATGTAATGTAGTACCCCACCCCCCTCGTACAGTCGCGTAGTCGCAAAAGTTTTTTAGTATTTCATTTTTTTCTAAGCGCCCGTACTTTCAAAAAATGCGTCTTTGGTATCAAAAAATAGCTGAAATTCAGAGCTATTTTTTGATACCTAAGCGCGCATTGTAGCATAAACCAGTGTCGAGAAAAACTCGTTCAAAGCTAGACCACACAACACTCCGCACCGTCATTATGGGGGTGGGGTACTATTACAGTATTTACGGTAATTATTATAGCAATAGTCAATACTATTCTAAACTACAAATCGTTTCATGGATAAAAAATCATAAAATGAATGGATGAATAGTTGTAGTTTTAGACCTCTAATAGTTGTAGACAATTGTTGTAAAGAAAGTCAAGACTTTTTGAGTGAACCAACTCATTTTATAGACAAGCCAGACATTTACTCATCTAATTGACCAAAAAACGCCCCCCTTTCACTCAATTCATCAAAAAACGCCTGCTATTCATCAAAAAAAAAACGCCTGCTAACCACAATAAAATGAGAAATTGCCTAACTGCCTAACTAAACCAATTGACTCTGTTACTTTTCAAAGAAAATGCCAGAGCTTTTCAGTGTACCAGATCAGTAAGTTTACACATTTATCGTCACAAATCAGGTCACAAATCAGGTCACAAATCAGGTCACAAATCAGGTCACAAATCACAAATTTCGAATGAAAGAACTTTTTATTCTGAATTATTCTTATCCTAACATTCTTGTCGTAATCAGGTAATGAAAAGGCAAGGATTTTGAGGTAAATCTATGAACTCAAATAGCAACTCTGCATCTGAGTGCAGAAATTGAGTGCTTTAGACCAAGACACAGCTAGAAATGAAGAACAATGAAGAACAAATTTGACTTTCAACAAAGCATCTGCCTTCACAAAATTCCAGACTTGTTTTTTATTATAAAGCAAAACCCATTAAACAAAACCAAACAACAAAATAAAGAGATCTAGTTAGAAGAGTTTTCTCTTTAAAAGAGAAATAAAGAGATCTAGATCTAATCGATTAATCTGAAAATAAAAGCTCTCACGTTAGAAAATCGAGATTAAAACCATAATAAATCTTTTTTTTCATGAGAACAAGAGACTCAAAACAGATCATCAAAACAGATCAAAACAGATCAAAACAGAAACCAATTGGCTCTGTTACTTTACAGAAACCAGCTCTGTTACTGTTACTAAAGCTCTGTTACTTTTCAAAGAAAACTCCAGAGATTTTCAGAAGTAAGATGTGTTTTGTGTGTACACAAACACTCGAATCTATCTTATTCTATCTTTTTTTTCCAGTAAAGCAGATCCCTCCGATCTCTGTATTTCGCCCCGAACAAATATTTGAGCGTTTTGAAGCAACGAAACGAGACCATATTGCCAATTATGAGCAGAATTCATCTATCTTTCAATTTTGACGAATTCTTCCTCTGCTTTGAGAAGAAACTCATCAAAGTTTTTCCTTTATTGGATAAGTTTCTCATCGAAAATAGAGCTTCATAACCCTTTCGTCACCCGAGTGAGCAGGGACAACGAATCAAAACAACGAATCTGCAGGGTTGCATAGAAAAATTTATCTGAAAAACAAAGAATGCCATGAAAATTGAGCATGTTTTGGTTGGATATTCTTGACGATCAAAAAATTTTAAAGCAACCAGATTGAAAAAGATGGCTCTTGTCCGTTATCTAAGGGTTATTGTTAACGTTTATATAGTTTTGAAGAAGACACTCCAGGCAAATAGAGCTTGATTGAAGCACACAATCCTACGAAAACCGAGAATCTAAAAGTGAAAGCAAAAGTGAAAGCAAAGTGAAAGCACTGTACCACTGTACTCGGTGAAAGCGACTGTGTGGCGCCGTACACCAACAGCTCACCCAGTTCCCTCTCTTCCCACTCCCGGCCCATCACCATTTCTAGTTTCAATTAAATAAATAGCAAGTAATTTGTTCAACAATACATATGACCCTCTTCATACTTTTGAATCGTATGAGATGGATGTTAGATTATTCCCAAGAGAGGCACATGCCATGAATGGGGAAAGGGGGACATGTCCGGACCCCCATTCAAGGGACCAAGAGGTGCATTCTTCCCTGTCTTTTCTCCTCACTTTTCCCTCTTTTTTAACTTTTTTTTTCTCCCCTCAAATCTCCATTTTTGCTTGTCTCGATTTTTTGAAATGAACCAGAGAAAAAAGCCACACTCTAATCCCAGCAATTCCTTTTTCGCAAGAAATTTTTGGAACTTTTGGGAACTTTTGGGAAAACTTACAGATATCGTAGAGAGCCCCGATTTGACTGTTAATCATGGATGTTAGATTATTCCCAAGAGAGGCACATGCCATCAATGGGGAAAGGGGGCCATGTCCGGTTAACATTGTTATTTTTTAAATCTCCACAAAATCCACTGCCTGGTTTTCTGTTTCCACAACCATTTCCCATAGATACAATCAATTTCAGCAACTAAAAAAACTCAAATTTCTGAAAACAATGTAGTAAGTTGCCCCCTTTTCCCTCCTTCTACTATCCTTTTCCCTTTCGTTTCTCATCGAAAATTCATGGATTCTCCCCTCTCTCAATTGACCATCTCCCCTATCTTTTTCCATTATTTCGCCAAAAATTTAGTTCCAACTTTTTTCCGAGATGATGCATTTGCTATATTTTGCAATTTTTCTCCTTATTTCTCTCATTTTTGGATATGTTCCGACGAGGATGAAAGACAAAGAACAAACGGTGAGTGAGGAATCAAAAACAAAATTCAAAATACAATCGACTCTCTCTCTCTACTAGCGGAACTCTATAGAACGGAATGGAATTTTGGTTCCGGTCGACGCTAAGCTATAGAATATAGAAATAACGGCATTCTATAGAATGGAAAGCTCTATATAAAGGAACAATTTTTTGTTCCCTTCCATCGACTGTATACAGGGTGACCAGAAATAACGTTGCGGGATTTTCGGCAGCCTAAAACCCTCAAAGTTTCAATTTTGCGAGACGAATTTATTTTTAACCTATTCTCTGTGATTGTTTTTATTAGTTTCTTTCTTGTTTTAGTTTGTTTCAAGTTTATTCATTTTTTTATAGGATGAAAAACAAGGGATATGCCATTCTGGAGCGTCATCGTCAAGGTCAATGCGTGAGTGCGTTCGCGCGATTGCTACGTGTTTCTCATCAGCTCGTCTCAAAAGCGATCAAGCGATACAAGGAGCTTGGCAACGATAGAGATCGTCCAGGAAGAGGCAGAAAAAGAACAGTCAACACCTCCAGAAATCGCAAATTGATTTAGAAGCACGTGGCCCAGAATCCACAGGTCTCAATGAGAAAGATCCCTCGACAGATGGGGCTCGCTCGCGAATCGGTTCGACTTATGGCCAAAAATGAGCTCAATCTTCACCCTTACAAGCTCAAGCAAGGGCAACAACTCGACGACGAAAAAAAACGAGTTCGACTCGAAAGATGTCGAGAGCTTCTCAAGCGGGCCGCAACTCCACACTGGGAGCGAATCCTGTTTTCTGACGAGAAGCTCTTCTCGGTGGAGCAAAGCTACAACCACCAAAACGATCGGATGTGGTCAACGTCCTCTCCAGACAGCTCTGCGATTGTTCAGCACCGACAAAATCCCAAATCGGTCATGGTATGGGCCGGAATCTGCGCAACCGGCAAAATTCCTCTCATTTTCATCGACTCTGGGGTAAAAATCAATAAGGATGTGTACCAAAAAAAGATTCTTGAGGATGTTTTGCTTCCATGGGCTCAACAGCATTTTGGTAACGGATTTTGGACCTTCCAACAAGGCTCCGCTCCTTCCCTCGAGCCAAATCCACACAGGACTGGTGTAGGACAAACTTTCCGGATTTCATCTCGGCCCAGGAATGGCCTCCGTATTCGTGCGATCTCAATCCGTTGAACTACAGTGTTTGGTCAATTTTGGAGGCAAGGGCTTGTGCAAAACCCCACAAAAGTTTGAAGGCTCTTAAGCGATCGTTGACCAGGGAATGAGATCGAATCACTCCGGCCGAGTTGCGGCCCATCGCCGAAAATTTCATCAAGCGTTTGAGGCTCTGCATCGGAGCCAAAGGTGGCCACTTTGAAGAAAGATAGATTTTATGCTCTCTTTATATCATGTTGTTAATAAAAAATTGTTTCTGTTACAAAATCTTTTTGGATTTTTAAAAAAATAGGCTAAATTAGGCCGCAACGTTATTTCTGGTCATCCTGTATAGTCATTTTGAAAGTAAAGCGTTGTAATGTTTAATTACTTTTTTCCAGAAAACTCATGTGAATATCCCGATCGACGAGCAATTCCCGTGTCCATTTTGCAATCTGCACCGATGTGGATCGATGGGTTTTTGCTATATTCTGAAACACCGATTGACTGGTGAGGGAGATTTTGGGCAAAAAATTAAAAAAAAAAAAACGAAAAAATTCAATTACAACCAAAAAGACTTTTTATGTATTTTATGCAAAAGCTAAATTTCTATAAGCACCATATTTTCATATTTCAAAATATTCAGGAAAAGAAGAATCAGAGTATTGTGCGAATCGTGATGAAATGACAGCTCTTGTGCGGGATCCACTTGCCGTTTGGGCATCAAGAGACGCTTGTCAACCGGCTGTTACTGATGATCAGATTGCGTTTTGTTGGTGTGCTAATGTCTCCGAGTGGGTATTTTGCTTCATTTACATCTCTTGAATAATATATAATATCATAAAGCTTTCATTGTTCGTAAAACTTTTACATCAACAGAAAACGTCTTTGTTTTTTCAGAGAAACCGAGGAGGACAAGTTGCGGTCGATCCGAATCTGGCGATACCAATCGGTGATTGAAAGAGGGCAAAGTGCGGCCAATGCGAATAGTGGAACTCGAGTTTTATCGATTCTCACAAAATTTCTCATTTTCAACACCATGTACACTATTTTATGTGAGTCAGCTGTTTAGTTCTTTGAAAAATGAATAATTTAGACTAGCGAGGATGATTTTGTCATTTCAATCCACCTAATATGCCAGCTTCACACAACGAAAAGTGAGTTTTTTAGCAACGGATACTAGTTATTGGGTTGTTAAGTTGAAAATAATACACTTTTGAAAACAAATTTGATTCAACAACAGAAGCTTAAGTTCATCTAAATATTGTCCTGCCAATTTTGTGTAAACTGATAACAAGAGATTCAGCGATGCGATCGCTCTAAATAGAATTTTTTGTTTTGAGTTTTGATTTCGCTCTAAATAGAATTTTTCAAGCTACTTTTGCATAAGAGGATAAGGTCCTTTTTCTCAGATTTTGTTCAAGGCTTCAAAACTGCCAGTCGCCTTTCATTTTCACCAAAACAAAATGAATAATAATAAATAAAATGAACAAAATGAAATGAATAAGTAATAGACGATCGAATGCCATTATAATTGAAACCGTTTTCAATGTCATCAATTCATTCTTGAAATATAGATTTTTAAAAATTATGCTCAAATAAGGTTTTTCGATCATAAAACTCTTAGCTCAAAGGATAACGAAAAGCTAAATCGCTCATTTAAACAACCTTTGAAAATGTGGAAAAACAAAACTTTGAAAACAACCTACGTAAACACTGATCGGCCAAAACTTTTTTTGACGACTGTCTAAGTAGGCTTTTGAATATTGTCCTTATACAAACAACAATTGTACAATGACCTTGTACAATGCTTGTGCTTTGTCTAACTTGCGCATCAACAAACAACTAACCATTTAACCTTATCCCATACCTATTTACTCACTAATCCTTTTTCTAAAATAATTAAACACAAAACCCAAGAAAATCGCGCCAATTTTATTTTGTATATTTCGTGCATTTTAGAAAGAGAATTGGTTAAGCTAAGTTTATGCAGAAAGTCAAAAGATTCAAAGATAATGGAGCAGAAAGATTCAACGATTCAAAGATTCAAAGATAATGGAATAGAAAGGAGTCGAGAGAAACGAAACAAAACCATTAGAATTTTAAACAGAAAACATGTGCTAAACCATATAATCGGAAAGAAATTTGAGAAGGAAGGTAAACCAAATTTGATTATTGATTAACCTATTTAATCGCTTTGATTTTTGATAGTTTTTTAGAGCATCTTTAGCATTTTTAGAGCTGATTAACCTATTTAATCAGCATTCAACCATGTTTTTTATAAATCCCCAATTTCAAACGTCAAGACTTCAAAACTTTTGCCCCATTTTTTGTGGTGTGCAACGACGAGGACAGGGCTAACTATCTTTCAAAAATCTTAGCAAGCCAAAAGGCGAAGAAAAGGATGCGGTGACTTTTGGGGAATCTTCGCTCGGCAACCTCGTTATCGTATGTGTGCCTTGGCCTTGGCTTGCCCCCTATGGGCCATGGAAGCCCTATAATTCCCCTTCTGCACCCTAAAGGCTCCAAAAGGGTCACTCGCTTGTTGGCCGATTGAAACATCGGCAAAAAGAAAGCGGAAACTGGCATCCCCGATGTGATAAAGAGAAAGGATAAAAGAAAGACTAGGGACACCCTTTTGTTGTGTATTCCGAGGATGACTTTCATGGGAATTTCGGCTTTCTACTAAAAGGAACAATCCTACTAAAGCCAAACGAGCCAAACGAGCCATTCTGTGGTTTTGGTTTGTTTAGTGAACTCTTGCTTTGATGAAATCGCGTATCCTTGCATAGATAAAAAAGTTTTTAGTGAAAAATTGACCGTATTAAACCTTGACAGGCTTGCTTCACTATTTTTGATCAAAAACTAATGAGTTTTTAGTTTCATGAGCTTATTTAAGCACTTTTTTTATGATTATACTAAAAGAAAACAATCCTACTAAAGCCAAACGACTCTTTGCTTAAATTTTAATTTGGATTTCGGCTTTCTACTAAAGGAACAATTCTACTAAAGCCAAACGAGCCATTCTGTGATTTTGGCTTCTTTGGTGAACTCTTGCTTTGATGAAATTGCGCATCCTTGCATAGATAAAAAAGTTTTTAGTGAAAAAATAGACCGTATTAAACCTTGACAGTCTTGCTTCACTATTTTTGATCAAAAATTAATGAGTTTTTAGTTTCATGAGCTTTCTTTTGAAGCACTTTCTTTTTGTAATAATTATACTAAAAGAAAACAATCCTACTAAAGCCAAACGACTCTTTGATTAAATTTTAATTCAAAAACCCAAGTCTAAATCTCTTCTTTATCTTTAAAATTTGTTGAAGAACTTGCTTAAACTTGTTGAAGAACTTGCTTAACTTGAACTTGCTCTCTGTACTGAAATAATCTTATTTACTTTGTGCTCAAAAACACACCCATTTTGGTGCACTCGAAATGAACGTATTAGGCACAAAGTTGAGCCAGAAAGCACGTGTTTCCATTTCTAAAGTACAAAGTACACTCTTCAAATGATCAACTTAAACATCAGCTTGACAAAAGTCGATTTTGGTGTCACTTTTTCTTCTCATCATCACTTCTATTGTCGACTTTACTCCAATTTCTCAACTCACTTTTTCCCTACTATTTCCCCCAAGAGACCCGATTTGTGCGTGAGTTGAGCTCTTATCATTGTCAAATCTCTTCTTTTCATTTCTTTTCTTTTTTCTTTTCATTTCTTTCAAACACTTTCAACTCTCAATCCTTCACAATTCTTATAAAAGCAAGTATCCTCATCCTCATCCTCATCCAAACACATTAATTCCCCCCCGCAAAAATGGTGTTCTTTTTCACTAACATCGATTCGAATCGGAGTCAGGTGAGGGTTCTTTTGTCTACTTCTGCATTCCTTTTGCTTAAATGAAATTGATTGAGAATGTTCATCATTGTTGGGTATGATGTCACTCAATTCACAGAGACTTATAAAAATCTTTCTCTACTCATCTAAAAAGCGGCTCACCGGCATTCTGGTCGCGCCAAGATTGAAGAAAATAGTTCTACCTTCCAATTCCTGTGACTCTCTTTACCTTCCAATTCCTGTGACTTTCCTTGTTTACCCAACTTCGAGTCTAACTCAATTTGTTCATAAGCTTTTTTATTTTTCTTGATTTTATTACGGATATGACTTTCAAAAAAAGACAAAGTAAACTTAAAAATCAAAAAAAAAATAAAGAAGTATTAAAAGCTATTGATTTCCATCATTTTTGGCCATGATTCCTTTCATTTTTTGCTTGATTCACAGAAGCTTATAGAAATCTTTCTCTACTCATCAAAAAAAGCGGCTCACCGGCATTCTGGTCGCGCCAAGATTGGAGAACTATTACTTGACTAGATAATGCCTAATCGATTTGAATAAATGATAATCAGATAGAATAAAATAAGATAAAGAAAATACTCTTGCCTATATAGTAGACAAAGAACTAGTTTTCATCAGCTTCATCAGCTTCA
The DNA here is from genome assembly GCA_958450365.1 of Mesorhabditis belari. Classification (NCBI taxonomy): domain Eukaryota; kingdom Metazoa; phylum Nematoda; class Chromadorea; order Rhabditida; family Rhabditidae; genus Mesorhabditis; species Mesorhabditis belari. Next base: position 2,060,744 of record CAUEEP010000758.1, on the reverse strand, counting down.
AGCTTCATTCATTCTGCAGAAGAACTTTTTGTAATGCGAGGGTAAACGCTAAAATGGTAGTAGTTGATTCTTCTTGCATCCATTCTTCATTTGCTACGTTTTAATTGACTTTTTTCAATCATTAAGAACAGATAATTATTTTCATTTTTCCAAAGATCATTGCTAAATATTGGACAGTTTGGGTTGAGTCTACTTTGATTTGTCTCTTTTAATCATCGACAATATCCAAAGTATACTTGGGCGTTTTGTAGAAAATGAGTCAATCAACGAACAGCTTTTAACAAAGAGCTCTTGTTTTCTAAAGCTTGAAACATCATTGTATTCACGCTTTAGAAAATAAGAGCTGTTTATTAAAATGTGAAACTGACACGTTTTCTACAAAGCGCCCATGTCTAACCTAAAGTTAGTTTCTGGATCGATTAAAGAAACAAAGCGTTAATTAAAACGTTTTTTTTTTGCTTAATCTAGACATCCATTCAAGATTTCATTTTAAAATATTAATCTTTTAGCAAATATTTAAGTAAAGCAATTGGTAAAAGCCAAAATGTTTTGAAAAGAATGATCTTGAGAATCTGACATCAAGGCTTCTTTCATTCTGCAAGAGAACTTTTTGTAATGGTAGTAGTAGTAATGCTAAAATGGTAGTAGTTGATTCTCAAACTTGACTAAAAAATCACACCCTTCAACCTCATATTTGATAAGCTCAAAGAGTCTAGATTAATCAAAACTAATAGATTTTTGCTTTTTGAAAAGAATAAGCATGTTTCCTGTTGCAATGTACAATTTAAAATGCTAATCTTTTAGCAAATATTTAAGTAAAACAAGAGTCAGGCGTACCATTTTTCAAGACAAATTCAACAATGGCTTTTCGAGCTCTTAAAACTTCGCGCGAGCCATTATTTTTTTAAATCTAAAGCAGTAACAGACCGTCCTTGCTCAACTACGATTAGATTTTGATTCTACACTCTGTAGATTGATAGCTCTAGAGCTCTAGGTTGATAGCTCTAGAGCTCTAGATTGATAGCTCTAGAGCTCTAGGTTGATAGCTCTAGAGCTCTAGGTTGATAGCTCTAGAGCTCTAGAGCAGTCTATCAGATTACCCATGTACAAACTATTTTTAGCTTTGATTTCCCTTCGATTTGACGTTGTTTTGTTAATCAAACTTCTCCCCTTTTCACATTCTATCATCATCGTCCAGTGCTGTCACGCTTTTTCAAAGATTTTCCAAAAAAACAGCCCAAGTCAATGGAGGAGGGGTGGGTGGAGGGTGAAGAGCTTGGAGGCGATTCCCCATGGGGCTCTCCCTTGCTCTCCCTTGCTCTCCCTCCCCTCGACACCACCACAGGACATTCCCCCCTTATCCCCTTTCAGCAGAGAAACAACTTTTTCAAAAAAAAACCCTATTCTTAACTCTTGAACTCCTTTTACTAGGTTATCCACGAGCTTATCAACCTTTCGAAATTTCGTTATTTGACTAACTAGAGCAAGGCTTTAAACAAGACCTATAACTAGAGCTTACAGAGTTTTTTTTCTGAATCTTCTTTTAACTTTTATCTCTTAAAAACTCTACAAGTTAGTCTCATTTTGAAAACCGACTTTATTAGGTCCTTCCCTAGTACGATAAGTAGTTCTTTTCATACTGTATAGTTGAAATATTTAAAACGACAAGAATGTGAATTGTGAATATGAAAATCTTGTTTTTTCCCTTAAAAACTTTAGCCCTAAACTTTGAATTTAGTTTACAAAAAGCTAAAGTAGTGTTGTATAATATAAAGCTAACAATTTTATTTGATTTTACTTAAGACGTCTAAAGTATACTGTAATTAAGTGATCAACTCCAATGCTGGCTAGGTTTGAGCTCATGCTCCTCAAGCGAGGTCAAGCCAGAGCTAGCTGAAACGTTGGATTGAGATAAAATGCACTAGTACCCTATCCAGTTTTTCACATATTCTCATTCTTTCAGCTTTTCTCTCACTAATTTTAAGCATTCTTTTCAGTCTTCAACTTTTGAATACTTTGAATACTTTGAATACTTTTCAGTTTTCCCCTCTTCCGTTAGATGGTCCAAGATTTGCACACCTATTCGGTGGCGGCTGTCGATTTTCTGAATAGAGTATTTTATCAAAAAAATTTGTTGCACTTTTCCCCCAATCTCTTTTTTTCTTTTCCCAAAGCTTTCATTGTCGTCTTTGCTTTTTTTTTCTGCAGAAAATTTGATATAAAGGGAAAATCGCTGCTAAATCGGTTATTTTTTGGGTGTTTAAAGAGATAGAAGCATTGACAAAGAGCTAGTGAGCTAGTCGGAACTTTTAAAACGAAATCTTTATAGTTAGGATATCTCTTTCATGATAAACACGAAGTTGCACAACTTTTAGACAAATACTTTAGATGTTTTTAACCTTTTTTGGTCAAAAGCTTTTCTTTTTTCTAGACTTTGAAGCTTCGGAGAAACTGATCGAAGTTGTAAAACTAGTTTTGAATTATTTAGATAGATTATAATGAGCTTTGTTTGCAAATATTAGATTTGTTCTTTTTTCTAAACCCTAATCAATTTAGATGGTGATCGCGCGAGTTCGCGAGTCGGCATCGAAGGCGTTCAGCACTTCTCCGAAAATTCGTCGATTCACTCCGATCCTCCTTTTCGTCGCTGCCCTTCTCTACATTTTCTTTGGTAATTTTAGAGGCTGATCTTGTTCTAATTGTAAAAAAAGGATCATTGATCAATGACTAAAAAGATCATCGATCAATAACTTATGAGTTTTTTGAGTTCAACAAGAAAATAATGCCTTCTGATTGTACACTAGAAAGGTTGTAGTGCCATTGTTGCCACTAAGTACACGATAAAGTGCAAAATTAAGTTTAACTCTATAAATTAACATTATAACTATACTTATAATCATTTTCCTTTCAATTCCAGGCGGTTGCGTGTTCTTTTTCTTCGAAAACGATCGTCAACACGAGGCTTTCCGGCAATGGTATCGAAACTCGAACAATATCAAGTAAAAACTTGACATTACATTTTCTAGAATCGAGTAGAATATTTAACGAATGAGTCACTCCCATTTTTCCCCAAAAAAGAACAATCAACAACTTCCAAATTGACCATAAAATGGACAACCACTCGTTGCGTGTCTTTCGACAATTTTTTCTCAACAAATTCGGCTTTGTTGTGTTCAAAGCCGTTCCTTTGAAACTGAAAATTCTGGAAAAAGTTTTATGAAAAATCTGGTTATTTTTAGATCTCATCAAGCAAAGCTGATGTCAAAGCGGATCTTCAATGACACACAAAATCTGCTCATCATCATCGATAAAGATCAATCGGAGAGAGTCGAGGTTGGGAGTAAGGCATAAAGCATGGGGGCAATGGGACACGTCTCGGTGTGGCTCATTGGTAGAGTGTTCGCCCGGTGATCCGGACACGGTCGAGGTCGCGGGCCGACCATTTTTTGTATTCCAAGCCATAAAAGGATCAACTTGAGTGAATTGTTGCATTTAGCAGAAGGTTAGGCACGTCTTTATCTGTAAACTGGATTAAGTTAATTGCTAAATTTGTTCTAAAAGAAATAAAGAAGAAAAGATGCGGGTTGGCTTGGAGTATTACTTGGAGTAAGATCTGGCAAGGCATTAGCAAAATGTCTCCACCAAAAATTAGACGATACCAGGTCAAATTTAAGGATAAACCTTTGGGATAAACTTTAAGCCAACTAAACAAAGCCAACTGTTCTTAATACTTGGTCACAAGTTCTTTTTTGATAGACAAGTTAGTCAGTTAGCTATCTTATTTCTTTACACTAGGTGCTTTACATTCGAACTTTTCTCAAAAGGCTTTCTCAAACTTTTCTCAAATTCTTACTAATCAGGAAAGATTTGCTTTCACTTCTGGCTACCCAGAGAACTTGTTTTAACTCCGAGTTTACTTTGAGGTTACTCTTGAAAAATCCACAACTAACTCCATGCAAACAAAAGCGGTTATGTGTTTCCCCACCCCAAGCGCCAGGCAGCGAATCAGTTTTGTTTCGATCGGGCGTCTTTCTCCTCCTAGACCGCATCCCAAAATGGAGCGAATTTCACGGATTTCCGTTGTCTCTTCGTTCATTTTCGCCCTTTTTGAGGCAACTTGGCCCCAATCAGTGGCTGAGAAACAAATCTTTTGCGAAAGTTGTCTCGGGAAAACTTAGGAAATGGCTAAAGTTGCCGAAAATGGGATCCATACTGAGAAAAGTAAACAAAAAAAAAGGAACAGAGGGTTTTTAAAGTTAGATTTTGTGTGAAAATGGAAATGAACTTTGTTTGGTACGGTTGTTACAGTACAGTACTACAGTACAATACTACAGTACAGTACTAGAGAGTCGACGTTTTCTGCGTACTTATAAAGTTTATAAAGCAGCTCAATTCGGGTATCATCTTAGCCTTGTGAAACACCTGTTAACTGAAATATTAGTTGCATAAAGTTTGACGATCTGCTTACGGTGCCTTTTAGAAAACACTCAGTTATATTACTGGTGAAAAAAACAGTACTTGCAAGAGTTACTCAAATATTAAAGTTAACTGAGTTACTTAAACTGACTTTCCAAATTTTTTCTTAGAGATTCCCTTTTCCCAATCATCAATATGTCCGATTTTAGCACCAATAACAAAGTGTCCCATCTCTCTACAATAGCAAAATCCCCGAAAATGATTTGTTGAGTAAGTTTCCGATGGTAAAGAGGGAAAAGTTCTCTCTTTGAAGAGCTCTCTGTTGCCATGGGCACGAACAAATAATCGGATCGGTGAAATGAAGAGAGATTTAAAAGGGGGAGCTTTTGCTCTTTTCTTTTCTAGAGAACGAAGCCTGATTACCTGTAGAATGGAAAGATTTCCCTCGTTGTTACTTGAAGAAGAAAAGGAGAGATGGGAAAGGTGACGGTTGAGGACAAAGAAAGGACATGAGGAGAGAGATGACTAAAAGGTTACAGTACAATGAGATATTGTACATAGATTTGTATTTATTTGTACAATATCTCCAACAGTCTAACTTTAAAAACCCTCTGTTAGACATACAGTCGAACCTCGATATAACGAACCTCAAGGTTCGTTCTATTGGAACCGTATTTAATCAAAATAGGAACCGTATTGGTGTTGGTTGGCAAAAAGTTCGTTATAGAAGTGGACTGGTCAAAAAGTTTGTTATAGAAGTGTTTTATCGAAGGTCATTTTAGGTAAAACCCTTCGTTGGGACCAAAAATAGTCCGTTATATGAAACTTTTCGTTGTATCGAAGTTCGTTATATCCAACTTATACTTATAACAAAGATATCCTTATAAAGTTAATAAAGAAATGAAAGCTCGTGCTCTTTATTAACTTATAAAGTTAATAAAGAAATGAATAGGGTTTCTTTAAACCAATCAATCGGCTCATTGACTTTCTAGAGTCAGTCTTTGGCTCTGCATTTGGTTGACCAAAGCAAATGCTACTTTTTTTAGAAGTTTATTAATTTGTAAAGCATATCAAGTTAGCTAAAAGACCTAGAATTTGATGAAGACTCAAACGGATACAACTCATTGCCATTATCTGAACCAAGACATGAGTCAAAGTGATACAAAACCAAAAGAGCTCAAGTCTCAAGCGTAAAAGAGCACAAAGTAATTGATGTAGAAAGATTGACTCTTCAGAAAATCCTTCTCAACCAGCTGAAATCCTCTTACGATGGCCGAATGAACATTCATCCGCCAAACAAAACAAGGTGAAAACGAAACTTTTGTGATTAGAAAATAAACAAAAATCTACTCAAAGCTTTGAAATTTAAATTTTCAGCTGGAATTTCCTCAACTCGATCAACTTTGCCTACAGCGCTGTGCTTTCTGTTGGACAGGGCGCAAAAATTCCGGAATCTGTGCTCGGACAAGTAAGTTTAAAGCATTGAGATCATTGGTTTGATTGAATTAGATTGAAAATCAAGCAAACGTTTTTGAAAATGCTAAAAATGCTTTATATACTTTCAATTAGACTTATATGAAGATCAAATTCTCAAAGCTAATTCTTAAAGCTAGTTCTAAGGCTAATTCTAAAAGCTAATTCTTAAAGCTAATTCTTAAAGGTAATTTTCAAAGCCCTGTTCCAGCTCTTCTTGATCCCCTATTTGACCATCGGGATCCCGTTGATTTTCTTCACTCTCGGCTCGATCGTTCACCAATTCGTGCTCCCATTTATGAATGTAAATATAGCTTTGGTATCTAAAGAACAAATTCGAAAATATTCTAGATATTTAGATGTTTAGCTGTTTGTTTCTAACCACAGTTCTTAACCAAACATTTCATTGTTGCAGAGAAGCGAGTTCCCGTTCACTCGCCGTTTCGCAGCGCTCGCTCTGGCCGTTTCGATCTATTTCGTTTGGGCAATTCTCGTCTCATTTTATCTCTACTTTGAGGTAATTCACATAAAATATTAAATGATGCCAATTTTCATATACTGGAAGCTATTCCCTCAATTCAGGTCTTTGACAACTATCTCACCTCGTTGATCACCGCACTTTTCACGATGACCACTGTTCAGGTAAGGATCTATTTCGTTTTTAATTTTCAATAATAAATTAAGCTCCTATAAACTGTATATACTGTAAAAAAAACTTGTACACTCTGCCATACTGTAGTACTGGCTTTCTGTAGCATAAACTAAAGGTTTACCGTATTTTAAAGAACTCTAAGACCAAAGTATCCATTGAGTGAGTTCGTATTTTTGACTCAAAATTGTCTTTCTTTTTTTTTAAACCTTCCCTTTCTTGTCTATAAATTTATTTTCTTTATTATCCTTTATTAGTGAATCTTCTCCGATATCCCCGAATATTCAGGTGACTCACAGCTCTCTGACCGAATGTCACACTTTCGTCCTCCTTCTCCTCACGACGATTTCCCTCTCGATCGCTCTTCTCATCGCTTTCCTCACCCTTGCCTGTTATGGAGATTACGGTGAGTTTAGGAATTTTTTTTTTAGATAAATTTGTCTTGCAACTGTCTTGCAATGCAACTAGAATACAGGGTGCGGCAAAAGTTTGGAGCCGCTTCTTAAGATAGTTAAAGGTTTAAAAACTAGCTTTAAAAGGTTAAAAATTAATAACAAACTCTTTATTCGAATCATAACAACAAATAACCTATAACAAATGCTCGAAATTTCCACCATCCGCTTCGATACACCTCTTTAAACGCTTTGGGAAGTTCCTCACGATGGTGGCGCACGCTTTAACAGTTATTTCATCCCAGACTCGTTTCAGAGCAGATTTTAAAGCATCCACTGTTTGATACGCCTTCGTCGAGATCTTGCGTTCCAAAATAACCTAAACGGTGTAATCGAGGGGATTAAGATCTGGCGAATTTCGATTTTGTATCTCGATGTAACGATAAGCTTTATCATCTTTCGTTTTTTCACTACCCATCAGTTGAGGTATTACGAGAAGTTGTAGAGAATCAAAAATCAAGCTTATATCCAAATTTCCAAAAAGATACACTTAATAGTTCCGCTTAAAATTTGTGCTATGTGGGTTCTTTGTGCGGTAACGTAATCGCTCGTCGTCTGGCGCAGGGCTTTTACATAAATCCCTTCCCTCTCCCTTTGCCAAAGTAATCTGACCGGCTCCGAATCCTCAAATTCGACATTGATTTCTCCACAAATCAAGGCTAATCTCAATCTATTGGGTTTTGGTGAATTGAAAACTGCCGGCTATTTTCATATGTGACAGCTTGAGCACTTTCTTCAAAAGAAACCCATTTTGGTGTCAATGGAAAAGTTGTAGAGAATCAAAAATCAAGCTTATATCCAAATTTTCAGAACGATTCAAAACTAGTTTTCAAGAAATGCGAAATTTACGAATTTTCACAAAGCTTGCATTTTAAGCGAAACTACTAAGTGTATCTTTTTGGAAATTTGGCTATAAGCCTAATTTTTGATTCTCTACAACTTTTCTATTGACACCAAAAAGGGTTTCTTTTAAAGAAAGTGCTCAAAAGTGCTACTGGGACATCTCCAGTCCTCGATTTTTGAGTCTCACACTTGTCTCACACACAAACCAAAATCCTACTACGAAAGAGGAATCCGCAAATTGCCTGTAAAATGGGCAGAAGTCGTCAATAATAATGGAAATTATTTGGAATGAATCGATGGTTTTATGTTGAATAAATTTTAGTTTAAAGTCCTGCAGTTTTCGATTCACCAACCCAATAGTCAAAGTCAAAGCTCATTGAATAACTGGGGTCCACATATGACAATAGCCCGCAGTTTTCAATTCACCAACCCAACATATTTGTTCCTCCTCTTGTTAAATTTTTTTACCCTAATTAAAATTAAAAATTTCAATCTATTTAAATTTATTTATTCTTTATGTTTCTTTACTATTTATTATATATTATTTAATTTAAATAATTTAAAATGAAATATTCAATTAAATTGGTTTCCATTCCATCTAAGATTTCGTAATCGTCGCTCACGAAATTTCGAAAACCTTACTAAGGGTTCTCCGAAAAAGAACCGCGCTCAAAAAGAACAGTTTTTTTTTGTGCAAAGTTCAAAAAGGGAAAGACTGTGGAGTGAGGGGAGAGGGGAAAGATGGGAATTGATGGAAAGAGAAAGAGAATAGAAAATGTGAATAGAGAAATTCGCATTGAATCAGAGGACACAAAAGGGCGGGAAGATCCTGGGGAGGGAAATCCGCCCAGTTTATGGGATTTGTATGAGCTTCTCTGATCTCTCTTTGTCTCATCACTATGCCCAAGGTCTCCTCTCTCACTTGATTGGTGGATAGATATAATTGGCACATCTCTTGGCTAAAAGATTTCTCCTCTCTTACCCTCTTTCAATCTCTTTCACGGTGATACCAATTCCACCTGTGTCTAGTGAGACGGTCAAATGGTGAATAAAGGACGGAAGACTGTAACTGGTTCAACAGTACAATGAATGCCAAGAATGTTATATATTTGATTGCTTATGAATAAGTCAGAACTCTGCCAAAAGTCTAGACATGACTCTTGGGAAGTCAAGAGGCTTGTTGATGTAGCAAAGGTAAAGTCAGAACTCTCTAGAACACTCATAGGTGTGTTCTAGAGAGTCTATTTGATCTTAATATTAATTTTCAGTCTTTAAGACTTGGATAGCCAAGTCTTAAAGACTGAAAGTTAATAATAAAATAAGAAAAACCAAACATACAAATAATTACTGAGCCAATTTTTAAAATTTTAAATCCGTAAGCCAAAAACTTGTCTCAAAGCGTCAATCTTTGCTCTTTAATCAAAGAGGGTTTGATTTTTGATTTTCTGAAGAAAAACTCTCACGCTAACCGTCCGTATTCTTGTAAATTCAATCAGTAAAATCAGTAAAAATGTCTTTGTCTTTTGGAAAGAGGATGCGTGTGGTCTAAAGAGTAAAAGATCGATAGAAAAAGACTTGGAGCTTCTCCACAAATAAAGCAAGAGAGAAATTAGGTGAAAAGAGTGCTTTATCGATTTCCCCCTCAAAAATTCCTCTTTTTTTTGTGCAGCGGCTCGGATTTCGACGCCTTCATCGGGGGCGATTCTTCCCCTTTTTTTTGCGGTGCGCGTCCCCTCCGGTCCCCCCGATCCACCCCCAGTCCCTTTCCCCGGTCAATTCACCCCCTCACCCCTCCCTTCACTCACCGTCTCGAGCCTCCATCCCCTTTGCACAAAAAAAAATACAGGACAAGGACACGCACAGTCTTTCCTTACCCGTTCCCAACTCTTCAAATTTGCTTACAGAGTCAATCCGGGAAAAGATTTCAGTGGAGTGAGGCTAACTGGCGTGCTAGGCTTCTAGGAGCCAAGACCCAGAAGTCAGACCAGGACTTGCCCTGGCCTGACTCTGGGTAGACTCTGGGTAGACTCTGGCTTGAACTTTTGGACCAACCCTGGGCAGTCTACCCATCCAACTTTAGATCTGCTTTGGCAAATAGCTGACTACAAAGCAGTAGACATGGGCACTATAAACGTAAACTGCAAACGCTTCTAACTTGCTTCAAATCTCTCGGATTGACATGATCTATAGCTCAAAAAATAAAGAATCTCAAGAGCTTTCGAATGGACTAAATCACATTCAAACTATCAATGCTAAAGAAAGCTATAGTGGTTCGTAGCCTTATTTGATCGCTTCGACTACGCGCAAGTACGGTTCGTTTCGAGTCGCGCTACAAGCCACTGTAACTTTCTTTAGCATTGATATTTGCGTGCTTTGGTTCATTCGATAGCTCTTGAGATTCTCTATTTTTTTGAGCTATAGATCCTGTCAATGAGGCAGATTTGCAGCAAATTAAAAGCGTTTGTAGTGTGACAGTTTTTCATTTTTGTCCATGTCTACTGAGCAGTTGGGAATCTGATTGTCAAATGGGAATCTGATTTAGGAGTGTTCATCACTTATTGTTAGCCAGGCGAATTTGTATGACAGCAAGATATCACAAAAGTCAATACTTAACTTTAAAATCAAGCTGGCATCAAATTCCAGGAATTGCCGTGAGCCAGGAAATCCCCGAGGAGGTGAACGGAGAGTCGACTTCGGCGAATGGACAACAACGCTTCACTGTAGTCGTCGATCAAGCCGGCGATAGCAAGCTGGCATCGAATTGATTCAAAAAAATCCCATATAGATTTGGCTACTTTATGAACAGTGCAAAATAGCAAAACAGTAGCTGAACATCTTGATAATGTACTTTCTATTTGACACTGAGTCAAGTGCTGCAGCTAAGTGCTCTTTTCCGCCAAAATCTACATATTAACGAAAAATCAATTTCTCATCGAGCTTTGCCATTTCATTTTTCGATAATCCTATACTTTAATATTCAGCTAACTTTTTGATTAATCTAATTTTGAAATTTGAATTTAACTATTTAAGCCCTTCTACCGTATCCTATCGCTACCGTATCCCTCGTCAAATTTGCGTCAAATCTTTCTACCGTAGCCCACCATATATCTTCAGTTAAACATCTCAAGATTTAACTATTTTCCTCTATCTCGATCTCAATAGCGCTTTTCTCAAAACACTGCCAAGTAATCGATTAATTTTTTTCATTTTTAAACGTTCTTTTCCATTTTCTCACAATTTCTCTTGTAGTGAATAATAATTTATTCAAAAAACAAACAAAGTTAGTTTAAAGAAGAAGAAGAAAAAAAAACACGTCACTGGTTTAAAATGTAAAGAGATTATGCCAAAAGACAAATGATTATCGATTGGAAAAATGATAAAAAAACAAAACAAATTTAAATCCAGTTGCCCAATTTGATAGCTAAACCAAAAGAAATTCAAAAAAAATTGATGCTTTTCTCGGTAAAATGCTGATTTGGTAACTAAACCGTGAATTTTGTTTTAAATTTGAGATATTCTAGTAGGGAAAAAGTAAGCCGTGATTTTGATAATCTGAACAAAATGATAATAACAAATATGAAAACAGACAGATGGGTTTGTGGTCAACAAGATGGAGTGTCAAGGGCCGAGGAGGGAAGGAGCAGGGAACATTTCTCTCAAGATATTCAAGCGTCGGTGGCCTCGACGACCGCGGTCGGCTCTTCGTCCTGCAAAGTCGCTAAGTTAATTTCCATTTGAATATTCCAAATAATTAATTTGCATTTAAGCCGGTAAAATTTGCATTTAATCTTTTGCATTTAAGCCCTTTTACCGTAGCCTATCGCTACCGTATTCCTCGTAAAATTTGCGTCTAATCTTTCTACCGTAACCCACCATATATCTCTAGTTAAATATCCCAAGATTTGCATTTAAGTTCTTTTGATTTAAGCCCTTTTACCGTATCCTATAGCTACCGTATTCCTCGTACATTGAAGCCCTTTTACTGTAGCCTATCACTACCGTATTCCTCGTAAAATGTGCGTCAAATCTTTCTACCTTAGCCCACCATATATCTTCAGTTAAATATCCCAAGATTTGCATTTAAGTTCTTTTACCGTATACCGTGTCTCGGTACAAAAACCGTTTTCGTTCTTTCTCAAAAAAACACGACTACAAATGAAATGGCCATGAAATTACTTTTCGTCATAGCTTTTCAAAATGGGGTTATTTATTTAACTGAAAATATTCTATTTAAAATTTAAAAACCTATTAGATTTATATAGCTAAGATCTTCATAAATCTATTAGGTTTATCAATCTATTCTTATCAACTGAATTTCTTTTTCACCTCATCAACTTTTTTCTTCTTCGCCGGCGCCTCATCCTCGTCCGCGACGTCACCCTCGGCGCGCTTGCGATCCTGAAAATTTAAGTCTATTCTATAATAATTCAATTTTTGTAAGTTATAAATTCCAAAAATTCAGTCCAATTTCTCTTGGTTTAAGTCTGATTTAATACTCTTTGCCAAAACTCTTTGTCAGTCTGTGTCTGTCAGTCTGTCAATCTGTGTCTGTCAGTCTGTGTCTGTCAGTCTGTCAATCTGTGTCTGTCAGTCTGTCAATCTGTGTCTGTCAGTCACTCAAGTGCAAAACTTTGAAGAAAAAGAAAAGGAGCCTGGATAAAGTCAAGAGTTCCCAGGAAAAATGACAAAATAGACATAGTACTCTTTACCTAAATACCACTTTAATTCAAGTCTAATCTTCGCAAGGTGTAACTAATCTTTTCATACTCACATTTCCATTCGTATCGACTTTCTCTCCATTCTCTTGGTCTTTCACGGCTTCCTCTTCTCCATCTCCTCCTTCAACTCCTGCTTGCTCTTCTTCTTTTTCTTCATCTCCTCCCTCTTCTTCCTCATTTCCCTCATCGCTTCTTTCAGGCGATTCAGCGTTCTCCTCTTCCTCACCACCTTCAGCCTCAACTTCAGCTTCAGCTTCAGCCTCAGCTTCAGCCTCAGCCTCGGCAGCGTCCTCGGGCGCCGTCTCGCCGACCCTGAAATGAAGATTTGATGTTTTTTATACTGTACTAAAGGCGAAGATGGCTGGATAGGCTTCTCGCATTAAGAACTGGTCCACCGATCCCCGGTGGACTGGGCCATGAACCAGTCCACCGGGGATCGAACCCGGGTCTCTAATTCTGCCACAGCCACACTAGTGTTACGCCACCCCGGCGCTCAGGGATATTCCAACTGGAGCTAATAGTCAGGGTCTGTAGAAGTCAGAACCCGGGATTGACCAGAATCAGTCACCAAGTCACTGACCATGAGATTGAAACTCTGACCATAATATTTCTACATTGTAAAGCCTATTCAATGATGTCACTATTCAAACTTGGAGGATGTAAATTGGGGAAGTTTTCTAGTTAAAAATCTTGAAAATCAAGCACTCACAGTCTAATTACAACCAGGTGCTTTTTGAGCTTTCCAGTGTTTCCAGTATTTCCAGATTTATCCTACAGAAATAACTGTCATTGATCTCCATCTTTTTCAAATATAAAGCTCAATAATTTAACAATACAATTCGAGTCTCTGCAAGTTAGCCAAAAGGAATTCTCTTTCAATGATTCTCTTTTTAAAATGAACTGTAATCCTTGCGCCAGAAAAGGTCGATCGATAATTTCTCAAATCCTAAATAGCAATCTTATTTTTTTAACCCTAATAAATATGGTGATGATCGGAGAATGGATGAGATTTGTGGGCCTCTTCTTGGATGGTACCATCGTACGATGGTCACCATGACTATAGTCACCCCATACTAAGGGGAAGGAATCCTTGGGAATTCCTTCGGTACTCAAGGAATTCTCTTTTTAAAAGGAATTCTCTTTTTTAAAATGAACTGTAATCCTTGCGCCAGAAAAGGTCGATCGATAATTTCTCAAATCCTAAATAGAAATCTTATTTGTTTAACCCTAATAAATATGGTGATGATCGGAGAATGGATGAGATTTGTGGGCCTCTTCTTGGATATCAAAGACCCCGCCTGTCTCCCATCTCTCTTTCTCTCTCTTTTCTTCTCGGTTGGCGTAAACAAACGGATCAATCTTTGTTTTCGACACCCACTATTTTTAACCTCTCCCTGAGGCTATCGATTTACGATAAAGCACGATATAGAGGCAAATGTCCGTGTGATTTTAGCCGTATAGGGTACTGTAGTCCGTCTCTATAGATCTATAGATCGTCTCTACATTAGGGCAAAGCTCTTAAGCTCTTAGCTAGCCTGAAACCTTAACCTTGGTCTTGCTTCAAAATATAGAGTTTCATTGATTTTATTGGGAACTGGTTAACTCTTTGAAGTAGATAAGTTTAGACTTTGATTAGCTTTAGAGCTATAGTAGATTTTACAATAGATTAGACTAGATTAGACTAGATTAGACTTGTAGATTCGAACTACTACATGTCTAATCTATTGGGTAAACTCTATAGACTATATTGTAGTCTACAGACTATCAACTTTATTGTATACAAAGCTAATTGTAAGCTAGGTCAGGATTGACTGTATTCCGAAATTCGAATTTTCGAAATTGATGACTCACTTCTCTTCGAGCTCCTTTGCCGGCTCCTCCTCGGCAACTTTCTCAACCTCTGGTGCAGTGACAGCCTGAACAATTGACAGCAATTGACAATTGACAATTATCAGCTAGCAACTAATTACCTCGTCGGACATCTTTGAGATCAAAAACAAGCAAAAATATAGGCGAAAAATACGCGGGAAAACTCCGGGGGAAGAAGAAAGGGGGAAAGGGGTCGACGGAGGGGATGAGTGACACGGAGAGTGAGAGGGGCGAGGGGGAGAGACGGGGACCGCACCAGGCACAGCAGGGAAGCTGGGTCGACTCCAAGCCCCGCCCCTGCCCCTGTCCTCACCCTCTACCCCTCCCTTCTCCTCCACCCCTTCTCCTCCACCCCATCTCTCCCCCAGCACGGCCTTAGCGCAAAATCCCTCGCCCTTTCATGGGCCCTTTTGATAGAAAAAGGATGAGAAAAAGGAATTTTTGAATACCCTTGCGATGAACAGAGAAAAATGTAGCCAGAATCGAAAGTTTTGACATTTAATCATTGACCGATTAGAAGATTATTGCTTATTTAATCATTGCCCGGTCATTTCCCGGTCATTGTCCGGTTAAAATCGTCAAACATGTGCCTTAGATTAGCTCTGAATGAAAATAAAAAGAAAATGAAAAAGATGAATGACAAGAAAATGCTGAAAAAGGACAAAGAATGTTGGAAGAAAAGAATTTTTGAATACGAAGGGGAGATTGGGGGTGAACGAGTAGTAGATGAGTAAGCAAAAAGCAGAAGCATTTGCATTAGAGGTAAAAAAACAATAGTAAGATAAAGTTTCTCGGAAGCTTTGGGATATTCAACAGTTGTTAAAGTATCCATAAATAAAAGATGATCGTTCAAAGATTCTATCACTGTTAAAATATCTTCCTCTATAGGCCCTTTTGAGTTACGGTAGCTAGCGTAAATACTGTAGTACCCCACCCCCATAATGACGGTGCGGAGTGTTGCGTAGTCTAGCATTGCCAACCATTGCCAACCATTGATCACTTCCCATTTCATATTCATGTTCCTCATCATCTCTCACTTCTTCTACATCCAAATCTGCCGTTCCCTAGTAAGGTGTGCTCCTCGGTAATTTAACGAATTATGGGCCATTTAAAAAGCTACCTTAACATTTCCTTTAGATTTTGCCCGATTCACTTAAATACAGGTGACCAGAAAAACGTGGATACAACGTTTTTCCCCCCAATTTTTCCGGCAAAGAGTTTTTTGGTAAAAAAATCTCTTAATATTTCGTTTTGGGAATATTTTTACCGTAAATTATCCTTGAAATATTTTAGAGCCAGCTTATTTCTGTAACTTTGAGAATGCAAAAGAAAATCTTCCATTTTACCCCTCCGAGCTGCTCGTGCTAAAATAAATTCTTTCAGATTCATTTTCAGCACATTTTTCTTCATCAAATGGATATTCGAACATCCAAATCGGATAGAAAACGTTTTTTTTTTTGCTTTATTTCGCGCGGATGTGTGCTCCTCTTTTTTAGGAAAAAGCTACTCGTTAGCTTCTCAGCGTTCAGTTTCTGCATCGATTGCTACTCTTTTTGCCTGAACTAACTGATTTTAAGTTCAGCAATCTTAAAATAACATCTTTATAGTCATAGATTGCATACCGTAAATACTGTAATAGTACCCCACCCCCTCGTACAGTCGCGTAGTCGCAAAAGTTTTTTAGTATTTCATTTTTTTCAAAGCGCCCGTACTTTCGAAAAATGCCTCTTTGGTATCAAAAAATAGCCCTGAATTTCAGCTATTTTTTGATAACTAAGCGCGTATTGTAGCATAAACCAATGTCGAGAAAAACGCGTTCAAAGCTAGACTACGCAATACTCCGCACCGTCATTATGGGGGCGGGGTACTATTACAGTATTTGCGGTATGTATCTTTTCTGTGACTCCTATTTTACTCACTTTTTTTGCTTGAAAAACAAACAGTAGAATTTCAGCTTAACTTTTCATCTGCTTTGGAAAATAATTAAACTTTTTAAATTGTAAAGATAATTTTAGATCTTAAAATAATCAAGCTTTATTATGAAGATAACTCTGAAGATGAAGATGATTATGAAGATGAACAGTTGCTGCAAATATCTCGAAATATTCAGAGACTTTTTAACAAAACTCTTTACCGGAAAATTTGGAGACAAAAACGTTATATACAACTCTTTCGATGAAGAATAAAACCGTGAATTGAATGTGATCAACGGTAAAGTCATAATTCGAAGAAAAGGCTACAGTAGCTTTTCAAATCTCCGATCTTTTAGAAAGCGCATCTACAGTACTGGACAATGAAATATGATATTTGAAAAACGATCGTCACTTTCGCGCGTCTGTAACTCCCTTGTCTTTACCGGATTTCTAAATATTAATATTACCATTGTGTAGCCCTTGAAAAGAGCTTTCAGAAAATGTATAACACTAATAGTTTAAACTCAAAGACAAGGGAGTTACAGACGCGCGAAAGTGACGATCGTTTTTCAAATATCATATTTCATTGTCCAGTACTGTAGTTGTTATCTCTATTTTGCAAATGAAGCAAAAAAAACCTGTAAGCTATCACTATTTTCTATAGTAATTTGAAATCTGCAGTCTGTAAGCCAGAATGAACGTTGTTTCAAAGCTCTGAACATTTACTATTCCATAAAGAACTCTAAATATTTATTCAACGATGACAAAAAAACCGTGAAACATCAGTTGCAAAAACAATAACAACCAAAGAAAGAGAATGAGCCGAAAAGGAAGAAAAAAGAAATGAAGAAGAGGTGTATGATGGATTGAGGATGATGGGCTTGAGGCTTGAGCTAGAGACTCTTTGATACTCGACTCTGACCCCTGGGCACACTTGAGGAGCTGAGAAATTTAAATGTGATTTATTCTGTTAAAGATTTTCCAAGACTGAAGGCAGGCTCAGGAATGAATAGTAAGCCTATCGTGGCTAGTCTAGCCCGGAAGGAACTAATCCAAAACTGATTGAAATTTATAAAACACCTATATGTGGTTTGAACTGTAGTAACACTTACTATAGAACCTGACTACTGTAGCTAGGTACTGTAGAATCATAGCTGGACCCTTTAGAACCTGACTACTGTAGCTAGGTACTGTAGAATCATAGCTGGGCACTCTAGAACCTGACTACTGTAGCTAGGTACCGTAGAACAATAGCTGGGTACCCTAGAACCTAACTACTGTAGCTAGGTGGCGTAGAACAATAGCTGGGCACTCTAGAACTTGTCTACTGTAGCTAGGCCATGAAAACGAGTTCAAGAAGATTTAACGGTCGTTTTAGCAGCTAAAAACTTTATTTATGATTTTTTGATACCACTTTAGATCTCAGCTTGATTGCGTGGGTGTGGTTGTTCGCAGCGAGGTTTTCTGTGTTCATTGTACTTGATCTCTCACTCCAAGTGCACAGGTTGGGGTACTCGAGTCGAATGTCAACTTAAAGCAATGATAACAAGAAAATAATTACAAATAACCAAATAACCAACAAAACTTAGTTTACTTAAGTGCTTTTTACAAGTGGGTCACTTCTCAATCGTCGTTGTCACTCTGAAAAGGAGGAGGTTCGAGAAATACTACTCTTGATAGCTTCGGGATTTTCTATTGGTTGGCCGAGCTTTCACAGATTACACCACAGTTACCGTGTCTAGTGAAATTGCTGCTTTTTTTTCTTCACAAACCTTCGGCGACTGGGTTTTCTGACGATCGGGCGAACCACGTGCCGGTGAGACACTTCGGGATTGAGGCGTTTTCTCTTTACTTTGTGATCTCGCCTTACCATTTCCGTTCTCTTTATCGTGACCACGCGATGAGGAACGGGAATGAGACTGAAATGAGACTGAGACTTTGAGTTTTTGATTGGTTTATTCCAATCCCGAGGTAACTTTAGCCTTGTCTACCTTGTCTTTCCCATTTTTCTCCACCGATCGACTTCTCGACTTGGACTTCTTCTCAACTGATGAAGATTTGCGATCACGAGATCGAGATTTTCGCTCTTTCGATCGAGATTTTTGGTCGCGTGAACGGGATTTTTCTTTTGATTTCTTTCGATCTTTCGGTGATCTGGATTTCTTGTCGCGAGATCGAGATCTAAAAGAAAGCAAAACTTGTCGACTCAAAAAACCCTTCAAACAAACCTATCGCTTTCACTGCGAGTACGACTGCGACGAGTTCGCTTGTGGTCACGGCTGAAATTTCGAGCAATTCTTGAATTGAATCTGTTGCGAATTTCACTCATTTACTATTCATAACCGTGCTTCCAAAGCAATTAATCAATTTAAAGCAATCAATCAATTCAAATCAATCAATCAATTCAAATAATTCTCATACCTTCGTGAGCGTGAACGGCTTCGTCGACGAGCCTTTCGATCTCGTGAACTAAAAGTTTATTCAAGTGTGGTGTGGTAACAAGATTGATTTATCTTTTATATTTTCCCATTATTCTGTCTTATCAATTATTACTTTCAACAATGTCTCCAGAAATCAAAACACTCACCGATTCCTACTCCTTGACCTGGATCTTTTTCTACTCCTTGATCGACTCTTTCTTCCACCTCGACTTCTTGATCTTGATCTTGACTTTTCATATCGATACGCGTCTCCACCACGGGGATTCCCCTTCGCCAACTCAACAATTATTCGGAAACGGCTGAAAATGAAAGTTTCTAACTGACTTCTTGAATTTCTTGAATTTGGTTTTAGATCATTTGGACCTGTCACCGGGCATCGTCTTCCCATGCAGATCATGCACCGCATCTTCCGCATCGCGCACATTCTCGAAATCGACGAAAGCGAATCCGTACTTCAACGAGATGTCCCGGACCGAGCCGTACCCTTCGAGAAATCTCAAAGCGTTTCTTTTGCCTTTTATTTGCGAGAATTCTTTGATATGCATCTATTTCTGCCACTGGCTTGTGCTTACCGTAAAAACTCTAATAGAAGCGCCCGTACAGTCACGTAGTCGATAAATTTTTTCACAAAATCATTTTTTAAGCACCCAAATTTTCTAAAAATGTATGTATGCCATCAAAAATAGCCCTGAATCTCAGCTATCTTTTGACACCAAAGCACACTCTTCAGTGAAAAGCAGCGCTGAGAAGGAGGCGCTAGACGTTGCGACTACGCAATTGTACGGCCGTAATTATGGGCGGTGGTTCTATTAGAATTTCTACGGTATTAAAAAATTAAAAATTACATTCTATTGACACCGTAATGTAATAGTAGCGCCCCCTTCCCCATAGTGACGTACAGTCGCCTAGTAAATCATTTTTTGAACGCGCTCAGATTTTTCTAAAATAAACTTATTTTAGAAAAAACTGTTAGTAGCAAAAAATTCTTCGCTTCAAGCGCTATCTTTTGATATCTAAGCGCACATTTTTCGTCGAGGCAGCGCGGAGAAGCGAGCGTCACAAAATTGTGTATTAGACTACGCGACTGTACGGGGAGGCGCGCTACTATTACAGGTATTAAGGTAGATAAAAGAAGGAACCTTTCGATATCTCGAACTGTGGCTCGATAAGGCAATCGACCCAAGTAGACACGACTCATCGTGTCGTATCTGAAAATGAATAAGATGAATTGGCTAAAAATAAGATTCCGGCTCTAATGCCACACTTTTTCTTCAGCTTAAACCCGATTAAAATTTACATAAAAGCCAATTGAATATCCTTCATAGGCCAGCGAACAAGCAAATATACAGATTGGATGATTAGGTGGCTCAAAGCGGGGGTGGGACAAATGCGACCTTTTTTTTGCGCACCTGGACATTTGCGCACCTTTTTTTCCGCACCTTGCTCATTAGCGCACCTTTTTTCGCGTTTTAAAAAAGCTCTAAAAAGCTAATGGGCGTAGGGCGTAGAATCGAAATTTTGACATATCAGAGCTTTTGGAATAAAAACGGACGGAGTTATACAAAGAGAAAAATCGACAATTTTCTGTAATTTGATCTAGCCGTTTTGTCTTTGAAATTGGTTCCACACGCTCTGTTATGTCAAAATTTCGATTCGACACCCTCAAATTACCTAGAAAAACAACTTTTGGAACAGAAATTGGTTAATATTAGCTTTTAGAGCTTTTTTAAAACGCGAAAAAAGGTGCGCTAATGGGCAAGGTGCGGAAAAAAAGGTGCGCAAATGTCCGGGTGCGCAAAAAAAAGGTCGCATGTCCCACTCCCCTCAAAGCTTTTCAATTTGATATTTCGTTTTGAAACATTAAGAACCTTACCTAATCACCCATAATGTTTAAGCACCAAGCCCCAAAATATGAAAAAAAGTTGAAAGAAAGAAGTTGAAATGAAGTTGAAAGTGTGAAAACCCGAAAATTCTCGGAAATTCTAAAAAGGCAAAGTCGGGAAACGTAAAATTCTTGCAATACCTAGTCCAAGGCATTCGACAAAGAGCTCTAGGTTTAAAGTAAACGAATTTTTAAACTTTTTTTAGAAAATTCTTTACTTTCTCTAAAAGGGTTTATGCAAGTTTTATGTGTGTTCGAAGCGAAGTCGCGATTTCAATTGGGTGATACACGAAGACGAACGTCAATCGTATACTAGTGCACTTTTACTACCGTAGCCCGACGAATGAGCATCATATTTTGAATTTCGGGAAGATTATAAACCTGCGTGAAGGGGAAAATATACATCTGCTAACTACTTTATTTGTTTCTTTTTGGCATTTTTTAATTGCCGGTCAAACCTGCACTTGTATTTTGAGAAAGTACACCAATAAACCCCTAGCTGCTTGTTGCATTGCTAAAGTTAGTATGTTTCATTGAAAATTTTGAGCAAACATCTATTTAAACTATTTTGATTTTCAAACTTTTAACGTAAACTTGAAAGTTTTTATAGTGAAAGCTTTAATTTTTGATAGACTTTCTATGAATTGATCATTTATGATTAGAATGCATCCAGAGTTATTGTCCTCCAAGAAACCGCAGTTTATTTCATGTTTTTGCAATTTACCTATTGGCCCTGAACACCAAAATTTTCGATAATTGCTTTGGTTCAAATGTTTCTGAAGCGTTTTGTGTTTCTCATTGTGCTTTTAACTTTTAAACTTTCACTAATCTTGTCATTTTTCAGGATGAAGCTCGTTAGATTCTTGATGAAACTCTCGCACGAGTCGGTGATCATCGAGCTGAAGAATGGAACGCTAGTCAAAGGATCGATACTCGGTGTGGATGTGGCGATGAACACGCATCTCCGATCGGTGAAGATGACCCAGAAAAACAAAGAAGAGATCTCGCTCGACACCCTTTCCGTTCGAGGTAAACGGTTTTTTCATAAAACTAGTACTTGTAATGTTGTTAATAAGAAATAGAACGGCTGTAGTTCTTTAAAAAATTTTATCTAAGTTGTGCAAGGATTTCGTCAAGCACCTAACAAGTTTCATTCCGAAGACAAGGTTAACAAAAGTTTAAAATAGTTTTACATCATTTGAGATTAGGGTGGATACTTTTAAATACTGATGAATATTTAAAAGCAAAAGTGACTGGGTATTGTGAAGATATTTTAGCCTCAATGTTTACAAGTCATCAAAGGTTGAAAGCTTTATTTTTTAATCTTAGGTTCGTGAAAGAATGATGAAAAGAAAAACCCTTGCATTCGCAGCTTGCGGATCAGTTTGATTTGTTGTTAGTCGTAGTTAAAACTTGTTTACTACCTGACTCTGATTATGCTTCAATTTTAGGAAACAACATCCGCTACATCATTTTGCCCGACTCCTTGCCACTGGATACGCTGCTCATCGATGAAGAGCCGAAAAAGAAAGCTGCCCGCGCTGGAAGGGGTGGACGTGGCGGTCGAGGTTCGTTTTTCTTGGATGGATTCACATATTACGCGTTTACTTTGTCGGCGATTCATTTAAAACTATAGCTTTATGAATGAAAGAATCGTTTGGTTTATAAATTAACTCGGAGAATTTTCTCGATTAAAGTAAATAGCGTTGATGAATTATGAGTCAACAAGTCTATCAACAAATACCGTTTTTCAAAACTTATTGGGAAGCAAAGGCATAGGTTTTACTTAAACATGTATAAATACAATGCCTGTACACTAATTGTAAGTATGGATTTTTACAAATTAATCTATTTCATTGTTTTAGGTGGACGAGGCGGTAGAGGAGGCCGCGGTGGCAGGGGAGGACGTGGAGGACCCCGGGGAAGGCGTTAAGCGTTGGAGCAACTTCGAGCGGGTCGTGCAGAATTCGGAGCTAATTTTTTCCTTCAACATTATGTTCACAATGCTTTTAGTAATGTCAATTTTAATATTGTTTTCAAGTTGTTGTGTAAGTTGTTATTTGTCCCTGTGACGATGGATCTCTTCAATAAATTATTTTATCAAGTGAACGTATTAGACTTAGAACTTTTAGAAGGTATAACACTCAGGATTTAAAAGTTCCGCCGTCAGTGTCTTTCGGTTGGGTAAAGCAATTTGGATCGAGGACTTTGTTAATTCGAGTTAATTCTGCGGCCCTCCAAGAACAATTGTAGTGTGTTTTTAAAGACACCCTGCAGGAAAGTTAGATTTATTCAACGTTTTAAGTATAAATCACAACTCGATAATTCTTGGTCTAAATATTACACAAATACGAGCACAATTCTATTCTGGTTTTGTAGATCCACGCAGCGTTACAAGTTCTTCGGCGGACGTGGGATGAATCGCAATGGTGTCATCGAATTGCTTCTTGGTCGCTCCCATTTTGACGGCCACAGCAAATCCTTGTAGCATTTCATCAGAGCCAGCACCCAAAATGTGAATTCCGACAACCTAAAACTAAAATAAAAAACAAGCGCCATCTCCCACTCACTTTCTCGTCATCTCCCGCACAGATCATTTTAAAAAAAGCTGGCTCTTTATGCTCGCAGACGGAATAGTACATTGGGGTGAATTTCGATTTGTACAAATTGATATTTTCCTTCCCGTACTTCTTGATCGCCTCATCTAAAAAACAAATCACAGTTTCAAACAACCCACTCGCGTTACCTTCCGTCAGCCCAACTGTGCCAAGAACTGGATGACTGAAAACTACAGTTGGGATGTCTTCGTAGCTGAGATGAAGATCCTTCTCTCCATTGAACAAACGGTGTGCCAAGCGTCTCCCAGCAGCAATAGCAACTAAAATATTTTGGATAGAAAATAAAGCAACTTTCTAACCTGGAGTCAATTGCCATTTTCCGGTATCATCTCCCACTGAGTAAATTCCCTCGACGTTAGTGTTTTGGAATTTATCAACCAGAACGTTTCCATTCTTATCCATGTGCACGCCAGCCTACATTTAAATCAAAGTTTCAAATCAAATCATTATAAAAACAAAACCTTATCAAGATTGAGATCCTTTGTCAAGCTATGTCGTCCAATTGCCCAGATTAACGTTTCAACATCTTCGATAACTCCGTGATTTGTCGTCACTTTTAGTAGGCCGCTCTCCAGTTTTTCCACTTGTTTAATCTAAAAAAACTAATATCTAACTTTGTTAATATTTCTGTACCTGAGTCTCTTTGTGCAATTTTACGGGTCCCGATTCGTAACATTCCGTTAAAACTTTTGAGAGGTCCTTGTCGAATGTACGTAGAACCTATATTTTTAAATATTTTACCTAGCATAAAGTAAAAGTCTACCTCTTTGTATCGAATCAGCAAGTGAGTTTCCGACCCAAGTGCTCCCAAAATTCCGGCCAGCTCAACGGCGATGTAACCGGCACCAACGACGACTGTTTTCCTAAAGTTTATACGTATTTGTAAATAACTTTGAAGCATACTTTGGCAGATTTTCCAATTCGAAAAATCCATCTGAATCAATCCCGTAGTTTGCGCCCGGAATATCGGGAATTGTTGGCATGCCTCCAACAGCAATCAGCGTATGCTTGCCCTATTGTGTTGACATTATCAAAACCGTTAAACGAAATTTACTTTGTATCGTTCTCCATTCACTAACACGGATCCATCTGCGTCAAACGTGGCTTTTCCTCGAATGAGATCGCACTTAGACTAAAAACAATTATGTGTCTTATTAAGAAAAAAAACATTAATTGTAAATCTTTGCTTACAGAAAACAACCATAAACTCCTTACCGAATTTGAGACAAGATTGTCATAGATGGAATTTAGCCTTCTCACATAAGCATCACGAGAGTTTTTGATAACGCTAAAACCGAGTTGTTACAGATCGATAAAATTGGTCACCTCCAATCGAATTTGTTAACAGTGACGTCGAAGCCGTAGTCCTTGTGGTCGCGAATCATTTCCGCATGCATCGCACAGTTGTACATCACCTTCTTCGGCACGCATCCGACGTTGACCTAAAAGAATGCTTTCTGAAACTCATAAAAGTCAAAATTAAACAGTATAAATCAAGGTATAAATTTTAGGTACAAAAGGTATAAAGGTATAAAAATAAATTTTACAAATCAACCAACACATGTTCCTCCTAAGCGTCCGGATTCCACCAGGGCCACACTGACGCCGAATTCCCGAGCTCGTCTTGCCGATGCAACTCCTCCGGATCCGCCGCCAATCACAAGGTAGTCGTATTCTTTAGCCGCCGAAGTCATCTTCCTAAAATGAATGATGAATTTTGAAAAAAGAGAACAAGATAATCAAATCATGCAGCTGTCCAAGGACACACCTCAAATTAAACAGCACTGCGGAGCGCGATTGGAAGATTTGGCGGGCAAGCAGCGCTACCATCTCTCACATTTACCTATATCGCCTACAAAAGTTAAGCCAAATGTGAAATTTTTTGAAAAGGTAAATAGGGCATCCCTTAAACTGTGTGAACTGTTAAAAACGAAAAGTTTATCTTCATTTTGATAAAACTATTAAAATAAAACTATACAGTACGCGTAAACAGTTGCTTTATAAACTTGTCAAAATTTTAAAAAAGACGCGCCTACTCTTCAAAAAGTGGGATGTTTCGATAAAATTGGCTTTAAAATGATGTCAATTCTAACTTCAAGTTTATAAAATTGATTTTGAAAAGAATGACATTGCAACTCTGTCGAATTTCTCCAATACAACTTTTGTATTTTCTCTAGTTTATGCGCTGTAGGGGGTTTAGGGGGAGAATTTCTCGGTCTTGTTTGCTTTTTCGCCTCTTTTTTGTCTCTAACTCTGCCGAACAATAACTTTGCGAAACGACCGCTCTTTGTGCGTCCCTTGCTTTTTTTTTGATCATTTAACGGTTTCAATTCGAATTTGTCCTGATTTCAATTTGCTAACGTGTTACATTTTATAGTTTTACTTAATTTTCTGATTTCAGGGAACGATGAGTTCTATGGCCGACTACTTGAAGCGATACACGAGTGGATCAGATGGGCCGAAGAAAGCAAAGAAAAAGAAGCAACAAGATGTGAAGCCACCAAAAAGCACAAGGTTCGGTTTTAAAAAGTAAACTGGTAGTCGTAATATTTTATAATATTTTAACATTACATTTAAACATTTTAGAATGAAGATTATGGATGATGACACTTTCGTCACAGTTGGGACAGCGGCCAGAGAGGAAGAATCCGAGGACGAAGATGAAGTTCGAATACAGGTATTTTATGTGGTTATTTTTTTCATGAACACAAAATCCTAAAGTTTCGATCTTGAATCCATGATACATGAATACAGGAGCTTTGCTAAACTTTTGCTTTAGGAACAAATCGAGAGCACAACAAAGAAGGTTATGAAATTTCAACGATCATTTGTCCCTCTCGATAACGATGCATCTACTTCGGGTAAATGCAAGGTTTATGATTTCAAAAGTTTTCTTTTTAGATTTGGGAAAAACAGCAAATGGGAAGACGATCAAAATTGAGCCAACATCTCCAACAGGATCACCAATCAGGGAACAAGATCGTGGTAAGTTGGCCTTTTGAAAACAAAAAACTATCGTACAATAAGAATAAAAGAATATCATTAAAGGAAGGGAGTGTAATTTAGCCGCTGCGCGCCACCATTTGTTATTTTGACTTTTTACAGATGCTTCGCCTCCTCGACGACGACGACATGACTCTGATGCAGGTAAATGCATGTTTTCTTGACCGTTCACTTTTACTTTTTAGATGATTCGCCTCCACGTCGTCGCAGACGGCATGACTCTGATGAATCTCCAGTACGCAAATCGGCTCGAGGTAGTAGAGTATCGTTCTTAATTTAATTGGAAATAGTAAAAACTGCAAGAATAAAGGATAACTTTAGGTTCTTCACCACCAAGGAGGCGTCAACGTCACGATTCAGATGAATCACCAAAGAGGGTAACAAATCGTGATCGAGGTTAAAGAAAATTTCTACAGCTTTTGATACCGTTTTTAGATTCTTCACCGCCCACAAGGCGCCAAAGACATGATTCAGATGGATCTCCAAAAAGAGCCCCAACTCGTGGCAAAGGTGTGTTACAAATTTTGCAATTTTTAACTTTTTTTTCAGATTCTTCACCACCAAGGAGGCGTCAACGTCATGATTCAGATACTTCACGAGAAAGGGCTCCACGACGCGAACTAGGTATAAAGTTATTTATTTTAGTGTTATTATATTTTATAGCGCCATGGTGAAAAAAGTTTGAAATCAACAATTTTATTTATCGCTTTATTTTTGCTTTAGATGCTTCTCCACCAAGACGTCAAAAGCAGAAAGACGTGGATTCTTCACCACCCCGTCGACCGAGAGCGCGTCATGATTCTGGTATACTGCCGTTGTTTATGAGTTGTAAAGAGTTTAGATGCCTCACCGGCTAGACGTCCATCAAAAGTTGCTGAGGATTCAGGTGCAATATATAAATTTAGCACTTTTTACAATAAAATTTTCTAGATGCTTCACCTCCAAGGCGCCAAAATAAAGATGAAGAACGAAGTGTTGTTTCTAAAGACCGAAAACGGCGCGATTCTGGTATTCTTATTACAATCAGTGTAATGGTAAAGCTTTTTAGATGATTTATCACCACCAAGAAGAACTCGCCATGATGATAAGAAGTCGCGGCGTGATGATAAAGGTCTTTATCAATTTAAAATTTAAATATTTACCTAAACAAATGATTAAGAATGCACTTATTAAAAATTTTATTTAGAGAGCCACCAAGATCGATCGTCTAAACGAAAAAGCAATAAAGATGATGATCGTTCACCTAAACGGAAACGAGTCAAAGACGAGCCGCTATCTGATGAAGAGGTTAATAATGTCTTTGTTTTGTTTTAAAAGAAAATTTAGACTGATCGAAAGCCTACAAAGATGCTTGATGGCAAAAAGGCCGGTCTGGTCAGTGCAAAGGAGTTAAGAGAAGAAGCTGAAGAGATTAAGCAACGGGAGAAAGCGGTTGGTAACAGGTTGAAAAAAATTAAGCTATATCGATTTAAGATGTATGATGACATGGACATGGAGAGAAGTGGAAGAGATGCTGAGGCTATCAAACGCACAAAACAATATGGAAAACGGCAAAAGTAATTTGATTAAGTTTTTATATATAAATTCTTTTTCTTTTAGACCTGAAGATCAAGAGAAGAAAGCTCGAGAAGCAGCGAAGCAAGCTGAATTGCAAGAGAAATATGATAAGTGGAATAAAGGAGTGCATCAATTGGCTGAGGTTAGTTTAAATACTTTCCTACCTGGTAATGATAGACGTATTCATATATTTAGCGTGAGTCGAAGCTACAAGAAGCCGCCCGTGTTGCCGCCGAGCCATTGACAAGAACAAAGGATGATGAAGCAATGAATGCACACTTGAAAGAGGTACGCATTTTTATAGTTTTTGGTTTAGCTCTTATAACTCAGGTTCTTTACGAAGATGATCCAATGGCAGAATTTATGTCCAAGAAACGAGTGAAGGAGGACATTGTTGCGGGCAAAAATGGTGAGAAAAAGAAAAGGTTTTATGAAAACGTCATTGTTTAGTTTATCCAACCTACAAGGGAGCGTGCCCACCGAATCGTTATGGAATTCGCCCCGGCTATCGTTGGGACGGAGTTGATAGGTTTATTTTGTGAAAATTTTAATTAACTATGAATTAAAGTTCTTTTTTTTGAAAATTATAAAGCCTTTTTTTATCAAAACAAAATAATCAAATTTGTTTAGAAGCAACGGTTTCGAATCGAAGCTGGCCATCTCCAGTAACAAACGAGCCGCCGAGGAGAGCGAATATTATAGAAATGTCCAAGTCTACGAATAAGTTCAGTTATCTCTGTTATTTGTTACGTTTCATGATTGTTTTCTAAACTTTTACGTGTATTCTTGACAATCTGAGATAAAATTTTATTAAAAGAAACGAACGTGAAACCCATTAATTGCAATAAGATTTTTGACGCGTTAACTTTAGAGACTAAAAATTGAAGGACTCTTTAGGGATATGCCATTTTTGAATTTCTTCGAGAGAAACTTGAAAAATATACCTACAAAAAGTAACAATGGGGAAAAAACTTGGAGCATACCGTTTGATCACAGAGCGAATGAATCTCAGAACATGAAATTGCAGGTAAAAAAGATGAAACTCTACAAAAAAAAACACAAACTGTAAGCACTTTTTGAAGTGAACAAGCAAAGATACAAATCGGGGGGCAGGTAATATACCTTACTTATGATCATAATGCACTTTTGGATACATTAAGCCGGTTGGGAGAAGAAAATACTGTGAAGCTGATTTGAAATCAGCTTTTGGTTTGCTTTTCGTTGATGTTAGTGGATTTAGTGAAAACACTGAGATTTCGGAGAGATTGAGATTGATTTTTTTTGATCGGATCTTTTTTAAGCGAACTGATTCAGACTGTAGCGTTGTTGGAGGAGCCGTGTACAACCGGCCTTTTGTCTGAAATTTGCATTTAAAGTCATTCTTTAGCTTTGGATTTAGTTTTATTTTTAGTTTTATCTGAAATTTACGTTTACCTGTAATGTGGAAGCACCCTGAATGGTGTCCCATGTCCGGGCACAACCCAATCGGCCATACAGATGATCAAGTTGGCGTTTTGACGCTTGATCGCCGAATCCCAAACGCCCTCCTCGGACATGATGTCACGCTGAAATGCAATGGTGGGGTAAAATTGATACTAGTGTTCCTATAGTGAAACTATCGCAATCTAGTCTCTAGTTTTTATCCAATCTATCTACGTGACACAAACAGATATACACTCAACACGCAATCCCTACTGCCCCAATACCCCTAAAGATGTTGCAGAGAAGAGCCCACCAGAAAGACTGTAATTGGACCGCACACCTCAAATGGTACCGCCCTCTAATTGTACCCCACCCTAGAGGGGGAGGGTAAAAATAGTACCCCACCCCTCTAATAGTGTCCCATCTCTCCAATAGTGCCCACTCCTCTAATGTACTATGTCTCTAATGTACCCCACACAACGCGTACTTATAAACAACGCTCTTGAAGCAGAAAATTCGGCGCCAGAGTAGTTGGGGGGGGGCAGTCTGGAACTTGACCCAAAATCAATATTTTTCCACGAAAACTTGCACACAGGGGTTTTTGACTATGCTGAATTGATTAGTAATAGTTGTATAACTTTTTTTATTAATTTTATTAATGAATAGCATTTTTAGTAAAAACTCGAATATAGGCAATTTGCCGAAACTGCCCCCTCCCCCAAACTACTCTAGCTTCGAAAATTCATGTATTTTCGAAATTTTTGAAGTTTATTCCATAAATGTGTTGATGAAATTTCTTCAAAAATTAACTTAATTCCTGATTTACCCACAAAGATTTAGTGTCACTTTTTAGGGTATTTGTCAATCTTTTTTCTAGTCACTTTCCATATGCAAACATGATTAGCATTTTAAAGCATGTGCATGAACAGATGGAATGATGCTTACTACAGCTTGGAACAAAATACAAAACAAACTGGATTTGGGATAAAAGATCATGTCGAAGTTTCATTAATGTCTCGAACTTGCATTGCCAGTGACCGGGAAAAAAAATCGACAAGCATCCTTTTTAGAGTTTAAGGAAATCAAAAGTACTTCTTTAAAGCGTTTCTTTCTTTGATACATACAATAATTATTACTCTAAAAGGAAAGAATAGTGAAAAAAATATGGTATTACTGTGGGAAACAGTTCGGTCGCTTACAATTGTTAGCTCAATAAAAAAAGGTCCTAGTTAGGGAGTTACAGTTTTTGTATTAATTCCAAATTTCCAAACTAATACCTGCTAAAGTTCTGTAAACATCAAAAATTTTGTCTTATTCCATGAGATCCATGAGATGAATTTGCCTATGTTTATTATGGAATGTGTGAAAACACGGTGTCTGCCTATGCATAGCAAAAACAATATCTCCTAACTAACTAGTAAGACAAAAATCTAAGCAATTGGCTTGAAATAGAGCAAACAAAAAACGAAGAATTACAGTTACAAAGAATTTTTCGGGCTTTTTAGGGAGAGGAGTTTCTGTAGTAGTCTTATAGTAGAGAGAATGTGGTAGTGGCAGTATGCGGTAGTAGAGAGAATAGTACCCCACCCTAGAGGGAAAAATGGTGCCCATGGGGTCCAACTACAATACGGCATGTATATGGGAAAAAGAGCCACCGCTGGAATCGAATTCGTGACCTCGCGACTAGGATACATGGCTCCTAACCACTCAGCCATGGCGGCACTCGAATCGAAAGTCGAGATTGGATAAAAACCCGAGCAGTGGCTTTCGAAAAGTGCCATCTTTTAGAAATTGCAACTTTTAAAAATTGAAACCTTTGAGATACTTGATCAATGTTTAAACTCGATCTTGGAATGAGATCTTTACTTATTCAAATAACCTTGAAATAAATGCGATTGAGTGATTACAAACCTTTTCCGCGATGAGTTGCTCATTTGGAATGAGATCTCCGGTGATGGCCATCGTTCCATACCCTGCCACGTTGTGCACGAGAACTGTCAAATCGTGCTGAAATCGTGAAAAATACTCACGTAAGTGTAAATTTCAACAGTCTGTCTAAATTGTTTAATACAACTTTTGTATTTCCTCTAGTTTATCTCTTACTGGCTCCTTACTGTGAACAAACCTGTGTGTGCCCGGGCGTCTTCCACACTTCCACATTTTGCGAGACTTTTCGGTAGGGACGCTGGAAAATTTTAGTGGCTAATTGAAAGCTTCGATTTCATTTCGATTTCAAATTTTCACTTTTAAATCTAGTTTTTGAATTTGCATTTAATTTTTTTTGAAAGGTCATACATCTTTTAATTCGGTGGGTGTCACGTGACGTCCGATGAACTCCAACGAATGGAAAAGGATCGGCTTTTGACCGAAGAAATTCAGATTTCCCATCACTCCTGGAAAGGAAAACAGTAACATTTGACATCATTTAGTATAAACATTGATAAAATAGAATTTGTTTATTGAAGATTTTTGGCACTTTTTAATTCGTTAAAAGATGACTAAAAGGGAACTGGGCATGAGTTGACCTTAAAGTTCTTAACACATTCGCGACGAGGCGTTTTTTTGCGTTACTGCCCCAGTGGACGAGACGTGTCTCGCAAAGCTATTAGCCCCGAAATACACCTCCTATATGTGAATATTGCTGACTCAAAAAGATATCGGCTCTTTTTGGCTCGTGAGACCAAACGCCGCATTTCTCTTTCTCCAATGGTCTGTTTTCCACGATTTTTGTTTTATTGGATGGAGCTCAGCTAGATGAACATTGCGCGTACCCCAAAAAGGTCGTTTTACTGGGATACGCGCAATAGAGGTCTTCTATAGCGCAGTCGGTAGAGCGTCTGTGTCTGGGGCGGGAGGGGTTTCATCCGGTGGACGACAATTTCGTCCACCGGTGGACCGAATCGTCCCGAACGTGTTAAAGAACGCAAAGTGGTCAATGTTTTCATGTTTTTCGTTTACTTAATTAGATAAAAGTTTGAAATAACTTTGAATAGTTGATATTTTAAAATTTAAATCGAATCAAAGCCGAAAAACAAACCCGGATGAGCATGGGTGACGACAACGGCGCCGATTTGGTCGAGTGTCACTTCCTCTTTGGCCAAACCTAGAAGTTAGATATCATTTCGAATTCCATCTCGAATTTCACTTTAACAATCTTTAATCATCGACTAGATTTTAGTTTCAGAAACGTTTTCTCTTTAAACCTTTAGCGCAGTGTTGCGAACTCGAGTACCCGTCACTAATTGCGCTAACTTCCGCTAACGCTAACTTCGCTAACTTCCCTGTCTGGATGCCAAATCTTTTTCTTAAATCTTTTTCTTGAATCTCTCTCTCAATTAATTCTCAAAGAACACTTGAAATTTGGTTTTTTCTAATTTCAAATTAGTTGTTTATATTTTTTTGAATGGAAAATGGAAACAGAAAAACGCACATCGCAATTGCTCACTCTCCAGAATCAAGTTTGCATATTTTGCGTGTGCAACTTTTTTCTCTAACAAGTTTTTTTTTGATTTTTGATTTCTAAAATTCGATCTGTTGTTTTTTTTTGTTTTTTTTTTGCTGTTGTTCTACCTGTGTTGATAATGAGAGAATTGATCGGGTTAACAAGAAGGAAAATAGAAGATGAGTTGAGGATTGAGTCGAAGATGATTCAAAGATTGATGATCTAATTGAAGTGTTTCAAATTGAACTTAAATTTTCGATCCGATTTATAGACGATTGATTGGTTCAACCTCGGCATTCTGATTGGCTGATTGGCTTTGATTTCTCCAGAAATTATTGAACTTAGCGAATAAGCTAGTTGTGATTCATTTGGAGTTTAAAAAAAGTGGTTTTGATTGCTTCAGTTGGAAATTGATTCTATTCAGATTCATAATTCAGCTGAACAATTGATTCTCTTGGAGTTGATTGCTCTCTGATCTCAATCCAAGTAGTTTTCCCAGTCAAAATAACAATGACTTGTTCATCCTGCCTTTCAAGCAATCATTTTTACAAAGCTCGCAAAATTTTGAGCACTATTCAAAGCACAGCCTGACCCAAGTAATACAAAACTAGATAAAGGTGCTGAATTGAATTTGCGAATCGATTGGTGGATGGTGGTGTTGTTCGTGTGTTCCATTTAGCCCATTCATCACTATTTTGCACTCGCTTTTTTCCGCTCTTGGTGCCCTCTCCAAGTGCAACTGGAATCGATCATTTGGCCGCAAATTTCCGCGCTCAAAGTTTTCCCCTTTCTCCGTCAAATATTTCTCCTCTGCCAGAGCGGCTCTTTTCCGTAGATGCAATTTCTGTAAAGCTTTTCGCAATTCTCTTCTTGTCATACTCCGATAACACTGAATCAATAGAATTAACATCCAAAATTGGACTATCGTTGTCGCCGTGCCGATACCCACGAAAATCATCGCCGCCATCTCCATCGCGATCTTTTGCTCCTCGTAATCGAATGGGGTATTCTCGGCGATCAGTTTCCCGACCACTGAGAAATCGTTTTGAATGAAGAAAGCGAGTACCGAGGTGAGACCCAAACACATCAACACGGTCACCGTTTTGAGTACAATTTTCGGTACCATCAATAAAGAACGCTCCATCGCCAAACCGAACCAACAAGCAAATATACAAAAGATATGCAAAACATAGAGGGAACCGACTGCAGTGACGGCGGCTGTGGAGAAAGAGTTGTATCTGGAAACGGGATTAGTTAGGTGGGGGGTTTAGAGTGAAAGAGATTGATACCTTCAAGTTATCTATGTCATTGTTACACCAACAATTCTAACACAGCACCCATGACAGGTTCTAGCACCCATGACAGGTGCTATTGCAAGAAAAGTCTAACAACACATATCGGCATATCGACTTAGCAAACATATCAGACATATCGACATATCAGAAATATCGACTTAAAAGATGCACAGGTTCCTTCGGAAATCTTGTATTTCTAAAAACTCTTAATCAAGACTACTCTTAAATGTAAAGTGATTAATGACTTGAAGATATCAATCATATCAATCAATTAGTCCCAATGAATAAGCTCTCCAGAAAGTCTTTTCATCAGAAATAGCAAATTCACTCAATTAATCTATTGTTTATTTGAAATAAAAAGTGTTTATTGACCAATTTTCATCTTTTAAGTCAATTTCGGTTCACTTACAGCGCAAATTCGAGAGGCAAAACAAGTGTTTCTATAAAAAAAAATCTATAAAAACTTCTACGAAGAAATTGGCTGAATCGATTACTCTGAAAATTTGGCTATACACCTAGCTTTTTGTGCTCTATCTTTTATCTATAGACAGCAAGATAGGTTTCCTTAGCTAAAGTGTGTCTAAACCGAATCATCGAACCGTCGCCCTTTTTGACTACTCGACTTCACGCTTCCGACAAAAATCCAGACATTTTAAACCCGTTTTAATGTTATTTTACAGAAAAATAAATGGTCTTTCTAATGAAATAAACCGTAGTTCAATTGGTGCATTTGTTCGTTTTAAACGAAAGTACGAAAAGGAACGAAAAGACTTTCTGGACAGTTTAATAATTTCATTGAAAGAGGTGGGTTTTCCAAACAGTGCCAGTTTAAAGCTTTGGTTCTTCATTGCTTTAGATTGTTAGTAAATGTTACTTTTGCTGCTTGAAGAAATGGATGCATTGCATGAAAGCGGCAGTCAGAAAACCGAGATCGAAAATAGTGGTGATCGCCGCATAGGGTTTCGGATTTCGGCGTCGAATACATTTACATGATGAGGGAAGATCGAGATCGGCTGAGTTCATCGCTGAGAATTATTGAGTTAATGATAGGACGAGTGAACAGAAAGATTGAAAGAAAGATTGAACAGTGAAAGATAAGCTAATCACAAAGAAACTTGTTCAAAGATTAGTGAGTGAGTTATTGTAAGCGCTGGTCTCTCATTGTAAGCTCTCAATAGCATGCCTGGCGCAGGTTCAGGGCTCAGACTCAGGCTTAGGCTCAGGGACGAGAGTATTCAGGCCTAAGGCTAAATAGTTTTCAAGTTGTTTAGGTAAAGCAGAGATATTAAGGCTGAATACTATCATTTCAGCTTACTGTAGAATATTGGATTTTACAGTACATTTAAGCATGCATTTAAGCATTTAAGCAAAAGTATTCATGACACAAAAGCACATATTTATAAGAAAAATGAAGGCCAGTGATGTTTCGATAAGGATTATTGAATTGTAAGCCGGACCAGAATAAGCCAGTCTTGGTGAACAGGCTGGAAGCTCTGCAAGTCAAGACCTGGCTTCTGGCTTGACTGGGCTTGGCTTTGGAAAAACCCTAAAGATAGGCTTTCCCCTTAGCCGTAGAAAAAGATTTCTTAAAAATCGAATCAACGAAAAGAACAGCTAAACCTTGAATCTTTCCAACTTTCAGACAAAAACAAAAATAGTTTCATCAGTTTCGAAGATCAAATTTCTCAAGAAGAAAACGTTTCTCAAGAAAAGCTGTCGGTGAATTGAAGTGGGTTGAGTGAATCTTCCAAAAAAAAGAAGAAAATAAAAGAAGAGAAGGAGGTCCATCGAAGGTAAATCTTCTCTTTTGGAGATAGCCTTTATTCCCTTTTCATTTCTCTTTCTTCTTAGCCCACTTTTCTCATCGAATGCCCATCGAAGAAAGAGACCAAAATGGACGAGAAGCGCATAAATTGGATGCGCGGAGTTGGATTGGACGAGTGAGGGGGAAAGGGGGAATTTGGGAGAAACCTAATAGTAAACTCTGGGAAAGAACGGCCCACAACGATCCGCAGGTACGCAAAAAGTTGTCCTAAAAACCGAAATCCCATCAATAACAACTTATAGTTTATTTTGCATGAGAATTCTATCTGTGAATTCATTTAAATAAATATTTCTTTGTATTTTGACTTGGTTTTTTTCGAACTCTCTTGCCTTAGACTCAATAAAATGAACAGCTCCAATCGATTGCCAACCAACCGATCCAATCAATTCAATCGATCCAATCGATCCCAAAAACCCCCAGGTACAAATTTACAGCTGAATATCTTTTTATACCATCAAAAAAGCAAAAGAAAAATCCTGTAAATGGCTGTTCTTGGTGTGCGCACACAATCGCTCGCTTTCTGGCCAACCCGTCTGGCATAAGGCGTTTCCCTTTTCGCATTTGTACAGTGAAGCAAAAGATTAGCGAGCTGAGCCGTCTTTATCGCATAGCCAAATTTTTGGGATCTATTTTTGCCTTAAATTCGGCTGTACCCTTATTACAATAAAATGATTTTCAATATATTGATGCTACAATGTTTTTCTAGTATATTAATGCTCCAATGAAATTTGAGAGAAAGTGCGAGCGCGAAAACGAACTATGCAACAATCGCTCGGTGTCCGACGAGGATCCGGTGTCGATCAACAAATAGAAACCATTATCGTTGACTAAAGTGATTGCCGAGACCATCTCTTGTTGACCATCCTGAATATTGGGTTTATTTTGTTGTTAGAAGTTGGAGCACTGACTTTCAATGTCCGAATTGAGCCAGCCTGAAGCACAGAGACGTTCACCGAGGAGACTGGGGGAATTGTCGTTGTCCACATGCGAGCCCATGGGTTCCTGGAAATAGAATTAGGTTTTGAAGGTTTTGAAAATATTCTAAGACTTTATGGCTTCACTCTTTACTCACAATTTCTTTGTGGTTGTTCCAGTTGGTGGTTGAGTGGAAGCAACGGTTGTTGTTGATGGAGTTGTCGATTCGGTCGTGGTGCTCGTCGTTGTCGGTGTGGTTGTACTAAAATGTTTTTAGTTGAAATAGGAAATTATAAGATGTAGTAGATATTGAGCCCATTAACTCAGTCATATTTTCAGTTATACTATTCTTTCCAATAAGGGGAAGTAAGTTGACTGGCTTCCCTTTCAATAAGGAAGTCAGCTCGCGATAGGGAAGTCAGCTTACTAGGGAACTGTTTCAACTTACCACTGATTTTCTATGGAAGCTATGGCAAAAACTTTAATAAATAGCTAATTGCCGCTTTAAAAACACTATAATAATCATAAAGAAGTCTTTTTCGAACACTATAATAATATAAGAACACTACAATGTTCATAAATCAGAAAAATCATAAAGAAGTTTTC
Source organism: Mesorhabditis belari (assembly GCA_958450365.1). Classification (NCBI taxonomy): domain Eukaryota; kingdom Metazoa; phylum Nematoda; class Chromadorea; order Rhabditida; family Rhabditidae; genus Mesorhabditis; species Mesorhabditis belari. The sequence goes on along the minus strand of CAUEEP010000758.1, from coordinate 2,023,405 downwards.
CAAAAAAAACAAAAGCTAGCTTGACCGCAAGCGGAATTGAACCCGAGAGTAGAAAGGGGATAAGTTTTAGAGTTTATCCCATCACCCCCTAGGCCACAGCTACTTCTATTACCCATCGGCGTGGCGCTCTCTTATAGGTGAGCGGTTTACCAAAAATTGCCGAAACTTTGAACTTTGAACACGTTTTACTCGAAAACCAGGGCTCATAGGGAAAAAATAAAAAATACGTGTTTCTTAGGATTCTACGGGGACATTTTGTAGCTAGGTCCGGTTTCGAAAATTGGTTTTTAAGTTAAAACAGTTCCCTAGTTAATTTTAATCTAGTATTGATCTTCTTTTTCAACTAGGTAATCGACGTGTCATCGTTTCCGTTGCTCTCTCTTTCACATCTTTTTGGAAATCGTTACTGCTTGGTTAATTTTAATCTAGTATTGCAACTTGAAAAGCCGAAAATTACTGATATTTCACTACAGCAAGTAAGTCGGTCGACTGAAATCTGATTTTTGAAAAGTTTAGAATCACTGTAAGTCATATCCTTAGCGCGATAACCTTAGCTGAATACCCATCAGCTTTTTCAATCAAAGCTAAAAATATTCAGTCTTAATGCTTGAGTACTTTCATACCGTAAATACTGTAATAGTACCCCACCCCCATAATGACGGTGCGGAGTGTTGAGTAGTCTAGCTTTGGACGCGCTTTTCTCGACACTGGTTTATGCTACAATGCGCGCTTAGGTATCAAAAAATAGCTCTGAATTTCAGCTCATTTTTGATACCAAAGATGCATTTTTTGAAAGTACGGGTGCTTTGAAAAAAATGAAATACTAAAAACTTTTGCGACTACGCGACTGTACGACGGGGGTGGGGTACTATTACAGTATTTACGGTAGCTACTTTCATTCTGGCACAGCTTTCCCTTACGTTGTTGTGGTGGTTGTCGGCGGAGTGGTGGTTGATTGAGTGGTCGATTCGGTTGATGGAGCATAGGTTTCTTGTGTTGGAGTGACGCGATTGTAGGCTGATGTCCATCCAGTCCTAGAGCTTCTCAATGAGTAACACTTTTCAAACGCAAAGCACAAAGACATAGTGCTAAAGCAAGAGAGAGACATTCTCAATATAGTGCAACTATTCAAACAGGCCTAATGTGCGCTTTTTGTATACAGTACCGGTCTGTAGGTACAGTAGGGCATACTGTAGCAGGCTACAGTAGGCAAGGCCTACAGTAGGGCATACTGTAAGGCAAATAATAGGTGCAAGGTAATGCTATGATTTATAAACTATAAGTATGAGTGTGTCTCAAATACTGTTTTTTAAAAAATGTCAAATTCTCGACTACCGTAAGCTTGTCTTTCTTTTATCTACCGAATTCTGTGGCTACCAAACGGTAAATAGATTGGCAAGATTACGGTGATCTTTGACACGCTTTAGAAAACGAGCACTTGAAAAGAACACTCCAGTGTTTCATATTGTAAAGCATACTGTATACTAGTGCAACATAAATCCAACTGAACTTCTTTGTTAGTTTAACATAAACTCTGTGCGCAAGTGACACAAGTGCAGTGGATAAAAAAGCCATATCACAGCACAAAAGTACAAGTCGCATACAAGTACAGTGCCCTGTGTTCATTTGTCGGGGATTAGCCACACACCTATCCTTCTTTATGTACCAAGGCGTGTTCTTTGTTGTCGATGAGGAGAGCTTTGTTTGACCATTCGAGATAACTGTTGGAGTGACGGTGTTCCAAACGAATGGTGGACGAGCTGAGGAGGCGGAAACTGGAAATGGAAACGGTAAGTGGAGCTAGAGAATATCAATGAATGCATAAGTTTAAATGTTCCATGGAAATACGGGAAGTAGAGCTGAAGATAAAATACCAATGGCTGTATAAAGTCTAACTAAGAACTCTAACGAGATAATGGGGTTCTGTTTAGAGCTTTAAACAGAGCTTTAAACAGAAACGCTTTTAGAGCTTTAAACAGAAACGGTAACTAGAGCTGTAAATAGAATACCAGTGACTACATAAATCTAAAATTACTAAAGAGATACTGTAAATAGAAAGCCCAGTGGCTGTAAATAGAAAGCCAGTACATTAAAGATCTCTAATAGGATACTGATCTCTAATAGGATACTAATAGGATCTCTAATAGGATACAAATACAGTACTCATTGATTTCATGAATTTTAAAGCTCAAATGGGTTACAATAAAGAGTTGTAAGTAGAAGATTGCTCAAATTGCTCAGCTCTTCAATGTGTTCTACTTGCTCGACAGATTTTATTATAAACTTAATAAAATCTTTAACAGAGCACTGTAAGTAGGACACAGATTGAGCACTGAGCATTGAGGCTTCACTCTATAAGTTTAGGAACACTTAGATTAAGAATTGACAGATCAATAATTTATCCTGGTGTCAATAAGCACTTAGAAATGGTATTTGTCTGTCTCTAAAAAAACAGTTTGGCGTTGGAGGGACTCGAACCGACCGCAAGGACCGGGACGGATTCTGTAGTCTGACACACTACCCTTTAGGCCATCGCTGGTCTTTCTTCGCCCACGTTTAGGGAACAGAGATAGGGAACCAAATTTAGATAACCAAATTTGATAGGGAACCTACCTCTTTAAATTTGGTTTCCTATCTCTCTAAATTTGGTTCCCTATCTTCTTTGGCTAGGGATCGATTTTTCGACAATTGTCGAAACTTCAAATGCATTTTTCTCTCGAGAAATGAAACCTAACTAAACCCTTGCTATTAGATCTTTTCTGAGTCCCCTCAAATAGATATGATTGCAGCTTGCGGTGTGAATGCGTGCACGAGCATTCACTCGAAACGATCGACCCTCTCCCTTTTCCGTTTCTTTCTCAAAATCTCGAAATTCTCTTCAGAATCTTCTCAATATCACTCAATCATTTGTTACAGGGAAAGAAAGAGAAAAGGAAAAGAAAAAGGCGCGAACTAAACGTCAATATTTGGCCTTGAGGGGTGAAGGGGTTCTCTTGAAGTCTTTCGAGATCTCTTATCGTTTGTCTAAGCAACAATTCGACTACTTATTAAGAAAGGATTCAAAACTGATTAGAAAAACTAGAAAAATTCAAAATTCTAGCAATTTATCTTCCTTAAAAAGTTCGATTTACTCACCGAGTGGTCGATTTGGAGCTGGTGGCTTTGGCCGAGTGTCACGACAGCAAATTGAGCTGTAATTTTAGAAAATCTTTAATAACGGCTTTTAATTCAGCTAATTTTATGCAGTAGATCTACACTACTGGACAATGAAATATGATATTTGAAAAAAGATTGTCACTTTCGCGCGTCTGTAGCTCCCTTGTCTTTACCGTACTTCTAAATATTAATATTACTATTGTGTAGCGCTTGAAAAGAGCTTTCAGAAAATGTATAACACTAATAGGTTAAACTCAAAGACAAGAGAGTTACAGACGCACGAAAGTGATGATCTTTTTTCAAATATCGTATTTCATTGTCCAGTACTGTAAGTATGACTAAAAGAATACAGTAAAATTGGATAATGAACCAAGAAATCTGACTGGTTGAGTAGATTTGGAGAACTTGGGAGAACAACACTTACAACTCGCAAATTTGCATTTGAAAGCTGTTCTTTTTCAAGTATTTGATAGATATTTGATAGATTTTTCAGGTATCTGATAGAATGTTTTGTGATAGATAAGTACCAAATAACTTTGCACAAACTCACCGTCCAAGCACAAAGCTCTGATCACAGAGATAACCAACAGGGCAATCGCCGAGAGTCGACGGGCGACAATACGTGAAATCACCGCTGATGATCAATGGATCCGCGTTGAATGGACACACTGAAAGGTTGAAATTTTAAAGGCGAATTTTTCAGCTTTTTTTTAGAGACAAACTAAATACAAGAGCACAAGAGCATAAGTTGATCTGATTTTACTTAAATCAATCTTTAACTTTGAGTCAGTCTACAGTCTTTAGTCTTCATCATTCCAAGCAATTCACCAATTCACAGTTTCACAAAAATATTCTCATTGTATCAATGTTTCCATCAAGTCAGCCTCTAGTCTAGTCGATTTTTGTAGTTCTAAGTATTTCAAATAGAGTCGTTTGAATGGCTGAAAAAGGAAGCCAAATAAATGTTTCTTCCCATAGTGAATCGGCGCGGGTGTTCGAGTGCGGTTCAATTTTGGGGACACTGGGGAGATTTCAATGAGTTTTTACACACCAAAAAAGAAGAAAGGGAATACCTGAGGATGATCACACAGGGCACTCGAACATTCCCGAAATTCAAGCACCCCAATTCAAAGGTGATTCTCCCGGCTTCGACCCTGATCTTTTGTAGTTCTAAGTATTTCAAATAGAGTCGGCTTCGACCCTGATCCCACTTGATTTCAATAAGTTCAATAAGTTCGACTATTTTCGAGAATCCAAAACGTTTTCTTAAATAAATCGTTATTATGCATTTCTTTATGGAAATTGATTGTGAACTGGAATTGGAATTGGAATATTGCATCATTCCGAAGACTGGATCGACGATCACTCGTCGAATACTCTGCGACGTCTTACATGAGTACAAGGGAATCGCCTACAAGCAAGAGCTCGACATTGTCCGCGAAAGGTTTAAGACTCTAGTCGTTTAAGCGGCACATGGTTTATGGGTGTCCAGCTTAACGCCTGCTTATTCTCTAATCATGTGCAATAGAAAACTCATTCTAGGAAAATCCAGTCTTGTTCTACAGCTACAGTAACCCATCTACAGTCTCATGAATCCCAAAACCCTTGGATAAAATAGATAAAAACATAGTTAATGTTAAAAACATAGTTAATGGATAATCTCTGAGCATTGCCAAAAAAATTATCTAAAGATAATATCATATTTTACTTGATTTAGATGACTTGGGCACTTGATAAACTTTCTTTTTCTTCCTTTCTCTTCTTCCTTTCTCTTCTCCCTTGTCCTCTTTCTTTCCTGGTAAACAGATACCCGATAGCTCAGTGGTTAAAGCATCTCTCCGAAAAGCGAAAGCGAGTAGGAAAGGTCAAGGGTTCAATCCCCTATTCGGAAATCTTTCTTTGCCATTCCTTACTATTACCTTCCCTCCTTCTTCACATCCAAACTCATCCCTCTCTTTTCCTTTCTCCTTCCCATTCCAGCTTTCATTCATTTTACAGTATTCGAACTCTCGATATATCGTAAGCCGGTCTAGCTCTCCAAGGTTACCGTATTAATTGGGTTACGGTTTACAGTAGCCAAGTCATGATTTAAAGTGCCTAAAGCTGTACGGTGACGCTAGAAACTACTTGGGTTCACTGTAGAATCAACTAACGGGAACTATGATAGCCGATGATAGCCGAATCATGTTTTCTATTGAGAGACGAAAAGCCAGTTGGGTCAGCTCTAATTGTTTTCATTTTGCTTCTACTGGAGAACTGTTGAAAGAGCTAAGAGATGAGATCTAGTGCAAAAAAAGTTCCCGTGAAATTCTAAGAAATTATTCGAATATAAAATTTTTATGGAACAACGGAAAATCCGAATTTTGAAACACTTTTTAGAAGAAATTTTATCTTTTAGAAGAAATCTTTTTAGAAGAACTCAGCTTTTGAAACAGTGTTGGCAAAATTGAGTATTTCATATTTCATTAGTCTGCTTCTAGATGAAGAAATGAGGTGCTCAATTGACCGTAAAGATGGGAAATCGGGCTATTTGTTTAGTTGCTTTTTCACGGGCTTTTCTTTCTTTCCTCACACCAAATCCATCTGAAGAAAAAACAAAAAAGAGAGCCGTGCAAAAGAGCCGGGAAGATGCACGACGAGAATCTTTCTTTTTTTTTTAAGAAAAAAAAGATGGGTGAAGGGGTTCACAGGGGTGTTCAGCGCCTCCTTCAATCCGATGATCCCCTTTCTTTTCATTTTCCTTTCACGGCCTCTTAACCGCCCGTCATTTCCCTTGAGAATCCCTTTGTTTTCCTTTTTTTCTCTTCAGAATTTCAGTGTTCAAAACACAGAAAAACATTGGGAAATCTTGGCTCTGGGAAAATGCTTTGATTCTTCGATTCTGTCTCTGGTTCTAAATCAGAAAGCAAAGATTTAAAAAAAAAACAGTTTGAAATCAAATAAACCACTTCAAACTTCATTTACTAAGCCTTAAAAACAACAACTTATGGGAAAATACTGAAGAAAAGAACAACGCTAAGTATGCTTTCTTTATCGTAAAAGGAATTAACTGAAGAAAGTCATGTGAATCAAGAAGTCAACAATATCCTTCCTATTCCTATACCAACATTACCAATAAAGAAAAAAAAATCGAAATAGCTCTCAAAAACAAACCATCTCTATTGTCAACAGGCGCCTGAGTTGTGGTCACTTTAGGCGTTGTTGTCACCGCTTTTTGTGTAGTCGTCGTTGTCGGCAGCGTCGAGTCGGTGCCAAAACCAAAAAGCCTAAATATTTCTTGATAATTCTGAATAATAAACTTATTATTTGAACGTTTGAATGCTTAATGCTTAAAGCTCAAGTTTGATTGATTGATTTGAAAAAAAATTGATTTGAAAACCTAACAGAGAGATGACCAAGCAAACCTTCAAAGTACTACAACTTGAGCTTTAAGCATTAAGCATTCAAACGTCCAAATAATAAGTTTATGAGTGGTCATCTCTCTGTTAGGTTTTCAAATCAATTTTTGTTGAAAGAAAAGAAAGTTAACTGTTAACTGTTAACAAGTAAAAAGAGTTCGAATTTGCTTGATCATTGTGGTTTATCAAGCGGTTTATCAAGCGGTTTATCAAGCTGTTTATCAAGCTGTTTATCAAGCGGTCTATCTCTTTTTTTAGTTTATCTTTTTATCCATTTACCTCAAAATGGTTTGTGCGAGATCTCCCTCTCCGACTCCTTCCGGGAGACTTTTTCGATTAGCGACGATCCATTGTCGCAATTGTTCGGTCGTTGCCGGGCTACCAAGTACTAGAAAAATTTGCTTTTAAATGCTAATCAAGGAATTCTTTTGGATAAGTCTTTTGGGTAAGTCTTTTAAATAAGTCTTTTAAATAAGTCTTTTAAATAAGTCTTTTAAATAGGTCTTTTAAATAAGTCTTTTAAATAAGTCTTAAAAAATCACTTAACCTCAACCAATGAGGAATAAGATTTTTTTAAAAATAAACCTAATATTTGCAATTAAAATTCAATTATTAGGCAAGACTAGTTGAAAAAACAAGCTCACTGCTTTTCAGTCGTCATTTTTTTGAATATCGTTCACAACAAAAATGTTTTGAAGAAGATAGATCAAACATTTGTTGTCTTTTCTTTTCAATTCCTTTCTACTTTAAAACTCTAGCTATATCAACCCCAAAATGAAACTTCTTTTTACAAATTGAAGCAAAAATCTGAACAAAGCTTGCACAGAGACAAAAGGGAATGTTTTGAAGAAGATAGATAGATAGATAGAAGAAGAAGATAGATCAAACATTTGTTGTCTTTTCTTTTCTTTTCAATTCCTTTTCTTTACTAGATCTCTCAATGGTGAAAGAGAGTTTAAAAAGGGACCGGCTGCAAAAAAAGAAAAAGGAAATGAAATCTGAGGAAAGCGACCCAGATTTGGACATCATTCAGTACAAGGATCGAGAACTCATCGAGAACAAGGCTTGACATCCCGATTTTTTATGGAATAGTTTTGATTTGAATGGAATAGGTCAGATGGGGGAGGTGTAATTCTCAAATAGAAATTCTCAACAAGATCCAATAGTAATCAAATAAAGTTTTTCAATTCAATTTCACCGTGATATCAAATCTCAGCTAGAAATCAGTAGTACCAAGAGTACAAAGAGTACAAAGGGTACCAAGAGTACCAAGAGTACAAAGAGTACAAAGAGTACCAAGAGTACCAAGAGTACGAAGTAAAATCAAGCGCTTTATCAAACTTTTGAGGTTTGGAATACTCATAAGATTATTTTGTTTAAAACCTTTTTATTCTATGCAATACCTGGAATTTCATGTTATCAACATAGCTATTCTGAATAAGTATTCGTTTACTAATCTAGGATTGTAAAACTTTGAGATTTATCGTATCAAATCTCAAGACAACAGCTCGTATCTATGGTTCTCCAAACATTAGAAGAAATTTTCAGTTATGGTAGTAGCTGAGTAGCAGCCGTTTTAACCAAACCTAGAGTTGCTGAATTGGCTTGAAATTGAGCTTTCGAAAGTATAAATCAAAAAAATGAGGCTCAACTTGAAAGAAGTTTTGTTTGTACTTTTGTTTTTAACTCAATCTCATTAAAAACCTCTTTATCGCTATTCAGTTTTTAAAAGTGTACTTTAATTAATAGAATTTTCTGATAATTTCCATTCTCAAACTCAGGATTTTCTCACAAATTTTTACCTGGAAGTACCAAGCAAAAGACGAGCCACAGATTTTTCGAGTGCATCGTCGTTGGGGAAGTCGCTCGAGGGGAAATGAGTGGCGTTCAAATCGAGCGTTCGAATACTGTAAAATGAATGAAAGCTGGAATGGGAATGAGAAAGGAAAAGAGAGGGATGAGTTTGGATGTGAAGAAGGAGGGAAGGACTGAAGCAAGACTCTTCGAGGGACTCTTGGAGGGGAGGGGAGGACTGGGACACAGCACCGCCCAGGGGAATCAAGAGAAGAGGCAAGACTGAAGGGACCGAGAAAGGAAAGGACTCAAGTACTCACCCGATCCCTTTTTGGAGAGATCAAAAGGACATCCCGCAAGAGAGAGAGAGAGCCTCTGAACCCGGTGAATGGATCAAACTGTGGCTATGATCGGGATCGATATCTTCTATAAAGAGCAATTGTAACTTAGGATACGGTAGCTTTTTGTAGGTACCTTTTAGAAAATAAAGAAACGTTTAGGTTTATCATATTCTTAATACCGAAATATCAAATTTTTCGATACTTAATACCAATTAGAGGCCAAGAGCAAGCATTCTGAACCAAAAAATAGAACTTCTTTTGCTCTGAAAAGTACGGTAACTGATTCTTTTAAACTTTATTTTCATTTTCTGAGTCGGAACTAGGGCAGATCAAAAATTTGTGCCTTGCTGGGATTCGAACCCGCGACCTTTTGCTTACCAGGCAACCATTACACCACAAGGCATTAGATTCCACAAGGCATTCGATTCCCCTGATTCCTGAGCGATTCGGTATTCGATCCCCTGGCTCCTGAGCGATTCGGCATTCGATTCCCCTGACTCCTGAGCGACTTAACTTCTGGCTTAAACTTAAATTATGGATCTGTTCAACTTGATTTCATTGATTAAACAGTTTTCTACCATCACTGCAGCCAGGATACGGCAGCTTTTCCAAGCGATACCTTTTCCAATTTAACAAAACGATAGTATTTTCAAGTAGAAACAATATCTCACTTGATAAACACAGTTTTTATATCATTGGGGAAATGGGAACGAAACGCTTTTGTTTTTTTTATGATCATCACCCAAAATTGAAATCTATTTTCCCCACAAAAACCCCACAAACGTTTCCCCATTTCCCCAACGTTTCCCCAACGATCAACAAATCTTCTATACAACTTTTCCAGTTGCAATATTCTTTGCGAAGTGTGAAATGTGAATTAACACTTCTTCGTGTGAAGCTTTGTGAGTGGAAAAGCTTTCGTTTTCTTTCTTTTCCTCGAAGAAGGGTGTCTGTCTGATCTCCTTTTCCAATCATAAGTCGTTGTCTTTGTTTAGAAATGAAGAGAAATGGTTATGCATTGGATTAGAAGACAAATATACACAACAGACCTATAAACAAGAAACGGAAACGGAAAAGAAAAAGGAAACGATCATCTGATTGTCTTCACCGCTTTTGTTCTTTGGTGTTAAATTTTTCGCTTTCTTGTGCTCAAGTTTTGCTTTTGAGAAAGCTAAAAGATAGGGTTTTTAGACAAAAATGAAAAGATAAAGGCTTACAGGCTTATAGGCTTACAGGCTTACTAAAGGTGCATCTTAGAAAAGAAGTCCTCTAGTTACAGTAGTTCTCTGATTTTTAAAGTTTACGATAACTAAAGGTGAATCTTAGGCAAGCAGGTTACTTTGTTTAGCTACAGTAACCCAGCAATTCGTTCGTTTAAGCTAATACTAATTGTGTCACCTCGCAAAGCCCCTACAGTAGCTCCGGTTTTTAGTTTACGATAACTAAAGGTGATTTTAGGCAAGCTACTTTGTTTAGCTACAGTAACCCAGCAATTCGTTACTAGCAATTCGTTACTTGTTTTAAGCTAATAACTTTATATTATTTGTAGATCTGTACAGCTTAATCGAGCTGAAATCAGAATTATCCAATGAATAGTCCCTGGGGGCACTCAATCGCGGTGAAAAAAGGTGGAAAAAGGTGGAAAAAGAAGTGAAAAGTCGAGACTCGCAATTTGCACAATCTCGAGAATCCCTCATTCATCGAAAAGGTGAAAACGATCCACGATGTGGTGTGAAAAGTCGACGAGTTGAGATATCTCAATATCTTCACTCAACTTCCGCTTTCAATCCTAATGAGGCTCTTGATATCTTCAACAAATAGACAAACACACTACTTGATACTCTTGAGATTTTCCCCCCGAAAATAGTAGTACAATTTCATCGGGTACATGAAGGGAAAAGTGAAAAGTAAAGAAAAGTTACACTCCGAAAGGTTACATCGTCTAGCTAAGATTATGATCTTTATCTAATGTCTTACTGTAAACTGTAGAATTATTGTACTTGAAGTCTTGAAGTCTTGTTAAATATTTTATTGAAGGTTAAATATTGAAGATGAAGAGCAAAGATGCTTTTCTAAAATGTACCTTCGTGCTCCAATTACCGTAAGCTTAATTGAAGCAAGCAACCACAATTGCTTTACAGTAGAATTGTCCATTTTTGTTCAGTAGAATTGTCCATTTTTGTTCAATAGAATTGTACATTTTTGTTCAATAGAATTGTCCATTTTTGTTTAGTAGAATTGTCCATTTTTGTCCAGTAGAATTGTACATTTTTGTTCAGTAGAATTGTACATTTTTGTCTATTAGAATTGTCCATTTTTGTCCGGTAGAATTGTCCATTTTTGTCCAGTGGAATTGTCCATTGTCTGAGGCCTAAGCTACGCTAACTTTTTGATTGAACTTTCATCAATTCATTTGGCAGATTTTAATTTCAGATTCGGATTCCTCATATCCGATTCTATAAAGTGCATCAGATATCCAGACAAAACCTCACGTTGAGTTTTGCCTAGTTTAAGAATTCTACCTTCTTGTAGCCGAGAAATCCTGAAAAAGTAGCCGTTGAAATGGCCAAATCTCGTTTTTCCCTTGTAATCCTATATTGAAAATCAGATCGACAAATAAAGTTCGAATTCTACTTTTCCATCCTTTCAAGCCCTCTAAAAGCATTCTGACCTACTTCCCATCGACTCAAAAAGTCTCTAGTCTAAGTCGTGTGCAATCGAAAACCTTTATCAAAAAAAAATTCGTTGAACTCTCTCGGAGACCATTCGGGGTCAAAAAACCAAGGGAGACTATTGAATGGGAAACCCGTTCGCAACACTTTTTTCCAATACACTTTTTTCTTTCCAGGAGTGTGGGAGTGGGGGTATTTGTGTTTCTCTCTCGTGTGTGAACATGGTGTTGAGCAAGGTGTGAACAATGTCTCTTCTAACAAAACCCTTCTCCAGGCCTTTGTTGCTAGTTCTGAACGACTCCAGGTCTCCCCCACAGTTCCCACGCCATCCCGTCCCTCTTTTTTTCATCTCCAGACCGTTCGGGGCTTGTGTTGCAAATCAGGAAAGGCTTTTCCCCATCTTTTTCTCTTTTTTTTTGATTCTTTTCTATTATTGGAAGAGGTGCTTTTGAAAAGAGAATGAAAATGGAAAATGGTTTCAGTTTTTTTTGGGTAAAGTGGAGTGTGAAACAGGAAGAGTCGACTTCGAACGTCTAGACAAATCAAAGGGGATCTGAAAAACAAAACACTACATTCATTAGCGCCATGAAACGGGCTTTCACCTGATCTGAAACGATCGCTGAGAGAAACACAATCTAATTGTGTGTGCCAATGGATAGTGAACCTTTCAAGTTTCATTTCCCAAGATGATAAAGCATTGCTTATCTATGGTACTTTCTACTCTTTGCTCTTTATGAATTTTGATCATTCCAATTGGCAGACTCAATAAAATGAACACCGGCAATCGATTGCCCGACCTCGAAAACCCGCGGGTACAAATTTATAGCCAAATATCTTCTTTTTATATCATCAAAGTAAAAATCGCTGTGTAAATGACGAGGTGTTCTTTGTGCGCGCACGCAATCGCGCTTCATCTGGCACACGCTCCCAATAGATACCTGTTCTTATTTCGAATCAACGAGTGGAATCAAGCAGTGAATGGCTGAGTAGGCATTGTGGTTCGGAGCCCACTATAGCCGAATTCGCGAGGGTCAATTCTCTCCCGAAACTTTGCTCTATTTTTCTTACAAATCCCAGATTCCTCCAAACGAGAACCGCCCGAAAAAGTCAAGCTTGAAAAGCTGATTTTGTCTTGATATTGGGTTGTCCAGTTATGAATGCGCGTTTTTTACTATTTTGTAAATTTCTCAAGATACCGAAATCAAGAAAAAGATATATATGAGTATTATTCGAAAGCTGAAGATCTCCTCTACATTTTAATATAAAAAGCTTTTGAATTTGTCCAGCTTTTGGGCAAATTGACTGCACAGAAGAAGAGGTGGCCAAAAAATGGAAGGGTGTCTTTGGATCAAGTTTTGGCTCCGCTCAAATTGAGTTAACCGTTTGATATTTGGCTAATAGATATAGCAATACAACCTTTTTTTAGAATATAACAATTTCAGAGCATCTTTACTTTTCTTTTCTTTTCTGGGCGGTTATTTTACACCATCAAACTTGAGGAATAGCTAAGCTGAAAGGGTTTTTTTTTCGAAAGCAACCTCTCCCTTTGAGCAGTCAATTTCCCAAAAAGTTGAATGAATTCAAAAACTTTTTATTCCAAAATGTAGAGGAGATCTTCAGCTTTCGAATGATATATAACACTCATATGCATCTGTTCGATATCTTGAGAAATTTACAAAATAGTAAAAACGCGCATTCATAACTGGACAACCCAATAAATCGATTTACTTTATCCATTTCTAAATTACAAAATTCATCCAAATTTTTATTACTCCTCGCCGCCAGCTCAAACTTTGACCCATCAAACTTGGAAAGATCGGAAACGCGATAGATAGAAATTTTTATTACTACATCCACCTGTCGACAATTTGGTTTTAATAAGAATCTTTCCTAATTCGGTGTCAGTTTTTTTTTCTTTTAATCACTCCTTTAAAGAGATGAGTGATTAAGAGTCAATTTTTTCAAAGAAAGACAACAGTTCGGTTCGAGGATTCTCTCTTTTAAATTCAGGTTTACCCAAAATATTGCTTCTTTGAAGTTTGGATGTGAAGAGAGACGGCTGGGTGTAAGCATACATGCTTAGGACACCCTTTCGCACCACTCCCGAAAGTGATAAAGGAAAACAAGAGCCCCAACCCTGTCGCCAAGATAAGCAATGTCCAAAAGACAAGAGGATCGTGCTGTAAAGGCGAAATGAAACGGGACCTCGTTGACCAACAGGCCAGTCCTTCTTCAGTTCGCCTTCTCTTTCCTCCCAACTCCTTTTTGTTCTTGTCACGTACTCATCGGCATTCCATCGCTTTCTTTCTCATCACTTTCCAACCGGGAACTCACACCTTTTTGTTTGTCGAGATGCAAATTCCTTGCTCTCCTCGCCGCCAGCTCAAACTTTGACCCATAAAATTTGGAAAGATCGAAAAGGCGATAGATAGAATGTAGTTTGAAAGGTTGAAACACTTGGAACTAGAAACTGATGAAACTGATGAGGCGGTAAACTCTACACAATTTTAGAAATGTCAAACTTTAGTCGATCGGAAAAAACTGGATAGTGTGTGAACAATTTTTAGGATTATTTTGGTTATTGATTCAATCAAAATCATTTTTATATGAGCAAATGCGGAATTAAATCTAGTTTCTAAAAAAAACAAACAGCTAGGGAAAATTTGAAAGAACTTAAGAAAGAAATTTGAAAGAACAGGATTGCGAAAGTTTTGCGGTGAAACTTAGTATTTGCTAGGTCTAATGAAGTCTAGAACCCGGGCCAATGATAAAAGTGTGTCTTGACCATCATCAGAGCCACCAATTCCTTCTAACACCTTAAACTTTGACTATCGAACTTTAAACTATCACTATCTAACTATCACTTTAAAAAATCATCTTATTTGGCGTTTGAAAAGCATTTATAGGTTTGATGCTAAATGGTAGATGCCTGAGAAATTTCTCAAGGAATTCAATTAATAAAATCTAACCGATTCTCAATTAAATCTGTAATCCGTCATCGTAATCTAATACAGTTTTTGAATTGATTTATTCACTCAAACGTAACTGTTATAACTAGAAGAATGACCAAATTAAAGCTGTTCTTTGTGCAGACAAACGCATGTCTTCTAGCGCATTTGATGCTAATTTTCAAAAAGATTGAGAGTGTTAGAAAGGCTGGCGTTTCTTTGAGACACCTTTCTGGCTACTTTTTTTTTGCTTTAGAAACGCGCAGGTACGCGGTAGATCCTTGAGAAATTACATTTTACTCTGGTACATTTTACTCTCAAGTTTAGAACTTTATAGCCTTTTGTAAAAACTCTTTTGTCAAATATTTTATCGTAATCTTGGAAAAGGAAAATATTCTTTTAAATAAATATCACACCGTTTCACAAAAAACAAATTCTCTTGGTAAGGGGGGGAAATGGAAGGATTTCTGAGCAATCTTTGGGTCAAATGATAGGGTAATCAATCAAAATCAATCAAAATCAATCAAAATCAATCAAAATCAATCAAAATCAATCAAAATCAATCAAAATCAATCAAAAATAAATAGAGCACCAAATAAATTAATTGAAAATTGGAAAAAGAATCACAAAAAAACACCAGTAAGCATCGGGGTTTTTTTTTTAGTTTTTAGCACAGGTTTATTTATTGGGGTCAATGAAGAAATACTCGTTAGATTTGATGGAAGTTCGTGCATTTCGATTTGGATTTGGACTTGGATTTGGAACTTGGAAATGGATTCACTTTTAGAAATATAAGATTTCAATGAAAAAAATTTCACTTTCTTATCTCTGGTTCGCAGAAATATTTGCCGGCAAAGAGTTTTCGGCGAATCATCGAAAGATGGAATGTATCCGAGACATCCAATTGGATACTTGCACCGGATAATGACGCTTCGGAACACTAAAAATTCGATGTTCTTTGTTCGTGTATTCTATGTATTCTATTCTATGTAAACATTCGTCAATTCAATCTTGATTCGCTAGGCTTTAAAAACAACAACTTATGGGGAAATATTGAAGAAAAGACGCTAAGTATGCTTTCTTTATCGTAGAGGGAATCAACTGAAGAAAGTTAAGTGAATCAAGAAGTCAACAATAGTTTTTGACGAGAATTCGAAAGGTTTTCGATGATCGAAAAATCTAGGACTCATTAAATGTAGAGCTTTCTTAGCTAAAGCCATCTTTATTAGGCTATGAACAAGAATACCGCAAAGTTTTAGTCACTTGTCATATTACAATATGCTGGAATAAGCATCAGCTTTCAATCTTTCCATTTAGGTATTTAAATAAATAAAGCTTTTCTTCTTGAGTAGTACTGTAAGCGGTCAGAGTTTCACTTTGTCTTTACAGTATCTTAAAACTCATGTATTAACACATTCGACACTTTTGAGTGTACAGCCGCGTAGTCGTTACTGTTTTACTGATAATTTGGTGTAAATTCAAAGATAAACTAAGCTAAAAAACTCATTCGATAGCTCTGAATTTTCTCTTGAAAGCTAGTAGAAAGTTATCGAAAACTTTCTGCGAAATAAACAAAAAAACCCTTAAAAACTACACGAAAAATAATTGTCATTAATACAGCTCACTGGTGAGCCGTTTCGTTATGAATGTGTTAAAGTAAAGTAGGGAAATCCTTTGTGCTTTTGTGCTTAAACAAAGCTGACGCATTTCTATTCCTAATTGTTCTAGAATGAAGATTAAAACTTTCGTCTAAAATGAAAGCTATCACAATCCTCTCTGGTAATCCTAAGCGATTAAAAGTTAGCCTTGATTTTGAGTTAGCCTTGAGCCTTGAGCCTTGAGCAAACCCCGTTTTCTTTGTTCCTTTACCTGAAAATTGACATGTGTATGTGATGGGGCACTCGGTCCAACTCCTTCACTCAATCTCAGCCTTGCTTTCAACGATCCATTCAATTGTCCCTCCCGGGAAAGCTCGGTTAACGACCAACAAAGAGTTGATGAGTCGGATTGCCTGGAAAGCAGGGAAATTTAGGTTTTTAATCTTCATACTCATTTTAATTTCCTTCTGACACCAACAATGGTACACAAATATCAATTATTTACATCACTACAAATCCAACATTTATAGTACAAAGTAATATTGTAAAATTACCCTCAAGTCTCGAGTATAAGTTCTGCCTTAATTTCCATTCGCTTTAATTGCTTTGAATTTCTTTTTGTTGGGTTTTTATACATTTTTATTGTTATATAAACTTTTATTATTGTTCTTGGAGCGCTGGGATACTACAGGGTGACAGCCTATCACCATTGCTATTTGTTATGTGCATGGATACATCCAGACGATAGTGTTTGAAGAAGACGCTGGAAAGCATCTCTTTCGACCGTCGACGTGGACTTTGGCCGGATGAAGAGGCCAGGGATCACCATTGGCCAGGGATCCATAAGACTGAGCACCGGAGAGGAGGCTAGTTGCTCCGGACGCGCCGAGCCACGCCCGGAGCAACAAATAACAGCATAAAATTGCTATAACCCTCAATAAATTTACTTCTATTATTGTTCTTAAAAAGCAAAAAAGTTATGCTGCAGCGGGGTTCGAACCCTCGACACACCGCACCGGAGACAGCCGTCAATTTGCATACGAAAACCAAACAGAACTTATACTCGCGACTTTAGGGTAGATTTCCTTGTTCCTTGTTGCTTTTAGTACAATTTCTTGGTACAAGTGCCACAAAAATTGTTCTGCTTTTTATAAACAGACAATTAGTCACCTCTTCCAAACTCGATTACAACTCACCAAGCAGCCGACGGATCAGTGATCACATTCTCGACTCCACCATTCACTTTCGTTGAAAAGCTCACGTTCAACAAAGCAGCAGATACTGGGCATTCGGTATTCAATCTAAAAGATTAATCCTTTATGCTTACTACTTTTTTTTTCTAACCTGTAATCAATAAAAATATCAGTTGTCTCGGGTTCAGTCTTCCAAAAGGAAACCAGATGCAATGGAGGTTCGATTTTTTCGTTTTCTTTCAACTCGTAGCGAAGTACCTGAAAGAACGTTATATTGATTTTAATGTACCTACCATAAATACTGTAATAGTGCTACCCCATCCCCCTCGTACAGTCGCGTAGTCGCAAAAGTTGCAACCGGATGCTTTAAGCTCGGATTTAAGCTTTAGTATTTCATTTTTTTCAAAGCGCCCGTACTTTCAAAAAATGCGTCTTTGGTATCAAAAAATAGCCCTGAAATTCAGCTATTTTTTGATACCCAAGCGCGCATTGTAGCATAAACCAGTGTCGAGAAAAACTCGTTCAAAGCTAGACTACGCAACTCTCCGCACCGTCATTATGGGGCTGGGGTACTATTACAGTATTTACGGTACCCCAGCACTGGAAAAGATACAAAATCTAACCTCAGCATTGTAAAACGGTAGCTCAGGTTTGGTATCTTGTTGCTCGCGGAGCCATTTCGAGAGCGCTTGACGATCAAAGGAATATCGATGTTCGTCGTTTCCGTGTCCAGCGGATATCAGCAACTACAAGATTTTCTTACATTTGAAATCTATTATATATATAAAAGAGCAGTGTCTGCCTGTCTTTCGGCTAGTTTCTTTTATAAAAATCCTCCTGTTACCTCTTTATTCGGCAGCACAGCTTTAATCCTTTCAGCAGAAACGAGTCGAAAAGTGAGCGCACTGATGTTATTCGAGAGATCGGTGAGAGTCGGGATTGACGTTGAAGCAAAGGAGATCATCACCGTTCCGAACACTCGAACCACGCGACTAAAAACAGGTTTATTATTTGAAGTTCTTTGTTGTAATCATTTCTCAACTCACCTCGTCAAATCAGCTCCCTTGTACCAAGCGTGACAATACTCATTCATCGCCATTGCAACGGGTACACGATGCTCTGAGATGTTTGCCTGGAATTTCATTTAACAGTTAATATTCTATACTATAGCATTAGTTTATTTTATATTTGATATTTGATTTTTGATATTTGATATTTCCTATTTCCTATTTCCTATTTCATATAGTCTTTTTAGGAATAGGCTAGGAATACAAAAAAAAACTAGGAATACAGCTTTTAAGCTAAGAATGAAAGAAAACTGTCGACGCCAGGATTCGAACCCGCGACCTTAACCGCGACCTCTCGCTTACCAGACGAACGCTCTACCAATGAGTATTCTATACTATAGTATGCTATACCAATGAGCTACACCTCCACTTGTCCCATTCCCGCCAAGGCCCTATATCACAAGTTCAATATTTTTCTTTCACCTGCATCAAATTGATTGTCGAATTCGAGAGCGATGAGGAGAGAGCGAGCTCGCTCGAAGCTGCACTCAAATGAAGACCCCAATCTTGTGAACCCATTGAGTCCTAGAAAGCTTTAGATCTTAATTTTTAAAAGAAATTCTGAGAATTGCTGGCTAACTCGTACAATTAAGGATGCTTTCCTTGCCGGATTTGTCTAATCGAATCGATCAAAAACCATTGGTACTACCTGATAGCCAAGAATTTCCCGATTAAGTAATCGAATCGCCATTTTTCTGCTTTTCAAACATTTCCCTTACCCTTTTATTCATTAGCGTAGCCGTTGTCGGGGTGTTACTTCGTGGCCTTGCACGAGCCATTCCGAGAATCGGCGCCGCTCCCATTGACGCCGAGAAGCTGAGCGGCACGTTGCTTCGCGCAAAATCTGCTTCTGAAAATCCTCTTGTCTCATTTAAACTGTGCTAACTTTAAGCTGGCTCAGGCTCAGGCTCAGGCTTAGGCTTAGGCTTAGTTCAATGGTAAGCGCCTACCGACCATTGAACTTATTCCTCAAATGCTCATCGCCGGTGTGCGCCGCTCTCAACGGCTTCATCCCGCCGCCGAGTGATTGCGAGAATGGAGTACGGTGACTCGAGGTGCTCCACGGATCCTGAATTTGGCAATATTCTAATTTAAAATGGAGTATTCGAAGTAAGCAAAGGAATGGTTGAACCCAAGACGATCTAAACGATTCAACGATTAAAATTGAGTTCAACCTGCTTCTCGTGTACATTTTGAGATCAAAATTTTCAAACGCACACTTTCTGGTGCACTTCATTCTCGAAGTAGCAGTTGGTTTTATGAGAAAAATGAGGATTTCAGCGCACCAGAAAGGGCAGAAAGATTCTTGAGCACAAAGTACGCCTACGAAACAAAAACCGGCTTCGAAGTCTTCTAGAAAAGTTTGATCTCCAGCTTACTTTATCAAAAGTGGAACTCCTGCCCAGCGTGATACTTCCAATGGCATCTCTCAACTCGTCAACAGATGCATTTCTCTGGCTTGACCCCAACTCGGCCGGCTTTATCGTCAACGCTCGGATTTTCGACTTTTGCATTTCGTTTTGATCCTGAAATAGGTTAACATTTTGAGAATTTTATTATTTTTTTTGTGGTAAAGCGAAAGCAGATGATTTCTGAATAGCTAACTCATTAAAAACAGATTGATCTAACCAATTTCTCAGCCAATTCTTCCAACCTCATCATCACTGGACGAACAGCTACTCCATTGTGGTCGATCTTTCGTTCGATCATTTTGTTGTTCAGATGGGCGAATCGTGTACCCATCAGAATCGACGATTAGATGATTCGAGTTGGGCGCACCGCCGTTTAGCTAAAGTACCAAAATTACCATTAAAATCGAAATTCATCTGTTTCAATTGCTGTTTCAGATAGGGATTTAACGAGATAACATATTTTCTAGGTTTGTCGCGGGTACTGTGACGCAATGGAGTGTGGTATGTGGAATTTGTGCCGGGGGCGGTCGGGATTTCGGAGGAGATCCGTCCCAGGGATGGCGCCCAAAGCGTCGGGCTCGGCTCAGTCTCTCATCGCTCCTTCTCCGTTGCCGATTCCAAAAGGGAACACTATCTATTGGGAGCGTATGTCAGATGTTGAGCGATTGCACAATCGCACAAAGAATGCACAAAGAACGCACAAAGTCACTTTACACAGGGATTTTTTTTTGTAGATGGCTCAAAAACAGGATATTGAGCTTTAAAGTTGTACCCAGAGGTTTTCGGA
The DNA here is from genome assembly GCA_958450365.1 of Mesorhabditis belari. NCBI lineage: Eukaryota > Metazoa > Nematoda > Chromadorea > Rhabditida > Rhabditidae > Mesorhabditis > Mesorhabditis belari. The sequence goes on along the minus strand of CAUEEP010000758.1, from coordinate 2,003,039 downwards.
GTCGGGCAATTGATTGGCGATGTTGATTTTATTGAGTCTACCAATTAGACTTAGCTTTTTGAAAAAGATTCCCCTAATATCACAGATATATAAAATTGAATCCCTCACCGTTTTCTCCTCACTCCGACAACTGCTCGCCGTGCTTAACGCGTCGTCGGCACTAAAAACGATGATACTTAAATGAAATCGATGCATTCCCATAACTTTTCACCCTTATTTTACTCAAATTTTATGCCTTTATTTATCTCCTTTACTCGATTCTAAAAAGCCAACGTCTCAAAATAGCCTTTCATTTTTCATGGATCCCTCAAAAAATCTCAAAAATTGTTTACAAATCGGAAAGCTTTTGTTTATATTTTTTTTGATGTCTCTTTTATGAAGATATCCTGAGGATTAGAAACTATTTTGTTTCCATCGAAAAACGATCTTTTTCCGGGTGATCAAAATGGAGCTCAGTTTATCAATGAATCAGAATGGTCATCAATCAGATGAATCAATCAGAATGGTCACCAATCAGAATGGCCATCAATCAGATGAATCAATCAGAACGACCATCAATCAGATCAATGAATCAGAATGGAAATAAATCAATCAGAACGGTCTAGAACTAGGAAAAAATCTAAAGTAAAACCTAAAAGATTTTTTATAGCCTTTTTTAAGAGTAAAACGAACTTCTCCGGTCTCGGCACTTCTCCGGTGAAATCGATATTCGAGTGTTTCTTCTTGCTTCCCTTTCGAAATTTCAGAAAACCTAAAACGGAAATTAAACGGTGAGAAAAAACATTTTGAGAAGTTTTATAGTTTTTATAGAAAGCTTGGCTTTGTTTGGCTTTGTCTCGCTAACTAGAAATTCAATTTTGGGCTTAAGCTTAGGCTTGTTTGTTTTTTTTTGAATTTTTGCTTTAAAAACAAGTTTTATTTTTTCATTCGAGAACGTGTAAGAACTTTGATGAGTTTTAAAAGGAAAGTAGATTTCCTTTTAACGATTTTCCTTAACGATTTTTCCTTTTCAAATTTCCTGTACGAACGTTTTCTGAACGACGCGGGAGCTGATCCGGATCCCCGTTCGCGAGAGCGAATCTGACGATCGACGTGTGTGAGACAAATATTTCGAGAATTTAGATCAAAATCCCGATTCTTCTCAAGGTTCTTCTCAATTTCAGAAGTCAATTTTTTCGATTTCTCAATGAAAAACGGTCCAGAAGCTGTTCGACCCAACATAAAATGATCGCTTTGCGGGGGTTTAAGTGAGGATTTCTCTCTCGCTGATTGACAACAACGATCCAGTGACGAGGATTTACGCGTTTTACGCAAATATTCGGGAAAGAATAATTCTTGGAGGTGAAGCATTTTGTGGATATCGGAGAGCTGAAAAGCTTTGTGGATATCGGAGAGCTGGAAATGCGGTCAGTTTTCTAAACAAAATTTAGAACAGAATGAAGAAATTTTGAGCTGATAAAGGCAAAAAGGTCTTCTGGAAGTAAAAGATCTTCTGGATTTAGTTTCAAAGGGAAATTTGAATGGAATGCAATCAGAAAGGTGTTCACGAAGATAGGAAATAAGAAATATTTAAAGAAATATTTACCGTATTTGTTCGAATAGAAGACCGGGTAAAGAGTATGATCGCGTACTCCTGCGTAGCAGCCCTTTTTAAAATTTCTTTTCTGCATAAAAGCTTTCAATCAAGTGCTATAGGGCTGGAAAATGGCTCAAAAATCTGTTAGCTCATGTCGTATTTTTGAGTCATTTTCCAGCCCTATAGCACTACATTGAAAGCTTTTGTGCAGAAAAGAAATGTTAAAAAGGGCTGCTACGCAGGAGTATGCGATCATACTCTTTACCCGGTCTTCTATTCGAACAAATACGGTATATAAAGCAAAATTTGATAAATTTAGTCATAAATTTAGAGAAATTTCATGATGAACGATTGAAAATTTTGCTCTACTGCACCAGAAATCTCCAGAAAGGCTTTAAGAATAAAAATCTTATAGGAAAGCCTAAAAATCTATTTAGACTATAATTTTGGAAATATTTTTAGAAGATCTAACAATTTCGGGAAAGACTTTCAGACAATATCAAAATTTTCCCCTTTTTAAGCCCCCGTCTTCTCCTTTGGAGTCCATGTGAAAACGATGAATAATAAGTGAAGCGGAAATTTTTCTCACAGAAGATCAAAGTTCAATACCAATACTAAGATCGATACCACAGAAGATCAAAAGTTCAATAATCTAGATCTAGATTTAGATCTACGAGTTCAAATTGTATGCAAAAAAAAAAACGAAAAACTCTGGAAGAAAGCGAACCAACGACTATCCGACCCCAATGTCGCTTTACTTGGCAGATCGGACGGGTCCGCCCACTAGGCTTATCGCTTGAGACCACTCTGATCAGCTGAGTTTAAACCAAGTATTTAAAGATGTTAAAGAGAAAATCCGGAATCCTCTGTAAAATAAAGAAATTTCCTTAAAAATCTTTAATTTCTTAACTGAATATTCGAATAAATCAATGATTTATCCGTTTTATTTTTGAAAATTCGAAATTTTCAATGAAGATTGCCGGAAATTGATGGTTTTTGGCTCATTTTCGACAGTAATTAGCTCAAAAAGTGCTCTGAATTGTTAACTTTTCTTTTATTATGCAATTTTTAAAAAGTTTTTGGTAATAAGATCAAAAATAGCAAGATATTTAGTTATCAAAGTTTACAATTTTTACAATTTTCAAGAAATTTTAAGATCTTCAAAGGTTTAGAAAAGATTTTGAGCATTTTGAGGAGGATTTTTGTCGCTTCACTAATCCCAACTAATCCCGCATATTGATTCAATCTTTTCAGGGGGCAATTTTTAAAAAAACTTTAAATATTGTTTAATATCTTCTAACTTATTTCTATTTAGATAAATGCTTTAATTTTAGCCAGCAATAGCTTTTTGCTTCCTTTCCACTGACCTCCCATCGAATTCGCCGTCTCCTCGGTGTCCGGGATGCTGCTTTGACTTGTGGTTTTTCTAAAAAAGTGAATCTGGTAATAAATTCATTGAAATGAGTACAAGCCCCAGAAAAAACTGATGCTAAACGCCTTTAGATTGTCAAGCTATTAGCAAACCCTTAGATTTATATAGCAGTTGGGTTTTTCTTAATTTTCACCGTTCAACCTTGAAACCCACTTTCTCTTCGGCAACCACATTGCCAATTTCTTCCCAGCTGTTCCGCCAAAACTTGTCGAGAATGGCGGTGTTTGTGGATGGGAAGATTGAGGAATTGGTGGGATATCCATTGATTCTTCGGAACGAGATGGAGAATCGGATCGGAGTGAAGTAAGAGGAGGGAGAGCTTGTTGGGGAAGGGCTTGTTGGGGAAGGGCTGCTTTGCGTTGATTGTTCTGAAGTTGAATGAGTTTTGAATAAGAAATAAATAACTAGATAAAACGATAGATAAAACTGACGATTTTGTTCTCTTGTTCATTCCAATTCATGGGCACTTCATCAAGCATCAACAAATCGTGAGCAGTCGGTGGCATCGGCGGTGGGGGATCGGATTTGACAACCTAGAAATGGTATAAGTAATCGGTCAAGTTGCAGATCAATTCCTAAATTAGTGCTAATGAAATTAGGCATCAAAATCTTCAATATTTCACCATTGGTTTTGAAACTTTCCAACTACAGAATGTTCAGTATTTACGGTGATAGATTGATAGATTCTTTTTGATCGATTAGCTCCCAAACCCCAAGTTCAGCCCTAATGTGTTAAGTGTTATTTAAAATATTGAAGCCCTTAATCTTGGCTAAATTTATCTATTAAAAGCTTTCCCGATTGGAGATATACAACTCATTGAATAGCGTTGAATTGAATCGCCAAAAATGGAGAGATCAACTAGTACGAGAGATCAACTAGTACTCCTTGAAGGGCTTGTAAAATGAGTTGTATATCTTCAATCGGGAAATTTCTAATAGAGAAACGTAGCGAAGATTAATAGCTTCAAGTTTTTACCTAATACTTAGCGTAAATACTGTAAGAGTACCCCACCCCTATAATGATGGGGCGGAGTGTTGGTAGACTAGCTTTGAACGCGTTTTTCTCGACACTGGTTTATGCTACAATGCGCGCTTTGGTATCAAAAAAATAGCCCTGAATTTCAGCTATTTTTTGATATCTAAGTGTGCATTGTAGCATAAATCAGTGTAGAGAAAAACGCGTTCAAAGCTAGACTACGCAACACTCCACACCGTCATTATGGGGGTGGGGAACTATGACAGTATTTACGGTAGATTAATAATTGACAGATCAATAATTTATCCTGGTGTCAATAAGCACTTAGAAATGGTATTTGTCTGTCGCTAAAAAACAGTTTGGCGTTGGAGGGACTCGAACCCACCGCAAGAACCGGGAAGGATTCGGTAGTCTGACACACTACCCTTTAGGCCAGTATTTACGGTAAGAAAGTAGGATTGAACTTGGAAGGTAAACTATCAAAAAAAGAAGTCGCCATAAATACTGAACACGCTGCGCATTAGTTGTCTACTAAAAACCCCAAAGATCAGCGCAACTTTTCACCTGTTTTCTTGAAATCGCTTTCCAAAATTCACCTGACTGCTATTTGAGCTTGATGGTTGTGATGTTCCCAATGATCTCTCACTGTCATCACCCAAATGGGAAACCAGTAAACCATCCAAATCCTCGAATGTCACTTGTTCTAAAATGAAATCATAGCAAGATTCAGTAGCTTTAGGGTTTACTGTAGACGATAAAATGCACTTTTAAGCTTTTCTCATTGAGTTTATAAGAATAGAGTGGTTTTCTAAAAGGCAGTTCTTTTCGAAAACTATCGTAATCAAACTACTACTAGCTCAATTTTTTGACTAACAAGGGGAGATCAAGTGAGCAAGGTGGTCAAATAGCATGTTCTATATACCTATCGACGCGGAATTTTACGCTGATTCCCAATATGGTTTCCGTTTTTGCTATACACTACCCTATCAAAAGTTATATGAGTTTAAAGTGGCTGAGTGGTAGCGCTTTTGGAAAGTCTTTGGGAAACTAACCCAAACGCTTTCGAAAAGTGCCGGTGCCTGAGTCGTAGCGCATAGCAAAACGCAAAACGGAAATGCCGGTGGCCGAGTTTGGGAAACTAACTTATCATAATTTGGTCTTGAGTTCGAAAATGCTTTGTAAAACTTTAAGCTCATATAACTTTTGATAGGGTAGAGTATAGCAAAAACGGAATACATATTTGGAATTAGCGTGAAATTCTGCGTCGGATGATATATAGAAAATACTATTTTGACCACCTTGACCATGATTCACTTGACCTCCCCCTTGTAAGTCTTGAATTCCTCATAATATCAAAAATAATACCAAAAATCGACTTATCAAATGAAAACTTGTTTAATTACGAGAGTTTTCTAAAATAGATGCCTTTTTAGAATCCAATTCTAGCTGAATTAAATTCGATTTTCACTCACGTGGTCGATCTTTTCCGGTGCCCGATTTTTTGATGAAATTCTCGATAAAACAAGAAACGTCAATGGCTTGAATTGACTCACGAAATTGTGAACACACCTAAAACAGATGTAAATCTAAAATCTAGATTAAATATGAAATAATTTGCTATTGAAATGTTTTCCCAATGCCCACCTGCAACGCAGCATTCATCGTGTCCTGTTGTTGCACCGAGTACGTCAATAAGTATTGTCTCAACGCCGAATAGTGATCCATATCCATCGCTAAATTCTTCGTTAAATTCTTTGCTCTAGTTATTCGATTTCTATCTGAATATCTTGATATCTATTACCGTAAATACTGTAATAGTACCCCACCCCCATAATGACGATGCGGAGTGTTGCGTAGTCTAGCTTTGAACGAGTTTTTCTCGACACTGGTTTATGCTACAATGTACATTTAGGTATCAAAAAATTGCCCTGAATTTCAGCTATTTTTTTGATACCTAAACGCACATTGTATCATAAAACAGTGGCGAGAAAAATGCGTTCAAAGCTAGACTACGCAACACTCCGCACCGTCATGATGGGGTGGGGTACTATTTACGGTATGCTTTTATATTCACCTTGAAATAGCGCACAAGCGTTTTCCATTTTCCTCTCGTATTGCACTCGGATTTGCTCGTATTTCTCGACGTATTGACGGTACTCTTCTTTCGCTTTCAGTAGCTTTGATTCAGTCTATAGTTTTGGTTATCTTTATAATTTTATAGCCTTTTATTATTGTACATATTTGTAGAATACTCTCAGTGAATTCAAGAGAATTTAAAGAGTGATTGTGATTTTCTAAAACGTTTTTTTAAAACGTCAACTTTTGTCAAACTATCGTAATCTTTTTTTAAATTTAATCTAGCTACTTTTGATCCAATCTAACTACTTTTGATTCAATCTAACTACTTTTGATCCAATCTAACTACTTTTGATCCAATCTAACTACTTTTGATCCAATCTAACTACTTTTGATCCAATCTAGCCACTTTTGATCCAATCTAACTACTTTTGATTCAATCTAGTTACTTTTGATCCAATCTAGCTACTTTTGATCCAATCTAGCTACTTTTGATTCAATCTAGTTACTTTTGATTCAATCTAGCTACTTTTGATTCAATCTAACTACTTTTGATCCAATCTAACTACTTTTGATTCAATCTAGTTACTTTTGATCCAATCTAGCCACTTTTGATTCAATCTAGCTACTTTTGAATCGATTTTGTAAAGATTAACGAAAATTTTTGATTGAATAAAGTCTAGAGTGAAGATTACGGCAGTTTTAGAGAAAGATGACACGTTTTAGAGAAAAGGCATTACTTGAAAGAAGCCAACAAAAAAAAGTCCTTACTTTCTTTCTTTCTTTTCTTGTCCTTTCTTGTCCTTCCTTCGGTAAATGATGGGTGAAATAGTTTTTCAAAAAAAGTAAATATTTCATCGAAGAGATTAGATAAAATAAAATTAGTGATACACAGTTGGTTAACTGAATAGCTTTAGAGGCCCATTTTTAAGCGCTCTTTTTTATCTCTTTTTATCTATGAAATATTCACTTTTTGAAAAAAACTGTTTCACCCATCATGTACCCAAGAAAGCGAGGATTTTTTTTAATATAAAACTTTGAAGCTTGGTTTTTTGGATTGTGAGAAATTTGACGACGCTTTTTGAACTACATTTTCCATTTTCTGCCTTTCCCAAACCTTATTGATCTCTTTGGCACTCGCCGACGCGTCCCTTCGAAGTTTCTCCAATTCGTTGAACCGCGAGACATATGTTTCCTTCGCCTAAACCATTTGAAATGTTAGTTCGAGTTTTTGTTAGACTACCGGGAGTGGGACAAATGCTACATTTTTTTTTGCGCACCCAGACATTTGCGCACCTTTTTTTCCGCACCTTGCCCATTAGCGCACCTTTTTTCGCGTTTTAAAAAAGCTAATATTAACCAATTTCTATTCCAAAAGTTGTTTTTCTAGGTAATTTTAGGGCGTAGAATCGAAATTTTGGTATATCAGAGCTTGTGGAAACAAACAGACGGAGTTATACAAAGAGAAAAATCGACAATTTTCTGTAATTTGATCTAGCCGTTTTGTCTTTCAAATTTGTCTTTTAAATTGATTCCACACGCTCTGTTATGTCAAAATTTGAATTCGACACCCTCAAATTACCTAGAAAAACAACTTTTGGAATAGAAATTGGTTAATATTAGCTTTTTAGAGCTTTTTAAAACGCGAAAAAAGGCGCGCTAGTGGGCTAAGTGCGGAAAAAAGGTGCGCAAATGTCTGGGTGCGCAAAAAAAGGTAGCATTTGTCCCACTCCCAGACTACCATACTCGAGCTGCCTATAATAGAAGCACGCTCATATTTTGAACGCTCACAAAGAAACGCTCATATTTTGGCGTCCAGACATTTTGTTCTTGCGCGCTTAGGTATCAAATTAAAGTAGAGCGGATGGGTGATTTTTTGAGCTATAAAACATATTTTTAGCATTAAGCAGTGCTTAGAAAAAATTTTTGAAAAACAATGAAAATCGGCTTTCTTTTGCCACTTTTCAATCATTTTTTCTAAGCGCTAGTTAATGCTAAAAATATGTGTTATATCTCAAAAAATCACCCATCCTCTCTACTTTAATTTGATACAAAAGCGCATAGAAACAAACGTGCTGATGCCAAGATGTGAGCGTTTGTTTGAGAGTGAACTCAGACTACACGACGCTTCTATAGGCGGCTATTAGAGTATTTATGGTGTTCGGGATTTCTCTATATTTCTATTTCTAATTTAGATGATTATATTTGCAAACCTTTTGCAAGCAAGTGGTTGTCGTTTGCATAAGATTCACTGTATCGATAACGTCTTGATCTTTCGCTTTCTTGCGACTCTTTTGAAATTCGTCTTGATATCGCGAGAGTTCCCGGGATAATTCCTAAACTTTCCAAATGATCTCAATCATTTAAATCGAAATATTTATGATTTAAAAACGACTTGTAAACTTTTCAAAAAAGCCGCATGAATCTCTGCTAGGAGTTCGATCGTTCCTTTGGCTAGCGCCCAACCAGGCATGAATGGAGAACCATGAGCAATGAAAGAACCAATCTAAAGTATAATTTAATAAAAATCTAATATTAAAATAGTGGATAAGCTTTATAAAACAATAAAAAACAATACTATATTTAGTATTCCATTAAAATCAAACCTTGTGCGCATTTTTTGCGAGCTGTTTCTGCAAATCGTCTTCGAACTGAGTCCGTTCTTTCAAAAATTGAATCACCTGGGGAAATTTATTTAAGTATTTATAGATATACAGTACTGGACGATGAAATATGATATTTGAAAAACGATCGTCACTTTCGCGCGTCTGTAACTCCCTTGTCTTTGCGTTTAAACTATTAGTGTTATACATTTTTTGAAAGCTCTTTTCAAGGGCTACACAATGGTAATATTAATATTTAGAAATACGGTAAAGACAAGGAAGTTACAGACGCGCGAAAGTGACGATCTTTTTTCAAATATCATATTTCATTGTCCAGTAGTGTAATTATTGGGTTGGTGAATTGAAAACTGCTGGCTATTGTCATATGTGACAATTTGAGCACTTTTTTCAAAAGAAACCCATTTTGGTGTCAATGGAAAAGTTGTAGAGAATCAAAAATCAAGCCTATATCCAAATTTTCAGAACGATTCAAAAACTGGTTTTCAAGAAATGCCAAATTTAGGAATCTCCACAAAACTTGCATTTTAAACGAAACTACTAAGTGTATCTTGTTGCAAATTTGGCTATAAGCCTCATTTTTGATTCTCTATAACTTTTCTACTGACACCAAAATGGGTTTCTTTTGAAGAAAGTGCTCAAAAGGCTACTGGGACATCTCCAGTCCTCGATTTTTGAGTCTCACACTTGTCTCACACACAAACCAAAATCCTACTACGAAAGAGAAATCCGCAAATTGCCTGTAAAAAGGGCAGAAGTCGTCAATAATAATGGAAATTATTTGGAATGAATTCATAATTTTATGTTGAATAAATTTTAGTTCAAAGTCGGGCAGCTTTCAATTGACCAACCCAATATTTTAAAATATTCAATTTTTCAAAAGAAAAAACCTCTCCAATCGTCTCTTCGCCGTGTCGCAAATTCTCGTACATCACGTGATGTCCATGGTGTTTTTCGCCCTATAATCCATTTGTTTTTTTACAACAAAATTCTCTAAATTCTCTAAATTAGCTAAATTAGCTAAAATTTCCCACCCAGAAATTGTTAACATAGAGAAAATCGGTCATTCCACAATTCGCATTGAGTGAAAATATGATACGAAAAAAATCTGAAATCTCTCTATGCGGAAACCAGTTTCAAAAAAGAACCGAAAGAAAACCGAAAGAAAAATTGAGCGCTGTTTTTGGATCGACAAGTGAAAAGAAGAGAAATCGTCTTTTCTCTCGGCGCTTTTCCGTCTTTTTCTGTCGCGAAAATGGCTAGGATACGGTAGAAAGGGCAACGGATTTAAGAGAACGCAAATTATATAGTAAAGCACAGTAAAGCACTTAATTTTACATTCAATTCTTGTCGAGATAATGTAATTGAATGTATTTTTGTGGGTATAATTCGAGATTCGGTCAAATCTGCTTCCACGTTTATAAAGAAGATAATAAAACTAAACAATTATTAAAGAAAACAATTATCAACTATACAATTATTAAAGAAATCTGTGATATTAGAGTGATTTTTTCGAAAATCTAATTCCAAATTGGCAAAATGCATAGCGCCAATCGATTCCCAGACTCTGAAAACCCCCGGATACAAATTCACAGCTGAATATTTCCTTTTTTGAGGCATCTACAAAGCAAAAGAAATATCCTGGTGTAAATGACTGACGAGGTGTCCTTTGTGCGGCCACATAATCACTCTCATCCGGCACACCCTTCGGCAATTCCCCTCGGCAATTTGCAATAGCGCTGGAGTCTCTTTCAGATCGATAACTAATTGAACCAAAGCCAAACTGTTTGTTTGTTAATCATTCAGAGTTTGTTTTTCTAAAACCCTGTTCATTCACCCAGCCAAGACAAGAAGTAAGACTAGGATCTAGCTTCTAGGATCACTAGGATCATCTAGCTTCTAGGATCGCTAGGATCATCTAGCTTCTAGGATCGCTAGGATCATCTAGCTTCTAGGATCGCTAGGATCATCTAGCTTCTAGGATCGCTAGGTGTGCCGTGGAGTCGTCTCTACCCTCCCAACCCCAAACCACTGCACAAACTATTATTGCTGTAATAAAGATTATATCTAAACCACCAATAGTCACTACAAAAGCACTCAAAATCAGCAACAATTTCTGATAGTCATTTTTGATCCTTGGCCTCTGTTTGAGTTTTTTTTTCGTTCTCAAATGACTACTCAAATGAAAAAAAGCCGCCAAGAAGGCAAAAGTTTAAAGTAGTTTTATTTTATACTTGGAAAATTTATTCGTTCAATAAGAAAAAGTGATTATTCTTGTTTTTACGAGATAGCGACGTGTTTGTATTTCTCTCGCAAAAGTGCCTCCAATTCTTGGACATGCGATCGATCTCTCGTCTCGCAAATGATCTTCACTTTTACCTGAAAACAAGATCAATGTCATTTTATAGAATAGCAGCCGAAAAACCCGGCTAACGGCGGGCTTTTCTAGCTGGATGTGTAGTCGCGGTCGGGAGGACGCTTGTCTACGACCCACACGAGCTGGGTTCGGGCCCCCATAGTGGGCTCAACTTTTACTTTTTTATTTTAAATAACCCAATTACAATATAGACAGACAGACAGAGAGTTATCTAGTAAATTTCCTCACCGAAAATACATCCGTCGAAATCCAGGCTCTCTCATGGAAAATGTCCTTTATCGAGGCACCGCTATGGGCTAGATGAGTCGCCAATTCAGCGATACCTTCAAAAATATGGCTTTTCTTAAAAGCTATTGGAGATACTCTTTATGGCTTTATCTATTTATCTCTTTATCTCTTTATCTCTTTGTCTCTTTATCTATTTATCTCTTTATCTATTTATCTCTTTATCTACTTATCTACTTATCTACTGATCTATACACTCTATCAAAATGCATACCTCCAGGCCGGTCCGATACAACAACCTCGAGTCGAATCAAGCGTCCATCAACAGCCAGCCCTCTCTCAATCGATCTCCCCAACACCGTCGTGTCGATGTTACCCCCAGTCAAAATGCAAACAACTCTAAATTTTCTAGCTATTCATTTTCAACCATAGAATTCTTATCCCAAGACACAGCTCAAGCTTCAATTTATTTGCCTTACTTGATTCTAAACTGCCAACCACTTGTTTCAAAGTAGCACAGAACATACCGTAAGTATTGGTATCTTTTTTGTTCTTAAAATCTTGCCCATCACCCACTTCTTCCCCTTCAACTGTGGCAGTTTGTTGGAGATAATGGCAGCGAGTCCCACTGCACCAGCACCCTCGACAACTGCCTGGAATTTGAGTTTTCTTATTAGATTTTGAGAGTATTAACAACTTTGGCTACAACTCTACAACACCTTTTTTTTTTTTTTTTCCCATACCTTTTCCATTTCGATTAAACGCAAAATAGCCAAAGCGATCGATTCCTCGTGAACGGTGACCACCTCATCGATTATCGGTTTCGCCGTTTGAAAAGAGTTTCCACCAACTGTTGGAACGGCGAGGCCTAAAATGCACTTGTTTTCATCTGTGTACCTGCAGATCTAGATTCTTTTTTGCCAACGATCCGGATCGAGAGTCGAAGCGAGAGGAGACGAGGGAAAAACTCTCAATTCGGATTGCATTATTCTCTGTTTAACTGCTGTTTAAGCGGAAAATGGTTTGGCACGATGTGGGGAGTTTGTGGCCGGGGTGCGGGCGGATTTGGGGCGGGGGATGCTCCCAGGAGTTTGAGAATGGTGGCGCGAATGGCGGGAATGGCTCAGTCGCCCACCGCTCGGCTTACCCTCTAGCGATTCCAAAAGGGAACACTTATCTCCCGGCAGGATGTGCCAGATGGAGAGCTATTTTGCGCGCGCACAAAGAACACCTCGTCACTTTACAAGGGATTTCTCTTTTGCTTTATAGATGGTACAAAAAGAAGATATTCAGCTGTAAATTTCTACACAGGGGTTTTCGTGGTCGGCGAATCGGTTGGCGCTATCCATTTTGTCGGGTCTACCAAGGAAAATTCAAATTTATTGTCTCTGGTCTCTTCTCGTGCCGACTCCTGATCTGAATCGTTAGTCCAAAGAATTCTAGTACTTATTCGGCACATTTTAAAGCAAATTTTGCAAGCATCATGTGCCTTTCACATAACCAATCGAGCAATCACCAACCATCAGCCAAAGTACTCGAAAGCTCGACTCCAATCGGGTGTCCCTTTTTGAGAGCCGCCGTGAATGAGGCACACGTCTCCGACTCGACACCCTAGAAGAGATTTGGATAGAAATTTGGATAGAAATTTGATAGTTATTATAGTTTAGTTTAAGAATACAATCGCATAAAGTACAAAATAATATCCATACAATGATCTGGCAATGTTTCTTGAGTGTTTTCACCGCCACAGCCACCCCAGCGATCAGTCCTCCTCCACCAACGGGCACGAGAACCGCGTCCACGTCGGGGACCTAAAAGTTTACAAATTTAATCAAGTTTATTATGCATTCATTGTACAGCAATGTACGATAAGATATGCTTTTATGAGCTATAAAAAAACTGTGTATCTTATATACTGTACTGTAACTTGTTGTGTCATACTGATAAAGGAAGGTCAACTGGGCTGAGCTGACCAAATGCTATGCTATACCATTCGACGCAAAATTATTCGGTGAGAAATTCAAGACTTACAAGGGGGAGGTCAAGTGAATCATGCTCAAGGTGGTCAAATAGCATGTGCTATATACCATTCGACGCAGAATTTTTATGCTAATTCCAAATATGGATTCCGTTTTTGCTATGCGCTACCCTATCAAAAGTTATATGAGTTTAAAGTTTTTTTTTTTTTTTTTTTTCTTTCTTTTTTTTTTTTTTTTTTTTTTTTTTCCCACTTCGCCCTCCCCTTTTTCGTTTTGTTTTTTGTTATGGCTCGAGTCGGTAGCGCTTTTGGAAAGCCTTTGGGAAAATAACTTATCATAATTTGGCCTTTTCTCACTGGGTTTATAGGAATGGAGTGGTTTTCTAAAAGGCAGTTCTTTTCGAAAGCTATCGCAATCAAACCACTAGCTCAATTTTTTGACTAACAACGGGAGATCAAGTGAGCAAGCGAGCAAAATCAAGAAATCGGGCACCGGAAAAGATCGACCACGTGAGTGAAAATCGAATTTAATTCAGCTAAAATTGGATTCTAAAAAGGCATCTATTTTAGAAAACTCTCGTAATCAAACAAGTTTTCATTTGATAAGTCGATTTTTGGTATTATTTGATGAGGAATTCAAGACTTACAAGGGGAGGTCAAGTGAATCATGGTCAAGCTTGTCAAATAGCATTTTCTATATACCATTTGACGCAGAATTTTTATGCTAATTCCAAATATGTATGCCGTTTTTGCTAAATGACAATCTGCGAGGAGTTCTAAGGGTCTAAAGTTTTGTTAGGACTCTGAAAATGTGGTTATTTGGGTGTTAGCAGTCTCCGGGTTTGGTGCAGACGTGGCTGAGGGTACAGCGCTCGTGTCCAGAGCGAGCACTCACAAGTTCAACCCCCGCCCCTTGGCTTTGGATTTTATGAGTCGATAATACAGTACTGTAAATTGGTAGCCGTATAGAAATGTGGAAAATATACCGTACTACAAATGTCTAATGTACAAATGTACAAATGTCATCTACGTACTAGTACATAGTACTTTGCAGTACAGTACTAGTACAGTACATCGCATGGCTGCTAACAAAGATCTCAAGATTATTTAGCGATCATTTAAAATGACTGTGGACTGACTGATAAAGTGGAAATTCTCCCTTTCCCTTACTTGTTCCAAAATCTCCAATCCAATCGTTCCTTGCCCGGCCAAAATATCAGGAGCATCGTATCCATTCACATATTTCAACCCTTTCTCTTTGCCCAACCTCATCGCGTAATCTTTTGCCTGAAAAAATTAAATGAATATCTTTAGCTTTTCTATCCCCCCACTTTCGAGATATTGTTTCCCTTGAGGATTACGGTAGCTCCATAGCCTCTGCATAGGGAAATCTTCATGATTGGCGCAAAAACAGGCATCACAACGGTCACCGGGATGCCCAGTGATTTCCCGTGATAGCTGAGAGCTAACGCGTGGTTACCTGAGATTAAGAGATTAGATTTAACTACTGTAAATACTTTAATAGAACGCCACCCTTCTCGTACAGTCGCGTAGTCTAACTTCTTTTTAGGAAATCATTTCTTTCTCAGCTCCTAGATTTTTTTACAACGATACTTTTGGTATCAAAAAATACTCGATTTCAAGGGATATCATTTGACATTCACGTGCACACTGTAGCATAAAGCTGTGTAGAGAATTGGACGTTCAAAGTTCGACTACACGTCTGTACGCCCGTCATTATGGAGGTGACGTTGAGTATTAACGGACATTTGACATTCACGTGCACATTCACGTGCACACTGTAGCATAAAGCTGTGTGGAGAATTGGACGTTCAAAGTTCGACTACGCGTCTGTACGCCCGTCATTATGGAGGTGACGTTGAGTATTAACGGTTTTGGGTATTCAGTTAATCAAAATTCACCAGCACTCGCTGCAATCACTCCTCGCTGGCGCTCTTGATCGGTGAGATGTGAAAGCGCGTATCTGAAATTGCCCAAATTTCCATTTAAACTATAGAATTGCAATTCAGATTTAGAATATTTTCATATAATTTTGTTCTAAATTCCCTTTTCTACCCACCTGGCTCCCCTTTCTTTGAAACTGCCTGTCACTTGAAGATACTCCTTTTTGAAGTAAAGATCCATTCCATAAAGACTCGAGAGTTGAAGAGATTTCTGTAAATTTGTGTAAAGTTATAGATAGTGTTTACAATGGAAAAAGCAAAATGTGAGACTGCAGAAGGAATCGAGCCCCTGAGCTTTGCTTGGTAAACCATTGCACTAACCACTACACCGCCGAGCCAGCCGAACTAGCCCTTTGAAGAAGCCTTAACACTGTAACTTGTAAGCTAGTTTTAAGTGCTTTTACAATAGTCATAAGCAGCTAATTTTTATATGATTGGACTCGTCTTTTAAAGCTTTACAAGATTTGCTATATTGTAAATTGAGATTTCACCGTGAGCTCGAACCAGTTCCTTGTAAGAGTTGGAACAATGTGGCGGTCAAACGGAAGCCGTTCAAAAGTCAGATCTAGACCTGGCTAGCAATGCCTAGCTTAGCGGGGGATTGTCTGGGATTAGGGGCCTAGTCTGTCTACTACTAGATCTAACCTAATCAGTCGAATTTCACTCATCTTTTAGTTGCACTGGTTGCTTAAAAATGGGATCGACGTCACAGAGTGAAGTGAAGTAAAATGATTCAATTGAACGCAAGAATTTCTCAAAAATTTTATTTCCAAACCGTTTCGTGTTTGATTGAAAAAGAAAATGAATCTACAAGATTTGCTTTGAACCGTATTGGATCTAAAGAGAACCGTATTGGAACCGTATTGGAACCATATTGGAACCGTATTGGAACCGTATTGGAACCGTATTGGAACCGTATTGGAACCGTATTGGAACCGTATGGGAACCGTATTGGAACCGTATTGGATCTAAAAAGAACCGTATTGCAACCGTATTGGAACCATATTGGAACCGTATTGGAACCGTATTGGAACCGTATTGGAACCGTATTGGAACCGTCTTGGATCTAAAAAGAACCGTATTGGAACCGTACTGGAACCGTATTGGAATCATATTGGAACCGTATAGGAGCTTGTATATCGAGAGTGTTAGCTTTTGCAACAATTCTGGTTAGCCATTTTTCAACGAACCGTGCACGGCGTGTGAGTGATTCCCACTTTGATATTGAACATGGCCGTCGAGATATCCGAGAATGTCACCGTTCTTGGATGTTCGGGATCACAGTCTGGATCAGGAATCACCAGATTTTCATCGTCGTCTAGAAATTTGATTAAATCTTAATCAAAGTACGCAAAAAGTGGGGATCTTTTCTCTTACTATTGACAAGAAAAAAAAATTTCAAAAATGTTAGCAATCGTTGACTTTCTATAATAAAATATTAGTATTAATAATGGTTAAAAATAATATAAATAACTGGGTCGGTATTAACAATAAGTCCGTCTATGAAAATTATTGACCGATTATCCTTTGAATGTACTTTATGCTCGCCATTCTGACGCCCAATCCCCAATTTTCTTGAGAAAAAGAGCGCACCAGAAAGGATATGTTTATGAAAATTCGAGCACAAAGAACACGAATCTATCCATTTACCGAGAACTAAAGGAAGTCCGGATGAATAGGATTCTTCTCTTTTCACTGAAAACATATTACATTTAGCTGCAGTTATTTATCTGATAAAAGATTGGATAAGAAAGGAAAATAAGGAAGATTTTAAGGAAGATTTTAAGGAAGGAATAAGTAATAAGGAATGGCAAAGAAAGATTTTCGGAGAGGGAATTGAACCCTTGAGTTTTTTTTTGCTTTCCAAGCTTTCCAGGCAATTACTCCAACCACTGAGCTAGCTGGCACCTTAGCTTTCCAAAAGAAAGAGGGAAAGACAAGAGGAAGAAAAGAAGAAAGAAAGAGTGATCAGATCAGACTAACAAGGGAATGGTCTTAGCTAAAAGTTCGGAATCGACTGGAAAAACAGTGCATAACATAGAATCAGCAATGCCGAACAAAACGCCACAAAAATTCGCCGCTAATAGCCACGAAAACGCGAGGAATCTGGCATGCAAAATCGAAATTCAAAACTGATTCCTTTATAAGGCTTCTCTCGCTGCCGATCGATCGATAGAGATGAGCTCGTGGCCTAATGGATTCCACGGTTTCTCGCATTTCCGTGGCTATTAGTCCGTGTTCAAATGCGTTCAGTTCAAATGCGAGAAACCGCGGAATCCACTAGGCCACGAGCCCATCTCTGGCCGGCAGCGAGAGAAGCCTTATAAAGGAATCAGTTTTGAATTTCGATTTTGCATGCCAGATTCCTCGCGTTTCCGTGGCAATTAGTGGCTAATTTTTGTGGCGTTTTGTTCGGCATTGCTGATTCTATTTTATGCACTGTTTTTCCAGTCGATTCCGAACTTTGAGCTAAAACCATTCCCTTATAAGACTAAGATCAGACCTAGCTCATGAAAAGTCCATAGAACAAGACTGTCCAGTCAGCTTCCAGGCTTCAGGGATTTAACCGAATCCTTATTTAAACATAAATAACCAAAATTCTTCAAATAATCTAATAATTACAGTAATCTTTTAAAATATTTTAGAATTTACAATCAATTTTGTCGGCCTCGGCCAGCGGGCCCATCGCCGCGTTGATCTTTTCCTGCTCGGCGGCGAGCTTCGCTTGGAATTGACGGATCTATAAGATATTTTTTTATAAGATTTTTATCTATAAGATAATTCTAATAAATGTCAGCAAAAAATCGCATTGAAATGGCATCGAAATGCACCTTTTTGCTGTACTCGAGCCCATCAGAAATCTCGCTGTTGAGCCGCTTTCGTCCCTTACCGTTCATCTTCTAAAATTTAAAAATAATAGAGAATATCTTTTATTTTTTGTTGTTTAAATCAATTTTGTCTCTTTTTAATTTTCGATTTCTCGTCTTTATCCCGTCTTTTTCAATGAAATTTATGGGTGAGACGGGGAAAGAAAAAGAAAAATACGATCAAAATAATAAAATGAACGTTTCTTTTTATCGAATTTAATGATTTTAATTCATTTTTTCTTTTTTATAAAAAGAATTTCTTTAAATTTTCTATGGAAAACTTAGAAAAGGAGAAAATTTGATTCAAATTAGTGTTTTACTGGAAACAGTACTTGAAAAAAAACTAAATTTAGTCTGAAACGGCTTCTCTAATTGCAAGTGACACATCTAAATGTCAAACTCACAAAAAAGTGAGCTATTTTTTTTGAAAATAATGCCAAAATTGGCTTTACTGTCGCTGGGCTAGTCAAAAGCCAAAAGATTTAGCTGCTTTTGATCAGCGAGCTCATAAATCAAGGTAGCAAGCCAGCCGAAAATTAAGCCAGTTCACACTAGGCCAAAAGGTCATCCGTTCCACTAACTATAGTTTTTTTTACAACTGGGATCATGCTCTAAAGTTGTTCACTGACCGGACTGTGCTCTTTGAGATCAGGCGGTGAATTGGAGGCCTTGGACACTTTTCGAGTGCTCATCACTTTTTCACCCTAAATTTCTAAATAAATTAAACCTAAAGCAAATCAAATAAAATAAATGAAGAATGAAGCTTAAATGAAGCCTAAATGAATCCTAAATGGACCTTAAATGAAGCCTAAATGAAGTCTAAATTTCCCGGACAAAAGACAAACGGTCTAAAACAAAAGCACGCCCTTCCCTTACCCTATTACCCAAATGTTGTGAAAAACCCACTTAGTGGGAAAGCTTTTACTTGGATTGACCCCGACCTCCCTACCCCCCCCCTTGAAGTCTAAATGAAGCCTAAATGAATCCTAAATAAAACAAGCAAATCACTAGTCTGAAAGATCGCAAAATTGATGAAATTCAAAAAGATTTCCCGATTTTTTTAGGTAAGAGATTTATCGCCTCGGCCTTGATCGCCAATAAGAAAGAAGATTGTTTGAAAAAAGTACTTTAACGTACAAAAAGGAAACTTTTGAAGAATCTTGAGTTCCACCTGCACTCAAAAGTTTAGCTTAGTTTTCTAAAAGAAACTCTTTCGAAAAAGCTATCGTATTCTGGATTACAGTAGCTTTGAAGCCTTGTTTTAAGCTAAGCTCTCAGTGAGTGAAAAACCCAGAAGTATTGGCTTAAATTTTACTACCGTACGACTACTTACTCAGTCTAAAAGGCTGGGAAAAAGGGAATCTAATCGGCCAGAAATCGGCGTTTCCTTTGCGCGTTGAACTCAATATGTACTGTACAAATACATCGATAGAGCGATCAACGAATCCCACTGTACCCAATTGGAACTTGAAAGGAAATCTGATAAAAATTGCAAGAGAAGACCTCTCATGAGAGAATGGAAAGATGGGATTTTGGAAAAATCACATGGCGAAAATTTCTCGAAACGTTGAAAAATGGAAACAAAAGTTTCCAGATAAATTTCGAGAATTGACAATGATTGGAGTGACAAACGGAAATGAAATGGAGATGAAATGGAAATCAAATGGAAACAAAATGGAAACGAAATGGAAACTAAATGGAAATCAAATGGAAACGAAATGGAAACGAAATGGAAATCAAATGGAACTCAAATGGAAATCAAATGGAAATCAAATGTAAATCAAATGGAAATTAGGGAAAGAAAAGAAATCTGATAATAACGTTATGATAATAATATTATAAAAATAATATTTAGAACTTCATAAAGCTATAAAGGATGATCATGTCAATGAAAAGGTAGATCTCATCTCTTATTTCATTTCAATGCAGGATTGGGGTAAACAAAAAAAAGCACGTTTTAATGTATCATATTTATAATGACCGTTTATATGCACTGTACTGTGTACTGTGCGATACGAGCAGTTGATTTCGTAGAAAGAGTTGACAGTTGACAGTAGAAAGAGAGTTGATTTCGTTAGAGATCTAGACTCTCCTTTATTCTCCTTTTAGTTGTAAACTCTTTGCCAAAGAGGAAGCGAGAAATTGCGCGAACAATGAGAATGACAATGAGAAAACAACGAGATCACTTTCTATTTGTCAAAAAGTCGCTCAGTCTCACTTACCGCCCGCAATCAGACATCAATGGAAATGACGTGTGATATTGATCCTTTATGCTCAATAGAGTGAGTAAAAATTCCAAAAATCTTTTAACTAAAGCCTTAGGTTATCGTATTTTCCTTGCAACACTTGGTCTCTTATTAGGGAACGTCGCCAGTGATCCTTTTAAAACGCCAGTGATACTTTTAAAATCTCTCCAACTCTCAATGTTTCAACTTTCTAACTTTTCAACTTTCTAAACGTCACCAGGTATCCGTGATCTTTTAAAACGAGAGCAACTCCATCTTCTAGAATCGACTATGCTGATTACGAATCCGTTTTCAGTTTTTGAAACTCGAAATCTGTAGCGCGAGGTATCTGGGTCACAAGTTTTAGGCCTCGCTGCTTGAGTTCATTTTCCACAGCGAAGTCAACTAGCAACGTGGTGCATTGCTCAATGCTGTCGACTAGGTGTTCAAAGCACCTAGTCGGCAGCAAAGCCTGGTTCGGTCCCCTCCTCGGCCAATTTCTTTTGGCTTTTTTTAATCTGCCAGATGGCCGAGGAGGGGTTTGAACCAGGATGCTTTGAAGACGTAGTCGACAGCATTGAGCAATGCACCACGTTGCTAGACTTCGCTGCGAAAAACGAACTCAAGTAAGGAGGCCTAAAACTTCTGACCCAGATCTCTCGCGTTACAGATTTCGAGTTTCAAAAACTGAAAACGGATTCGTAATCAGCATAGTCGATTCTAGAAGATGGAGTTGCTCTCGTTTTAAAAGATCACGGACACCTGGCGACGTTCCCTAGTTAGAAAAGTTGAAACATTGAGAATTGGAGAAATTTTAAGCACAGAGTTTAAAGGAAAGCTTAGCGCTAACATTCTTTAGCTTTAAGGGAAGAGTTTGAAAGTCAGCTGAAAGTTTTTCCATTCTTATCAATTATTCGGTACGATAGGAATACTATAGACTGGATCCAGTCTTGTTGACTTTATCTTGTCGAGAAGTCTGGTTATTTTTCAAAATTTGTCGATTCTTTAGTACGATAGTGAGACAGGATAGGGTTTTACAGTAACCAAGGAAAATTTGCTATCACTTATCCTAGAGTAGTGTTGATTTTTGACTTCTTAAACCCTGATTCCTAGATTCAAGTAAAGAAAAGATAAAAAGTAGCCGAAATTCGAGTTGATGTGATCAAATCGGACAAATGAATGCAGAGATCGTCCACTCCTTTCCCCCAAATCTCTTTATCCCAAAATTTCCCCTTTTTTATTTCACTCCAACATTTTTAATTGCTCAAAAAGAAAAAATTCAAAAGTTTAAATCGGCTATCTTCTCTTTTTTTTAAAAAAAAAGACAAAATTTTTGGTTTGAATCTTTTTTTGCGGATTTTTTTATGAGTCGTCAATTCGAATGAACTCGCCGAGAAGGTCACGTGGTGGGAAATTTCTTGGAAATTTCCCGGTTCAAAATCAGAACCGAAAAAATTTCCGCTCAAGATTCATTGTGCCAGAAAAAAGGGTTGAATATTGTCAATCACAGAAACCAATTTTTTTTGAAACAAGTTTCATTTTGAGCAATTAAAAGTGTTGGAGTGAAATAAAAAGGGGAAATTTTGGGATAAAGAGATTTGGGGAATCGAGTGGACGATCTCTGCATTCATTTGTCCGATTTGATCACATCAAGTCATTTAAAATGGGTCGATCTTTGTGAGAACCAATGAGAATTGGTTATTAATCAAATTGTTTACCTTGCAATGGTACCATTGTGTAAATGTTCGATTTGCAGAACATCATAAACGATGTTGTTTCGAATATCGACTCATAATAGTTCAGCAAGGTCTTGGTGCCAAAGATTCTGCAACACCTTTTACCATGACATGTCAATAAGGAGGTGAAAACGTCGCTGATTTTACTTTACTTGGACACTCCAATTCTGTTATTGGGTCGGCACCGGGATTCGAACCCCCGACCCTTCAACCCGAATCCGCTTACCAGGCTTTACTGCTACACCAACACGTGTTGCGATGCCGCCAAGATTGAGCCTTACTCCTTATTCCTGTCATTTTACAAAAATCTCCAAAGCAATCATCAAATGCGAAAACGGATCGAGCGAAACCGGATAGTTTCATTTTTCGGTTCCAAAAAAAGAACACCTATCTATCGGGAGCCTGCGCCAGAAAGCGAGCGATTTTGCGCGCGCACAAAGAACGCCTCGCCAGTTTACACAGTTTTCTCTTTTATTCTGTAAATGATTCGCCACCCCATCAATCCACTTCCTAACTCTGATAGCTCTATCTCAACGGCAGCTTTTTTCCCATGTATATGGGTTTTTTTCTTTCCCACATTTAAGGCGTATGGGTTGTGCTTGTGTATTTTTGGTACACCACATTATTCGTCTGAATAAATGTATTTTTTTTAAAGAAGGCACGTCTTCGGAGAGGGGGAGCTCCTCCCCTCCCGGGACGGTCAAAGGGCACTTCACTCTTTTTTTTGCCACTCCTCATATAAAATTCAAAATCAAGAGATTGCTCGCAATCAATTTGTTGGACTCTGAGCCAGTTTTACTTCTTCGAAACGTATTTCTAGCTACTAAACATGGGAAAATTCCAACCCGAACCTAATTCCACCTTCATTTTCTCAGCTGTCTCTTGGTCGATTGCCCTGGAATTTTGTCTACAAACTGAAAATGTCAATTTCTATTTGTATGCAGAATTTCAGAGCAATCGGCCAAGAAAACGAAGGTGGAATTGGGTTCGGATTGGAATTTTTCCATGTCTACTGGGTCTGGATTGGAGACAGTGGATTCCGGATTTTGGATGACGAAAAATAGACGTAATGTCTATTTTTCGTCATCCAAAATTTTCCATAAGCTCATCTTCTCCGATAGTACGGCTAAAATAAGTCCAATTACCACAAAAGGCCAATACTTTGTTACCCGAGTGTCACAATCAATCAAAACCCCTAAGTAGCCCCCACATTTCCATATTTTCCAACAAGAAACCTTATTTTCTTGTGTAATCTGTATAATCTTCAAAAAAAACCCGAAAAGAAGCCAAAAAAAAGAATTGAAGATGAAGATGGAAGGGATTGATCTCGCGTGACTTTCCCCACCTCTTCAAAAGGGGCTTCTCGCTTTTTGCAAAGAGGAAGCGATAGATGAATTCGCGATAGATGAAAGCGATAAATGAATTCGTTATTCAACTCAAATATAGCTTCATTTTAGCTTTAAAATATATTATTACATAGATTTTTATTATATTTCAATTATTTCAACTATTTCAACTATTTCAGCACTTTTCCCATTTGAAAAATGGCTGCAGAAGTGTCGACACGACGCCGAAACTCGGCCCATTTCTCGAGGAGGAGAAAAGAAAGTGAGGCAATTGTTTAGCTGAATAGCTTTAGATATTAGATATTAGATTTGTTAAGGCTTTTGATATGAAGTACTTTCTGCTCTACCAGCTAACCAAATACCTTTCTCAACTTCTCATTTCAGAAATCACACCGGCTGGGAGAAACGGAATCTCTGACATGAGTGAGGCGGGTTTAAATTTGAAATTTTTCATTCCTTATAATCATTTAATGTTTGTAAATTTATACAGGGTGCGTCATAATTATTGCAACAAAGTTTTCCGCTTTCCAAACTGCTTTTATTATTTTGCCCCCTTTTTTGTTGGGTTTTTACGTTCTTTATTCTTATATAAACTTGCATAATTGCCTCCCGCTCACACGAGGAAGACTTCAGGACGTGTGTGGTCAACTTTCCCTCAGTGATCACTAGGATGTTATGTGCCTCGAAACATCACCGGACCGATGTGTTGGACATTTCCATTTGGGCAATCTTAGAGGCAATGCTGCTCTTTGACCTTGAAGAAGACTTTGGCCGAGAGGCATGGAAGGCGACTCCATAAGACTGACATTCGGAGGCCGCAGTGGAGGCATGCCCGAACCGATTAACAGCTGTTATCAAGCAAAAGGCGGTCATCCTCGAATGATTTGTTTCCTTTATTTTGTTACTTAAAAAAAAAAAGCTATTTCTGTGCGTTAGAAATCTTCTTCCACCGCACCGGTGAAAGCGTCAATTGGTGCATGCGAATGCCTAGCAGAACTTATACTTGCGACTTTAGGGTAATCATTTATTCTTTGTAAATTTATGAATGATTCAAAAAAAAAGTTTAGAAATTGCTAATCGAGTTGAAAAACTCGGAGCCAAAACCGTTGACCCGTTCGACGTCATTGCCGCCCGAGAAGCGACGAATGGCAATGCCGAGGACTTCGGAAGTAAGCAAACGTTTTTGAGGACATTACTTTATTTGTCTATCTTTATATCGTAAAAAAAAATATAGTATTTCTATATATTTCTATATAAATTTCCTTCAATTTCCGAACGATCAATGGCCCCTTTTTCGGCATTTCTACACGAGCGGCGTGTTGCCGATAAAAATCGACTACGGACCGCCGGGATCCCCGCCGAAAAACCTCAAGTGAGATTTCAGTTTACTTCCTGTTCTACCAGCTGTGCTCGGCATTCGCCACGCGGCTACTTTGGTAACATTTGCATTAAATTCCGCCTCTTAAATGCAAATTTGGCGTGAAATTCAAATTGGGCAGCCGTTGGAAATTTTATTAAACTCGAATAACTCGGCGGAAAATCACGTTTTTTACAAAAGGACTTCAGGTTCGGAATCAGCGAATTTTTTAAACCCTAAAATGGGAGTTTTCAGCCGAATTTTCAACCCTCAATTCCCCGAATAAAAGCCCGAAAGCCTCGAACAGACAGACGGACAGGACAGACGAACGGCGTTATAGTTATTAGAAAAAGATACCGTAAATACTGTAATAGTACCCCCACCCCCTTCGTTCAGTCGCGTAGTCGAAAGTTTTTAGTATTTAATTTTTTTCAAAGCGTCCGTACTTTCAAAAAATGCGTCTTTGGTATCAAAAAATAGCCTTGAATTTCAGCTATTTTTTGATACCCAAGCGCGCATTATAGCATAAACCAGTGTCGAGAAAAACGCGTTCAAAGCTAGACTACGCAATACTTCGCAACGTCATTATGGGGGTGGGGTACTATTACAGTATTTATGGTAGATACGTTACGTCCGAACTCGAACTAATTGCATAAAATCGCGCAGGATTCATATTTTCTTCTACAAATTTGGTACCATTCGATGCAGAAAAGAATTCTCTATAAGTTAAAGTATAATAAATGGCATTTTGTTCAACATAACTTTCTATTAGACCGAAAATTTTTTCGAAACTTTTCTAAGCTATTTTTTAGTGACTCAAATGTGAACCAAAAGTAACGTAGAGTAACGTAGCAATAGCTTATTTTGTAGAGTAAGTCATGTAGATTCTTAAAGTGAAGTTACATGTGGGAAAAGTTAAGTTAAATTAATCAAAAAAAAATGAAATTAGTTCGGATTCAGACGTGGCTAACGTAATCTGAGCTAACCTTTTTAGGCCTCCGAATCCGAACTAATTACATAGCTTTTACGAAATTACCTTTTCCATATGTAACTTCACTTTAAGTATCGTCTTGCTAAGTAAGTCTTAGCAAAATCACTTTAAGTATCTACAAAATCACACGAAAATCGTCAAAATCGGGCCACTAGTTTTGAAAATACAGGCACGCAAATTTGGCTTAGATAAAATATTATTTTAGATGGATTCATTCCGAACGGGAGCTCAGCGAAGAAACGATTCGCTTGATGTTGCCCAAATTCGCGCTCGGTTTACCCCTCGTTGATCAGGTTTCGGAATTGAATTGAACTTCACCTTCTTATAGAATTCACAGAATTCAGAATATCGGTTCTTCTCGAAAATCCGAGTCTTTTCATTGTGAAAAGCTATCATATCCGAAACCCAAAGCCAATTCGATTCTTTTGGGACTTTTATTGGGACAAAAGATTAAAATAAACTCCGTCAATAGGTTCTACGACCCTGAAAACCCCGGGACACATTTTTAAAGGTAAATCTCATTTGGGAATCATTTACAGAACAAAGGAGAAATCAAAGCAATCCAAAACGGCGAGGAAACGAAAAATGGCAGTGGAAAAGGAACGGTTCGGGGCTAAACGAGAATTGTTGACCGACCGGGAAATTTTTGATCGCTCACCACAGTCCTAAAATCGAAAGGGACCACCTATCTATCGGGAGCGTGTGCCAGGAAGCGAGCTATTTTGCGCGCGCACAAAGAACGCCTCGCCTGTTTACACAGTTTTCTCTTTTATTCTGTAAATGATTCCCAAATGAGATTTAGCGTTAAAAATTTGTGCTCCGCGGTTTTCAGGGTCGTAGAATCTATTGGTGGAGTTCATTTTAATCCTTTGTCCCAAGAAAAGCCCCAAGAATTGGCTCTCGGTTTTTGGATCTGCTTTTCTGATAGCTTTTCACAATGAATAGATCCGCACATGGTAGTTTACAGCCCTACCGTTTCGTGGCCGAGCGCGGTTTCGTCGATTTGCTTAATTTCGCCAAGAACAGCCGACCGATTATCGCAAACTTGATTCAAATTGTAAGAATGGTATTTTCCCAGTATCGGGAAAGGTCATTATCCGGGGGAGAGTACTTTTAATGGCAATTTCTTTTCATTTTTTCATAGTTTTTTTTACGTTTTTGCTGTTTTTCAGGTTTTTCTTAGCTTTTTAGTTCTTAGTTTTCTTAATAATACGAAAAAAACTAAGAAAAAACCCGAAGAACCCATAAAAATGAAGAAAGTTTACCTAAAATTACCCAAAAATATTACTACGACTACCTCAAATACTGGATAAAATATCTAATCATACCATAAATATTGTAATAGTACCCTGCCCCCATAATGACGGTGCGGGTGTTAGTAGTCACTTTACGGTTTTCCGCTTTTGCCGCGCGCTTGCATCAAAAATGCTGAAATTCAGGGCTATTTTTGTACCAAAGCATTTTGAGTACGGGCGCTTTGAAAAAATGAATGCTAAAACTTTTGCGACTACGCGACTGTACGAAGGGGGTACTATTACAGTACTTACGGTAAGGACTATATAAAAATCTATAAAGTTTACAAATGTCTAAAGAATTTATTTAGATATTAGATTTAACAATTTTAGATTTTAAATTTTAGATTTTAAATTTTAAATTTTAAAAACACTTTCCCCAGGTTCGCGCTCTCCGCGCCGCTCTCTACTCGTTCGATCACGCGAAAAAGAGGGAGACACTCAGGATTTTAGTTAAAGTAACATTTTGCACTGGTTTTTGAATAAATTGTCCAACCGCAAAATTGGTGGACAATACATTATATCGGAAAAGCTTATGAGGAAAATTATATTATGTTTATAGCGAGTAAAAACTCGCAGAGTTTGGCGAGCAAACATAATAAATCAATTTTTTGAATCAATTAAAATAAAAATATCATATATAGTTCTATATTTACGTTCTAAACTTAATTCTCGATGCAAAGCTGATTTCAGTTATCCAGAATCCAGGGCGTCGGCCCGGCACTGGTGCCCTTCTATCTATATATATATTTTTCTTTTTTTTTTTTTTTTTTTTTTTTTAGGCCTTCGGCAAACTATAAAGTACTTGGACAATGAAATATGATATTTTGGAAAAACGATCGGTCACTTTCGCGCGATCTGTAGAAAATCCAGGCATTGTATTTGAGTTTAAACCCTTTTAGTGTTATACTTTGCTGAAAAATTTGGTTTTTCTAATGGGCTAAATCAACGGTAGTATTAATTGGTATTTGTGGCTTGAAATACGGTAAAGACAAGGGAGTTACAGACCAAATAACGATCTTTTTCATCAACCTATTATATAGTGCCCGGCACTATATATATAGTTCTCTATTTAAGTTTTACACCCAATTCTGGATGCAAAGCTGATTTCAGTTCTATATTTATCATATACAGTTTTATATTTACGTTCTAAACTTAATTCTCGATGCAAAGCTGATTTCAGTTATCCAGAATCCAGGGCGTCGGCCCGGCACTGGTGCCCTTCTATCGACAACTGTTGCCGCCACTGCGTAAGGTTTTATTCAAATGAAAATACAAATGAAAAGCATTTTGAACTCAAATACTAAAAGCGATGAATGAATTTTGATTTGAAATGAGTGAGCTTTCTCAGGTGTGGTCAGCCATGTCTCGTCGTTGGCCGGGAAAATCGTCTCGATTGATCGAGATTTGGAGAGGGATATTGGGAGTAAGCTTTCATAATTAGCCGATAAATCTTTGGAGACTTTTTCATAAATCTCTTTATAAAAGAAAAATTCATCAATTGCTTCAAATGGAAAACGTTTCTTGTGCCTTTTTTATGTGGGCAATTTTCCAAGAATTTTCGCGCGCAAAAACGAGTTTTTGCGTAAAATTCGGTAATTTACTACATATAAAGCAGAAGAGACGTCTGTCCGTCCGTCTGTTTGTGCGCAGCCATTGGCAAAAAGGGGCGCGGCTTAGATTCCGTGGATGAAGCTGAAAATTAAGAAGTGAAAAAGTTTAAAGACAATTATCTACTATATATTGAGGGCTGTCTGTGCGGTGCGTCTGTCCGTTTGTCCGTCTGTCCGTCTGTCCACCGATGCGTCTGTCCGTCTGTCCATCTGTGCGCCTGTCCGTCTGTCCGTCCGTCTGTCTGTGCGCAGCCATTGGCAAAAAGGGGCCCGGCTTAGTTTGCGTGGAAAACGTGGACCTCCCCAGTGGACCTTCACCTCCCCGTTTTCCGCTTGTAAGTGATAGAAAGGAATTGGTTGAACAGATTGTTCTGAAAATTTGGCTATAAGCCTAACTTTTTGCGCTCTTTCTTTTTCTCTTGACACCCAAATCAATTTCTTTGCACGAAAGTGTCTAAATCGCGTAATCGAATCGTTGCTCTTTTTGACTACCCGAGTTCGTGTCTCCAAAAAAGTCCAGAAACCAAACATTTCTTAAGATTTCAACGACTTTTTATAGAAAAATATCAGGCTTTTCTAATGGATCAAACCGTAGAATCAATAGGTGAATTCGTTATTTCTAAATAGCTTTTCAAATGAAATCTAATACTTATTTCAGTCAGAAAAATCGTAAGTCTGGGTTTTTTTAAACAAATGTATACTTAAAAAATGTGAGGCCACGCATTTTAAAGTGTTCTTTAGAGCCAAAACTTCTTTGGATTTTTAAACGAAATCTTTTAGCGGCTTTAAACGAACTGGAGCGAAATGGTGGGCCGAATGCGTATACGAACATCAAGTATGTTCTTCCCACTTACGAATCGTGTCTCGGTGTTTGAAAAGAATGACACTTTCAATAAATTTTATTGATTTTTACAACACGCGACAATCTTCAAACGGTAAACTTGATCGAAGTCGTGAATCTAAACACAGAACTTTCTACAGTCAGTCTATGTCAGTGTTCAGTCAATGTTAAGTTCATGTTCATAAAGTTGTTAAGAAAACCAGTCGGTAGTACAGTAATGCATCAATTTTAATAGAACAAATTCTTTCAATTTAAACGCTTTCCTCACTTTCAACAACGAATCTCCAACTTTTCCATATTTGATGAAACGTTCAGTCGTATTTTTGTCGTCATCATGATAGGTCTAAAATATTGGGTTGGTGAATTGAAAACTGCGGGACATTGAACTAAAATTTATTCAACATAAAACCATGAATTCATTCCAAATAATTTCCATTATTATTAACGACTTTTGCCCATTTTACAGGCAATTTGCGGATTCCTCTTTCGTAGTAGGATTTTGGTTTGTGTGTGAGACAAGTGTGAGACACAAAAATGGAGGACTGGAGATGTCCAGTTTGGACCCAGTTTCAGCACTTTCTTCAAAAGAAACCCATTTTGGTGTCAATGGAAAAGTCGTAGAGAAGCAAAAATGAGGCTTATAGCCAAATTCCTAAAAAGATACGCTTAAAATGCAAGTTTGGTGAAAATTCGTAAAATTGGGCATTTCTTGAAAACCAGTTTTTGAATCGTTCTGAAAATTTGGATATAAGCTTGATTTTTGATTCTCTACAACTTTTCCATTGACACCAAAATGGGTTTCTTTTGAAGAAAGTGCTCAAACTGTCACATATGACAATAGCCCGCAGTTTTCAATTCACCAACCCAATAAGCACAATTACCGTAGTATCCTAATAATTTAGTGCAATACTACACATTTTTAAACGCTCTTCTACATGTCTAGCCTGTCATTCGAGTCCAGGTAAATACGGTAGCCAGAGTTCAAAATTTTACATCTCCCGGTTGAATCACTTTCGGCACGGCGAGTTGAATTGTTGATGTGTAGAATGGTTCAAAACACTAAATGCTGAAGTAATTTAGTAATTTAGTAATTTGCATTGAAACTTGATTTTGCAGTATAAATCACAAGCCATATTACCATTTTTTTAAAAACTCACCCCGCCCTCAGCCGCTAAAAGACAATAAGCACCTGGTGGCCATTGTGGCACAGCTGAGTCATCTGAAAGAAATTGACGTTTTAGAATACGGTAAAAGTTTAATGAAATTTGCATTAAAATCCCTACCAGAATCCCCTGTGCGCACTAATCCGCTTGAGAATAATAGAACGAAAAGCTTAACACCAACGTTTAGCATGGATTATTTTTTTCGGGAAACCTTTCAGCCGCTTATCAGCCAATCAATTTCAGACACCTTCCTCCTCCCAAAAAAATTCCCCTCTTCAATCTGTAAAAATCAGATGTTTTGAAATCTGAAATAAACTTTATTAGCTGAAAAGCAAAACATAACAAGCAAAAGAGCAACAAGCAACAAGAGAAAATGACAACAAAACCTAAAAATGGACCTGAGGACGAAAATATACAAGAAATATTTAGCAGAAAAGTTATACATAAAAATTGACTCTTTACCCGATAAACTTATAATGTGAAAAGAAGCTCATATTCGAGAAAACTTTAAAATGTAGAGATGCTCGATGCCACAACGTCTTTGCATCACGATTTCACCTAATAGAAATTTTTGTGATGTAAAAATGAGACTTTAAAGCAGTAGCGATTCGTCAGATGAACTGGATTTAAAAGCTATACCCATTTTAAGTTACTCAGCAAAATAATGTAGTTCTTCTTTTAATCTTTTAACAAATATGTGCAAAACTGTGCTTTGTTGAAAAACAGAAGATCCTAGCGATAATCACAAACAACTTTCAAACTAAAACACAGACCTTTTAGCTCTTTTTCGTTGTGATTGAGCAGAGAAGGAATGTCATTCTGATGCAAGGCCACCAAGTAGAAAACACCTTGAGAGGAGAGGAGACGAGGAACTAAAGTAAAATTTTAATGTTTCCCTGAAATGCCTATTTTAAAAGGTTTATTTCACAAGTATACCAACCTTCTGGCAAGAACCGATCAAGTGTCCCTCTGCCCGTTGGTCCGCCAGCCCATGTTCTTTCCTAAAACAAACTGATTGACTTGAAATAACATTATGTTCATCTTTACTACGTTGACTATTTAATATTACACTTAAATTTAATTTAGTGAGGTTCATTGCAGAAGATTTCTCAAAAAGCTTACAATATCCGTTGTTGCTTCACTTTCCGTTGGAACATATGGTGGATTGAAGAGTAGAATGTCTACCTAAAAACGGAAATGATCTTTCTCACAATTTAAAAAATGTATTTGCACTGAAATAAGTTTAACAGTATAGCAAAATCTTTAAACTATTGACATTGATTTTATCGTTCTCAAACAATTAGCTTATTTTCTTAAACAATTTGTTATTTCACTTGAAAACCAACCACTCTATCGAGTCTCAGTCCGCGAATGAGATCCGTTTGAATTGTGTCCAACTCAATTCGATTCATCCGAGCCGTTTGCCGAGTACAGCGTGCCGCCACGAAGTTGATGTCAGTACCCAAGTGGAACGCATGTTTGCCAAGGTTCTAAATGTAAAAAGTTAGGTAGATTTTGTTTCGCGAATTTAGAGGTTCTAAATGAAAAACGTTAAATTTGGCTTAGTGGTCCTAAACGAAATTTTTATACTCATTCTTATACTATTTTTATATTAATACCTCAAGCTATGAAGTTTCATAAATTTAAACGATTTAAACGGTATGTTTCATTAAATCATAAACATTAAATCATGCCTGCGCAACAAAAGTCGAAACAACTCCCGAGCCACACCCGATTTCAAGCACGATTCGCGCGTCGAGTGCCCGTAATTTCTAAAATACAAAATTATAATTATAAATAGACTCTTCATTTCTCCTAGCACTATCTATAAAACAAAATGAACAAAACTCTGATTTAAACTAGTTTAAGCAGTATCGTTATAGAAATTTTAAGGGGTGTGGGAAGTTTTACTACAAACCATACCTGATGAAGGAATTAAACAATCACTGGAACAGGAAATCTATCCGTTGGACATGGTCATAAAATTATATTTAATTCCACGCTTTAACACAATTACGTTTAAAGTTTAAGATCTTTCTTTGGTTCTAATAGTCTAACAATTGCTGAAGGACACCAGTCTCGATATAGTTAAGAGAATAGACACAAATCCAAACCTTGATATCCTTTTCGAGAGCGTCTAGCAGAAGAAAAGTGTCCTCGGCTGGCTCATAGACAGATTCGCGTTGTTCAATGCTCAGGGAATAGTCGGGAGTAGGCAATCCTTCCGACATCCACGAATTCTTCCAAACCAAAGAGAGATTGAGATCTAAAAGAAATTCTATGGGTAAAGATAAAAAGTAAACAAAATGGATAAACGAGGAGAAAAACTTTGGAGTCAGGCAAAAGTTATAGCAAAATCTAATATAGACTTAATCAAGAATGAAATATTCAATTGAATAATCAAATATTTTAAGGCTAATTCGAAGATCAATTTGTAATTAAAATTTTAATGGGATAGTAGTAGCCTTACTTTGCGCCAAATTTTTTGTGCAACTGGGTCATTTGCGCAACCAGGTCTATGCACAACTCGCCATGACTTTCTTCTAAGTCGGCCAATCTTTATGATTTTGGTGTCATTTTGTTACACTTAGATATACAAAATGAAACCAAAATTATAAAGATTCTTCTAAGTGGATCAAAGTTATGGCGAGTTGCGCAAATGACCCTGTCCGCAAATAAAATGACGGAAATTAGCCTACCCCATTTTAATAAATTCGCAGAAAGTTTTTGAAATTCAGATTTTGGAAAATGTTTTTAGCGGGGGTGGGACAAATGCGACCTTTTTTTTGCGCACCTGGACATCTGCGCACCTTTTTTTGCTGGAAAAGGCCTTAGGAAAGGTCGTAGAGCTTCAAAAATGTTTTCATAGAAGGGAATCGTATGCGTAGATTCCGAATTTCGACAAATCAGACCTCGCTGACACGTCAAATTTGGGTTAAAAGGCAAAAACTACGCAACTTAACGCTTTTCCGCAGTTTTTGCCTTTTAGCCCAAATTTGACGTGTCAGCGAGGTCTGATTTGTCGAAATTCGGAATCTATTTTTGAAGCTCTACGGCCTTGCCTAAGGCCTTTTCCAGCAAAAAAAGGTGCGCAAATGTCCAGGTGCGCAAAAAAAGGTCGCATTTGTCCCACCCCCTTTTTAGCTTGATTTTAAACATCTATCCAAGTATTTTTCTAAACTGGTTTCTTCTTTTGCAAGACATGAAATGAGATGCAAGACAAATTTTAGTTCGAAGCTCAAAGTCGAATAAAATTTAGTTCTGCAAAAAGATAACATTATTTCCAATCCGGAATTCGAAATTAAAGCCTTTACTCGTTTTCATTTGAGTTAAGGTATTCAGCCGAGGAAAAACCTCTTGCAAAAACGCCTCTCCATCCGCTTTTTCCCCGTGAATCCCCTCGGGAGTTCCGTTCATCTGTCACCGGGCACCCCGTCAGGAAAAAGTCGAAAGAACGAGAGAAAAGATTAAAAAACGAGATTTACGTTTACAAAACATAAGTCCACTAAGTGTTTACTAGTTCATTTGTGGAAATTACTACACTTCATTAGCAAAGCTTTTAGTATTGGAGCGGTCATGAGGAAATATCTAGTCAGAAGGGATTTTAGTGCCATAGACTGACTACATGCTATAAAAGGTAACTTTTAAGGATTTGTAAAACTTCAGCCTCACTACAGTACCCTTAAGGGATGTTTCAACTAAGCTCTAGGGCTAGAGGAAAGCCATAGCCCGATCAGAAGTTCTGGATTGGCCTTCTGGCAAAACCTAGGGACTTTTTCAGAGCCAGAACTGCAGTAAAGCCAGGCATGGTCCTGGCCTGACTCGGAAAACCCTGAAACGAAAAGTAATTCTTTGACTGAAGCTAAAGATACCGCATGCCAGTATACTTTAATAAGACAAATGACTGAAAATTTACAATATCTTCAAAGCATTGCTAAAGTCTAAGAAAATCGCAAAATTCCAAATCCCTAAGCCTTTCAATTCTTTCCGGAAACCGTTTTCCGGATTGCTCGAGGAAGGGACGAAGATTTTGAGCCTTTTTCGGCTTTTTAGGCCTTCTCCCACACAAAAAACGATGGGGTCATGCCTCTTTTTTCTCTGAGAAAAAAACGCCCACAAAATGAGGATCCCTCGAAAAAACGGCTCTTTGAAAAAAGCTCGGAAAAACGAAGAATCCCCAAAAGGACACAGTGGGGTTTGGGTGAGGGAAAATTGCATTGGAATTCGATGAATTTGTTAGAGGAAAGAAGCAAGGCTTGGCTTTGTCTTTGGATTCAGCAAATTAAGGTTCCTAGTGGGATTTTTTTCCTGTGAAATCACTGAATTCACTTATTTTCCAAGCAGAAACAACTTGGTGACACAGGAAAACGAAGAATCGAGTACGCTAGAAAGGATGCGTTTCCATTTGCGCACAGAAAGTACAGAAAGTACTTCGAAGGAGTCGCGAATGACTCCTGAGAGAAGGTATGCCACCATATTTGTAAGTTAATTTAAAAGGCCACTTTCGCAGTTGGTTTTTAAAACTAAAATATGTTGATTTGAAAAATCGATATGAGAATTCAGTAATTTTTATACGAATTTTTAGTTTTTCAGTATTATAATAATAATTTATAATCAAAAGCCAACAAAGGGAATCACAATTTTCACAATTGACATAAATATCAGAATTATTTGAAAAAAAACGGGCAAAATATTTGCAATACCCATAAGATAGGGGAAATTTGAAGAACTATTCGGGAGCTGATCAAAGCAGATCAAAGCTGATCAAAGCAGATCAAAGCTGATCAAAGCAGATCAAAACAGTTTACAAACAGCTCTACAGCAAAAATAGCCTCTCCACGGTTAAGTTTCTATGTGTTTCTTATTATTACTGGATCCAGAATAAGAATTATCTCCATTTTGCATACTTTGGCATCACTTAAAACAGAATTGGTGCCGAGAAAAGCTCAGTTAACATCTTTTTGAGCCCTTTTTCGTTCTTTTTTTGGCATTTTCTCATCCCAGATTTGTTCTAGATGGCCAAAAAACGGCCAAAAAATTCAACAGATAGCTCATTTTTTTTTCTACGTCCAATGAAAATAAGAAAAACAAATAAACTTAACCGCGAGCGCATTATTTTCGCTGGCGCTGTTTTGATCAGCTCCCAACTATTCATGTCTAGACTTATTTTGGCACAAAATAAAATATGAACGTTTTTTTTTTGACTAAATGACTTGTGATTTGAGAGGGTAACAAGCACCGAAAGAACACTAGAAATATACAATGGATGCGGTAGGGGATTACGGTAGATATATTAGGTTGATGCATAAGTGTTTTTGTTCCTTTTCGTCTGCCGTTTCAAGCCAACAAATGCACCAATTAAACTACGGTTGATTTCATTAGAAAAACCAATTATTTTTCTGCAAAATAACATTAAAACAGGTTTAAAAATATTTAATGCCTGGATTTTCTTGAGAGTATGAAGTCGGGTAGTCAAAAAGGGCTAACTCGATGATGCGGTTTAGACACCTTAGCTAAAGAAAACCTATCTTCGTGTCAATAGATAAAAGATAGAGAAAAAAAACGTTTGATATTTCGCCAAAATTTCAGAGATATTCATTCAGCCAATTTTTCCGTAGAGTTTTTTATAGATTTTTACGAAAAAGGCGTTTTTCACTCTCGAATTTGCTTGAAAGTGAACCGAAATTCATTTAAAAAGATGCTAATTGAACAAAAAAACACTTTTTTTATAGAGCAAACTATAGATTAATTGGTGAATTTGTTACTTTTTAACAGAAGTACGAAAAAAACGAAAAGACTTATGCATCAACCTATT
The DNA here is from genome assembly GCA_958450365.1 of Mesorhabditis belari. Taxonomy (NCBI): domain Eukaryota; kingdom Metazoa; phylum Nematoda; class Chromadorea; order Rhabditida; family Rhabditidae; genus Mesorhabditis; species Mesorhabditis belari. The sequence continues at coordinate 1,966,568 of CAUEEP010000758.1, read as the reverse complement.
ACAAAGCTATAGAATAAACTAGTTTAACTTTTAGCAAATGATCACATTAACGAAGAATTACGAAGAACGAAGAAGAAGAACGAAGAAGAAGAACGAAGAAGAAGAACGAAGAAGAACGAAGAACTTTTCCACATTATGAGCCCTCAACCACGTCGCGAAAAACGCTGTTGACCTGGAATTTTGCAAAATTTATAATTTATAAAGCAATGCTCGATGCTTATTCTAAAAGACTCGATGTTTATTCATAAACTAAACTACTAAAAGACATAAACTACCGTCATCTACAATCAAATTTCATTCAATTACCCAAATTTTTCTATTATTAACTGAGTTTTGTGATTCTTAGATAAAAATTTAGCTGATTGAGTGAAAATTGACTCTAGATTACGGTATTTTTTCATTGTATTTTATGTTTTTAAATGAGAAAAGCACCCTAGTAATGATTCTAGTGTTTCTTTAGAATATTCTTTTCTTTTCTTTAGATTTTCTGTAGAATAAACCGTTCTCTAAAACGTTTCCATTTCTAAAATCCACAGTAAATTTGCCCCTACTTTTATTTAATCTAGCTACTTTTAGTCTGTTTCTGAGTGAGAGCACAAAGGTGATCCGAAAGATTCGAAAAATCGAGGCTGCGTTACTGTGCTCTTCGAAAGTTGACACGTTTTAGAAAAACGCATTGTCTGAGGGGATTCCGATAAACTTTTAAAACTCACCAACTCGTCAGCTACCCGATTGGAGACATCTCGAATCAACTCAAATGAGTCATCAGAGAATGCCTAAAATTGAAGAGTTTCGACTATAAACCCTTGTAGTATTACGTAGAATAGATATTTGCAAAAACTTTTTTACCAGAAAATTGAGCCAACTTTAGGCTTTCGAATAACACTAAAATGAAGAAAATTCACCATTTGTACTCCGAGAACGAGCCATTTATAGCTGTTTGTAGTCTCGTCCCACAGGACAAAACTACAAACCTGAAAAAACGTTATATCTCAGTGTAGAGAATATAATTTAGCTTGATTTTGGTGTCATTCGAAAGCCTAAAGTTGGCGCAATTTTTTGGTAAAAAAATTGTTCAAAAATATCCATTCTACGCGTTTCTACAATGGTTTATAGTTTGGGCTTGTAGTTTGTAGAGTCCATGTCTAGTTCATATGTCAATATGCAGTTTAAAATTTTCATTCTTTACTAGGCTTACATGCGATGACTCATTTTGAGCCGTTTCCTCAAATAATTCGTCTTGTTGAGCGATTGGTGCCTCGGTTTCCATCGGCATCGGTTCAGCGATGCCCATCGCTCCACCATCACTTGTTGGTAGAATCTGGAAAGATTAAAACCGTTTTCTAAAACATGATAACTATTGAGAACGCTTGTAATATCTCAATTAAACTTATCCTAATCCTATAATGCTCGATTTTCGGTATTTTTCGATTCGGCGGGCAATTTATTACATTTGTTTACTAGAAGCGCTTTGCACAAATTTGCATATGAAATCATGTTCCGAACTTGGTGCTTTTGACTTTTGCTTTTGACAGAATTTTCCTTGAAGGCTCTAGAAGGCTATGCGCTCTAGAAGGCTCGATTGTCGGGGAAAAAACTGTAAGATACATATCTATCCTTCGTAAAAACTCATTGGGATCCAATTGAAATAGAAGAAACGCAATCAAAAACAGACAAATACCAAAGCTGCATTTAAAATCTATTTAATCGAATGATTCTTTTCGATTAGAGAGAAGAAAAATGAAAAATTTGCATAATTTTTGTTTCCCTAATCGAAAAGTGCTCGATTTTCTCACCTGAACCATCTCAGTTTGTCTCGTTTCGGTGGCTGCAGCCATTCCTGTTGTAAGCGTTGGTGGATTTACGTGCTGCACAGGCAGATTCTGAAAATCTTATATAAATCTCTAAAGAAGCTGATCAAAATTGCAACAATCATTGAATATTTATGCTTTCTAAATGCTGAACTTCATTAGATACTAAAGATGGGAAAAAAAAGGGAAAAGGGCCCAGCCGAGTACCTCAAGGACCCCGGAAAACCCCCGAAATTGCTCAATTGAACCCGAAAAACAAAGCACAGAGCTCTTTTTAGTCTTTTAGTTCAATGCATAAATTTGAAAGTTTCAGATAATCAGATTTTATATCTAATTGTAAGACTTTAAAAAATGAGTACCTATAGCTCAGTATCTACAGTAGTAACAGTGTCTATAGCATCTATAGTATCTATAGCATCTATAGCATCTATAGCATCTATAGCATCTATAGCATCTATAGCTATTTAACAGTATCTATAGCTAGTAGATAAAGCTATCAAAATTTGAAGTTCCTTGAGAAAAAATTGAAGATATTTTAGCTGAATAAGACTAGATTTTCAAAAGCGAATCCTTTTCTGTCAAAAATATTCGGAAAGCCAAAATTCTAGGCGCAAAATTTGAATGATGATGGCCAATTTTCGGGGCGACACTCCCGCGCCATTGAAATTTTTTTGAAATAAGATCAACTGGGTGTAAAAAAAAACGAAAACCTTTTCTTTGGATATAAATGTGAGAACTTCTTCTTTGGCAACTGTACATAAAAGGGGAAAGGGAAATAGATATGAGAAAGGAGAAGGGGTAAATATTGACACTCATCTCCCATCCCTCTATAAGGACACCTCAAACATAATACAATCGCCCGCTTCTCTTGATGGCACTCGTGCAAAAATTGGACCATCTCTTGCCAATATCTAGACAGGGTCCAGTGGGAAATGTTCAATTTGACCGGTTCGACTTGTCCAGACTTGTCCAGATTTGTCCAGACTTGTTCAGACTTATCCAGACTTGTCTAGACTTGACATTTTTCCACTTTGTGCAAAATTCAAAGTGCTATGGTCGCCTTTTAGTGAATCTTTAGGCTTGTAGTTAGCGCTTAACTTAATTTTCTTGGAAATCTTAGTTTTGGATCTTTAAATCGACTCAAACAGCTCTACTTCTCTCGACAATATTCTCCAGTGTGAAGTCAAGTTTGACTGGTTAAGCATGCTTGACTGATTTCGTGAGCATTTTGTGTTCTTGTGTTCTTAAAAAAACAGTATCAAATAATTAGGACCATTAGGATCAAAAATTCAAATCCAAACGCAATATACTTGAAGAATTACTTAAACCCAAGATCTAGAAGAATTTCGGATTGCTAAGGTACAAGTTTTTCAGTCCAAAGAGCCTTCTATCTCGGTTTGTTGATTACGAGTCTTGTTTAAATTAGATTAGCTTATGTTACTAGTTTATTAAAACGTAACAAAATAACCAGTAACTTTCGGCAACTCACATTTCTCCTGGTACAAGTTTAGTCTCTAAGGTACAAGTTTTTCAGTCCAAAGAGCCTTCTATCTCGGTTTATTGATTACGAGTCTTGATTAGATTAGATTAGATTAGCTTATGTTACTAGTTTATTAAAACGTAACAAGATAACCAGTAACTTTCGGCAACTCACATTTCTCCTAATGAGCCTTAATTGATGGAGGTGAAGGATCAGTCGATGAGGTGTTGCTGTGGGAGCGGTTGGGTCACCGTTTCCCGTCGCTGTCTCTGGTCGCTGAAAATCGAGATTTACAAACGTTTACTCATACAGGCTTATCACTTTGAAGTATACAACAAACCGGATTATGCTGTACATCGGAAAGTATCCTCTGCAGGCTGTCCTGATAGAGTATCAACGGGATCTCGTAGTGATGTAAGAAGTAGATCATTGAATGCTGGAAAGGGGTAGTTTTCATGGTTATAGTGTGCATAGCTAAAGATACTGTAAATGTATAATAGCTAAAGCTAGCTATAGCTAAAGTTAGTATAGTTAACTAATTGCAATGATACTATGAAGTCTCGAGCCTTTAGCCTCACTACAGTCACCGGATCAAAAGCAATCTTTACTTCAACCAAAGATATTCAGGCTTAAAACTTGAATTGTTGTTCAGGTGGTGAAGAAAATTGTTGATAAAAGTTAATACCAAAGTGAAAGCGGTTGTCGTGATGAGGGCCAGTGTCCCGTGTTGACCACCGAAACGATATTGATAAGCGTAGAAGAAAAATTGGTACAAGTAGAAGAATCTAAATTTGTTCATTTTCCCATATTCTCCTCATCAATTTACCTCAACCAGTATCGTTTACTGATCGGCGTATGACAACAAATCGCGTCAAATTGATCGGCCATCTAAAATGAATAAAGGTATTCAGTTAACAGCTACCGTAACCCTCATGAAGAGGAAAATGTTTCGTTTTTGTTGTGTTTTCATGGAAAATGTTTCATTTCATTTTTGCTTTTTGCTGAATGTATGACACTTTGTCTTCTTCTTCGTTTCTCTTTTTGTTTTCTTATTTCTGACGCTAATTTTTATTTTTCAGCCAGAAGAATGGCGCCAAAGCGAACAGCGAACAGATGAGGAGGGAAGCTGCGACGGAAAGAAGCTGAGGATCCTCACCAAAGACTTCTTCGTTCAGGTTTGTTTTTGTTTTTTCTGTTATTGTCTTTAATAATAAGCACCCTGTAGTTACTTAAACGGAATAATAATTGTTGTGTTTAGAGAGCTGGTGTGTTTTGTTGAGCGACTGAATGCCCACTTCAAGGTTGCAAGGAATCCCGATACAGGATCAGCAAATGTTTGTCTATTCTTCTTTTATAAATGTATTTCTTTAGTTTTTGCCCGAGGTGAATTTGCACAACAAGATACAAATAATTTGCGCAACAATAAGAAGCTTGCCGTTGTTCTTGTGATGCATCCGGCTCGCTACGACAACTGCCTCATGGCACGAAGTCTTGAGGGGTGCTCGATTCGCTATCTCCGCTCGATGAACACCCCATTGGTCAACCAATATGTAATTTAATTGTTTTATTTCTATTACCTATCAGATTTTAGATGGGATCTCTCTCCATGGGCAATTAAGCCGACAACGAAGGGCGAACAACTCGTCGAGATGAGACACAAGAAGCATTGACAGAAGGTAAAGGTTTCATTAGCATTATTTGTGCATATTTTGAAGTAAGATCAATCGAGTGACACCAACAACTTCAACGACCATTCCGTCTACTCAAGGAAACGCGCAAAAAGCACATGTCCATCAGGTTTCGTCTCTCCGGACTGAACGAAACGAAGAACTTGTCGCCAAAAATTCAGTGATTTGTCAAAAGAATGTTACGTTTTTATGAAATCTATTCGGTAATTTTGTGTTCGTTGATTGGATGTGTTTTTGTTTGTGAATAGTGAATTAAATGAAAAATTTCGAAATAATCTAAATTCAGTTACCCAAACGATGAGAATCACGTAGAAAGCGGTGGTCGTATCCGAGAACATTTCCGACATGATTGCCTCCATTCCTGCAAATGTTTGATATCCATATATCCAAGTACTAGGGTGGGTATACGATATTTTTAGATCTTAATATTCTTTACAATTCCTTTACATCCATATGTTTCCAAAATGGCGCCAAACACGTTAACGGACCGGTTCGTAAGTCGGTCCAAACACATTTAAAGACTTGCTTGTGCAACGGACCGGGGTCAACTCAACAAGTCTCTACAGTTGATCCCGGATTTTGCTGCACAAGACTCTAGCTGTGAACGGGCCGATCTACGATCGATTCAAACCATTTACGGGGTACATTTTTGTCTTTCTTTGCTTGTTAAAAATTTCAATTCTTCTAAAAACCTATTTACGTCTTATTGTTAGTGTTTGAAATCTAATAGTCAGTTCAAGAAATCGGTCACTCACCGACAAGCGCCAAGATCACGGTCAACAGCGGAGCCGCTGGGAAAACGATCGTCTGATTCACTTCGAACATGTGCAACAACTCGACGATGAAGAGGAAAATTTGATGGTGAGAGAAGCGAAGGAGCATCGAGATGGCAAAAGTCTGAACAAATTCGATTTGCTCAAAAGTTTTCATTATTAGTTTTAGTTAAATTTAAATTCCAAGATCTCTCAATGAGTTGATTTCCAATATTTTCTTTCAAAACTCACAAAGATGAGCAGAATGCAGAAAGCGATCACGTAGGATTGTTTCCCGGTGACGATTGTCACGAAATGGTAGTGCTCGTTAGTGCGCAGATCGTGTAAATAACCTGAAAACACTTTTAATACTATTGCATTTATGATTTAATAAACGAAAAACTAGTTGTGAGCAATTTTTCTCTTCTCCAATTCCCCACCAACCTGTATCCTTTTCTTTTTTCGCTAATTGCCGTAGACTTGAGATGATACTCTCCTCGTAACCAACCGTCGACAGCAACAAATTTCGCCAATTTTGCGTTCCGAAACAGGTTGAATCAGCGTCAATCTGAAAATTTACAAATAAAACTACTTGTAAACAGATAAAGTATCTACCATTAATACTGTAATAGTACCCCACCCACATAATGACGGTGCGGAGTATTGCGTAGTCTAGCTTTGAACGCGTTTTTCTCGACACTGGTTTATGCTACAATGCGCGCTTAGGTATCAAAAAATAGCTGAAATTCAGGGCTATTTTTTGATATCAAAGACGCCTTTTTGAAAGCACAGAAGCTTTGAAAAAAATGAAATACTCAAAAACTTTTGCGACTACGCGACTCGACGATGCGATTGTACGAGGTGGTAGGGTGCTATTACAGTATTTATGGGATGTACTGTAGTATATTGTATGCTGTTCGTGGTGTATACTGAAGAAAGAATACAAGGATTACAATATGTAGCTTTGATAGCAGGAACATCACTAAGCAAGACTTAAAGATATGTATCTGCTTTGATCTTGACGGTTTTGGAATAGCTTTGGAATAGCTCAAATGTAGCACCTAATATAGTCTAGCTTTAGCTTGTGTTTAACCTTCTTTAGAATCCTTTTAGCTTTACCCGTATCGTCATTTGTGGAATGCTGTGCTTCAGTCGGTAGTCGGGCGGCAATCGTAGCAATCCATAGAGAAGAGAATATTCGGCCACGTAGACGTAACCCGGTCGCTTCTCCTCATCTGAAATTTTTTTCAAATTCTGATTTATGAAAAGTAATTGAAATATTAGCAAGTACATTACAGAAGTTGATTTTAAACTTGAATTCTAACTTGCAATGCTTGCAAAGGTGCCAGCACCATCTCCAAACTCTCACCGATTTTCTTATCGTACTCCTCTTCAAGCATTGCCAACCATTGATCGCTTCCCATTTCATATTCATGTTCCTCATCATCTCTCACTTCTTCTACATCCAAATCTACATCGTCTCTCATTTTCTCCATCGTTTCTGGGTATGGTCGAAGGAAATAGTTCAACAAAGAGTCCTGAAATTTTAAAATTAATCATGAAACCATAAATGTTTGTGAGTTTTCGTTGTTAGATCAAGTCTACTTTTGTTTTTAAATCTAATCTTAGAGAAGGGCTTTGGAGTTAAAATCAAAGAACGATTTTGCCAAACTTCAACCCATAATTTAAACATTTTTTGTGATAGATTTTGAAAAACTCTAAAACTATTAGAATCTGCAAAGCCTAAGCTATCTAATAATGCTTTAAAGCAAAAATTGGACAAGTTTACGATAACTAAATCAGTGACACAAGGTTGACAAAATTGCCCGCCCGGATACTAAAGAAGTACCAACTCTTATCATTGAAATTCTTTAGGCTTTGCAGTAGTTATTTTAATTTTCAACCCACTTCAGTTTCATTCGGCGGCGGCTCATGAACAACGGTTTGTGACGATCGACCATGATAGCCAAGTGCTCGGATCTGAATTTTCAATTTGAACTCATCATATTGTTGTCTTGATGCCTTAATGCCTTAAAAATCTCAAAATTTCAAAAATTCCCCAACCTCTGCCGGTATCACATCGGGTCCATAAAGAAAAACGTGAGCCGGATTGAAGGCGCAACTCCTCGGCTCGACCATTTGCGATTTATGCCATTCTTCTAAAGCTTTCGAATTTTAAGAAAATACATTGTCCTTATAAAGTACTTACAAATACTCAAATTAATTATATTAGTGTTTATCGTATGAATTTTCTCTCTATCATTTCAAAACTCACGCATCTGATTGATCCATTTCTCTTTCGCCTCCAAAACGTCGAGATTGTGAATGATCTCAACCCGGAGTACTCCGTCTTTTGGCCAGATTTCCTGAGAATCAAACTTGCAGGCGGAAAAAAAAGCGGAAAATAGCATATCTTTTAATTTTCAAAGAAAAAGTCAACAAATGGGGCAGCTAGGTTTTTCCGGTTTTTTCGTCGCAATGTGTAGCTGCCCCATTCGTTGGGTTTTGCTTTGAAAATCAAAAGATATTCAATTTTCCGTTTTTTCCGTTTACAAGCGTGCTGGGAGTGCTTTGGAAAAATTGATGTAAACTTGATAACTTTAACTATGCCATAAACTTCACTCACTTTTATATGATCAAGACACGTTGTCGACGAGCGGCTGAACATCAAATGCACGAAAAGGAGAACTGCTAATGAGAAAACCGCCTAGAAATTTGGATATGAAATTCGGTTCAAATTCATATTATCTCTAGGCATTTTTTAAAACTATAAACCTATCGTTTGATAAAAAGAAAGCTGATGTTCAAGTTTTGTCAAGTTAAAACTTTAGCTTATAGTCAGGCTTATTTCAAATTATCCGGCCTAACTGCTGTAAATAATACTGTAGCACATAAGCGATAATATTTTGAAGCTTTCCTGACAAAATCAACCCACCGCCAATAGCGCGACACACTCGATCGTTCTCCTCCAGAAACGGCTGACCCTTCGGTGATAACCCAGCGCCAACTTCACCAGCAATGCATGAAATAAACGATCCCTCATCACACCAAAGTGATTGTTGTTTTGTAGCTAAAAGATTGTTCAATTCTTCAATTCAATCTTTCACTAACATTTTGCACATTCTGCCGGGGCTCTTGAATGCGGGCGGTGGTGTCTGAAAGTTGGTGATGGATGCAAAGTTCAAAAAGAGTCAAAAGCATCCACATCATTCAATTTCCATTTAATGAAAAGTACTTAACGTTCTACAAATATCCTCAAACTTCAAGGCTTATTTAGAGGCTTACTTGGATCATTTGGTAGATAAACACCGGCCAACTCTTGAATCAACTGTGCTTGCGAGGTGGGCAATGAAGTGGGACGATTACCTGAAGATACCTTATTATGGATTGCAATAAAATCGTTTTTTTAGGGATTAATTTGGTTCATAGTCTAGGCCAGACGGTTTCCGACCAATAAACCTTTGAGGATTTGATTTCTTAGCCGAAACATAGACTGCCGACTACGAAGAATTCAAATTTAAGAACAAACATTCGAAAACAAATTCACTGTTGCTAACAACTTTAAAGCCAAGTCAAATCCAATCAAACTTACTCGGTCCCTCATTGAGGTCATCTACTACTGCTTCTGGTGCGGCCATGCGTTAAGCTCCATATAATAAGACGGCCGGTTGTCTGGCCAAGATTGAGCACAATGAAGATTTAGCTTTTTTCGAGAGCAGATAAATCTGTTATGTAGTTCCAGTGCAATTGCCGTGGTCAATCTGGTTGTCTGCCATAATTTCCTTGCGCGTGCAATTAACGACTACGGTAAGAAAAGCGCGCCATAACACTTCACCGCGACAGATCTTTCCACTCCCGCAAATTAATCTAATTGCAAGCAAATGTTCTTCACTCAAACTTTATACGTGAACAATTTATTTAAAAAATGAAAAACAACAAATAGTTAAGTAATCAACATGCAAACGAAGTCTTATTGTCCATAGTTCTCCTTTGGCCTGCCCGAAAAACCACCCCCTTCGCTCCTCAAATGAGTTCCGTCACTGCCGAGAGATTTTGACTTTCGAAAGCTGCTGCCGTGATTGTCTGATTGATAAGCTCTGTGATCATTCGCCCCAACATAATTTCCTTTACGATCATCTCGGCTAGGCTCGTGATGTTGATCAAATTTTGTGATGCCAAAGCCGCTTCTAATGAAATTCCTTACACTAAACTCCCTCTTTTCACCGTATCTATGCGTCAAACTTTGAATCGGAGCTAAAGTTGCAAAATATGAAGATAATGAAAGATTTAAGATTTACTTGAATCCAAATTGAATGGTCCCTCCTCAAAATACTTAAGTGGTTTTTTCGATTGTATATTCGGGACAACAGTGCATGGTACCTCTAAAAATTAAAATGTACTATAAATGAATATTTATGCTTACGAGGTTTCACATAGGCCAAACGGACATCATTTGATTGTAGAGGTGGTGGGGGCCCTGCAAAGATGTCTGGGTGTGGAACTGGGATCACTGAAATGAAAATGTCTCCTTAAAAAGTGACTTGAAAACTTCGATCAGAGGAGAAAATCGACAGAGGAGAGCATCGATCGTCAGAACCATTTTGGATAGGGTGACTTGCCTTGAAAGTGTCTATGAGCGCTAAAAAATTCAGCTTTTCAAAGATTAAAACAATATGTTAAATAACACTAGCTTATATGCAACTCATCGAGCAAGATGAAATATTTTAACATTAAAAACGTACGCCCATGATATGCTGGCTGTTGCGAATCACAAACGGCATAAAGCGTAGGCGGCTTAACATCTGGCGTCATTTTCTGAGAGCTGACTTCTTCAAGCGGTGGTGCTAAAAATTAACATACAAATTATTACTAAAACTCTCTTGTAAGCTAGTTAATTAAATATCAACAGACAAAAAGATTGCAAAAAATACGGGCCAGCAATTTTTTGATAGCCAAAAACAGCTACCTTCTTTTGAAGTCGGTTCGTGTTGTGCATTGCCAGTATCATTGGGCGCCACAGAATCCTTGTTCACAATTTGGGTTGGCTTCGTGTCGTTTTTGGGGGGAGCAGCTAAAATTAATTATGAAAGTCAAGCTAAATAAATTTACCATCGGTCTTCCAGCGATTGAACAAATTCAACGTTAATGGATGTTCCCAGCCAAGTCTTCTTGTAGCAATGATGAACGCATCCCTAAAGTTTGAACTTAGCAACAAACAAACAAATTAAAGGAGGCTAATGAATAAATCAACACTTACTGAACGTTGATCATCTCGGCGTAGTAAGAAAGATGTTTTTGAAGAGCTCTGGGTCCAAGGTAATCGCCAAATGCAACATTTGCTAAGCACAGCGTTGCCGGCCGTTTACCAACGCTTGCCCAATCGACAACGGCCTCATCTCCGAATCCCCCCTTTGTCTCTAAAAGCAAAGCACATAATAACAATAGCAATACTTGAATTACCTGCTTTAGTCCAAACATCGAGCATGTCATGATAGAAGTTGAGCTTTTTGTTGATCCGAATTGCGCGTTGAGTTTGTCCAAGCGCAAGAACAATGTCGACACATCGTGTACCCAACGCCTTGGCGGTTCGCTTATTCCTATTCGTCTTGGCATGGATGGCTTCCTCGATCAGCGGCTCAACTAAAGCAGATAATAAAATTGTGATTACTTATTTAAATGTTATAGTCTATCGGGAAAAGGAATCAACCCATTTGATTGAGATAAGCGTTGATTTCCTCCTTGTGCATGAGCTTCGACATCACCGGGATCCCGAATGTCGATTTCGCGGCTCTATCGTTGACGCGATTCACCTCAAGTTGCTTGTCGGCATCCCAAAATTGAAAATATAAGAAGCACCATGGCTATTTATCAAGCAGTCAGCTAGCAAATATAATCTAACAACTCAAGTATTAAACCCGAATTTCCAACTTTACTCTTCAAAAATTAAGCAACAAACCACGGCTTCTTGTTTTTCAAAAACCTCTCGCTCGACGAAGTACGCCAACTTGAGGCTATCGAGCTCCTTGAACAAGTAGGGTTTTTTTGTTCCGTCCCAATCTCGCTCCACTTCGATGGATCTTTCTAAAAAGAAACAACTTTAGCGAAAAGATTTAATAAGCTCACCTTTATCGGTGCCCATTCGCACCACGATTTCGTTGTCTTTTGAAGTTATCTAAAAACCCACAATTAGTTGGTTAAAAGATGTACGAGGAAAAAAGGATAAGTAAAAACTCGAAATAATTTTGGATGGAGAGTAAAGAGAGACCGATTGTTAAATAGGCAAGTTGGTGTAACTAGATGGCTAGCTAACAACACACAGATTAGTAAGCTCAAGAACTTTCTAAATAGGCTGGGATTGTTAAAGTTCGAGCTAGCACTCAAAAGACTTCCGCGAAATTTTTCTCTCCTTGAACAAATTTATTGTAACGAACCTAAGATATTCAGCTAAAGAAATCTATTGTCCTACTGAATTTTTTTAAGCAAAGAAGCCGGATATTTAAAGACTCAAATTGCTTTTTTTTGTGCAACTCGGGGGGGTGGGACAAATGCGACCTTTTTTTGCGCACCTGGACATTTGCGCACCTTTTTTTTTGCTGGAAAAGGCCTTAGGAAAGGCCGTAGAGCTTCGAAAATTTTTCCATATAAGGGAATCGTATGCGTAGATTCTGAATTTCGACAAATCGGACCTCGCTGACACGTCAAATTTGAGTTAAAAGGCAAAAACTACGTAACTTAACACTTTTCCGCAGTTTTTGCCTTTTAACCCAAATTGGACGTGTCAGCGAGGTCCGATTTGTCGAAATTCGGAATCTACGCATACGATTCCCTTATATGGAAAAATTTTCGAAATATTTTCGAAGCTCTACGGCCTTGCCTAAGGCCTTTTCCAGCAAAAAAAAAAAGGTGCGCAAAAAAAGGGTCGCATTTGTCCCACCCCCGCAACTCGTGTATTTTCAAAATTTTAACTTTGTAACGCTAAAATCCCATTTTTCTTGTTCTTAATGTCATATTTTACATTTTGGCTAAACTTTGCATATTTTAGAAAATAAGAATCGACCTAATCGCCGGCGAGTTCTTCATTTTGATCAACTACTAGGATCGCACAAGCTAGGTGCGATTTTGCGATTTTTGATACTTTTGGTTCCCGCTAGTGAAAAGTGCCATCTTTTCGTTTAAAAATCAAAGTCGACAAGTGAAAAACCGCTGTAGAGCGTCAAAATTTTGAACTTTTACAATTTGCAACCCTGCAAAATTGTGATCTAGCCTTGCACTATATCTGTTGTCAAGGCCAGTACAAGTTCAGCCATTAGACAACCCGTCCAACTTGTTCAAGTTTCCCCTTTTGTGTTGTTTAACCGATGATTCCACGTGCTCGCCGGTGTAAACAACATCTTTCCCTTTTTCTCATCGAGTCTCTATCTGTTTCCACGCGTCTTTCGCAAATATTCACCTCTTTGTAAATAGTCTATTTTCGTGAGTTTAGATGTATCGATTTTTTGTGGAGGAGACGAACGATTGCCGGCTCTAATCTAGAGTTTCATTCGTGCTTAGCCTTTGCTGGTCGTTTTTTTCGTGTCGTTAAAGGCTCTCCTTCACTTTCAACCCGTAATATTTGGACAGATATGCCCTCTCCCTTTTCCCTTTTCTCTGTGTATGAGTGTGTTTGTGCTGTGAGTCACATGCCGCATCTCCTTTTTACTTTCTCTTCCTCTTCTCGCGTTGCCCCATTCGCACACCGTTTCCAGTCGATTTTGAGTTTGAATTTCTGGAAATTTGAATCGTTGGGAATATATAAACTTTTGATATTTTTAATCGCTTGAATTTGCCAAAGTTATTGAAGAGTCAGCTCACTTACTTGCCAGCCTATTTTCTAATGACTCATCCATTTACCCTAACAAATTGTGACATAAACAACCAACAACTAGTAGAACGATTGTTATTCTTGACAAAAACTGAAGCAATTTCCTTATGCTAGCTTTGTATATTTTTCTTACCGAGACAATTTTTACATTTAGATGTGGCTACTGTTCGAGTTGCTGTTGGTGCTTGGCAAAGTCGTGTGCATGGGAACTGTGATCACCCATCTTTCAGCACTCATCATTTTTATGTGGAAAGAACGACGATTGAGGAGACAAATTAAGGTAACTATTAATTGTTTACTATTTGTGAGTAAAATAAGTTGAGGCATGTAGCTGCTTAAAAATGTAGAGAATAGATTCTGCTTTTGATTAACTGAAGTTCACTAGTGAAATAACGGATTTTCTTTTAGGTGGAAGGTTTTGTACATCCCGATTTCAAACCCGTCCTTGAAGCATTCAAGTAACTTTAATTATGTTTTCAAATTGTCATTTTGTTCAGGAAGAACTTACACAAAGGATGGGAACGAGACGGAGCTGCTTTTACAGTTTACTATAAGGTCAGGAAAAGTATTTTCAATTTTTCAATTACTTTTTGCTTCTAGGAACGACTTGTGGTTGATGTTTGGGGCGGATTCGCCGACTATGAGAGCTGGAGACCGTGGCGAAGCGATACAATGAGCATTGCGTTCAGCAGTTCAAAGGTATGGCTTCTACATAAAATGTTTGGGGAAAAATGGAAAATACTCCAGCGATGCCTTAAATCTTTGTTTTAGGCCGTTGGTGCAATATGTGTAGCGATGTTGGTTGACCGTGGGCTCATCACTTACGAAGACAAGGTTTTAGCATTCATCACTTTAGAAGAAATTCGTATCTATCTAGGTCGAATCTTTCTGGCCTAAGTTTGCCACGAGTGGAAAAGAAGAAATAACGGTAAAGATGATTATGGAACATACGGTAGGTGTTTACATTAAATATTAATAAAGGCATTTGTTTTAGGCAGGTCTTCCGTTGATTGAGCACAAGATCACTATTGAAGAAGCGATGGACCCAGAAGCAATGGCCAGTTTATTTGAAGCCCAGGTATCAATGACTGCTTAAAACGAGTAGGGTTAGCTTAAATTAAAGCTCCCGTTTTAGAGACCAATTTGGAAACCGGGAACGCGAGTTGGTTATCATGCGTTAACATATGGATGGCTGGTTTCTTTTTCCATTTGTTTAACTAATTTCTAATTTTTAGGTAGATCTGATCATCAGAAAAGTCGATCCACAGCATCGAGGCATTGGGCAGTTTTTCAAAGAAGAAATTTCTATTCCCCACGGTATGGCTTTTAAATTTCTTATTAGGGTTTCCTCTATTTAGATATCGACTTTCATTTTGGCCTTCCCATTGAAATGACACATCGCGTAAGTATTTAGCCTACCTATTTAACTAGCATCATTTGATTTTTAGGTAAGTCGAATCCGAAAGCCATCTGTGTGGAACAGGTTGTCATTTGAGTTAAAATTAATCTCTGGAAATTTTTAGGCTTGATGAATGGTTAGCTGATCCAGAAACGGTTGACTATGGCAGTGTCCTCAAGAATTTCTTGACAAATGGACTAATGCTGAGGGTGGCGGATAATGCGGGTTGGCTACAGAGCATTTTTGTAAGTTTAAAATAGTCATAAGTTGATACGTTTGTCATTTACTTTTTTAGCGTGTCACTTTGAACAATCCAGAACTTTATCGACTCGAGCAATGTGCGGCGTTGGGAATTGGAACCGCTCGATCGTTGGCCCGATTAATGTTGCTTTACTCACGAGGACATCTTGTTTCAAAGGTTATCGCTGACACTCGTCCAAACTGATTTGTATTTTAGTCAATTGTTGAACTCACCTCGACGCCGACAATCATCAAGAAGAAAGATTGTGTGACGAATGCAATAACTGACCGTGGATGGGGCTTCACACACTCTACTTACCCGCACAAGGTACTTAGAGTTATCAGGATACACCAACAGAACAGCCCGCCTAACGGCGGGCTCCTTTAGAAACTGTAAAAATGATTGCCTGGAACGAATTCTCTGTGTTGGAAAACCCCGCCATGCAATTTCAGCGTAAAATGGAAGTTGCACCCATGGCGCAGTGGATAGCGCGCTCGCCTGACGCCTCACATGACCCGGGTTTGACCCCGGCCAGTGACCACCTACTTTGACTTTTTGCTTTTTGAAAGAGTTTTTTAAAAGGCACAACTACATGAAATTTTATTAAACACGTGTTTCAGCGTTTTTTTTTAAATGCTCAAAGGGGACGCCCGTAGTGCGCGCACAGAAAGACAGACTATTTTTTATATAGAGATTACGGATAAAAGCCAACACAATTTGCTTATTCTAAAGTTATTCGTGAAGTAGCAATATTGATTACTAAACATGTGTAAAAGCAAATTGGTACATTGAATGGACTTGTAGGCTAATTACAGGGTGTCTCATAAAAAAAACGTGCGGTCACCTGCAGCCACTAGAACCTTTTAGAAAATTCGATTTCAAAACGTTTTTTTATGAGATACCCTGTAGAATAAAAATTATTTTGCTTCATTTAGAAAGGTGCTTCAATGCTTATTGGACATTCGGGCTTTGGTGGTCAAAATGCACGATACGATTGCGAAAACGACATCTCTTTCGCCTATCTTTCGAATGGACTGAAAGTAAATACCTTTGAAATCTATTTAAATAACTGATTTCGTTTAGAGCGGATTGGGTGATCGAGCTCGTCCGTATGTGCATCTACTTAGGGCTCTCTACTCGTCGATTCCTGAACAGAACAACAACAACAACAACAACGGAATCTATCACATGGACACGATGATGGTTTCAGAAGACGATCATTTAATGGAATGAACGCTTTCCCGTTTGTTGTAGATAGGTTTTTCTCATTTCGATTTACCCTGCTTTTGTACATTAACCACTCCCAATCTTTTTACACCCATCCAGCTTTCCGTCTTGTATTTAGCTCGATTTTGCATTTACAATCCGAAAAATTTCTCAACTTACGTGTACATGTGTTAATATTTGTTTTGTTTGTTGTGTGTGTTGTGTGTGGAGATTTTGAGACAATTGTTTAGTTTTATCTGATTAGAAATGTTGAGAGTTGCCTCTTTTGTAGTTTCTTCTACGCCGCCTCTCGTTACCCAGCCATCATATTCATTTGTGTGCTGCTTTATGGCGTTTCACTAACTTTTCTCGCATTCTCATCGATTTATTGATATCTGAGTGAATTTTTCACTTTTCCGTTCTTTCTTTTCATTACGGGTACATCGTATCAGGGTTCTTGTCAATTGCTCATTTTTAGTGTTTTTGAATTTTCTCGTTTACCCTGGTGATTTCTTTGGTTTGTTTTTGAATTGAAAGTAGGATCGTGATAAATGTTTGAAGTTTCAATAAGTCTGGATGAAAATCTTTCTAATAAAAAGAGTTCAAATATTTTTTCTCATTTCCCATGACTTTCTTTTCTTGGAAATACACACTTTTGAGATGTTCGTTTCCATGGAATCGGTCATTTTGCGATTTCGTGAATATTTTTATTCTTTATTTTTTATTCAAACATCGGAAAACATTTTCCGACAATTGATGTAATAGCACAATAAGACATTGTAATTGTTTCGCACTAGTGCACAAAAAAATATTTCAACGGGTCAAAGCATACAAACGAAGTGACACGGGGAGAGATGAGGTTTTTGAAGGGGAGAATTGCTGGAGTCTTTTTGATGATACCGTAAGGCTTTAAAGGGGAACTTATAGGTTTCAGCAGATTTCATATCCTTTGGTCCCAAGCTATGCAAATGCACTAGAAGATGTGCCTTTTACGTTAAAACTCGAGTACTGGCTCCACTATATGAGGTGTACTTTGTGCACAAAAAGTGTAAACACTCCCCTTCTGGCGCGCTCAATTCCGAACTGTTTCTCCAAGGAAATGATAGATTCAGTGTATGCAGAGTTGCGTCTAACCATTTTGAGCACAAAGTACAATCTTTTGTGACTTTCAAAAAGCTTTACGGTACCGTTTTTTCCCTTTTTAATCCAAAGTATAAGTTAATACATTTCAGATTCAAGTACATTTTTTTTCACATGGACGCACAAAAAATTGTTTTGGCCACCAAAAAAATCGGACATAAAAATAAGAATTTGTGGGAAAATGATGATGAGTTTTTAAAGGGATTTGTTTTTTCACTCGAGGCACTACTCCAGAATATACATTTTTTTCGAGTAACAAAAAGTACAACAAGCAAATTTCTTGAAAAAAAAAACATCGGTATCACAATTCGTTTGCAACATTAAATGTGTGTATATTCGTGTAAAGGCCAATCGACAATCAAAATATCGGAATCAGGAAACGATTTTTTTTGTATACGGTAACAAATAGTGCACAATAGAATCGATGGTAGAAAGAGATAGAATTGTAAATTTTTGTGTCGTTTTATGGAAAGAGGAGTGTCTTGTACATGGAAGCTTCATCAAAAGCAAAAGTTTTGCGAGAAGAAAAGGAATTGGGATTACTTTTCTTCTCGTTAGATCACCTCAAGCAGTGCTAGGATACAAAGCTATTCTCAGATCAAGAAATACTGTAATACTTGTAATAAACGAGTTTGAGATTTTTTGTTTTTATTATCGTAGTGCGATTAGAGATACAGTAGATACAGTAGATACAGTATACTTGATAGGCAAGAGGAATCTTGATTATTAGGATACTGTAAAAGCCTCGTCTCTTCTCGCCTACGGTAGCAAAATTGAAATTTTAATTTTAAATTTTATTTGAAAACTTTCAAAGATATTCAGTGGGTAGAAGACTGTTTACTGTATTACTTTAGTGAAAAAAAAACCCTCAAAAGTTTCTAGATCTTGAAATCACTTTGAAGCTATTCAGTTATCTGAGAGGTTTTTTTTTGCTTGTCCCTCACACTGCTTAAAAGAGCTAAAAGTACAGTTTACGGTAGAAAATAGCGCAATATAGGTAGGTTTTTTGGGATAGCAGCGAAATCTGGGGATTCTTGTTCATCAGAGAGAAAAAAGAGGTCAGCAAAATAAAAAAAAAAAAAAAGGAAAAACACATCAATGAAAAGGAATGAGTAACTCTTCGGAAATAGTTCTCAGCACACGCTATTTTTTTTTCTTGAGGACGAGGCACTTCTGTTTAGAGAGCAAGATTTTTTACAAAATGTTTTGCATGGGATCGGTGACCGTACTCTTTTGGTGATAGTCAGCAAGTGTTGATGGCTGCGCTTTTGTTGATGGCTGCGCTTAAGGCGTCAACGTTGAGTACCGTTGAGTACTTGCGACTGGAATTTGGGAATCACGCGATGATACCCAAAAACCTTAAATCGAACTATACCTAATAAGAGTTACGGTATTCGATTCTAGGTATCTAGAGCCTGAATACCGTAATTGATGCTACCGTACTCAGAATCTGAATACCGACACTATAGAGTATAGATACCGGTTCTAGTATCAAAAACCTAGATACCATAATCTACAGTATTCAGGCTGAAATATGTCACATATTTAAGCCTGGATACTGTAGCTAGCTTTTCCTTATGGCTAGCTTTTCCTTGTAGCTAGCTTTTCTTTGTGGCTAGCTAACCCTTGTGGCTAGCTTGTCCTTGTGTCTAGCTTGTCCTTGTGGCTAGCTATCCACCATCACCAAAAGAATACGGTACAAAGGGCTTCTCTATTGGATCATTCTCTTTTCCAATATCCGGATATTTCAGAGCTTTATATTTACATACATGAGTGAGAGAAGAGGTGGGAGAGGAGGAGGTGAGTGGAAGAGAAGAGAAGAGAAGAGAGGGCCGGAGACATTTCTGTGGAGAGTACTGGGGGGAGCACTGTGGGATGCAGTCCCCACACAGGGGTTTCCAGAAGACCATCAGTCTCAGTCTCAGTCTCACTATGGATGGTTGAAAACACTGAACTTATAAAATGTTTGAGGAATTTTTTTTTCTTTTTAGCTTAAAACATAGAGTGTTCTGAAGCGCCATCGTTTTGGTTAGACTGCAAGTTTCAGACTTTTCGCTCGCTACAGTATGCTGGAAATGTATTCAGGCAACAAGATAAGCTCTTTTGAAACTAAAGACTGTTTGCTTCTTGGTTAAAGATTTATTTAAAAGGTGATCTGCTGGAAAGGTTACTGTAACTTTTAAGCCAGCTTTTAACTAAACTATGCTCTCTTTTCTAAAAGATGCACTTTAGGGAAAGCTATCGTAATCCTGTGCTCAGTTGGAAAGCTACCGTAATCCCGGCAGCTTGGAAAGCTACGGTAATCCCGGTAGCTTGGAAAGCTACGGTAATCCCGGCAGCTTGGAAAGCTACGGTAATCCCGGTAGTTGGAAAGCTACCGTAATCCCGGTAGTTGGAAAGCTACGGTAATCCCGGTAGTTGGAAAGCTACCGTAATCCCATCTAGCTTTCCCCAGAAGGTCACCTTTTAGAAGACACTTTAACTAAGAAAAAAACAAACTTATTAAGACTGAATATCCTGTCTGAACACTTCAAATTCCAATATACTATAGTTAGATAAAGTCTGAACCTTTACAGTAGCCGTAAGAATTTTTAAAAAAACTGAACAGAAAACAAAATTGAATTTCAGGGGAAATAAGGGGGAAAACGAAAAGGGGAAACACATGCGGACAGAGAAAAGAAACAA
The DNA here is from genome assembly GCA_958450365.1 of Mesorhabditis belari. Lineage (NCBI taxonomy): Eukaryota > Metazoa > Nematoda > Chromadorea > Rhabditida > Rhabditidae > Mesorhabditis > Mesorhabditis belari. The sequence goes on along the minus strand of CAUEEP010000758.1, from coordinate 1,946,305 downwards.
ACGAAAACACGAAAACACACCACCACAAACACCGATGCTTTTCTCCTTTGCGATTGGGATTTGTGAGGGTTTCAAAATATTTAAAATTTCATATTTCCTTTATTATCATTACTATATTTCATTTTGAAATCCTCACTCAACGTGATGGTGAAATTCAAGAGGGAAAAGATTTTCATTTCTATTCGGAAGATAGAATGATGTGGGGGGAAAAAAGCTGAACATGAATTTAGAGTTTTGAAATGTTTAGAAGATTTTGATCCAACTTCTCATTATGGCTTACCCGAGATACCTACACTAGTCCAGTTCTAAGCGCTTTCTGCAAAATAAATAACAAGAAGTCTTTAAAAAGAGTTGACACCAAAAATAATCGTCATTAGTACAGGCCACGGATGGGTCGGATCGTCGTGGATCTACTCTAACTCTAAGAACTCTACTCTAAGATCTAGGCTAACTCTTTCAGCTCTTTCTCAACCTTTCCTCCTCTCCCTTATCTTTCCTTCTTTCTCTTTCCTTCTACAGATAGCTCAGTGGTTGGTTCCTTATCTCTCTAAATTTGGTTCCTTATCTCTCAAAGTTTGGTTCCTTATCTCTCTAACTTTGACTAGAGGCAATTGCTTACCAGAAAGCAAAGGGCCGAGGGTTCAATCCCCTCTGCGGAAATCTACTTTTTCTAATTCCTTTACTTATTACTCGATCTTGTACCAGATCCAATCGAACCTTGATAACCGGATTTTTTAGGATCCCACTGAGTTGATTTAATACTAATCAAATCTCGAGAGTGAACTACTTGGGTTCACAATCGAACCTTGATAGTAACCGGCAATCGAACCTTGATAGTAACCGTTTTTCTAGGATCTCTTCCATAGTTCACTAACGAGATTCGATTGTAACTAATAATAACTAATATCAAAATTGTGATTGTAATTCTAAATGTAATATGTTTTCAGTGGAAATAATATCTTCTTTTTTTCTACTTGCATCTGTTAATCAGTAGAAGCACGATTACAATGATACCTTATCTATAAAGTATCATTGTAACCGATTACAATGATACTTTATAGATAAGGTATCATTGTAATCGGTTACAATGGTACTTTATCTATAAGTTATCATTGTAATCACTTAATTTTTCTCAAGCAAAGCCATAGAAGTGGTTAGGTTGATCATTCAAAAAATTATTCAGCTTTTTTCGATTATTTTTTTGGAAAATTTTAGGGAGAAAAGTGAGAAGACAAAGCTATTCATTCAACGATTCGCGGGGGAAATTCTAGAAAGGGAAAGTTGGTGCGAGTTGTCGTTGAATGTCGATGATGAAGTTGAGAGTTCGGTAGACCGGTGACTATTCATCCTTTTATCGTTTTCGCTTCTTTCTCTTTGATCTCCTCTTCATCGATCTCGTGATGGCCGTCGGGTTGGTAAAATACCCTGTGAAAAAAAATAAAAGTTTCACCCATTATTGTCGATTTTCATGACCATCACCTTGGGAAAAGAGCTTTACGGAAAAGTTTAATGAAGCAGTCAAGAATGTGAAATCTCGAGCTCAGTCTATGATTACGATAAGTTAGACTGAAAGTTTTTCTTCTCTTTCTTCCTTTCCTTTCCCTCTTGTATTTCCTCTTTCTTCTCTGGTAAGCAGATAACAGATAGCTCAGTGGTTAGGGCTTTTGCTCGAAAAGCAGAAAAGTCGAGGGGTCGAGGGTTCAATCCTATCTCTGGCAATTTCTCTTTACCTCTTCCCTTTATTACCGTCGTCCGGCCTAGATCTTCAGGGTTATTAGTTAGTTAGTTAGTTGTAACGCCTATTAGTTAGATTACAGGTTACAGTAGCCAAGTCTAAAGCTGCACAGTAACGCTAGAAACTACTTGAGTTCACTGTAGCATCAACCAACGGGTTACGGTAGCCGGATCATGCTTTAAAGTAGGCCAGCGTTACAGTACATCGCCCAAGAATAGCTACAGTATGCCAGCGTTACAGTACACCATGCCCTGTCTACCCTGTGCTACGTGACTACTTTAGGATTACTGTAACGTTTATTAAATGAAGTTGGGCACGGTAGCCGTTCAATCCCTTTCAAAATAAAGTAATATATAGAATACGGTAACTCTTAAATATCCAATCAATAAAATTGGATTTCCGTAAAGCTCTTCCCAAATAATTTCTTGAAAAGAAAATCGTCACGAAATTCTTTAGCGTTCTCTACGTTCTCTACTTTGATCAAGCAAAAAAACACTCGTGCTTTTCTCTTTCAAATCAATCAAAAATGAATTTCTTTAAAATATCTAGATGGGGAATTTTTTTAGAAAGTAAATTTTCGATCAATTTCTCAACACGACATATTTGGGGAAAATCGTATGTCTAGATCGAAATGTCTAGATCGAAATGTCTAGATTGAAATGTCAACGACGAAAAAAGAGATGGCGCCATTCCACGACAATCAAATCTCGTCACAATAAAGAATGAAAAAAAATGGTTTTTTCTTTTCTTTCTATTTTATCATCAAAATAAAATAAGGAAAACCTTTGAAATTGAATTGAATTGAAAAATGGAAGGGAATGAATGGAAGGTCTGTGTTCACTGGGAGTAATTGAAGAATAGATGTGCTTCAGTAAGACGCTTGACTTGAGTAAGTTCACTGGGAATTTCCTGCCTTTCATGCACTTTGAGCTCAAAAATCGAAACACACCAGAATTCGGCTTTTTCTAGAGTTGAGTACAAAATGCACCAGGCTCAGAGTCTTACTGAAGTCAAGCGTCTTACTGAAGCACATCTATTCTTCAATTACTTTTTACTTGTCTTAGCACTTGGTGACTTTTTAGATCTAGCTGTAGTCTATATCTTGTACTAGTACCAGGATCGATCATGACTAGACTGATCAGGCCTGGAAATAATCTCCTTATCATTTCCAGGCCTCATTTTAAGCCTATAAAGCTCAAGAATTAGATCCAGGTCTTTAAATGTAGCTTTATTTGGCATAGCTCTTGATCAGACATCTAGATGTAAAGCTTACGCGTAGACCTACAGTAATCCAGATCTAAGATCTATTTCAACTAGAGATAGACACGATAAAGATCCAGGTACAGTACACGATAAAGATCCAGGTACAGTACACGATAAAGATCCAGGTACAGTACACAATAAAGATCCAGGTACAGTACACGATAAAGATCCAAGTACAGTACACGATAAAGATCCAGGTACAGTACATGATAAAGATCCAGGTACAGTACACGATAAAGAATCAGGTACAGTACCTGGATCTTTATCGTGTCTATCTCTAGTTGAAATAGATCTTAGATCTGGATTACTGTAGATCTACGCGTTCTACAGAAACTACTTAATCCTACTGTAGCATTCGTTAACGAGTTACGATAGCTAAAGGGCTACATTTTGGCGCTAGATTTTGCTTAGATTTGGAGATATAAACACTACATCTTTCGCTTAAAAATGGATACAGACAAGAGTTGGTTGTCTTGAGAACAAACACCAAACAAAGGTCGGCGAGAACGCACACACCAGGGAAGCATTAGCGATTGAAGCTCGCGAAGTGTATAGCCAATTGAAAGAAAAACTTATAGAATACTAGATATAAATTATCGATTAGTTTTCTCTTAATTGGTTTAGTTCAAACTGAAACACAGAGAAAATGGATATGCACCACCGTTTCACCCGAAAAAAAGGAGTGCTTGTTTTTGTTTTGCAGGGAAAATACAGGCAATAGCACTTTCTTGGGGAAAAGAAACACAGTTAGATGATAGCTTCTGAGATAATAGCTTCTTTTAACCCAAAAAAAACGAACCGATTCACGATCTCGTCCTCAAGAAGCGCGCTCTCTTTCTTGATCGCTTCGATTCGGCTCAACTTGGTGTCGTTGGACTTCTTGCATTCAGAGGTTACTTTTGCCTAAATATACTTTCTTGTACTTTCTTAAGTACAAGTACTTTCTTACTTCACTATTCTTTTTGAATAGCTCTAGAAATAGAAGTTTAATAGCTAACATAGAAAAACGGTAGCTTTTCCTAGGTGCACATTTTAGAATGCTGAGAATTTCCGAATGGCTAGCAAGGCTCCAAGGCTAGCAAGGCTCCAAGGCTAGCAAGGCTCCAAGGCTAGCAAGGCTCCAAGGCTAGCAAGGCTCCAAGGCTAGCAAGGCTCCAAGGCTAGCAAGGCTCCAAGGCTAGCAAGAGTTTAACAGCTTTGCTTTTCTGGATATTCTGGATAGCTTAAAAGTTTGGATAGTTTTAACTTTAAGACAGCTCGAGTACGGTAGCAGGCTCACAAAAGCATCGGAGCTACGGTAGCTTTGAGTTTTGAAATGCTAAATCGTAACTTGCTTACTAGAATGTGTTACTTGCTTATTAGACTTTTGCCTCACTATCAAACAGAGCTCAGAAAAGAATTTGTACTTGTAAACTTTGCGCAACTTTATCAGCACTCACCGACAATATCCGATAGTCGAAGATTTTGAACTCAGGTCGGCCGTAGAGACTGCTCAAGTCACCCTCCGCGGTTTTCGGTTCCAATCTGGAAATTGTTGATTGTTGATGACGTTGAAATATTAGGGTGGTGCAAAAGAAACTGCCGATGGGTGTCAGCTCTCATTTATCAGAAATGAGCGATGCTAACGGCATTATTTTTTTTTATGTTTTGTTCACATATTTGTTTGCTTTTGCGACATTTGAATTTTTGGTTGTTTTTTTATTTTATTTAAAAATGCTTATATTTTTTATTTAGATTATGGTCGAGCAAAAGTTTGTGCTACGAGCAGCATTACTGTTTAACTTCAAAATTGGAAAGTCTACTGCCGAATCGCATCGTTCTCTCTGTGCTGCTTTCGGAGATGGCAGTTTGTCTCTCAGACAGTGTCAGACTTGGCTTCAACGATTCCGAGAGGGTGGCGAGACTTTGGAAGATTACGAGCACGGTTCGAGGCCAGAAGTCGTGAACAAAGCCAAGCTGAGGAACGTTATACAGGCTGATCCATGCCAATCCATGCCAATCTGCTCGAGATCTTGCGAAAATATTCCATTGTGATCATGCCACCATCGAACGCCATCTTCACGGTATTGGAAAGAAAAGTCGTTGTGGAAGATGGGTCCCTCATCAACTCAGTGATGCTAATCTCGCATCCTGCATTTCCATCGCTGGCATTCTCCTGAATCGTGCAAAGAATAGCGAATTTCTTGATTCTATCGTGACATCGGATGAGAAATGGATTGCATACGACAACTTTAAGCGAGAACGACAGTGGCTGAGCGCCGGCGAACGTGATGTTTCAACCTCAAGGCCCGAAATCCACGGGAAGAAGATCTTCTTGACTGTATGGTGGAACAGCAAGGGTTTGGTGTACTTTGAATTACTGGAACGCATCGTTCTCTCTGTGCTGCTTTCGGAGATGGCAGTTCGTCTCTGAGGCAGTGTCAGACTTGGTTTCAACGATTCCGAGAAGGAGACGAGACTTAGGAAGATTACGAGCACGGTTCGAGACCAGAAGTCGTGAACGAAGCCAAGCTGAGAGACGCTATTCAAGTCGATCCATGCCAATCCATGCCAATCTGCTCGAGATCTTGCGAAAATATTCCATTGTTATCATGTCACCATCGAACGCCATCTTTTTTTTTAGAATTTACTGTCAAATCGGCACTTTTTTTGCACCACCCTAATAGTTTTACTCTCTAAACTTTGCAAGCACTAACTTTATCCGCAATTGTTCCAGAAAAGCGTTCTCCTCCCAATTCAGATACTCGTGTGCTCGTGCGACGACATCGTTGTGCTCGGTGCTTCCTTTTCGACATGTTGACTCTGAACAAATATAAGTTGAAAGAATATTTGAAGTTATCTAGACAATATCGAGACGACCAAAAATTTTCCTACTAAGATATTTTCGATAGAGTTCCTCTGACGCTGAGGAAACTTGGAGTCCAATTGGCATTACCATCGAATCCCCATCACTCAACCTCCACAACAAGAAGAGCAAAAAGAGAATCGGCGGGAGTGAGTGGGGTAACTGGAATAAAGCTTATCGTTCACGATTATCAAGCAATAAAGCTTATAGAAAATTTTTGCTTTTAAAAAACTGAATTTACTTTATTCTTTGCTGACTCATCGAACTCTGGTGGTTGGGCTAGAGCCTAATTTTCGCTCAATTTCTTAACCTAACCATCCATTTAGTTGATCAAAATCCATTTACTATTAAATAACTAAATATCTAAACTATTCTAAATAGAAAAAAAAAATAGTCAATTATCTTTAAAAGATCTCTTTAAAATCTTAAAAAAATATCTTTAAAAATCAGCTTTCTTTCGGGGAAAAGGAAAGCAAGGCAAATGGGGTTCAGAAGCATCAATAAAAAAATGCGTTTACTAGTTAAAATTATAGAAATTTGTATAGATTTTTAAAAGCTAAATAGATTTTGGAATAAGTTACCTTGTGATATTTTTTCGTCTCTGAACTATTTTAAATCCTCAATATATAAGCTCGATCTTGTAGCTCTGTCAATTTTAAATTCGTTTTTAATGTCATATATACACGTGTCTAATTGTAGTTGTGTTTGTATATCAATTATCTTTCTTCGTCTACGCTGTTCAATCTGTTTGCATTGTCACTTTTCCTTGTCGGATAAAGTATATATACTATACTATACTATACTATACTATTTTTTAAATCTAAATAGTTTTTCTAAATCTAAATAGATTTCTAATATCCCATTTATCATTTAACTCACAAATATGCGTAATTTGTTCAGCATTAAACGATTTGTGAATGATTGAGACTCGGCGGCATTCGGCGTCACTCTAAAATAGAAAAAAAAATTATCTAGAAAATTATCTAGAAAATCAAAAAATCTCAAATTTCTGTCATAATAAAATACAAAATATAACTTTTCACAAATTTAAAATCAAATTTCAAGCTGAACGATTGAAATGAAGACTATTGAAAAGCAGGTGCTTTCAATAAAGCAATAACAAAATTCTGGTGTTGATCACGAGAGTTTGAGATGTAAATTGAATATTTTTCAAAATATTAGGCTATTTTAAGCTAAGAAATATAGTTAATTGAAAAAAAAAGGAAATTTTGAGCCAATTTCACGGCAAACAGACAAACAAACGATACCAAATATTGGGTTGGTCAATTGAAAACTGCCGGACTTTGAACTAAAATTTATTCAAAATAAAACCATGAATTCATTCCAAATAATTTCCATTATTATTGACGACTTCTGCCCATTTTACAGGCAATTTGCGGATTCCTCTTTCGTGGTAGAATATTTTGGTTTGTGTGTGAGACAAGTGTGAGACTCAAAAATGGAGAACTGGAGATGTCCCAGTTTAAGAACTTTCTTCAAAAGAAACCCATTTTGGTGTCAATAGAAAAGTTGTAGAGAATCAAAAATGAGGCTTATAGCCAAATTTCCAAAAAGATACACTTAGTAGTTTCGCTTAAATTGCAAGTTTTGTAAAAAATTCGTAAATTTTGCATTTCTTGAAAACCAGTTTTTGAATCTTTTTGGAAATTTGGATATAAGCCTCATTTTTGATTCTCTACAACTTTTCCATTGACACCAAAGTGGGTTTCTTTTGAAAAAAGTGCTCAAACTGTCACATATGACAATAGCCGGCAGTTTTCAATTCACCAACCCAATCGATTCTTGGCTTATTGCTAGCTCTATCTGTTCAAATTCATTGATAATTGTTATTTAAAATATTCGAAACGTTCTTTATTTTTTGAAAATCTTTTTTTTAAAATCTTTAATAATCAGGAAATCTTTTCCCTTTTCCCTTTGACTATTGGGATAAACATGGGAATTTCTGAGAAAAGATTGGAGCAAAGAGACTTCATCACCACCCTCAATTAGGTGAGAAAAGGGAAAGATCAAAAGAAAAAAATTGAGGGAAATATTTGAATTTGGATGAATAAGAACAATTATGGGAAGTTTTGAGTTATTTGTTTGATGAAAAGGGCAAAAATCACGTAATAAACCATAAAAAAAGGCTATTGAGTCGAAAAAATAGTAACTTGCTGTAAAGAAATGCTAAAAGATAAATTCTAAGTCCTAAAAACAAGCAAGATCTTCTTTCTCTTGTTTTTCAGACTATGCACTAGGCGATGTGCGTTTGGCATGACTATTTGGCACGACTTTTAAGACTATGCACTAGACGAATTACTGGATTGCTTACTGGGCAGCTTACTGGAATTGCTTAGAGTGGATTTAGAGTGGACTCTTCGATGTGTATTTTGTTGAGCATTGTAAACGCATCCGTTCTTCGTTTACGTTACATGGCGTTTACAATGCTCAACAAAATACACATCAAAGTATCCACTCTTAATCCACTCTAAGCAATTCCAGTAAGCTGCCTATCATTTGTAAACGCACATCGTTCTACTGCAACCAAATACTTCATTTTTTTCTTTTTCCAATGATAAATGTGTAAAAAAAGTGTTAGTTGAGTAGCTGGGTTTTCATTTTTTAAAAAGTACTACTACCACTTAAAGTACGGCCTTAAAGTACGATCTTAAAGTACGAAAGTAGAAGTCTGGTAGAAGTCAAAAATTGAGTCAAAATGAGATTCACCATGTGCCACAACGACAGCGAAACTTGCGGCGCTGAAATTGAAACTACCATAAAGTACCAAAGCAGAACTTAAAGGAAAGTACCAAAGTAGAAACTAGTTAAGGAAATAAAGTTCTACTTTGGTACCTAAAGGAAAGCACCAAAGTAGAACTTAAAGGAAAACTTTATTTCCTTAACTAGCTAAGTATCATATTCACGTTATTCTTAATGTACTTTGTTCTCGAAAATCTCAAAATCTAAACCCATTCAATCTCTCATTTTACATTAAAGAATCCGGTATTTTGGACAAAATTTGAGAAATTGGGATCTTTCGCCAATGCCAAGGCCAATGCCAATGCCAATGCCAATGCCAATGCCAATGCCAATGCCAATGCCAATGCCAATGCCAATTTACGCCAATGCACTTTTTCCATTTTCAGCACAAAATACAAGATTGAAGACCAAACAATACTTTAAAAAACACTTAAAATTGCTCACATGATTTTCTCGAATCGTTTTCCTAAATTAGAAACGGAATTTGGTGATGATATCGAGAGAAATCCGATGGGATCTTTCGCGGGAATGCGGATCATTTCTCACTTCTTTCAAATGAATTTTTTCAGAAAAAAAGAAAATTGTTTTCCCAACAAAATATTGCCCTCTATACCGGATTTTTGTTTTTTTTTGCTTTCAGATTTTTCAGAACGATTAGCAAAAATTTTTAAGTGATTGGGAAAGAGCAAAAATCGGGGAAAAGATTGTAAAATAGCTGAATAGCATTTTTTAGAAAAAACTTTAGAAAGTTATCCCTATAAAGTTAGTAAGTTATCCCTATAAAAAGCGAAAACAAGATTTGCCTTTTTTCGATTTCGGTGGACTAACTAGGATTAGTGAGTGAGAAAAATATCGAGCCAAAATTGGGAAGTGGATGAGAGAGTTTAGAAAAACAACGTCGACATTTTGGAGGATCTACAAGTGCCATAGCCGTACGAGAGCTTCATCGATTCAGCTAATACTAGAGTTAAAAGATGCTAAAGCAATGATTTCTTGATCTGGGAGCAGGGATTTTCAAATCCTTCAAAGGCAGTTTTCGACTAAAGCCATGCCAGGCCTCACTTCTTACTTGATCTGTTTTTCTGGCTAGCCTGGTCTGGCCACAAATTATCTCAGCCAGCCGAAGTTAGCTTAGACTTAGCCGAAGTTAGCTTAGACTGTAAAACTTAGGCTTTACACTCACCGGTTGCACTACTCACTATCAGTCACTATCACTAAAGGAAAACAAAAACAACAACAAAAGATGTGGAGTGCAAACCCTAATCCTGTGGGCGAGTCTGGGCCAATGGGCCAAGTCTAATGGACCAAGCCATCGACGTAGCTCGTCTCTCCCCTAGTTAGACCTAGCTTTAGAGACACTAATGGTTTCACTATCATTCAAAGAATTGCTATGATAAAGTTATGGAATCGTAGATTGAATACACTTAAGCAAAGCACGGTTTACACAAGAAACAAAACAAATTAGGCAAAGTTTTTCAACTAGCCGTACCAAGAGAGGATTAGTGAGCAAAAAGTGGCCACAGAATGGCTGGATACAAAAAAAGAATCTACGCTAAAAGCATGGTCAAGTGTTGAAATGTAAATCAAGCTTTAAATGCTCTAAGCAAATCGATAAAAGAAACGTTTTGAAAGCTTCGATGAGCATGAATTTTAAGTAAATGAGTAAGAAAATGAGAGAAAATGAGAGAAAATTTGTTATTGAGCAATTGGGTAATTGGACATGAAAATCCTCAACTAAAAGCCTATCAAGAATCGGCGAATAGCTGAGTTGTTTTGATGGAAAACTCTTCGCATCGTGTCATCGACGGATGAAAAAGGAGAATGGGTGGGGAGTTCTTTTGGTGAAAATGTTGAGAATCGATTTTCGAGTGAAAATAAGAGAAGAAAAGTGGAGGGGATTCGAAGAGGCGCAGACCGGGAAAAGCCCGCAATTCTCTAAAAGAAACCTGATCTTTTCAAAAATCCTCCATTTTCTTTTCCACAACTCAATTTCAGCCACTATTTCTTTCCTTCTTTCCTTCTTTCCTTCTTTCTTCTTCTTTTTTGTGAAAAGCTTTCCGTGGTAAACACGGAAAATATTGGATGGAATGAGGAGAGCTGCGGAATGAAAAGAAATGAAAAAACACGTGAAAATATCTTCATTTTCTTTTCTTTTCTTTTCTTTTTCAATTTCCCCCCTTCTGAACCCTTTTTTTGCGAAGGGAGCTGGATAAGGGCTGAGAAGAGAACTGGCTTTCAGCCAATCACCACGCAATTCATTCCCCTTGTTTACGCCTTATGTGCTCGCTGGACATAAGTAATGAAGACTTGAAAAATAGAACAACAAGAACGATGTGATAGAGTGGCTTTCAGAGGAACGAGGAACGACCACACTCACGGCTAGAGTGTGGTCGTTCCTCTTTTCTAATTGGTAGACGAAACCAAATGAATAGCTCTAAACGATCCCCGACCCTGAAAACCCTCGCTTACAAATTCTCAGTTGAATATCTTCTTTTTGTATCATCAAAGCAAAGGGGAAATCTGGTCTAAAGCAAACACATCCCTTCTGGCGCACCGAAACTATTAATTTCTTATGACAATGAACCGGTTTTACAAGAAAATCTGGTCTGGTTTGGCCTACAGACCCTAGGGCTCGGTTGTCATCATGAGCATGAATTGTCGTCATAGGAACAGGGATAGAATGATCCAATACTTGATAGACTCAATAAAATGACTGTTCTTTGTACGCGCACACAATCCCTCGCTTTCTGGCAAACTCCTCTAGCATAAGGCACTTTCTTTTTCCAATCGCTAGCTAAGCCGGCTTTTCCGTTTTTCGGGTCGCTATCCTCAAATTCTTCGGATCAATTTTTACATTTATTTGGCTGTATTCGTCCAGAAATTCCGGACTAAGCGATGTTAATCTGGTTTTAGTGAGAATCAGCCCTAATTCGCAGCTCTCCTTTTCAGTAAGTCAAATAGGCCCTCAAATAGGTAAAGCTATTTTTTCAAAAGCTATTTTCTATCATCAAATTGATTCTAAAGTTTATAAGCAAAATGATAATTGCTTTTCAACTAAATAACTTTTAAAATAAGTCATTTGATTTGAAAGAACAGTTGCCGGGGTATACAAAAAAACCGGAAAATACAAAAAAAAAATGGTTTAGAAAGCGAATTCCCAAGTATATTGTATCCAGATAATTCTAGCAAACTTCTCGCAAATCTAGCAAAGCTAGAAACACGACGTAATTCAACTTTTCAAAATGCTCAATCTCACATTTACTCGTTGTTTGTTGATCCGTTCACTTTTAAAAGAAGTTCAAGTTCCTCTTTCGTTCAGTTCCGATTTGACGAAATCTCTCATTTTCTTTCCCATCTCATAGCCAATTTTGATGAGTTTTCTCGTTTTTTTTTCCCGAAGAAGATGAATTTATTTTTGTTATCGAAAGATTTGGAAAGATTGAAGTGGTTGTTGGAGATCCTGCTGGGTGAATAGCTGAACAAATGGGTTTTGATTGTTTTGACAAATAAGAGTGATACGATTTCTAAAAGATTTCTAAAAGAATTTAGAAAACTACCGTAATCCATACCTCGGATTTTATTCGTTCTACTTGATTATTTTCTAATCGTCAATAGATGTACACCGAAAAAACGAGCACTTCAATGGAAACTTTTTCAGAATTTCCTGCTACACTTGCTTGCTTTCTTCTTGCTCTAATATGTACTGTGTTTTCTAAATTCTGATCTTTTAGAAATCGTCAAATCGTCACTCCTATTTGTCAAAACAATCAAAACCCATTTGTTCAGCTATTCACCCAGCAGGATATCCAACAACCACTTCAACAACTCTACAACAGTAGAGTTTTTCAAGCTCTTTATTTTAATCTAAAAAAAATGAGAAAAAAATCGCCTCATTTACATGACTCATTTACATATTGATTCCTTATCAATATGTAAATGTTGCGACTACGCGACTGTACGAGGGCGGTGGGGTACTGTTACTGTATTTACGGTAATTACAATGTGTTCATTCGTCGTGTTGTTGCACGAATTGTCGAATCGAGTGCTCGATGCGTTGGCGGTGAGCGATCCGCGTGACGCCCAACTGGGTGCAACGCCGTGCGATCCATTTGTGACAACGCTCGCCCGTCGACGCGACGCTTCGTGAATGCACCGCTGTACTCGCTCAGCTCTGGAATTGTAGGCTTGGATTAGCTATTTGGATTAGCTGATTGAATTGGATTTGTACGAGAGCTGTTTATTTTCTAATCGTCAATAGATGTAAACCGAAAAAACGAGCAGCTCAACGGAAAATTTTTCAGAATTTCTTGCTACACTTGCTTGCTTTCTTCTTGCTGTAATATGTAGCTCTATTGATCTTTTAAAAGTAGCTTTTAACGCATTAGGAAATGCTTTCGTTTTCTAATTTTTCAGAGAGCAAGAAGTTGAGGGATTAAAAGCAAACAAAAAAAGGTCTAATGATACAATTTGAGCACTTTTAGCCAAATTTCGCTTTTAGCTTTTAAGCCAAAGATAGCTTTTAGCCAAGAAACCTATTTTGATGTCTTTGGGTGAAAGATCGAGCATAAAAAGTTAGGTGTATAGCCAAATTTTCAGAGTAATCGATTCAGCCAATTTCTTCGTAGAAGTTTTTATAGATTTTTTTTTATAGAAACACTGGTTTTGACTCTCGAATTTGAGCTGTAAGTGAACCGAAATTAACTTAAAAAGATGGGAAATTATAACCAAAATTTCAGCTTAATATGCCAAGATTTCTATTTTTTTTGGCCATTTAACGAATTTTCTGCTCAAATTTGTTCAAAAAGATGTCAAATGAGTAAAATGAAGAGCTTTTATTTGACTAAAAAACGCAACTAAATGAGCTCTTTACTTGTTTCTAGAGAGAAAAATGGAAATGGAAATGCCATAAAAACAAGGGGAATCGTGCCATACAAACACATAGTACTCGACAAAATAGAACGGAAAGAAATCCCGAGGGAAGGGGTGACGGTAGTTTTCTTTTTAAATTATCCATTTTTAGAAAACGTATTACTCTAAAGAACTGAAACGAAAGTTGAGTGAATGAATCGGCTTTTAAAAGTAGTTACCGTAAATACTGTAATAGTACCCCACCCGCATAATGACGGTGCGGGGCGTTGCGTAGTCTAGCTTTGAACGCGCTTTTCTCGACACTGGTTTATGCTACAATGCGCGCTTAGGTATCAAAAAATAGCTGAAATTCAGGGCTATTTTTTGATATCAAAGACGCATTTTTTTGAAAGTACGGGTGCTTTGCAAAAAATGAAATACGAAAAACCTTTTGCGACTACGCGACTGTACGAGGGCGGTGGGATACTATTACAGTATTTACGGTATGTAATATATGGGTAGCACAGATAACGTCAAGGATCCACTAGAGCTTCAAGCTCAAGATCAAGGCCATCTACAGATAATTTAAAGTCTTCGAGACTATTGAACTCTCTCAAAACTCTGGGAAGTCGATTCCAAATTCTGGCAGTTCTTATTGGAAAAGAGTTATAAACAAGACAATACGCGACTGTACGAGGGCGGTGGGGTACTATTACAGTATTGACGGTAGAAATTCTTTAAACTTTAATAAAATTCGAGTTTCTTTCATCAAAAAACTCTTGCACGTCTGAGGTGTACTTTGTACTCAAAAAATACCGAAACGCACCCCATTTGCCGCATCATTTTCTTGAGAATACAGTACTGTTAAAAGAGAAAAGAAAAACTGTGATTCTAGTGCACTAGAAGGGGGTGCGTTTAGACGCGTTTAGACGCACAACTGGATTGAACAACGGTTAACAGTTGAAAATTGATAAAATTTTCAAATTTTTTCATTTCTTGCAATTTCAGTTTTTAAAATGAACATTTTCTTGCAATTCCACTTTTTTTTCTGTCTCTGGACTGTATTTGTGTGTCTTTTGTGAGAGAATTTCACGTAATTTCCCTAAAAAAAAAATTTCAGATAAGCCCATGCACGAGTCGATTTTTTTCACCTCAAAAAAAAGTTGTTTTGCTTTTCATTTTTGCGAATTGAATAGCTAAATTTTGACTCAAAATTGATAAAATCGTTTATGTTGTTTTTTTTCTTAAGAAAAATCGAAAAATGAACCCGTTTTTTTTCGTGAAAAATGATGCACGCAAACACCCTTTTAACAGAAAAACAGAAAAATAATGAAGAAAATTTTTTTGAGAAAAATGAGATCGATCAAATCGGAGATTGAGAAAAAAAGCGAAATGGAAACATTGGCAAAAATTTGTTTTCAAAGAGAAAACGGCAAGGCAAAATGGGGTTTGAAGTGTGAAATCGAGCTTTTCTCAGACATCGACCGCATCCGGAGGACAAGAACCGTCACAATGAACACGGGAAAACGAGGGATCGTCGGTTAGCTCGACTCTAGATTTTGTTTTCTTTATTTTATAGTGAATAGATTTTGCTGATTACTGTATAGATTGATGTTTATGATAGATTTTATGTTTATGATAGCCTTCGTAGCCGACTTGATAGGAGTGTTGTCTCCTAGTCGGGGGGGTGAGGGTTCGATCCCGGCGGCTAGAAACATTGCTTCTTTTTCCCATTATTATGGGTTTTTTCTTAACAACATTTGGGTAATAGGGGTAATTAGGGATAAAGGTTTCCTCCGTTGTGTTGTAATTCATTATTCGTGTCGAATAAATATACTTTTATTGATTCAATTATTGCCAGTGGATAAGAGAACGCTACAAATCTACAGCTGAAGGCTTAGGCTTAGGTCGTTTCTCTTTTCTAATTGATAGACTAAACAAAATGAATAGCTCTAAACGATCCCCGGCCCTGAAAACCCTCGCTTACAAATTCTCAGTTGAATATCTTCTTTTTTGGATCATCAAAGCAAAGGGGAAATCTAGGTAAATGACTGGCGAGATGTTCTTTGGGTGCGCGCACAATCGCTCGCTTTCTGGCACATGCTCCCAATAGATAGGTGTTCCTTTTTTGCTTCACCCTTTCATTTGGCTCCTCCAGTTTCATTTGGCTCTTCCATATACCTTGGATTTCTCCTCCTCACTCACCTATGTGCCCTCCTGATCGTCCTGGCGCATCGCTCTCCATCTTTCCCTGGATACCATTGATTTCTCACCCAACTCTCCACTCGGATCAACATATGACCGAATGTTTGACGATATCTGAAAATAAAATTTTAACTTTTATTTTGATTACAATAATGGGAATCTCATCATTTGCTATCTTTTGAAGCAAAATATTTTCCCCAATTCCCTTATCAGACTCGTTTTTCGCAAGTAATACAATTTGTTCTCCCGTTTGTTTACTAATTACAAGTGATTTTTTTTCAAAACTTTAGCCCCCAAGGACTTTTTATAAAGTTCAACATATTTAGACCCTCGATTTTGTCATAAACAGTTTACTTGTTAAGAGAAGACTCTAGGTAAAGCTTAATACGGTACTTATCCCTTGGTCTAGTCTAGTCACAGTTATGGGGCACAGTTCCAGGTGGATTTAGGCATCCATCGGATTGGGATAATGACATCGAAGACTCAACTACCACACAACTACGCATTATTGGGATACAAGCAAGCTTTCATTTCAATGCAATTTGTACTATGTGAAGAGAAGAAAGTACATAGTACATTTTATGGATTTTTTCAATCAACAGACATTATTTTCTTTAGAAAACGTACCCTCCAAACTTTGGGCAACAAAAATGTCAACCAGATGATGCCTGATGTACTTATCTCTTATCCCTTAATCCTACAGTACACTACTACAGGGTACTCTAGACTCTAGATACAATAATAAAGTATAGGCTATTTTATTTTACTTTTTTTGCTCACCTTGATGACATGCAACAATAGAGAATGAAATCCATCGAACAGTTCACCAACGAAAGCATATCCAACAATTCGCCTACATTGTCGTAGATCGATTTGTAGACATACGAGGTGGACATACCTGGAAGAGGTTCATTTTTGGCTTGTGTGCAGAAAGCTCTTTTCTCTCTTTAGCTCTTTAGCTCTTTTCTGTGAAATCTTATTGAATGTTTTGATTTTGAATATCTTTGACTCTCCTGTCCTTCCTCTAAAGACTGTTTTGTGTGATAAAAATGGACGGAGGCCACTTTGTATTGCTTTTCTTTGCTTTTCTTTGACTTTGAAACACTGAACCAACGATTGATTCTATTTTATTATATTTTCTCGCTAGGTTAGTAATTGTGTTATATTCGGAATAAATATCTAATAATCATTGCCCCATCGGTACCCTCTCACACCCTGCACAAAGATATTTGAAACGGCCCGCTTGGCGCGGAGGAATAGTGCGCACAGACAGACAGACAGACAGACATACAGACAGACAGACAGACATACAGACAGACAGACAGACATACAGACAGACATACAGACAGACAGACAGACAGATAGATAGATAGACAGACAGATAGATAGATAGACAGACGGCCAGACAGATAGATAGACAGACAGACAGATAGATAGATAGACAGACAAACAGACAGACACAGCTCTTTTACACCCTGCACACCCTGCACAGCTTGTACAAATAAAGCTAATAAGTTGAGTGCCTTTGATGATCGATTGAGAAAGTAATTAAAAAAGTGATACCAGCTTATCCTTCCCAGCTTACCCTTTCAATTTAAACTAAATCTTAAAAACTGTAAGATATTCAGCTTTCCTTATTGTAAATATTTCCTAATTACGATCAAAAGCCAACCATTGAAAAGCGCCAAAATCCCTTGCGGCAGCTCGGTGACGAGGAAAACGGCCAGCAAAATCAACAGCATATATGTTGTTCTGAAATTCGTTTATTTTAATTTTAATTCTAATTTCATTGATCGCAAAAACCTGTCAGGCACAGTGGTCTTCTTGATGTGTTTTCGGAAACTTTTCGAGTATAAATGATGCCTTTTCTCATCAGTTGCTCTCAACTTTAACACCAACGCGATCGTGAACCACAACAAGAGGGCACATGGCGCTGCCTGAATACCAAATTTTAGATAAACCCTAACTAGATAACTAGATAGATAATAAGTAAGTAAGTGAACATGAATAATGTAACAAAAACAAATACAGACACAGAACCCTAATACCATAAAGATGAGCAGTGAAAAAAACCCATCTGCATGGAAAAAGCTATTTTCTAGCCGCTGAGATCCCTGACTAGGATACAAGACTTCTAACCCGTGATCTCCAGACTAGGATACAAGACTCCTAACCCGTGATCTCCTGACTAGGATACAAGACTCCTAACCCGTGATCTCCTGACTAGGATACAAGACTCCTAACCCGTGATCTCCTGACTAGGATACAAGACTCCTAACCACTTGGCCATGACGGCATATAAGATAATATCGTGGATAAAGACCCAAAAAGACCTAAGACAAAAGACAAAGCCATCGTAATCGTAATGAGTTTGGATTCAATGAGGGATCACGAGGCTCAGTCAAAATTAGGATCACTGTATGCAAACATTGTAGTTGATTACGGAAAATTTATAAAATTAGCTCATATACGATCTTTTTCATTTCTCACCTTCATGACAATGGCCACAATCCAAAGATTGAAACGATAAAGTGCACAGGGTAAATGAGCGAACTCGAGTGAGTACAAACCCTCGCTGGGTCCAGCCATTCCTTCTAAAGATATTCAGTTATTCGCTCCTCCAGTTTCAATTGGCTCTTCCATACACCTTGGATCCATATCTTTCTCTTAAAGATATTCAGTTAAAGACTGGATAAGAGTCTTTGATTTTTTCCTTATAAGATCTGCGTTTTCCTTATGTAGACAAATTTTATTTGAAGCTTAGTTATTTGTTGTGTTAATGTAAATGCTAATTTGTTAACCTGTGAGAAAATGATAAGATTTTAATACTTTCAATATTTCTTTAACTATTATAACTGACCAGCTATTGATGTACTCGTCTCTGTTGAATCGACCAAATAGATGTGATGAAGGACGAATGTCGGAATCGTCAACACCGCGATCGCCACGGAGACCATGAAGAACATGTTCCTGGAAAGTTCAAGTTCATCTTGAGACTTTTACAATGTTTAACTAACTTAACTGTTTAACTAACTTTAAGTTTAAACTTTTAATGACCGCCATGGGTGACTGGCTAAGAGCCCTGTATCTTAGTCGGGAAAGGCATGATTTTCCCGCGAGTTTTTGTTTCCGGATCATCTTACTAAATCGAGTATGGAGATTCAGAATCTGAAATCTAAATCTGCCAAATAAGCTTGCAAATGCATTCAATTGAAATTTCGAAGATAAGCTTTAAAGCGCGCTTTTTGAATCACAGGGTTATGGGCACGGGTGACCTAGTGGATAATGGGACGGCCTCTTCGCTAGGAAGATCGGGATTTGCTCCCACTCTTGGTTTTTGGTTTTTATTCTTTAAATTGAATTCTTTACAGGTTTTTAACCGTTCATTGCTCATTGTGATGTCAATCGTAATTTGAAAAAACAACGCACGCACTTTGCTTTTATCAGATGTTCGCATTGTGAAAATTGTTATTGCTTTGGATGGTTGATGATCGCGTTTCATAGATTTTAACCTTTAACCTTTTGCTTTGTTATATGTTACAGTTACAATGTAGAGTATGACATTTAAGGGAAAAAAAGCAGAAGAGTGGGGCTAGACCAAAGCAGAAGAGTGGGGCTAAGCCCCGACCTTACTACCGAGAGCCAATCCTGCAATCCATTAGGCAGTGCTCATGCTCCAGTGATTGAAAAGCGCCATTTAAAGCTTTAACTCAATTTGGCAGATTTCAGTTTATGAATCTCTATACTCGATTTAGTAAGATGTATGTAAACGAAAGCTCACGGGAAGTTCGTGCCTTTCCCTCGTTAGTCGAGAGGTCAATGGTTCAATCCCGGCTAGCTTATTAGCTCTTTTTTTGTTTGCTTTCCTACATTATGTTAAGCGTTGTGCTTTTGTATTGTTTGTACCATATTATTCTTGTGAATAAATGTATATTTTAAAATGCACAGAAGATAGGGAAATTAGGTGCTATGTCAAATTTGTTTCTATAAACAAGTGCCGATAATTCTATCTTGTTTATAGAAACGGTAACGATTTCATTTGACTTTTCGGGATTCAGTTATTCAGTTAACTGAATTCCAAAAGTCAAATGAAATCGTTACCGTTTCTATGAACAAGTACTGATAATTCTACAGCCTCAACCCAAATACAGATACCGTATTCTCTCTAATAGTAGCACCCTAAGCTTTGTCTAAATTGCTCGAAATCTCGAAAAGCGCTTATCAGAACCTATCGATGTGGGATCGGAAAATGTAGCTGACGACGAGATCTTGTGGGGATCTTGTGATGAGATCTTGTGGGAAATTTGAGTGTTGAGCTTCTGTAAAAGCTTGGAAACCGTAAAATCGTCACCAACTCGGCTCGCCGGGGTGCACTACTATTAGAGAGAATACAGATAACTGAATCCCCAAAAGTCAAATGAAAGCCTCACTGAGCCGGTGTACTGTAGATATTCAACTAAAACAAAACTCAACTTTTTTCAGCTGCTTTCCCGATTTTCGATCTTTCCTTTATTATGAAATCACTTTTCAATTTTTTTTTTGCATATTTCCCCATTTCTTCTATTTCTATAAAGTGTAGGTGCTGAAGAAAAGAGAAATTTTTAGCTTTTTAGCTCCCGAAATTTGCGTACTTCCTGTTTTTGCGTAAAATACTCTTTCAAAGAAATTCCTTAAGACTAAATTTTTCTCCACACTTGAGCGAATTTGTGAAAAAGAGAAATTTCGTGCAATGAATTTGAATTTTTCACTTTTTCTCAGTTTTTCTCAATGAATTTCAACCGGGAAAAGGGGAAAGGACTCAACTCTTTTCTTTTGTCCAAATTCCAGAAAATTTTGAGCCCTGTTTGGCCGTTTTCTTGGTTTTCGTGATCTTGGTGAACTTTTTGCAAAATAACTCAAAAAAAGGTGTGCTGAAATTTGTAAAAATTCTCTTTTTAGTACACTGAATTCCTTTTTTTCTATAATATTTAAACTAGAAGAGTAGGAGGAAGCTATAGAAATCTTATAGTGCATAGGAGACCTAGTAGGAGCTAAGCTGAGTAAAGCTACAGTACTTAGGGTACATCCCCTACAAAAACAGCTACAGTAACAGCTACAGTACAGTACAGTAACAGCTGCAGTACACTAATCTACAGTATTAAGAGCTCTATCGAAAATCCCACCAAGCAGTCACCGGCAACAACCATCTGCTTTGAATATTGCCCAACGCTCGCCATCGAATGAACGCCAAAGCAGCGCCCATGTAGAGAGTGATTGCATGAAGAGCGACAGAGACAGAGACATGGGATTTCAGGAAAACCATCCACGCATACGAATACCCGCCTTCTGTCTGCAAATTTATCGTTAGCAAATGCTTGAGGCGTATTTTGAGCGTACACGCGCGTAGTCGTTGTTTTACAGAGTGCCGCATATATAGTGTGGCGTTTAATGCATCTTTTTTTTTGACTTTCTAAGAAAATACTTTAATCTAAGATGAAAAACAAGAATTAATCAAGAAAAACAAGAATCTATGCGTAATTTTACATAGAATAGAGGAACCGTAACATTTTTGAATGACTTTAACAACCCTAGTCGAGCAGTAGAAAAAAAAAATGGGAAAACCGTTAAATTCGAGTTTGGAGTCTTTAAAAATGTCTTTTTTCTGTCTTTTTCTGCTTTAATACCTTTTTGAAAGTTAATTTCTATAAAAATAGGGCTTTATTAAGCTTCATTATTGGCTATTGCTTAGATTGACTAACAAAAATAGGCACATTTTTGATGATTTTTCATTTTTTCACTTTAAGAACTTATATGAAACGAATGAGATTTAAAATTTTTACACAAACTTTCTAATTTGAAACTATTTTCTTCTAATTTGATATAGATTTGTTTGCTGGAAAACCCTCAATAATTCACTCATCTTTTCACAGAGAATTTCCGCAATTTTCATTTATTTTTTTTATTTTTCTTTTTTTTAACCTAAATTCCCTAAATGGGAATTCATGTTCTTGACAGTTTTTGTTTTTTTTTTGGGGGATTTTTGGTTACAAAATAAATTCAAACAGTTTTTAGAGAGAAAATGAAGAATCAATGTAATCACTGGATGTAAAAATTGTTCTCAAAAAAAAGAAAACGAGAATTTTCTACAAACAGCTGCCTTTAATTGGAAACTTTCACTTGTTTTCCCCCCTAATTACCAAATATTTTCCTTATTCTCTGAATGTTGTTGAATGGAAATGTCTGTAAAAGAATTTCTTTGTGATCTTGATAGTTTTTGTTTCTTTTTTTTTGGGGGGGATTTTTGTTTACAAAATAGATTCAAAGAGTTTTTAGAGAGAAAATGAAGAATACTGATGAAAGATATTGAGCTAAGTGAACTACAGACAATCTACAGATTGTCTAAAGTTGGACAACGTTGGAATTGTCGACAATTTTTCGATACCCAAATTCAATCAAGAAAGTTCGCTTTTAAAACAAGTGAGCTCTAGACAATCTACAGTTCACTTAGCTCAATATCTTTCATCCGTATTGTTAGGTAAATATTTTTAAATTAGTACTGGCCTGGCCTGGTACTGGTTGGGTACTGGCCTGGCTTGGGACTGGCTGGGTACTGGCCTGGCCTGGTGTTGGTTGGGTACTGGCCTGGTACTGGTACTGGTTGGGTACTGGCCTGGCCTGGTACTGGTTGGGTACCGGCCCGGCCCGGCCTGGTACTGGTTGGGTACTGGTCTGGTACTGGTACTGGTTGGGTACTGGCCTGGTACTGGGTACTGTACGCTCTGGACATTATAGTAATCTATTATAGTAATACGGTGAGAATACACAAACTAAACGCTAGATTATACTAATGCAAAGTTCTAGACACGACCACCTATTATAGTAACAATATTTTTCAAAATTTACCTGAAAAATGCGAAAACGAAAGAGATAAATGGTGTACGAGGTCATGATCACCACATCGCAAACGGCGACTGCGGTCAGCACTGCGTTCACTGCACAACGACGTAATCTGAAAAAGATTGATCAACAAAATTAACAAATTAACACCAAGATATTCAAGTGCACTAGAAGACGTATGTTTATGCTAAAATTGAAGAAACTGAGCTAGGTACAGTTCCGAGTAGACTTGCTTATCGATATTTTCAATACAAACGGTAAGCTCATGTTTGACCATTCAGATCTCGCTTTCTAGAACAGCTATCAATCTGAAAATTGTTTCATTAGAAAGCCAAGAATGTCAGCTTTTGATTGCTATTTTATACATAGCGACTTTCTTTGAATGATCACCTTTTAATGATCCACCTCATAAACCTTATCGATACTTATCAATATCAAAAGTATCGATGAGGATTGATCAGCTTTTTAAAGCACTCAACTATGAGAATTTGCTATGTATGTGATAGCAATCAAAAGCTGACATTCTTGGCTTTTCAATGAAACAATTTACAGATTGATAGCTGTTCTAGAAAGCGAGATCTGAACGGTCAAAGAAGAGCTTGCCTTTTGTATTGATAATATCGATAAGCAAGTCTAGTTACGTTATTGTTCGGCGTAATTTGTGTTCAAAAAGTGTAAACCCGCTCTTCCTGGCGCACTGGTTCAATAGAAGAATGCTTTCTAAGAGAAATGAAGAATTAAATGCACCAGAAAGGGTGTGTTTATCTAATTATAAAAGCGCAAAGTACCCTCTTGAAAGACAACAGTCCAGTAAGGAAATGAGGTTTCAATTTTGGCATAAAGATATCAAATTTACTGCGATAATTGACTCAAATAGATACTAAATTAGTTATAAAAATATCTGAATTGCTTAGAAATCGAAAAAAAACTCCGACCTTGGCCTTGAGAGAACCAAAATGTGAACGACATTCACGAGCACGCCGGCCACACAAATAAAAATCGAGGCGTATCGGTGGAAAACTGTGTAGATTCTGAAAGAATTTTGTTTGAAGTTTGAAACAATTCTAATTTTTCTAATTTTACAATCAATCTTTATTTCATTTTTAATTCTAAGATCTTTGAAAGCTTTTCATTCACTTTGCAATCACTTTTCATTCACAATTCCTATGGCGCTCAATAATTATGCGCACTCAGTTCTTTTTATATAGCTAACCAATCTTCAAAGAATCTTTTCTAGCTAGAAAGCTTTAGAGCAAGCTTTAGATCTATTCCTATGAAGCTTCGATTAAGCTTACAACAAGCTTGGATTAAGCTTAAAACAAGCTTGGGTTAAGCTTACAAGAAACTTGAGTTAAGCTTACGAAAAGCTTGGATTAAGCTTGTAACAAGCTTGGGTTAAGCTAATTCATTTGAATTTATTTCCAAGAATTTTAATCAATTTGTAAAAGATAGAAATTTTAAAGACAAAATTGAAATTTTTGGCTTTTCAACTTTAGATCTACTCCTATGGTGCTCAATAATTATGAGCATTCAGTTCTTTTTATATAGCTAAACAATCTTCAAAGAAGCTTTTCTAGCTAGAATTTCGATTTTATTGTTTTCGATGTTACTTAACTCCCTCTGGAGTAAGGCAGATCGAGTGCCTTGTAGTGTACTGGTTAGCACAGTTGCACGCTAAGCGAAGGATCGCGGGTTTGAGTCCCGGCTTCGACTTTTCGAACTGCCCTAGTTTCAACTTTTGTTTTTATTTAAAACTGTGTAGATTCTAAAACAATTCTAATTTTTCTAATTTTACAATCAAACTTTATTTCATTTTTAATTCAAAGATCTTTGAAAGCTTTTCATTCACTTTAGTCATGTCAAAAAAAAGCCGTAAGCCGCTCCACTGACCAATTAGGGTCGAAAAATTGAGTGAAGAGATCGAAGCTCTTTTTTGAAAAAAGAAATTTTGTCGGAATATTTTTAGGAAGATCTAGAAATTTAGAAAGTTTTCTTTGGAAATCTAATTGAATCTTGCAAAGGAATGGGTCAAAGATCTTTTGGGCAAAGAAATTCAGCTAGTTTTAGCTGGACTTAACTCAAAAAAATCTGCTTGTCAGTACAGTGTAAGTACTATAATGACTTTCTATCTAACGATTTTGAAATTCTAAAAGGTGCTTAATTAGATAAAATCGTTGCCCGCACAGGGCACGTTTTAGAATAGTTATATAGAGATTTTTGAACCCTTCAATACCATTATAGTGAAGTTCGACTGTATTTAGACTGAACATGTAATGTAAACGTTTTATCTTGTTAGTTAGTGGTGGCCCAGATGATGGGCCGGGCTATAGTGAGTTTTTCTGCGCTTTAGAACTAGATCGTAAACAAAGTCTAGCTCGCAGACAGGGCTAAAGATGTGTTTTCTAAAAGATGTCCAACTTTTGAAAACTACCGTAAGCCTGTAGTCAACTTAAAGTTAGCAAAAAAAGAACTACTGTAACCTTGAATTTTTATTAAATCTTTTGACTGAGACAGGATTTATGGAGAATATTGAAAGATATCAAAGTATATGATTGGATAACTATAGACAATGGTTACGGTAGTCATTTTAAAATATGACGATTATTTTTGGCTTTTGATTTTTGATTTTTGGATTTACACAAAATTTTCAGTGAAAGAGTAACGACTACGTGGTTGTACGCTTTGACGTTGACGTTAAAAATTGTTTTACGATTACAATGTCAATAATTCTATTACAATAATTCTATTTCTCCTTCATCGTCATCTTCCCTTCACCACCAAAAAAGCTATTTAGTTCCCCATTGAGCTTAGGGTTAGGGAGCCGTCTGTCATGACGTGGGTTAAGTTAAGATATAGCCTAGTATTGTGTGTGTCGTTGTATTGTGATTGATATATTTCGTGTATGCGATAAATTCACCACTGGTAGCCCCAGTCGGTATTTTAAAAATAGCAATCATTTTTCACCTCTGAAACTCCTCTAAACCGGTGATGATCCGTTGGACTGTCGGGTGCTCGGAGTCGACCAGGAAATCCTCGTCAAGAGAGCACATTTTGGCTGAAAAATTGAACATTGAAATATTCATTTATACAAATAAAAGATCAAAAAAAAGAGATAAAAAAAGATAAAAATAGATAAAAAGCATTTAAATTTATATGCAAAGTTCAAAGAAAGTTGAGAGAAATTTTGGGGAGAAATTTTTTGGATAAATCGAAATCCAACAAAGCAAATGACCTCAGTGCGCGTCTAAATCCTTCAAAAAAAACATTTACATTTATAAAATAGATTAAAATTCTAATTTTAGTGTCATTTGAAGGTTATAAAATAGAAATCAGCAAGAAAAATGTCGAAAAATGTGGAAAAATGGGGAATTTTGAGAGAATTGGGGATGAAAGCCGCCGATTATTGCAGGAGATTATCCCAATTTGTACCCTGATGAAAATTTCTCAGAAAAAAAAAGAGATTTCTTAATTGAATCAGTGTAATGAACTGAATCTCTCTATTCATTTTTGTGTGGTTTCTTGGAAGGAAAAGTAAGCAAAATATGAATTTTGGGATTTTGATGGACTTTGAAAGGGAAAGTGTCGAATTTCTCTGCTATAAATGGGATATTTTGAATAGAATTCTAGTAAACTAAGAATTTTGTGCATATACCGTATCTTCTCTAATAGTAGTGCACCCAGGCGAGCCGAGTTGGTGACGATTTTACGGTTTCCAAGCTTTTGCAGAAGCTCAACACTCAAATTTCCCACAAGATCTCATCACAAGATCCCCACAAGATCTCGTCGTCAGCTACATTTTCCGACCGCACATCGATAGGTTCTGATAAGCGCTTCTCGAGATTTCGAGCAATTTAGGCGACGCTCAGGGTGCACTAACAATTTTGTGCATATAAATCAGATTACGTAGCTTAACACATTCACGATGAGGCCGTTTTTCACAAAACTGCCGGCTGGGACGAGAGTCGAGAGAGACGGGACGTCTGGGATGTCTGCGCCATGTCACCCAATCGAAAAAGGCACAAAATCTTGCCAGGGAGACATTTTTTAAAATCTAGCACCGGATTTGGATTCCCCACTATCGATTTGGTATTCTCACAAATTTACGGGTCGATCTGATGACTCAGGCTAGCAAAAAAGCGAGAAACTCACCGTCCCTTCGTCGTGAATTTGTTAAAAGTACGGTAACGACCTTCGAAAGTGTACTTGGTACTCACCAAACAACAAATTCGCATTGAATTCTTTTTCTTCAAAATTGAGTTGATTTTGTGTTGCAGAAGGAATGTTTTTACATTTTTTGTGTACAAAGTGCACCTTAAAGATCAGTAGGCATACTCTTCCCCGAGTAGACCTCTTCTTCAATGTTACTTTGAGCTTAAACACATCTCTCCTGGGGCACTTGATTCTTTATTTTTCTAGAAGAGGATGAGAAATCGGTACACTAGAAAAGGTGTGCCTTTGTTTAAGCACAAAGTACACTCCAGAGAGCACAGCACTTTTAGTTTAAAAGTTTAAAAGACTTTTAGTTTTAGTCCTTATAGAGAAGGTCCTTTTAGAAGGTCCTTATAGAGAAGTTCAACTGTATTAGTATACTTTCTCCATCTATTACATCATACCAGTGCAGAAAAGTAGCTCTTTTCTGTGAAATCTTATTCACAAATCTTAATCCTTTGATCTTGAATATCTCTGATTCGCTTGTCCTTCACTTTTAGTTTAAGAGAGTTTAAAAGAAGAGAGAGTTAAAAGCAAATAAGATTGAATCAGATCAGATTGATCAGATCAGATTAATGTTTTCAAAAATCAGAATATCCCATTTTGAGCTCCCAAAATATTCCAAAATAAGAGCATTTTCGTAAAGTAAAAAAAAATCCTCAAATCTCTCGATAAGCAAATCGCAAATATTTTTGCGGAAAACGGAAATTTGAAATAAAACACAACGAAGAAACTTCCGCGATATTTGCAGAAATAACGAACTCGGGTTCTTTAGGAGAATTCCTTTCCGCATTAGATGGCAAATATGAATGGAAATCTTGGATTTGACAATTTCTAGTGAGACTTTAGAAATACGATCAGTTTGAGAAAGATAGAGAACAATTCGATTGAATTTTTATCCGCCAGGTGGCCAAAAAGTCTGTTCAAAACCTAAAAAAACGTCAATTACACATATTTTTTTCAAAAGGAAACGATAAGAGCAAAAATTTGAGTGCGCTAGAAAGGGAGCGTTTCAGATCTTCGGGCACAAAAGTACACCTCGAAAAAGTCACTGGCTATGGGTATTACAAAAAAAGGATTACTGTAAACTTTTTTCTGGATTACATAGACTTGGGGAAAATTCTAGAAAGCTCTTTAACTTTGATAGTAAACGGGCGTCCATCTCTATCTACTTTTAACACATTTTTAACGCCATCATTTTGAGCGTACAGCCGCGTAGTCGTCGCTGTTTTACTGATAATTTGGTGAAGATTTCAAGATAAACTAAATTGATTTATTATACTCATTTGATAGCCTTGAATCTCTCTAGCGCTCAAAAACAAAACCCTTCAAAACTCTCAAATAGTTTCTTCTTGCCGAGAATTTATAGAGCTTTTTGATAGAGCAAATCGCGAGTGAATAGATGAACTGGGTCATTGTAAAGATAGATGTGAAAAAGGGTCGCCATTTTTAACTTTCCAATCCAATATTATAGTCATTCGATAGCCTTGAATCTCTTCTTGAAAACTAGCATAAAGATATTGAGAACTTTCTGCAAAATAAACAACAAAATCTTTTAAAAATTGACTTTACGTGAGACTGAAAAATAATCGTCATTAATACTTGACCGGACTTGACCGGACGGACTTGACCGGACGGACTTGACCGGACGGACTTGACCGGACGGACTTGACCGGACGGACTTGACCGGACGGACTTGACCGGACGGACTTGACCGGACGGACTTGACCGGACGGACTTGACCGGACGGACTTGACCGGACGGACTTGACCGGACGGACTTGACCGGACGGACTTGACCGGACGGACTTGACCGGACGGACTTGACCGGACGGACTTGACCGGACGGACTTGACCGGACGGACTTGACCGGACGGACTTGACCGGACGGACTTGACCGGACGGACTTGACCGGACGAAGTCCGTCATATCATTGTAAATTTGTTTGAAAAAAAGCTGAAGAAAGGATTGATCAAGATTAAGTCTACGATTAGAGCAGACAAATAAAAAATGATAACCCCAGGAGTCATGCGTTTCCACATGAGGTGAAACACAAGGGTTTCCAAAGGAGAAGAGTTCCTCATCAAATCCCTTCTTTTCTCAGTTAATAGACCAATCTTTTTTTTTGCCTTTTTCGATTGAGTCCAGAAGAAGACCTACGACAAAAAAAGAAGAAGCAAAAAAAGAGAATTCATTTTGGTGAGAAGAAAAAGAATCGAAGAAGACAAAAAGCTTTCGGAAGCGATTTTCATTTCAAAGTCAATTCGATGGGAGGAGATGCCAATTTTTTTCGAATTTCGCCTAAATTTTCTTCTTTAGGGAATATTTTGGCCAAAAAGTGGGTGGATGAATTTGAAGCTGAAAAGGTTGAAAAAGGCTGAAAAGGCTGAAAAAGACTGAAAAACGCCACGCCCATAACACTCTTTGAACGGTGAAGTGAAAGGAAATGAAGTGAATTTCTTAAAGAAAATGTCTGCTTTATTTGAAAAACATCAAAGATCTTTGAATTTGAATTTCAAGGATATTGTAAATGATTGAACATTCTGATCTGACACGAATCTGGCAGATTACTTTTGAAAGAAATTTGCTTATAGCTAAAAGAAGTTTTTTGCAAAAAAATGATCAAGAAAGCTAAGAAGGATAAATTTTGGTATTTTTGTTGAAAATTTGCCGGCTACACGTTAAATATTCGATGAAATGGCTGGAAAGAGAGCCAATTTTAGCTCCCGGAATGAAATTTTAAAGTAAAAAGCTTTTCTTTATCGTGAGCAAGTGAGAAAAACAACCAGTATCTAAAAATGATAGCGATGTTTTAGAAGGATTTTTTTCGGAGCTACCTGCTGACAGCCATAGCGGACAGCCACACCAATGGCTAAGAGCCTTGTATCTTAATCGGGAGGTCTTAGTCGGGACCTCAACGGTTCAATCCCGGCTTGCTTTTCTTTGTGCTTTTTTTCTTCTTTTTTGCTTCCTTACATTTAGGGATTGCTTGTGCATTGTTTGTACACAAATTCTTGTCACTAAATGTAGATTTAAATGGTGTTGTTGTTTGTTGTTGTTTTAAATGGTGTTGTTTAAAAGGTACCGGCTACACGTTAAATATTCGATGAAATGGCTGGAAAGAGAGCCAATTTTGGCGCCCGGAATGAAATTTTTAAGTAAAAAGCTATTTTTATCGTTATTGTGATAAAAACAACCAAGTATCTAAAAGTGATAGGGATGTTTTAAAAGAATTTTATTCGGAGCTACCTGCTGATAGCCATGGCAAAGTGGTTAAGAGGCCTGTATCTTGATCGGGCGGTCTTAGTCGGGACCTCAAGGGTTCAATCCCGGCTGGGTTTTGGCTTGTTTTTCTATTTTTTTTTTGTGTTTTTTTCTTTCTTTTTGCTTCCTTACATTTAGGGCTTGCTTGTGCATTGTTTGTGCACAAATTCTTGTGACTATTTCTTGTGATTTAAATGGTGTTCACTTTTAAAAGTTGACTCTACTGATACTTTGCTCTTCAAAAAGTTAAGAGCAGCATGAAATCGAATGTGAGATTGATATTTCTCTTGTATTCCCCTGTATTTTCATAAAAGAAACTTTCGATTTCCTGATAAACTTATTGTATTTCTAATATATCGCAAGTACTTTCTGCTTGGTCGAGCAGAAAAATCGGCATTCAAATTACGGCTCAATGGATGATTAAGCGCTAGTATCATTTGTTCATATAACAAAATATATTAAAGGAAAGTAATTTTGACTTTTCTTTTTCTTTTTCTTTTTACGCAATCAATCTCGAGATTATAGTTATGCTAATCCTTTAAAATGTTACCGGAAAAGTCAAGATTTCTCCATAAATGTGAGAAAATTCAGAGAAAATTACGTGCGCTCGAAAAGGATAAAATAAAATCTTTTATCCAAATGCACTTCAAATTTAAAAGAGGATTCTCTGGGATGAGTTTCTCCAAATCCTACATGATCTAGCTCATTTTTGAGGGTGAAATTCTGGGGTACGGTAGAGATATAAAAAAAAACTTAAAATTAAGATAGGACACTTGAGAAAGAAGAGACTTAAGATTATTTAAGACTTAAATTTGACTAGTAAAAGTAAAAGAATAGATTAGAGAAGGGCAGGAGCTAATTCTCAGAAGCTAAGTAGGTAACTCTTTTGGAAAAAGCTTGCTTATAGCTTAAAAAGGAAAATTGGAAAAAAAAACAAAAATCACTGAATCAAAGCATACTTTTTTGCTTTAATTTCTTTAAACAAAGAAGTTGTTTTTCTTAAAACATTTCCGTTCTCTTGATTTCTCTTTTCTTTTCTCTTTTCTCTTTTCTTTTCTTTTCTCTTTTCTTTTCTTTTCTCTTTTCTTTTCTCTTTTCTTTTCTAGAGTACAATCTTTTCGAAATTCAAGAAATTGAATGAGTAAAGCAAGAGAGATCACTTCCAACCTCCTTTTTTTTTTCTAACGAATAGATGAGAGAAGGCCAGGAGCTAATTCTCAGAAGCTAAGTAGGTAACTCTTTTGGAAAAAGTTTGCTTATAGCTTAAAAAGGAAAATTGGACAAAAACAAAAATCACTGAAAATCCATTTTTGCTTTAATTTCTTTAAACAAAGAAGTTCTTTTTCTTAAAACATTTCCGTTCTCTTGATTTCTCTTTTCTTTTCTCTTTTCTTTTCTAGAGTACAATCTTTTCGAAATTCAAGAAATTTGGTGAGTAAATCAAGAGAGATCACTTCCAACCTCCTTTCCTCTCCTTTTTCTAATTCTAATTCGAAATTTCTAATCTTTGATGTTTTTGATGGAGTAAAATTGAGCTAGAACTCGAGAAAAGTCGGCTTTCAAAAATTCTGGGTACGAATTTAAGAAAAATCTTTCTCTTTTCTCTCTTTTCCTCAAAAAAAAAAACTCAAATCTAGACGCTTTTTTAAAATGTTTTGAGCGGAATTTTTCATTTTCATAAAATTTTTCATAAAATTGAGATTTTTCGTACCAAAAAGTTTTCTCGTAAACAAAAAATAAGACTTTCACAAATCGTAAAAAAGATTTGTGATGGGAAAATTGAAATTTCTTTTTGAAAAGCTGTTTCCTTTCGTTTCCCTTTCGAATTTTGCGCTACGCTTAAGCGAAAGTTTTAGGCAACAATCGGTTCTGAATTCTTTTTATCGTAAATACTGTAATAGTACCCCACCGCCCTCGTACAGTCGCTTAGTCGCAAAAGGTTTTTCGTATTTCATTTTTTTCAAAGCGCCCGTACTTTCAAAAAATGCGTCTTTGGTATCAAAAAATAGCTGAAATTCAGGGCTATTTGTTGATACCTAAGCGCGCATTGTAGCCTAAACCGGTGTAGAGAAAAACTCGTTCAAAGCTCGACTACGCAACGCTCCGTTGTACAATGGGTCTTTTTTTCAGGTGAAAACTGGGGAAAAACTAGGCATAGTGCAATTCAGGAAGTAGACGAAAAAAAAGGTGCTTAAATCTAGTGAGGAATATCAAATTTGGCTCATCTGGTTTTTGAGAATTTCTGGTCTGATCTTTGAATTGAATTGGTATCATTTCGAAGTCTGTTCACTAGCAATATTTCTCAACATCTATATGACTGTTTAAATAGTTATATAGCTATGCTATATAACTATATACCATAAATACTGTAATTGGACCCCACCGCCCTTGTACAGTCGCGTAGTCGCAAAAGGTTTTTCGTATTTCATCTTTTTCAAAGCGCCCGTACTTTCAAAAAATGCGCCTTTGGTATCAAAAAATAGCCCTGAATCTCAGCTATTTTTTGATACCTAAGCGCGCATTATAGCATAAACCAGTGTCGAGAAACACTCGTTCAAAGCTCGACTACGCAACACTCCGCACCGTCATTATGCGGGTGGGGCACAGTATTTATGGTAAGTATTTTGTGAGAAGAAGTGTGCAAAAACACCATTTCTATTGCACTGAATTCTTCGTTTTTCTCCTTACATCAACAATTCAGCGCACCAGAAGCTGTGCGTTTACCGAAATTGGGCACAAAGTATATTAGAGAAATGTGGTTAATGTCAAGAGATGTACTTTTTGCTTGGAAATGTGTAAACATATCCTTTCTGGCGCACTGGTTTCTTTAGAGTCGAATGAAAATAAAGTGATTGAGTGCGTTTTACAGAAATGGTGCCTTTTACGCACAAAGCACACAGCAAAGCTCCTAAAGCTTCAAAGATCCAAAGCTTTTTTGTTATTTAAAATCCCTCAAAGACGATAATCCTTATCAAGATTTCGCGATATTCAGCTAAGCACAGCTCAGAAAGGATTTCTTTTCAAGAAAGCGAGATAAAAGAGATAAAAGAGATAAAAGAGATAAAAGAGATAAAAGATGTTTGAGATGAGATGCTTTGAGATGTCTAAAATAAATAAAGATGCACAAAATAAAGTGACATCTTATAGAAATTACTTTTAGAAAAAAAAACCCTCAATAATAAACGCAATAATTACTCAATAATTTTACGATAAACTTTTTAACTTTGAAGTTTTATTTAAATTTATGCACTGAATTCTTCGTTTTTCTCCTTACATCAACAATTCAACGCACCAGAAGCTGTGCGTTTACCGAAATTTCTTGCATTTTTCAAATGCAATTAATGAGGAAAAGTTTGTTTTTCGTTGAAAAAAAAGTTGAAAAAAACTGAGACTCAATTCATAAATTTCACAAAGATTTCCACAAAGTTATTCAGATTTTTGAAAGAAAAGAAAGAGAATGAAATATTGGGGTTAGATTGAAATCAACTTCAAGAGGATTGACAATCAAGTGGCCGAGCAAAATGCCGGCTACAACATGACCAACGATGTTGCCGAGGAGTCTTCGTGTGACTAGGATGCACCGTCCGCGAAAAAGCGATGTTTCGACATTCAAACAAAGCTGAAAGCGATTGATTTTGTCAGTTTCTAAGAAAAAAAAACTACCGTATTCTCTCTAATAGTATTGCACTCTTTAATAGTATTGCGGTCCAGGAGGGGGTTGAAAAAATAGTAGTGCACCCAGGAAAATTTGAATTTCTGTTTGCTTCTTTTTCATCTAAACCTTTTTATGTTTATGTGACATTCTAAAGCTATTCAGGCAAACAAAAGTGAGGCTTTTTTTATCCATTTATTAACTATTCTTCACATAAAAAAGTTAGCAAAAAATCGAAAATTATTGTGCAAAGTGCAAAAACATCTTTTTGTTGTTTGTCAAGACACAAATTGTCAACTCGCCGGCCCACAATTGTATGTCAAAAGGAGCCAAAGGAGTACGTGAAAGAATTGCAAGAATTTTTGGAACAAATCTTATATCTGTCTTACTTTGGCAAATGATAAAACTCTTTAATAGTATTGCAGTCCAGGAGGGGATTGAAAAAAATAGTAGTGCGCACTACTATTAGAGAGAATACGGTATCTTCTACAATTTGTAAGATTTATGATATTTGTTGCAATAAATAATGATGAAAAATGTCGAAAAAAGGATGGGAAATGAGGAAGGGTTTCTTTGGAAAAGAGGCGATTTTGAGGAAAGTGAGATTCGAGAAGATGAGGCCAATTGAACCCCATTCCTTGTGCGTTCCTGAAAGCTTAAACTAAAGAATAGGATAAGGCTCAAGAAAATATTTGTTTAACTAACCGAGAGCTCATTAGTCTTACTGTCATTTTAGAGTCAAGTCGGACGTTTTTTTTTTGGAAAGGTTGACTTTAGAAAAGGCATTGTTTAACAAATTTACGACTAGAGTGTTCTCCTCAAGAAATAATCTGAAATAGGAAACGGTTTAGATCGAAAGAAACTGAATATCTTAAAGTATCTTCTGCAAATCGTAAGATAGAACATTCGTACCGTAAATACTGTAATAGTACCCCACCCCCATTGTACAACGGAGCGTTGCGTAGTCTAGCATTGAACGAGTTTTTCTCGACACTGGTTTATGCTACAATGCGCGCTTAGGTATCAACAAATAGCCCTGAATTTCAGCTATTTTTTGATACCAAAGACGCATTTTTTGAAAGTACGGGCGCTTTGAAAAAGATGAAATACGAAAAACCTTTTGCGACTACGTGACTGTACGAGGGTGGGGTACTATTACAGTATTTACGATAAAAAGAATTCAGAACTAATTTGACCGATTTTTGCCTAAAACTTTCGCTTAGCTTTCATTTCCGTTTTAAAGCCATAGTTCATAATTTCATATACGAATCTTTACCATACTGGAAAGAAATGAATAAAAGGCTTAAAAAAATCAAAATCGAAAAGAAAATGTATAAAAGGTACAGCTTTGGACTATAGCTAAAACATTTGAAATCAAAAATTTCAACATTTTCGCTGAATCAAGGCTAATCAAATTGCGAATGTTCTCGTTTGAAAAAAAATCAAGAAAAAATTTGATTTCCTACGGGAAAATCTTCGATTCAGCTAATAGATTGAATTAGGGAAAATAAATAAATCAAAGGAAACGGAAATCATCTCATTGATGAAAAGAAAAGTGAAAAGAGAAAGAAATCTTTGTGTTCGGAAGGAAAAAGAAACGATTTTTCTTCTTTATCGAACCTCTTTATGCATCAAATTTGAGAAAGGAAAATGACGATTTATTTGTGGGAATTAATGGGAAATTATCACCTTTCTTTCAAGCACAAAGATTTGACTCTTTAGGGAAAAATGCAAAACATTTGTAAACCTATTCCTAGACTTGATTGAAATGAATCTAAAGAAAGCTCTTTTCACTTCCTAAACCTATTCTTTGAGCTCAATTGATTGCTTTGATTCTCTGCCTAAACGTACCCTATCTGGCGTAGTCGATTCTTCATCTTTTTGTGACTCCGCAATCCTCTTTTCACAAGAGCAAGAGCGCGGGATCGAGTGCACTAGAAAAAATGCGTTTACACTTAAACGCAAAGCATGAGCAGCCTCTCTTTCTTCCTTGTGTTTCCTATTTTTTCTTTCTCTAAGCAAGTACCGATAGCTCAGTGGTAGAGAGTCTGCCTGCTAACCAGAAGGTCGAGGGTTCAATTCCCCCTCGCTCCCGGATCTTTTGCCATTCATTTCTTTACTACGGTAGGCTAAAGGGCCAAAATTGAGGCTTATGATGTGGAATTGAGTGCACCAGGAAGGGTGCGTTTAAGCAGTCTTGAGCAAAGTTCACTTGGAGAGATCAAGAGATCAATAAAAGCTAAAGAGAGATGAAACTATGGTGTCATTTCCCCCCGAATTGCACTTTCCATTAGTTACGTGTCATCATTCAATTTCACTTTTTATATAGCTAAATAACTAACGTTTTTTTTTTCTTTGCAAATGCTTCTCAAATGGGAAAATTTCCCTAAAAATTCAAAATTCAAAAGGTTTCAATGAGGAAAAACGTCGTTTTTTTTTTGATTAAACATGAAAAAAGCCATAAAATTTCTATTCTGCAATTTGAGATTTTAAATATTTTAAATTTTAAATATATTTTCAATATTTACATAATAATACTTTATTCAAACGATAAAGTGAAAGAAATCATAGAGAAATGCACAGTGATACTTAATCATACAATACATACTGAAATCAATAAGCCAATTACTTACGGCAAAGAGCCACTAGATCTAAAGCATCGATACGTTTCTTGAATATGAAAAGCGACTGAATTTCTCGTATGTCGTTTGGGAGCAAGTTCCATAATCTAGCGGCTCTAACGGGAAATGAATTTGATAAAGAGGCATTGGAAGCAAAGGGAATTTGCAAAAGGAATGAGCCACTTCTGGGCCCTGACCGCGGTTTAAATTTGAAAAAGTCTATAAACAAAGGGCTAATCTGTTTACTACGGAGGATTTTGAAAGTTTCGATTCGAATTACATTCGAAAATTCTTTGAAATTGAAATAATTTTTGAATTTTTTTTTGCTCTGACAGCTGCTTTTGCAAACATTTTCTCCATCAACTTTGTGCTTATTATTTGAAAATTTATTCATTTTCTTGGAGAAAACTGCAAAAACGGAATGGAAAGGTCAAGTTTTGGATAAAAAAAAAATTATTTTTAGTCACGAAAATAGACGAAAATAGACGACAAAATCAACTCAAGTTCAGAGTTAAATTTGGGCTTTTTTTTTGAAGCGCTTTTGGCTATTTTGGTCATTTCTCACTAACTTCTTAATTAAAAATAGAAATACGAGGGTGAAATTGGGAAAAAAAAGAAAGGATAAGTCACGAAATAATCAAAAAAAAAAACGTTTGAGAAAAGCTTGAAATGCCTTTTTTTATCCGGAAAAACATCAAAATTCAAAATCAAAATCAAAATCCTTTGGGGTTTGAAAAAGAAAGTTTTGTGAAGTTTTTGAACTTGAAACTTTTCAAATTCCTTTTTTTTTGTGAATTTCAAGAAATTTGACATAACATAAAGAAAATATTCTGCTGATTTATAGAATTCTTTTTTTCTTTTCCGTTTTATAACAGCCTTTGAACTGCAGTAGTTTTCAGCTTTTGTTAAACTCATCACATCTTCGTTTTAACAAGTGAAACACGCGCCAAAAAGAGGGAAAAATCGTTCGTTTATGAGAATGACTTTGTGGAAAACGATCGAAGGAATGTTTGTTTTCGATTGTTTTCCACAAAGTCATTCTCATAAACGAACGATCTTTCCCTCTTTTTGGCGCGTGTTTCACTTGCTAAAACGAAGATGTGATGAGTTTAAAGGGGATGTGATGAGTTTAAGGGGTTAAAGGGGTATTAATCGCGGCCGGGTGACGATAAAAATTTTTTTACGTCAACCACCTGTTTTTTTATTTTAATATCGCTGATTTTATTATAAAAAGAATAAAAATCACCCGGCTAGAGTGATTTGATGGGTTTACAAATTTTTGGAGACGCTGCAAGGCTTGGAGAAAAACAAGATCGTCACTCATCAGACACCTCAGCTAAAAGGCACCTATTTGAGAAAACTAAAACCACAAGCGACCACAAATGGAAAAAAGATCTAATTGTGTCAATCAAAGCGCTGAAGACGTCCTACGGTGGAGGAGATCCAGTCACTTCTGGTGAAGATGCGCTGGAAATTGATAAGATAGGAAGCCGATTTGAAGAGCTGCTGTACTTGAGCGAAGATGAAAGTGAGCAAGAGGAAGAATTATAGATTAACAATTTATTTCTATTGTTTTTGTGCTTTTTATTTTGTTTTTAAATTTATCTGCAATTAAAACTCAATCGATCTAGACTGTGCCGTCTGTAGTAAGGCAGATCGAGTGCCTTGTAGTGTAATGGTTAGCACAGTTGCGAAGGGTCGCGCTAAGCGGAGGATCGCCGGTTTTGATCTGCCCTAGTTCCAACTTTTGTTTTTATTTTAAACAAGTTGAATTAACTTTGAAAACACATGGATACGCATTCACGCTGATGCAAAGCATTCATTTTAACAAAAAGTGTGCTCGCCTCTGCGTCTTTACCCAGCAAAATGTTTAAAGCTTTAGAGAATCGCAAATTTTGAGTGAGTTTCTGCTCAGAATATTGAAATTGAGCGTAGGAGATTATGACAAAAAGGTAAGCAAAAAAGATTTGTGATTATTGGTGAATTGCTTGCGGAGCGCTACTCAAACAGACGAGTGCCCGTAAATATTGAACACCCTGTACTTTGTGCTAAAGGATAATTAAACTCATCCTTTCTGGTGCACTGAGTTTCTCACTTTTCTCTTATTTTCATGTCTCTTGAAGAAAATGAAGAATTCAGTGCACTAGATAGGGCGCGTTTACGTTTACGTGCGTATTTTGGGCACAAGTACGCATAAAAAGGGAGAAAAACACATAAAAATGCGTTTTTATACTTTCAAATCTTTCCAAAGTGCAAATTGGAAAAATATTTGAAATCTTTGAAGATTAAAGGATTGAAAGTGATATATTAAAGTTTTCAAAGAAGCTATTTTGGTTCATTTCCCCATTTCGAACTTAGAAAAGCCGACAAAACACTTGAGATTTTTCGAGATTGAAATAATAAAGTTTGAAAAGTGAGAAAAGAAACGAAACAAATGAAAAATGAGAAAGAGAGCTTAAAAAAAGTTTTTAAAAAAGCTTCTAATTTTTCAAGAAACCTGGGGAGTGGGACAAATGCTCAAAGACGATAATCGTTATCAAAATTTCGAGATATTCAGCTAAGCTCAGCTCAGAAAGGATTTCTTTTCGAGAAAGCGGGAGTGGGACAAATGCGACCTTTTTTTGCCGCACCTGGACATTTGCGCACCTTTTTTTTGCTGGAAAAGGCCTTAGGAAAGGTCGTAGACCTTCAGAAATGTTTTCATAGAGGGGAATCGTATGCGTAGATTCCGAATTTCGACAAAACAGACCTCGCTGACACGTCAAATTTGGGCTAAAAGGCAAAAACTACGCAACTTAACGCTTTTCCGCATTTTTTGCCTTTAGCCCAAATTTGACGTGTCAGCGAGGTCTGATTTGTCGAAATTCGGAATCTACGCATACGATTCCCCTTACATGGAAATATTTTCGAAGCTCTACGGCCTTGCCTAAGGCCTTTTCGAGCAAAAAAAAGGTGCGCAAATGTCTAGGTGCGCAGAAAAAAGGTCGCATTTGTCCCACCCCCGAAACCTGTATTTTCTTGTAAGAAAGCTGAAAATTTGAAAAATTCATGAAGACAAACTGTTTAAAAGCTTGAAATTTAATTGAAATTTACTGGTTCATTTACCCAATTCCATAGAGTACATTGTTTTTTTTATCAAATAATTTACCCTTTATCCATTTGATCTAATATTTCAAAGAAAGTCTGTTATTTTTGTTTCCACATAGTGCTAAAGATTATTCTAATATCAGCTCTAAAAGAAATCTCGAAAAAAAAACAATAAAAAAGCTTTTCCTAAAGACTCAATGGCTCAAAATTGAGCTTTCTATTGAAGAAAATTTCCCCCAAAACAACCCCAAAGAACGATTCATTTCTAATGAAAAAATGTCAACAATCACAAATCTATTTTTCATTGGGATATTCAGTCGGACAGCTGAGTATCTTTTTTTGTTGATTGAGGAGTGTGTAATTAATCCCTGAACAATCATATTTCTTTGTTGGAGAGTAGTCAAAGGCTAAGACTTTTTTTTGATGGAAAATTGAGCAAATGAGAATTTTTTTTAAGAGATTAAGAATCTCCGGGGATTCCCCTTTTAGAAAATCCACGTGAACCCGAG
Source organism: Mesorhabditis belari (assembly GCA_958450365.1). Lineage (NCBI taxonomy): Eukaryota > Metazoa > Nematoda > Chromadorea > Rhabditida > Rhabditidae > Mesorhabditis > Mesorhabditis belari. Next base: position 1,906,432 of record CAUEEP010000758.1, on the reverse strand, counting down.
GAAATTGGGTAAATGAACCGAGTGCTTTTCCAAGTTTCGCTTATAGCTTACCAAGTTTATGTGTTAGCCTTTTGCCAGTTTAATTGACCATAATATAATAGTGATTCAGCTCCAGGGTTTCTAGAAACCAAATGAATTCACAAAAATTGGGCAAATGAACCGTTTTTCTCAACTTTTAATTCTTTTTTTCTTATTAATGATAAGTACAGCTTATTCCACGTTGAGGGATTAAGATTTTTTTAAAAAATTTTGCAAAAACTAGAAGCAGCATCGGATTCCCCGTGAAATGCTCTACAAGATGGTCTAGGTCTCATTTAGATCTTGACCTCACAACATTCCCTAGTTAGTCAACCAAAAATCACCGCAAATTCTTGAGACTGAGCCTTTCTTTTTCAAGGTTATCACCAAAAATCAGCTTGAAACTTCGAAAATGCTCAAAGAAACCGCTGAATTTTATTGCTTTTCTGTGCTGAAAATGAAAAAGCTCGAAATTTTTCGTGCTTTTTGGAAAAGTTAAATTTAAATTACACATTTCAAGAAGTGAAAACTTGTCGTACTTTTTGAATTACCTTTGAATTTGAATTTGAATTACGAAATCACAAATCAATCGTACTTTTTGAGTCATTCACTGAAATTTTCTCCGTTTTTTTTTGAAAGTTTATCAATTTGGATGTAGTTTTATGATTTTGTATAAAAAAAAATAATTATCACCTAAAAATAATTATCAGCTACAAGTTATACAAAAAGAAACGCTAAGTTCTTTTATTATTCCTTTCTTTTTCTTTCTTTTCTTACTTTACTAATTGGTATTCAGTTGAGAGAGTGGAAATCAACGAAATCAGGTGCAAATTGAGGAAATCACGTGCAAATTGAGGAAATTTTGAGACGACTCAGTAAATTGAAGGTTTTTCTGAGAGTAAAGATCAAATTACTTGTACTTTATAGCTTTTTAAACAATAGAAAGTTCAATAAAAGCATTCAGTTGTAAAAATGACAATCTGAACAGACTTTTATACTTTTGCACGTATCGTTAAACAACTTTGAAACGTCATGCAAACTTGATTTTTCACCGTCGACTGAGCAGATTTTGTGTAGCTATCGCATTTGTTCGAAGTTTTCTCACAAAATGGCTATTCCATTGTCAATTCCATGTCAATTCAAGTCAATTCAAGAAAAACCTTCAATTTACTGAATCGTCTCAAAATTTCCTCAATTTGCACGTGATTTCGTTGATTTCCACTCTCTCAACTGAATACCAATTAGTAAAGTAAGAAAAGAAAAGAATAATCAAAGAACTTGGCGTTTTTTTTGTATAACTTGTAGCTGATAATCATTTTTTTTATACAAAATCATAAAACTCTAGTAGTCTTGTAGCTCCTTTTCTGATCGTCAAGCTCGAGCTGACAATGAGCTAAGCCAAGCATGAGTTGGATAAGCTCCTGAAGCCTGCTAGCCTGACTTTTGGGTCTGGTTTTATAGAGAATTGATGTCTGAGATTAGAGTAAGGAAATAAGACTCTATCCTGTCGGCAATAAGTTTCGTGTCGCTGTAGCTTATTGGTAAAGCTCAGGCTCAGGCTCAGGCTCTAGCCCGGTAAGATAGAGGTCGCGGGTTCGAATCCCGGCATTCTCTTCTGGATTCTCAATCAGTAAGCAGATGCCTAGTTGGCAAGTTACTGTAATATCAACTAACTTTACGATAGGAAATGAAATAGGCATTTAATAAAGAGCATTTAATAAAGACCAAATCATGAAGATCTAGACAGGGTTACGGTAAAAAATAATGATGAAAAGTGGTCAAATTGTGTTGTAAAGTCTTTCATTAAAGAGTTGCTAGTAAGTGCACCAGAAAGAATATGTTTATAAACTTAAGGATATAAGATATAAAAGGCGAATGTTAAAAGGGATGTTCAAAGGGCAAAAGTTACGCAAGCCTAGCCTCGATATTTCTAAAAGAACTCCCTTGAAAAGTTTTATTTTCTCGAGTATCAATCAGTCCTCCTTTCCCCTTTTCCCAAACGATTTCCGGGAGACACTCCACTAAATTCGATCGTCTTCAACCTCTTTTCGAAACCTTTTCTTTTTGCGAAAACACAATCAAATTCTTGGTGTTTTTTTTGGAGAATTGAAATGGAGACAGGGAAGTGGAATGGACAAATGACAAAACGAATTCCAAATGGACAAATGACTTTTTCCTTTCTTTTTTTGGTTTTCTTTTCAATTTTTGTATCTTGAGTGAAGCACCCACTCTATTCTAATTGAATATCAATTAACAAAGGGCAAACAGAGGCGGTTTTTAGGTCTACAAACCTGACGGAGAGCAGAGAACTGTTGGCTTTGAGAGTTAAAGGAAAAACTTTGCGAGTAGATGAAGTTTACCAATTGTAAACTTTTCACTAGAGATTTCCACTGGTTCTAGAGCCTATGAGTCAGGCCAGGCAAGGCAAGGCCAGAACCAGGCCAGAAGTGAGGTCCAAGACTTCTGGCAAGGGGTTTTTATGAACCAAGTTCAAAACAAAGTCAGGCCAAGACTTTGCTTGGCTCAAGAATGCCGAAAACTACGGTAATCTTGTCTCTAGTTTTATCCAAGATTACGGTAGTTTAGAAAAACAAAACCAAAGAAGAAAACAAGCTCTAGCGCTTTCTGTAGCTCAAAAATTTCATTTTATTTCAGATAAATTTCAAAAAGCCTTTCAAAGAAAGTAAAACGTGTAAAGCAAAAATAACTTTTCAAAATTCATTCAATTCGATTCAAAATCACTTGCTTTAAGCCTCAAAACTCAAAAATATTTTCAACATCCCAAAAAGGACAAGTCTGAGCTTGGGTTTTGGCTAATTTTAACGCTCGATCTCAAGAAAGTCCGAAAATTTTTCTTGATAAATAAAGTACGAAAAGGATGAAAGCCAACGAAAACAACTCTTGGGAAAAGTTCCTGGAAAATTCCTGGAAACCCCAAAAAACTAGACTCGTTGCAGCAAAAAACTTCCCCACATTCGGCTTAAATGGATGCGTTTTAAAGCCATTTTTGGGTGTTCAAATGCTAATTTTCTTTTCTTCTTCTTCCATAACTCCCACAGTGGATTTCCCCGAAGGTTTTAAGTCAGAAAAAAGTTTAGGTCAAAGGTTTGGCTTGGCCGTGCTTTAACCTTCGACCTTCTAAAACGTCCATAACTTTTAGAGACAAATGTAAACTGTTGATATGGTTCGAAAGAGGACACTTCGCGGTTTGAAAATGATACTAAAGAAGGGTTGATTGGATAGAAAATCCTAAGAGAATTGGGAGACAGCACACTCAACTCGGATCGCATCATTCTCTCGGTTTGACTGCTCTTTATCAATGTGTTTATCAGAATATCGATAATTTTGGGAAGTTGTCCTGGAAAGGATTGAGAAGGACACCTTATAGCCTTTCAATTGTATCGGCGGGGCCGCGCGAACGCAGCCCCTCACGCAAAAATTTAGCTGTTAGCGAACCCCAACTCGGAGCTGCCACACGGGTCAACACAGCCAAAAAGTGCAATGACCGCATCTCACCATGGGGTTTCCGCCTTTGTGATCACGAAAGCCCCCCAGCCAGGTAAGTTTATGAGTGACACGAAGGAGAGACTTAACCAAAAGACGTGTGCCAGATCGAGAGCGATTACGAGTGTCCACAAAGGACATCCCTGGGGAAGACAGGTTGCCACGGGGATTTTCTGAGAAATGTTTGTTTATGTTAAAGATTCATAATCTCAAATTTTTAGGCCACAGCATGTAGTCTACTTGCTAAAACTATAAAAGGACGGCACGATCAGCTTGGAATCAGTCACTTACAGTAATCCTGGTACAGTTTAACTGTCGCCACTTACAGCAATCACCATTTGTGTACAATAAACCTGTTAATTGAATATCACTTAATTCAAGAGTTCATTAAAAATCCCCTTCCTACATTTAAAGTTAAAAGGTTAAAAGTTAAAACAACTTAAAGTTAAAACAAGATGATCGGAGGGGAGACTTAACCGAAAGCCATGTGCCAGATGGAGAGCGATTGTGCGGGAGAGTGATTGTGGTTAATGACAAAGAACACCTTGCAGTTAATGACAAAGATTTTCCCTTTGCTTTGATGATACAAAAAGAAGATATTCAGCTGTGAATTTGGGTTATCGGGGGTTATCGGAGTCGGGAAACCGATTGGGCTATTCATTTGTCGAGTCTATATCAAACTTCGGTCATAAACTACGGTAATAGAGTTTTTCAAGCTCCTGATGCCAAAAATGGTAAGTGAAAGTAGCTCTTTTCTCACTAGAATTTTGAATTTGTCAATAAAGAATTGAGCTTTTTTCCATCAAATATCTTTGAGCAGCAAGACGCATTTGAAAATAATAGGTTACTGATGGATTATTCAGATAAAGAAATGAAAAGAAAATAGAAGAGATTGAGATTGGTATTTTACAATTTCCTAATAGATAAGAACTCGAGTTTAAGTAAAAAAAAATCGGATTTTTCGTCTAAATGTCTTTTTTGAAATATTGAACATGTTTATTAGCAAAAAAAAAAAAGTTCTGGATCAATTTTTTCAATGTCAAAATGATTAAAAAAGCATCGTTTTTTTTCAAAAGATGAATTTGAAATGGATTTTTGTCTGAAAAGTTTACGTTTAGTACTGAAAAAAAAAACGTTTGAAAGCTAGAATATCTCTTTATTGTTCAAATCTTTTTAAAAACAGCAGTGTTTTTTTGTAAATGATCTCTGTCTTTACAACAAACGTGCACAGTGATCAATCGTCATTATAAAAAGTAGATTTTAGAATACATTTTGCTAAACTTTGTCATCTTTTACCGTAGTCTTTTACTTTTTATCCAATAATCGTAAAAACCGTAAAAACCGTCCAATAAACCAATAATATCCAATAAATCGTAAAAGCTCTTAGAAAAAACATTTACCTTTAGTAAATAAAGTAAAGTTAGCAGAGATTACTTTATGTTACTGTATTTGAGAATGACGCTAACAATGGATTGCACTTACATTAGAATTAGAAAGTACATTAGAATAATTGCAAGTGAAAGGATGAACAAGCTAGTATAAAAAAAAAGTAGACAAAACTTTCAGAAGATGATTGTTGAATGAAAATAAAAGTTCAACTTCTTCCATCATTTTTCTCAAAGCTTCACTCCATCAATTCGAACGACGCGAATTTGCCCAAAAAAAAAGCTGATTCTTTGATTTTACGATATTGATGACTAAACTCAACCATTCAAATGCCAACTATGATATCTGATGACCAAAATTCTATTCAATGATCTCTTTCAAATAATAAAATCGGATCTGTTTTGACCAAAGAAAATCAAAGGAAATCAAGGGAAACCGGTGGTCCCAAGAGATCTATCAGAACAGAAAACAAATATTAAAAAAAAAAAGAGTTTAAAAACAAAGATCCATTGTACTAGACTCAAAAATCTCCATACTTTAGCTGATTGAGTACAAAAATTCCCCAAAAAATGATCGTTTTCCACAATTCCCTAGACAATTGTGAGTGAACAATTTTAGAGAACAAAAAAAGAAACGAAACTTTGATTAAAAAGCGGATAAATCTGTGAAAAAGAGGCCAAAAGAGTTTCCAAAATAACACAAACACCTGGTGGAATGAGAGAGAAAGATCCCATGAGAATACAAGAGGAAAGGGACAATCATTTGTCTTCTCCGATCTCTTTCTTTCATTTTGATCTGATTCCCCTTTTTCTCAGTTCTTTTCTCTTGTTTTCTGTTCTGATAGATCTCTTGGGACCACCGGTTTCCCTTGATTTCTTTTGATTTCCTTTTGCCAATAAAATGTTTTCGTGTTGAATAGAATGAGACAGCTGAGAGGCTGGGGATCAAACTCTGAAATGAGAGCAAAGTTTTGACTCAATCGGCCACTAGGCAAGCCTAACCAAAAGCCTAGCCAAAACCAGACTTAGATTCTGGCCTGGCTTTAGTCGGCACGACTTATTACAAGATCAGATTCAGGCTTGACTTTGACTTAGCCTTGTCTAGTCAGCCTGATCCATACCTAACTATTCAATTGTACACCTGGTTACAAAAATATAACTAGGCTACATTATAGCCCAGTTGATACCCTGACCCCACATTAGAGGACAGAATTGGACAAAATTGTCAATCTGCACTTTAGTAGCAAGGCTTGTAAGCGTGTCACAGTTCAACTAACCCAACCGGCAGAATAATATAATACCTTGTTTGATAAAGTACCGATATCAGGAAAGCAGACAAAAGCCCGACAGGAGTACCGACTTTTGTCTTTTGTCGAATTCTAGTTCTAAATATTTGTACGAGATACTTATAAGTACAGAGCGATCAATCACGCAAACCACTACGAGTACTGTACAAGGGGGACAAAAGCCCGACAGGAGTACCGGCTTTTGTCCCCCGTGTACAGTACTCGTAGTGCTTTGCGTGATTGATCGCTCTGTACTTTATCTCGTACAAATATTTAGAACTAGAATTCGAATTCTAAAGCTCTCTTACTAATAATTGAACTTATAAAGCTCGATTTTTTAATGATCTGATTGTCCTCTTTTCCTAATGATCTCTCGGGACCCATTGGCTTGATTTTGGTCATTAAAATGTGTTGATGATAAGCTGAAAAGACAAGCTTTGATTTGTAGCTTTCGATGGTTATTAGCTGATCTTTCAAATATTGATGTACAATTAGAGTAGACGGATTCAATTCAAGAAATCTCAAAAACCACGTCCCACGGGATTTCGAAGTTCAAGAGGAGCAGGCTCTACAAGAACAAGAGGTCACGAACAAGCCAAAAAACCAAAGCCAAAAGAGTTTTCTGGGCCAGGCCAGGTCTGATATGATCCTAACAATCCTTCTAAATACAAACTATTAACCATGTTATCACTTTTTAAAGCCCTCTTTTCCTTCTCTTAAAGCAGTGTTGTCCTGCTGTCAGTTGTTCATTTTTTTCAATGAGATCCCATTTGTGAAGTGAATAAAACGTGACTAAATGATCACCTTTCTTTTCTTTCTTTTTCTTTTCCTTTTTTATACTTTTTTACCTTCAAAATCCTTTCTAATGATTTCCGGACGAAAAAAAAGATGAAAACTTTTCTCACCTGTGACTCAAAAAAGACCAGCCAGATCAGACAAAGATTACCAAAAGACAAAGATTATCGAAAAGTTGATCTTTCACTTAATATAAGAGCATGCTTAGATGTAGATTGTATAGGTCTAAAATGTATAGGTTTAAGTATAGGTTTAAAAGTAGCCTAAAGTACTGTAAAGAGTACTGCAGTACAGAAGGCTCATTTTTACCGCTTCATCTGGGAAACAATACCGTACATTGTTTAAACCAAGAACGTTGTTTAAACCAATCAAAAGCAGACTGAAAGACTCAAAAGTTTTGAAGCTTTGATCGCATAGATCAGTTTTAAGTTTCGATCGTTAGATCGCATAGATCGTTTTTCTAATCCGTGTGTTTTTAAGTTTTTCTAATCCGTTTTCTAAATTTAAATTTTTCTAATCTAATCTTCTAACGTTCTTGGGTATTGTTTCCCAGATGAAGCGGTAAAAATGAGCCTTCTGTACTGCAGTACTCTTTACAGTGACAGTACTTTAGGCTACTTTTAAATAATAATTTTCTAATCTAATTCTAATCTCAATCTCAAATTCCAACTATTTCAAACTTTGATAGTTAATTTAAGTAAATAAACAATGAAAAAAAGTTCTTTACTATTAGCTAAAAACTATTTTTGTGCCGAGAAAGCGATCAAACCAAAGCCAAAGCCAAAGCCAAAGCCTAAAAGCGTCAATTGTTCTAGCTTTGACCATAATCATTTGCACTTGTTAATTCAAAGTTTTTTTTTGTTTTGGAGGGAAACGATGATGAACAGTTGTCTCGTTTTGGCTTGATGTCATCTGTTTTAAAAAGAAGAAAAAAAACAGGAACCAAAAAAAAGCGAACACACAATCAATCAATCAGATCAACATTTCAGCAAAATTCTTTATCTTTTACAAAACATTGGCAGTTAGCTGATTTATATTGGCAGTGTGCTTCGAGAAAAATATGGCTTTTGGTTCACTAAAGTTTTACAAAACTTTTGATGTAAACGCAAGCGAATGTAAACCAGAATGGTTGTAAAAATTGAAGCTTTTTTTGCAAATGTTTTACATAAAAAACGGCTTCTAGTGAACTAAAGAGATCGTTTTGGAGACGGAGCATTTTGACACTCTTTTATAAAAAGATTTGGATGTGCTAGAGGGCTTGCGTTTACAAGAACACAAAAAAAACGAGTCATCCTTTCATTCTCATCAAGTAGGCATCAACGCGTTCTTTTCGTTTCATTTGCTCTGGGTCACAGTGGAATTCTTTTTTCGGAGTACAGTACCTGAAATCGACAAAAAATGGCGTGTTTTTGTTGTTTGTTGTTTCAAAAAGGAAGTTTCCCATCACTTACCCCCATTCCATTTGTCGTCCATAACCATTCCATCGCTCGATCACACACGAGTTGAACTTCTTGTCGCAATGACAACCCCAATTACTGAAAAGCGTTTCGATCAAAGAAAATCTGATAGAGATCTGAAAGATTACTTCTGAAAACTCTTTTCTACTCACCTCCACCGATATCCGTACGACAAAATGCACCAATCTGTCGGCTCTCTCGACTCGTAACAATGAGAATGCTGATTGCACGGTTGAAAACTGCAAGTATTCGTTTTTTCTTAATTTATTTGAAACGATTTAAACTCTTATCTGTTTTCCTTCATTTTTTAACTCTTTAAGTCTAGCATTTAATCCAAAAATATAAGTTTTACTATAGTTTTTGGTGTTGAAAGTCTTCACAGTCACCAACCTCCCCAAATGTTCTCTGTGCGCGCGCATAAACGCGCACTTTCTAGCTCGGAGAGGGGGTCATTTCAGCGCCCCTTATCTTTTCCCTTAACTCACAATCCATCGCTTTTCACGAATTTTGCTCCAAAACAGCTGAATGTCGAGTCGTTTTTCATCCACCATTCTTGCCGACAGAAACGAGAATCGGCCAAATGTTCTCTAAAGTTCTTTCGATCAGTTTTTCATTATTTCAAACAGTGGCCAAGCTCCAGACTCGTTTGAATAGTCCTGCTTATATAGTTAGAAAGAATTATAAAGTTTCTAATCTCTAATCAATTTAGGGTAAAGCTCAGGATAACGAAATCGTTACCACTTCAATAAGCTTGTCTTTTGCCATATTATTGAGGTTTAGTTTAGGTTTTTTGGTATACCAGAATACAAACGAATCGTCAGCGAGTCTAACTATAAGATTTATTACATAAAACAACAATCCGTTGGCTTGATAAACAAACAATCAAAAGTAGTCAAAGGTAAACCTCGGTGGTGGGTCGAAAATCCTCGGATTGTGCTCATCGAAATGCAATGTTTCATTCTCAGCCACCGTAAATGATGTGAATAACAGAAAGATAAGCATTAACAGTGTTTAGACAAATGTTGCAAGGACAAAAAAGACAAAAAAAGACTTGTTTCAAACGAATTGAAAGATCTTCTCGATAGAGATCTCTTCTTTTCGTATGCATTTCATTTCCTTTCTCAATAGAAAAGGAATAAAAATGGGCAGAAGACTTCCGAAATAATGACTCTAAGACAAAAAAAAGAAGAAAAACATTTCTTTTTGGGGAAAAGAAATTAATGAAGAGTTTCGTCTGTGGCCACTTTTATACGCCGGAAAACTTGTACAGCCACTTTTACACTTGTACAGCCACGGAATACTTGTACAGTTACGGAATACTTGTACAGCCACTTTGATACTTGTACAGCCACTTTTATACGCCGGAATACTTGTACAGCCACTTTTACACTTGTGCAGCCATGGAATACTTGTACATCCACTTTTATACTTGTACAGCCACGGAATACTTGTACAGCCACTTTTATACGCCGAAATATTCAAAATTTCCAATGGATTTTTAGTGATTCTTTGCTAATTTTAAGTATGAAAATGCAAATTGCAAATGTTAACAATAATCGCATAGAATTTCATTCAAAAATTTGAAAGTTTTACTCGAGTTTTTTGGTGTTGAAAGCCCAGTCAGTAGATTTTAGAATACATTTTGCTAAACTTTGTCATCTTTTGCCGTAATCATTTACTTTTTATCCAATAATCGTAAAAATCGTAAAAACCGTCCAATAAACCAATAAAATCCAATAGATCGTAAAAGCTCTTAGAAAAACACACTTTAGTAAAAAAGTAAAGTTACAGCGTTACTTTATGTTATTGTATTTGAGAGTGACTTAACAATGGATTGCACAGTACATTAGAATAACTGAAAGATGAACAAGCTAGTATAAAAAAGTAGACAAAACTTCAGAAGATGATTGTTGAATGAAAATAAAAAGTTTACGTCTGAAAAGTTTACGTTTAGTACTGAAAAAAAAACGTTTTTGAAAGCTAGAATATCTCTTTATTGTTCAAATCTTTTCAAAAACAGCAGTGTTTTTTTGTAAATGATCTCTGTCTTTACAACAAACGTGCACAGTGATCAATAGTCATTATAAAAAGTAGATTTTAGAATACACTTTGCTAAACTTTGTCATCTTTTACCGTAATCATTTACTTTTTATCCAATAATCGTAAAAACCGTCCAATAAACCAATAATATCCAATAAATCGTAAAAGCTCTTAGAAAAAACATTCATCTTTAGTAAATAAAGTAAAGTTATCAGACGTTACTTTATGTTGCTGTATTTGAGAATGACGTTTACAATGGATTGCACTTAAGTACATTAGAATAAAGTACAGCTACTTTTATACACCGGAATATTCAAAATTTCCAAGGATTTTGAGTGGTTCTTTGCTAGTTTTAAGCATGAAAATGCAAATTGCAAATGTTAACAATAATCGCATAGCTTTTCATTCAAAAATTTGAAAGTTTCACTAGAGTTTTTCCAGTCCAAAGTCCAGTCACCAATCTCTCCAAATGTTCTCTGTGCGCGAGCATAAACGCGAGCTTTCTGGCACACGCTCGGAGAGGGGGTGATTTAACCGCTGCCCTTTTCACGGGCTTTTGCGTGTGGCGAGAAGATAGCTTTGGGGGTGACTCACAGATCTTTATGGTCTATTTGAATACCCTCGGGAAGGTCTGAGGAAAGCCCTTGTACTTCCGAGAAGGAAGACGACTGAATGGTCGTGATCACGAAGAAGAAAAGTTCTCCTTTCGGGGATTGGGAATCGGGATTGGCCAGCTCGAAAAAGCTGAGTGCGATCGTCTATGCAAGAGAACACAATTCAGACTACTCTCTCAAGCCACACAATTTTTTTTTTTTGGTTTTGCAAATTCGAGTTTAAAGTGATCAGTGATTAAACCTTGTTATTAACTAGTAATCTGTAGAATATGACCGTAATTCGGGATCACGATTTGAAAAGATTTATCTATCTATAAAGAGCAATTTTGAGAGTAATTTTTCATTGTTTTCATCATCGAATCAAGGCCATAAGAAGCGTGAATGTGATTGAAAAGAGATCTGAAGTTTAAATGATTTAAAAAGTTATTAAAACTACAGGGTACTGTAGGACTACAGGGACTACAGGGTACTGTAGTCACTCATTGAATTTACTAGGGCAAGTCATTTTTGACGTTTCTAATCTCTCAAAGTTGAAAGTCTCTTACCAAAATATCCTCGCGAAACTTTCGGTGTCGTTGATGGATTTGTAGGGTTTGCCGATGATGACAGAAAATCCAAGATTGATAGATCTTGGCAAAGCTGAAAGGAAAAAGTTGTTTTCGAAAAAAAGTTACAATTAAATCTCTGGATTCGTTTTGTAAAACTCGTTGACTTTTTAAAGTGAAGGCCAAAATCGGAAAGCTTCTTTCCGTCTTTCAAAATTTTATAAATATTGTCAAGAGTGAAATTTCATATAAACAAAAGATTGAATTCCAGTTGAGTATCGGTTTGACGAGTATGGTGTCAATGACTGTTTTGTTGGACATGCTAGCTACAGCTATTCCGAAGACGGCTGTTTTTCCTTTGTTGGGTGAGTAAATACTCTAATAAAGCCATAAAGCCATAAAGACAGGCGTACAATCGCGTAGTCAATGATTGTTTTCCTTCTTTCAAAACCAGCAACCTTCTTTCCTTCTTTCAAAATCGGCAAGCTTCTTTCACCAACCTTCGCAGCATCACCCGGATTGTACAGATCGGCTCGTTTCTCGAAGACATCCAGGCTACAGTACTGTGAGTTCATTGATCGATCACAGCCTGTCACATATTTTGTGATCTCATCGAAATCGTACAGATCCCCATCGCCTTGATGGTAGAAAACCTGAATGACTTTAAGAATTAAAAAAACAATACAATACAATACAATTAAAATAAGATACAGATGATTTAAAGGATACAATAGTTTACGTTCAAAAGAACTCAAAAATAATCAAAAATCAAAATTTACCTTAAAATAGGCTTTCCCTTGCTTATCTTGCCACAATTCGACCACAGCCGCTGAACTGTACAATGGATATCCATGGGGAACGACCTGAAAATAAATGACGAATTTAAAGGAGCTTTAAAGGAGCTTTAAAGGAACTAAATAGGGACTCTAAAGGAGCCTTAAAGGAGCTTTAAAGGAGCTTTAAACGAGCTTTAAAGGAGTTTTGAAGGAGCTTTAAACGAGCTTTCAAGGAACTAAATAGGAACTATATTTTTGTGCTCTCTTTCTTTCTTTCTTGCAAACGCACACTTTCCAGCACACCAAAATCATCAATTTCCTTTGTTAGATCTAATAAAAAAAAGATTACGAGTGTACCAGGAGTGCGTTTACATTTTGCTGTTCAAAGTACAAGCTAAAGCTCACATCATCTTTCGCTCCAAGAGTCGCCAAGAATGAGGCGATCGTCTCATCGTGCTGAAATTTATCCTTTCGATTTCACTTTTAGATTTCGTTTTTTTAGATTAAATTAGATTTTTCTACGGCTCTGATTCAAGAATTTCTTCTTATCATTTTTTTTCCGCAAAAATTCTCTACTCACCGCCGAGTACGCGTAATACTTTAAGCCGTTTATCCAGCTGCAGTTTCGAGTTGTCTTCCCGGCGCATGAAAGCTGAAATTTTCAAAGAGATTTTCATAAAAAGATTGGTGATTTCATTATTAGATCAGGGATTATACAGAAGACTAATCTTACTAACAAGATCAAGACAATAAAATAGTGAGGGTTTTGGTATTTCGATCGCAGTACAGTAACAGTTTATGGTATGAAACTTCGCTACTAACAAGGGAAAGTCAACTGGATGGGCTGGCCAAATGACATGAGCCATAGGCCTAACGACGTAGAATTTCACGCTGAATCCGAATCTGCTTTCCGTTTTTACTAAACGGAACTCTGTCAAAAGGATCTGATTCACAAAACTTTCTCAAAATCTAGATAAAGTCAAGAAAATAGGCCGAACTTATCGTTAGCTTTTTGGCTTTTTTTTCTGAAACGACCTATGAAACTATTTGTGGGATTCTTCTATTTATCAATAGGTTTATGAAAAATTGGCTTTTGGTTCCTTATCTCTCTAAATTTGTTTGCTTATTTCTAAATTGGGTTCCTTATCTCTCTAAATTTGGTTCCCTATCTCTCTAAATTTGGTTCCCTATCTCTCTAAATTTGGTTCCTTGTCTCTAAGTTTGGTTCCTTATCTCTCTAAATTTGGTTCCTTATCTCTAAATTTGGTTCCTTATCTCTCTAAATTTGGCTCCTTATCTCTCTAAATTTGGTTCCTTGTCTCTAAATTTGGTTCCTTAACTCTCTAGATTTGGTTCCTTATCTCTCTAAATTTGGAAAAAATAGAAAAAGAAAATCTACAGGGTGCGCCATAATTGTCGCAACAAGATAAAGTTCTGTTTTTATGGTAGACAAGAGCAAAAAAGACAAATTTTTAACTGAATAACATTTATTGTATATTAACAATTATAAATGAACTATCAAATTCGAATCGGCCACCATTAGCATTTGAGCAGGCTCGCACGCGTTTCGGGAAGGCGTCAACGGTGGCGACCATAACTGATCTGCTCTCAATTTTCGCTTGTTTTTATCGGCATTCGAAAGAAGTTGAGCCTTGAGCCTTGTTTTTCTTGTAAGCAGTAAATTTGAGCTTATTTTTGAGGATCCGACGCAATGAGGTGCTTGAAATCGTCACCTTGCATTTGCCGTTTGCCTTGCCGACTGGTTTGGCTTCTTCCGAATTCGGCCCCTCACTCGCTCGATGTTTGTCTTTGTGACGACAGTTGGGCGTCTACTGTCTTGGTGCATAAGCAATGTTCCTGTAGCTCTTGGTACATCAGCAATTGTTTCCGTGGCTCTTGGTGCATCAGCAATTGTTTCCGTAGCTCTTGGTACATCAGCAATTGTCCCCGTAGCTTCGTAGCGTTGAATAGTGTGGAAAATGACACTTCTGTCGACTTTAAGACGCTTATGAATCTCCGGCGCTGAGACTCCTCGCTTTTGCAATTCGATGATCGATGGAGATAGAGGGATTTTTCAGCCATTCTAAAAAAACCACAAATTTTATATGAAAAAAGTTTCAATTATATTCCAAATATAATAAAAACACAAAGAAAAATCAGAAATGAAGCTTAAATGAACGATTTATTGTCCTTGAACGCGCGTGAAAGCTTGTTGCGACAATTTTGGGCGCACCCTGTAGATATATTTTAAAATATACCTTGATGTCCATATGCATTCTCATATCATTCGTCAGCGCGCCGGCTCTCAATTTCGGTAGCTCAACAGCGAAATTGATCCCATTCAGCGCTTGGAGGTCTAAAAAACAGAGAATTCCAGGAATTCTGGCCGTAAAACTCTAAAAATGAATCCAGTTTCCACAACAGCTTTGCATATTTCTCAAATCTCTCACTCAATCCATCCTGTAAATCCTCAACCCGATCATTGATATCAGTCAAGTTATCCTGGAAACTTTGACTCCACCACGTTGGCATCTTCAAGTTGTTATCGTTCTGGAAAAATGGAGATTTATAAAATATAGATTTGATTTGATTTGATTTGATTTGATTTGATTAGCTTAGATTTGATTAGCTTAGCACTTAGCTTAGATTTCGAACCTCAATAAAAGTGACATCATGCAATTTCCACAACTCATCCACTCGATAAGTGATCCCGATGCTTTGATTGATGTACGCGATCAGATTTTGGGTCTAAGATTATCGATGAAGCTGTAACTATTGAACTTTTATTGATCAAAATACTTACAGCGGGGTCATCGATGATCTTTTTCACTTCGGGACAATTCTGATAACAGTACTTCCAAAGGGCGTCCTGTCGAGGGCAATACGCGTTCGCGTTACCCAACTGAAACGTTTAGACTTTGATTTTATTGGGAAAATTTAGTTTTATTCTATTGCTTTCAAAGTCTGTCTCATTTAGTACAAATACAGTAGTCAAAGCGCAGAATAGGAAATAGGTTACGATAGTAATGCTCTCACATGATCAGTGTTGTCGTCGACGGTGTGAACGGCTATCGGGACGAAATTTGATGGCCATCTGAATAAATGAAGACTTAAATTATAAAGATAAACTACAAAGATCGACTTTAAACCCCTCAATAGACTCACTTATACGGCGTGCCAGTGAAATCGGGATAATCTCTGTTCACTCGATCGCTGTCACCTTGGGCGTACATGCCTAAATATATCATAAGCTAGGATTCAGACCCATGATCCATCCTAGAGCTTGTATGCCAAACCAAAGCCAAAGCCTCGTCCAGCTCTTTCTGCCCTGGTTTGACTATAAGACTTTTATGGACTAGATCAAGCTTCGTTTCTGGTTGCCTAGTTTACGCATTTCCTCACCAATCATGTTCGACATTGCCGAAATGATCGTTCGATTCACATCCGTCGATCGGACATAAATCTGAAATATTTGCAAAAAAACTGAAGCCTTCCCTATCTTCTTTACCTCAGCCGCATTGTAGTATTGAGGCAAATGTTGGTTGTATCGTTTTTTGATTTTCGCTCCGAGCTTCACATGCATTGCCATACCCCTCTAAATAGTAGGTTTATATCTCATGTTATCTACTATATATATAAAGTAGTAAGGTCATAGATTGTAACTCTCACCGTTGTCAACTCTCCATATCCACCTCTTGCATCCCAGAAAGTTTTATCGTAAGCATCACCCGGATAGGGATCGGTCGGATTTCGGTCACCATGTCGCCAAACCTGAAAAAAGGAAAAGAAAATTTCAGTAGTCTCAGGAAATTCAATGTCTTGTGGTGCTAGTTTGAGCATCATCTTGTCCTACAATCACTAAAGGAATGGCAAAGAAAGGTTTTCGGAGAAGCGATTGAACGCTCGACCCCTCGACTTTTTTTTGCTTTCTAGGCAGATGCTCTAACCACTGAGCGATTCGGTATCTTCTTTCTGGAGAAGAACGAGGAAATACAAGGGGAAGAGAAAGAAGAAAGAAAGAAAGAAAGAAAGGAAGAGAAGGAAATAGACTAATACAGACCTTTCTGATGTAAGAAGCTTTTTTGCTTTCAAAGTTCTTTAAAATGTTTCGCGTTCACTTGCTTCTTCTGTTCACAATTTTTGAATTATGTTCTTAAAGCCTACCAGAGAATATATTTAGAATGAAATTAGTTTTTCCTTTTCTTTAGTCCTTTCCATCGTTTCACTTACCGACTGAACTAATATCAACGTTTTATCGCCATCGGTGATTTGCGAAAAAACAATATTCAGTAGAATAGTCAAAGTGATTATCCGAATAAGCATTTTACTAGAGAATTACCTGAAAATTTTGAAATAAACTTTTAAAAAAATAGTATTTTAAACGAAAAGATTGATATCTCGTAAATTACGTGTGATTGGTGGCGTGTAAAAACGGGCATGAAAATGACATAATTCAGGAGTCTTCGAAAAGAAAATCGGCTTTGGAAAACCCCTGAAAGTGATAAGCGATCCATGGAAGCTTATTTGAGGAAATTTCTCTTTTTGCTTCTGCAAAAAAAACGAAGCACACAATTTCGAAGTAACCCAATCAGTGGCAGAGAGCAGTTGTAAATGTGTAGTTGGTTTTCAGTTCTCAACGGGCTATATTTCAATTCAACTACCATACAGGCTAAGGTTTTCTAATAAGTTAACCTTGGAGACATTAAGCTTATAGACTTTAAATCAAAAATTATCTTTTATTGAACTTCCTGGATTCGGCAGGCTCAACTGTTTGGTAAAAATAAGCGCAAAGAGAGTTTTTAAAAATATTCAGTTAAAGCTATTCAGCTAATCAGTTTAAAACTTTAAAACTATCCAGCTATTCAGTTTAATAATCCCAGCTTCTAACCAGGATCGTTTGAAAATCAATTTTTCCGGGTCAGAAGCTAGGGCTAATTTGGTTTACGAGAGATCAGCCTCATTTTCGGCCGGATTTCAGCGTAGTTTAGCCTCAATCCATGATTCACAAAGCTCCTAGAACCTGGAAAATCTTGGTCATCTTCTCTTCTACATAATTCAGCCTTAGATTTACTTTGTCTTAAACTAATCGTAAAGTCTTGAAGTCTTTTCTTGAACATTGGAGCAACGTGTTGCCAGTTTCGAAAAACACAAATTTGCTATAAAACCGAAAATTAAACCGAACACAATGTGGAAAACACACTGGCAAAACTTCGGTAAAAGATTATTGAAAAGAAAAGCTATGGCAGTAAAATTTTGCACCTGACAGTAAGTCTGTTGTGTTTCAAAGTTCCACCTTCATTTCTCTTCCCCACTCTCCACCCATTTGATCATTGATTTGATTTGATTGGAATGAAAAAGAGAAAATCTTTTCCATTATTTACCGCTCAATCAAAACTGGTTCATTTGACCGTTTATTTTCTTTCTTTTCTTTCTTTTCTTTCTTTTCTTTCTTTTCTTTCTTTTCTTGGCCTCAGCAATTTTCTGTTTGATTTTTGCGGTCAGATGGGCGAAATTTCAATGGAAATCAAGGAAATCTGATGGAAAAAGTGTGAATTTTCGTTTTCAATGAAGAGATTTTCATTTAGAAACACTTTTTTTCTTTAAAAGTTTCTTTAAAACTTTTAATCTGATAGAAAAATTGCAAACAAATTGTTTTAAAAGTTTTTTCTAGATTTTTAAACCAAGATTGAGTCAAGACTTGATCCATAAAGTCCCTATCTCGCAGCCGGAACCATCCTGTCCTCATGGCGCATTGCCAGTGTGTCGGTCTCTCGCTCGAACCCTCGCCGGTTCGACTCCCGCTTGGCGTCCCCAAAGTAAGGCGGATCGTTTCCCATTTGTAAACGGTTTGTATCAAAACTGGGGCCAAACTGATCAGAGGCATTTATGTAACTACACGAGTTCTCTTCACACGACTCGCGTATGCTCCAACTTGTCTACATTTTTATTTTCTACTGTAATCCCATACGTTTTCGATAGTATAGTATACTTTATAGCAAAAACTTTTATTTAAAACTTTCAAATCAATTTCTTTGTAAGAATGCCCAAATGAGGACGAGAATTGAGGAGATCAGACCTGAAAAAAAGTTGAAAAATGCCTGTAATTGCCATTCAATCATCCTAACTTTAGCTTTATTGAGTATTTAAAAGATATTCAGTCAATCTTATCGACTGAATACTTATTATACTGTAATGAGCCAAGAGATTGAACTTTTGAGAGCTTTCTCTGATGGCTGAAGTGGTTTAAAGCATGCCCAAGATACTCTAATTACTCTAGACTCTAATTGAGTCTACTCTAGATCCCAAGATACTCTAGACTCTAATTGTAACTGTAACTCTAACTGTAACATTTAGAAACCGATTTACGGGTTACGATAGGCTTTATGCTTTTAAAAAATGAGTTGGCGTTGAAAATGAGAAAAGTTTCCAACTCTGGGCTTTAAAATATCATTATGAGCAACTCTACCGTTATTATAAAATGCAAATTTCTTCTCCGAGTTGCCAAAAAGATCCGTGTCAGCACACATCTGAATTTTAACATAAAAAACAATTTCTCTTTTTTTTTCTTGTTTTATCTCTCACCGCCTCGGCACCGCCCCATTGGCTTGATGAGAGGTTGGCGGCCACCTAAAAGTTTCTAAACTTTAGAAAAACTTTATTCTATTAGGTGTGTGAAAAAGTAATCCACGTTTTTTATTTTTATCTGATGATCAAATAAGACGCTGTCTTCTCGAAAACACTCGTTCAACCTCTTCAGAAATAGGCCTTACATTAAATTGTGATGGGTCAACCGTAAGGAAACGCTTGAATGCCATGAATTTTATCAAAAAGTTGGACAAATGGATACCGCATGAACGATAAGGCGCGACCACATGTCTCTTTACAGACTCGACAAAAAATCAGAGTGTTGGATGGAAGGTTTTACCACATCCACCTTATAGTCCAGACCTTTCTCCATCTGATTATTATTTATTTTTGTCTCTGTCTAACTTTTTGGCCAATAAACGGTTCAATTCCGAAGACGATGTCAAAACCGAGGTTGATCTTTTCTTCGCCTCTACGGACCAAGATTTTTATTATCGTGGAATCTCTTTACTTGTAGAACGTTGGCAAAAGGTTGTTCTTTCGAATGGTGATTACTTCGTTGAATAAAAATTCTTTTAACGAAACTTATGGTCTTTTATATTTAAACGTTAAAAACGTGGATTACTTTTTCACACACCTAATACTTTATTGTAAATTTTTAGCACAAATTCCATTTCTCAAATGCCCAAACAATAAACGAAAACGAATCTGGGTTTCATTTTTTTTTCCACTCTGAGTTTTCTTAAAAACCATTTACCGCTTCAAATTTTTCAAATGGACAATATATTTCGAAATCGCGACACGCTTCGACCATCGGTGTGAACACGGTGAAATTGTCGCCAAAGCCATTGTGATAGACGAACTGAATTGAGGAGTTCATTTGGGAACATGATAAGGCTGGGGTACTGGATTCTTTCCAAAACCACTCTTTCTGGGCTATTTCTTTACGTAGAATCCGAATTTCATAGTGGAAGCTTGAGGAAATGCGTTTTAAACTGACTTTCGGGAACCCGAAGTCGTCACCTCTACAGGGGGAACTTTAATGGGGGCTGTATTGAATGTGAATCACCAATCTAAAGCCTCAAAAGATTTTTTCCAACATGCAAAAACACTTTTTTTTTGGTTAACTCAGTGTTCAGAATATGAAAATAGCAAAATTCGAAATGAAAAAGTAAAAATGGAAATTTCGAATTTTTCATTCTTTTCACCCAGGGGCGAAAATTTCGCAAAATTTAGAAATTTTTATTTTCAAATTTCCTACTCAAATTTGATTAGAATTGATTAGAATAGCCTAGAAAAAGTCTTTTTTAGACAGAAAAAGGCTCATTAAGTTCTTTCTGAGCCCTTCTTATAGGAGTATTACAGTGAAGTACCCCGTAGAGACGGTGGCTTCGGGTCCCGAAAAGTCAGTCTAAAACACATTTTCCTAGGCTTCCACTCAGAAATTTGGATTCTACGTAAAAAATTAGCCCAGAAAAAGTGGTTTTGGAAAGAATATAGTACCCAAATCCCACAAGTACCGGGAACACTTGCTTTTGTGATCAATAATAAAGGAACAAGTTTGCTGTAGCTTTTGAGTTTGAATTACTTCAGAATTAACTCACTAATGAGATTAATGACACTTAATATCGACGTTTACAGCTAAACTCAAGAGAAAATCTTTTCACTCACCTTCACAAAATCGTTCTTTTTGCTGTCCCGCCAGTGCTCGGTGATGACAGCGGCTGAATAATGTGGATACCCTCCATCAGTGATCACCAATTTCTCCGAGTTCAACGCAGTCAAATACGCGTAAACGGTTGTGTCATGCTGAATTGGAAAATGTTTTTCCCCAAAAAGCTTACTTACTGCTGAGTAGACGAAATATTTGAGTTTACTCATCCATTCCGAGCACAGCGGTGAGCTCTCCAAACAATCGCGCTTTTGCTTGATCTGATCGGTCACTAAAGGAGAAGAAGTTTATCAAGTTTTCAGAAAAAAAATCGGTCTGGGCATTACTTTATCATAAATTCATATTTATACAGTGCGTTTCAAATTCTTAAACGCACCCTCTAAAATAGCGAATTTTGCATTTTGACCACCGCTACAACTATTAATCTTTTTCTATTAGAAAGAGCATGTCTGAAAACCTAAAAAACACGAAAAATAAGCATACTGTAAAAAGTAAAAATTTTCAAAATAGAAACTTTTTGCTAAAGCAACCGTTTCAAATTCTTAAACGCACCCTCGTTTGCTGCTGTTATTTGAAATTTTTCGTTTTGTTGTGCATATTTTTTTATTAAATTTATAATTTTTGTTAATTTCCAAGTAAATGGCACACGGAAAGCTGCTCAAGGATTATGAGGAAGGCCAGATTGATGCCCGTTTGAGGATTGGCGACTCAATAATGAAAATCGCACAAAATTTGGGCCGATCCGACTCTGCCATGCGAAATTATATAAAGTCCGAGTTCGTTTCTGCACCAAAGAAGAAGCCAGGACCAAAACCAAAGCTTACACCGCGAACTAGACGCCATATTGTGAACAACATCCACGGAAAAACGATCAATGAAGTGAAAACGGAACGGAAAATCGACCCTTCGAAGTCGAGGATTTGGCGACCCATCAAGGAAAATCCACATATCGATCGACGATTACTGAACATGCAACCGGTCGTGAAGCTTTTGCACAAGAAAGCCCGATTGGCGTTCGCCAAGGCTTATATGAATCAGGATTGGTCTATGGTTAGAAAGCCGCTTATGTTTTATTATTTTTTTTGCGTTTAGGTGATCTTTTCCGATGAGAAGAAATGGAACTGAGTTGGTCCCAATGGCGCTGACTACTATTGGAGGGATCTTCGACGTGATCCGATTGTGTTTGGAACTCGAAACTTTGGCGGTGGTTCTGTGATGGTTTGGGCCGCCTTTTGTGCTGATGGAACGGTCACTCTGAAGATGGTTTCGGATCGGATGACTCGATAGATATCTTGAAAAGTTGCTTGTTGCCGTTTTTGCTCCTAAATCCAACCGTTCCCGATTTGTTTCAATACGACAACGCGTCAATTCACCGCCGGAGACACCCGAGACTGGCTGAACAACAACAACATTGCAACTTTGGACTGACCCGCTCGATCTCCCAATCCGATAGGGAATTTATGCCGAATACTTGTCCAAGCTGCATACAAAAATCATCGTCAGTTTCAAGACGTATTTTGTACTTAAAACAGCGATCCGTTTGGCCTGAAGCTATCTCGACGTCTTTGCTTTTCAAAACCTCATCAACTCAATGCCAGACCGCCTTTTTCAAGTAGTTAATCGTTCTGGTGCGTGTACAGATTATTAGTTTTGATTTTTTACCTTTGATTGTTAATTTCTGTCGATAAATAAAAATACTTTCATAGTGCGTTTAAGAATTTGAAACGGTTGATTTAGCAAAAAGTTTCTGTTTTGAAAATTTTTATTTTCGACAGTATGCTTATTTTTCGTGTTTTTTAGGGTTTCAGACATGCTCTTTCTAATAGAAAAAGATTAATAGTTGTAGCGGTGGTCAAAATGCAAAATTCGCTATTTTAGAGGGTTCGTTTAAGAATTTGAAACGCACTGTAGCTGTTTTCTAAACTTTTTTTCTTAAATAAATTCATGCGTTTTAAATTGCACCCACAAAGGCCGAGCATCGATCCGGAGCGGATTCGTTGCATCTCTTTCGACACATCAAAACCATTTACTGGGGAAAGATCTAAATTCCTAATATTATATTTTAAAGTTACAATCAATTCCTGGCTACAGTATGCCGCTGAATGTTTGCAAAAACTGTTTAAATGAAAAGAAAAAGTTCAATCAAAAGTAATTGAGGCAGATACACTGAAGTGAAACAAGAGACCAAAGTTGACTCATGGTCAAACCAACAGCTTGCCTTTGCTTAATAAACTTTGAGCTAAAGAAAAAGTTGCTCTTACTGATTCCATTCACAAAGTCTTGTGCCTGTTGATTGAGTTTGAAGGCTAGATTGTACAAATCATCCGTCATCCATCCCGGATTCGAAATGTTGTAGGCTCTCTGGAAAAAGTAGAAATACCAATGACTTCGTAATACCTACAGACAGTAATAAAGAAGTAAAGGAATTGACAAGAAAAAGTAGATTTCCGAAAAGGGGATTAAACCGTCGAACTGCTTTCCTGGCAATTGCTCTAACCACTGAGCGATTCGGTACCTCAACTTGCCAAGAGAAAGAGGGAAAAACAAGGGGGAAGAAGAAAGGAAGGAAGAAAGATATACCGTAGCACATTTGCATACTTGGACTTTAGAAAATTTTCAAAATCTCTGAACCTCGATGAAAAACGCGTCGACCACCTCCCAGAGTGAACCCAAATCGTAGGTTTTGTTGCACTGTTGTTTCAAAATGTCGAACACGTGTTTAGTCTACTCAAAACATTAAACTCTAAAATGTGACTCAAAATACCGTATTCAGAGCCAACAGTGCTTGAATTTCTTTACTCTGCTGAGCAAGAGCCCACACTTTGAGTTGACGAGGGCAGATCATGTGCGGATTTCCCCACTAAAAAAGAAAAGTTACTTTAACACATTTTGAACGCCGGCATTTTGAGTCGTTAACTGTTTTTACTGATAACTTGGTGAAGATTCAAAGATAAACTAGACTATTTTAATCATTCGATAGCCCTGAATCTCCTCTTGAAAACTAGTACCAAGTTACCGGAACTTTTTGCGAAATAAATAACAAAAGTCCTTGGGATAAGATTAGTTAGAAGTAACGGTAGTTTTCAAAAGTTGAACGATTCTCTAATCTCCATAATTTCATACATAGTCATAATCATCATTGATTGTGTGAATGGGAATCGGAACGAATCCAGCCGGCCAATTGTAATCCTCGTTTCCCTTCAGCTTTGGCACATCCTCTCCAAGTGTCGCTGAGCCCTGGCCATACATACCTGAATTGGCTCTTCGTTTTCGAAATATACTCTTGAAAAGCAGCACTTTTTATGCTAGTTTGCTGTTTGTGGATAAGTGAAGCTGAAGTTAGAAAAGTTCTCGTTTTTTCCTCACTCACCAATTGTATTGCAAACAGCCGACAAAAGCGTTCGATTCACGTCGGTGGACCGGAAGTAAACCTAAAATCAATTAGAAATTATTAACTTTGTTTTTTAATTCTAACCTCATTAGCCCTATATCTCTCGTTCAAGAATCCCGTCTCAACGTATCGTCTTCGAAGCTTTCGACCAAGTTGCACGTGCATTTGCATACCCAGCTGAAAACCAATAAAAGGCTACTGCATTCAAATTATACTCATACACATTTGTGCAATGTATTAGGTTGTCCAGTTATGAATGCGCGCCTGCTCTTGAACAGCGTAGCTTAGGGCTATCCAATTTTATCAAACCCTATTCTCTATCTGCTGTTCAAGATTTCTTATTTATTACAACTTTTCGTGTTTTTGACGTTAAACCAATTCATTTTTGATTTAATTTCCGTGTTTAGATGACCGAGACGAAGTTTCGTCTTCGTGCCAGTCTTTGGTTTGGCTTCAAATTGAGCAAAAATGCCGTTGAATCCCATCGAGATCTCTGCAAAGTATTTGGCGAAGATGCTATTTCGGAAAGCCAGTGTCGCCGATGGTTTCAACGATTTCGAGACGGAAATGAATCTTTGGAAGACGAAGACCACCAACGACGACCTCCTGCGATCGATAATGCAGTACTGAAGCAGGCGATAGAAATGGATCCTAGACAAACTACACGTGAACTTGCAGAAATATTTAGAGTAAGCCCTCAAACAATTTCCGAGCATTTAAATCAATTGGGGAAAACAAGCCGACAAGGGAAATGGGTTCCTCATCTTCTCAGCAATGCCAATAAAGCTACTCGTGTCACTATGGCGGGTATTCTTCTTCGTTTGGCAAAAAATACTGGGTTTTACGATGAAATCCTTACTTGCGATGAAAAATGGATTCAATATGATAATTCTACACGGAAACGGCAATGGCTAGAACCTGGTGAGGAGCCAATACCAACATCAAAACCCGACTTCCATGGCAAGAAAGTAATGCTTAGTGTCTGGTGGAATTCCCAAGGCATTGTTTATTTTGAGCTGCTTAAACCTGGACAAACAATCACGGGTAAAACGTATGCACAACAACTGGAACGAGTGAACAATGTATTGCTACAAAAAGGCCTTGATCCTTCAAACATAAAGTTCATTCCAGATAACGCCGGCCACACGTTGCAAAGATTGTTCAGAAAAAACTCGAAGAGTTGGGCTGGGAAACTCTCCCGCATCCGCCATATTCTCCGGATATTTCTCTTTCGGATTACCCTTTATTTCGCTCAATGCGAAATCATTTGGCTGGAAACAGGTTCAAAGATGTTCAAGAGGTCGAAAAATGGTTAGCCGACTTCTTTGCCTTCCAACAAGCCAATTTTTACGCCCAGGGAATTCATTCTTTGCATGGAAGATGGAAACAAATATTGTTAACAAATGGTGAATATATTGTTGATTGAGCTGCTAAACTGTTGGTTTTAAAATAAAGAGTTGTTATCTTAAAAACGCGCATTTATAACTTGACAACCTAATAGTTTTAGGAGCTGGGTACAGGTTAGAACTCATTCCACATCATTTAGAGTTTCGATTGAATGCAGAGCACAAACTTTTCCCTTGTCACATTATGCTTTTTAAGAAACTTACCCACAAAACTGGCTTTAGGTACGAGCCTTTTGCTTTCAAAACAGGATTTAAAATTATTTGTCACTTCTTGATAAAACAATAATTTAAAGAGTTCACTCACCGGTGATAGTTGTCCCCATCCTCCACCACCGAAAGTCCATTGCTCTTCTTGTGTTGGATCGGTGGGACATGTTCGTGTCGGTGATCGATCGCCGTGACGCCAAATCTGAACTTTTCAGCCATCGTATAGAGCTCTACAAGACTAATTCATGGCGATCTTTAAGCTATTAATAGTTTTAGTTAAACATATATATGTACAATTTATTTACACAAACTTTATCGCCATACAACACTTATTCACCGAGAAAAAAATATAAATTCAAACAAGAGTATTTCCCGCCGGACTTTGCGTCGACGCTTGCTTCAAGCGGCATTATATACTAAAAGACCTGCTTGCAAGCCTATGAGGACAGTAAATACGAAGCGAACGAAAATAGTAAAAATTTTTGCAAGTGTGAAAAGACTTTTGCACCACGATTTTCAAGGGTGTTATGAGAATTATATTTTTTCTCGGTGAATAAGTGTTGTATAGCGCTAACGTTTGTGTAAATAAATTGCACATATATTTGTGTGACTAAAACTATTAATAGTTTAAAGATAGCCATGAACTTTATCAAAGAAGATTGATGAAACTTTTTAGAAAATTGAGTGTGAAAAGACTTTTGCACATGACTGTAGGTTATCAATTCCTGAATTATTCAATACATTGCATGAATTGAATGAAAAAGACTTTGCAAGCCAGATCACTTTCCGTTCGACTTACTGCAAAAATAGGAAAACTTTTTGCTCAATTCTAGGTACAGTGGTCCACAAAAGTAATGCCCCATTGATCGTTTTCATGATTATTCTTTTTGTTTCTCCTTCTATGAACATTAAATGTATTCTATTGTATTATTTAGATTCCTGACATGAAAAATCTTGACACTCCGAAGAAGCTCCAAATCGCTAAGGCCCGGGAAAATGGGATGCGGGAGTGTGAGAGAAGGATGTGGCCAACCTCTTCAATTGCTCGATATGGACAGTGCGCCGCATTTTTTCTCAATCAAAAGCCGGGAAAAACCTTCATCAAGGCCTCAAGAGTGGCCGACGACCAATCACAACCATAAAAGAAGCCGTGATCCAAATGGTGAAAAACGATCCGAACAAAACATCAACCGATGGAAGCCAAATGATGAGGGATCAATTTAACAAAGTTGTATCGCCGGAAACGATCAGACGACGATTAAATCAAGCTGGATTATATGCAAGAAAGGCTGCCCCTAAACCTCTGATGAATTCTAAACACCGGAAGCAGCGCCTTGACTTTGCACGGACCTACCGAAGTTGGACAATAAGTGATTGGGCGAAAGTGCTATTTACCGATGAGACAAAAATCAATTTATTTCACGCGGACGGAAACCATCTTATTCGGCGGCCGACTGGAAAGCGATACACACTCAAGTTCATTCGGCCTACGGTGAAATTCAATGGAGGCAACATAATGTGTTGGGGTAAGAGCCTTTTTAGTATTTTGTCACCTGACTGTTTTTCTTTAGGAGCGATGTCACGAACTTCATTAGGTCCATTAGTTCACGTCAACTCAACGATGAATGCTGTGGCTTACAAGAACATTATGGAGACCCAAATGCTGCCTTTTGCCACACAGACGATGCCTCATGGATGGATGCTCTACCAGGACAACGACCCGAAACACAAGTCAAGGCTCATGAACGGTGAGAACGGTGGTGACTCTTCAAAATGGTACACGAGCACGACTTCCGGGCTGGTTTGCGGCAAGTCGAATTAAATAGATCAATCCGCCTCCCTACTCACCGGATATCAATGTTATCGAGCATCTCTGGTCATTTGTGAAGTCACGACTCAAGGGAAAGAAATTCGATTCGAAAGCTGCCTTATGGGTTCACATTCAACGTCTCTGGGCCACCATCCCCCAAAGTCTTTTAAAGAATCTCGTGGATTCCATGCCGAATCGACTCAATGAAGTAATAAAAGCAAAAGGAGGACCAACCAAGTATTGATTTTAAAAAATTGTGTTAATTCTTTGCAAATGGGGCATTACTTTTGTGGAGCTAATTTTCAAGTAGCTTATTGTTTTTGTTTTGTACTTTAATTTGTATGTAATGTATACGGATAAATCTTATATTCTTGAAAAGTCGAGTCTTATAGGTAGATAAAAATACCCTACTCTTTTTCTGAAATGTTGATTTTGCAAGATTTCCTTACCAAACATACAGTTGGATGGCAATGGGGCATTACTTTTGTGGACCACTGTATGTGAGAGTTCGATTGGCTAGTCAAGAGACAAAAATAATTAAATTACAAAACGTAAAAGTGTTTTGCGAAATTTTTACAAGCTGCACTCACCACTTGCACGAATTGCAGCTCCAAATCGCGATCTTTCGGAATTGGTTCTTGTGCTACCGTAACACCGAAGAAATAAAGTCCACCGAGTAGAATATAAGCCAGCATATTGCTGTTAGTCTCAAAAATTACACCTAGCAAATTCACAGACTAACGGTGAGTGACTCTTTTTTGCTTGAGTGTTTCCAAATGGCACCAGGAAAATTCTATTTCCAATTCTTTAAAAAAAACGGGTCACTGATCGCAATTTCAACGATAAAGAAACCAATTTCTTCACTGAATAGCTAGTCATTTTTTGATTGGATGACGATTGAGTGAGTTTTGCTGCCTCGTTGATTGAAGATTTCAGTTCGAGAAAACTAACTCATTCCTAAAAAAAGCAGAAAAAAACCTTTACTTAAATACAACGAAGCGTTTGGGAAATGAAATTTTGATTTTCTTTTATTGATTTTCCGGCCATCATCCTTCCATTTCTTCCCGGCGAGTTGAAGGACAGACTAAAAATAATCAAAGCTTACAAATAATCAAATGAGATTTCTAACTTTTACCATCTTCATAACTTTTTGATAGCCGTTGTAAAACCATACAGTAGTAATAAACTTTATTACTACCGTAAATACTCAAATAGAAGCCTCCCTCCTATAGGAGTGTCGCGCCTAAGTTCACTCTCAAACAAACGCTCATATCGCGCCACAAGTACGTTTGTTTCTGCGCACTTAGGTATCAAATTAAAGTAGAGAATGGGTGATTTTTTGAGATATAACACATATTTTTAGTATTAACGGACGCTTAGAAAAAAATTATTGAAAAGTGGCAAAAAAGACGATTTTTCATCATTATAGATATGAGCGATTCTTTGAGTGTAAACTTACGAGTGTAAGACTACGCGACCCTCCTATGGGGGGTTTATTAGAATACAGTTGACTCTCTCTATAACGGAATTGAAGCGACCAAAAAATGTTTCCGTTATATAGAATGCCGTTTTATATGGCCGGCCGGGACCAAAATTCCACTCCGTTATTTAGAGTTCCGTTATAGAGAGAGTCGACTCTATTTACGGTAGTACAAATCCTCAAATTTTCTTCAAAACTGCTTACCATTAACGCGGTCTCGTTGATGATCGGAATGACGGGCGCGGGCGCTTTTCTTCTCAACGTTGCATCCCAGAGCTCACAGAAAGCCTGATCCAGTTTGCGCGGTGAGTTGACCATCTAAAAAAGAAAGTTGTTATGAATAAACAAATGCCTATCGATATCCTAAATACACTTTTATTGATCTAGTAACAATGAATATCAACCCTACGTCTTTAAAATGCAAAATATAACGTAATAGCAATGACAAAGTAATAAAATCTTTTGAATTTCTACACAACAATGTATGTTTGTGTTAAAAATCAGACCAACCAACAAGAAATAATGCAAAATATACCTTTCTAAGCGGAACGAGAAGGATCACGATGAGAATGAAGATAATTGAGCATCCCAACAAGTTCGCCACCATCACGAAAAGCGCTCCAATGTTCAAAACACATCGAATGGATCGTAGTCAATCTAAAATTTAAATAATATTAATAGGGCATTGAATCACTAAAAACATTTGTTATTTATTTCGCAGAAAGTTCCGATAACTTTGTACTAGTTTTCAAGAGAAGATTCAGGGCTATCGAATGATTAAAATAGTCTAGTTTATCTTTGAATCTTCACCAAGTTATCAGTAAAAACAGTTAACGACTACGCCATTGTACGACCAAAGTGCCGTCATCGCGAATGTGTTGAAAACATTTTTAAGCTACTTTATGTGAAAACAGCGCTTTCTAGATCGATCTGTAAACAGTGCAAATGTTTGTCAAAACTTTCACAACTGTTGCATCGCTAAAGCTAGTCAACTTTTACTTTAATATCCCAATGTGTAAGTTTTTTTAAAGATAAGCTTCAAGTACACTGTGGTGCAAAAGTCCTGTCCCACTTACTTTTCTGAAACATTTGTCAAAATTCTAAAATTTTTCGAAAACAACTTTTTAAGTAAAGGGATTTTTCTGAACCCTAAGTTGTAAGCTTTCATATAAACAAGTTCTTAGATTTTAAAAATTTATTACCTGAAAGAAAATAACAAATAAAGTTTAACACCAAAAAATATATAGTGCAAAAGTCTTGTCCCACCATTAAAAAAGGAAAGCTAGATTAATATTTAGTCGGTTCTCCTTTAGCCAAAATCACTGATTGAATACGTTGAGGCATTGAGTCGACCAAATCACGTCGAATTCCCGAAGAAATTTGTCGCCAAACGTTTCTGATAAAGAACCAAAGCTCGACCTTTGTGTTGAATATCTTGCCCCTGAGTTTAGTCTTTAAATGAGCCCAAAGATGCTCTATAACATTCAAATCCGGCGAATAAGGAGGCACTTTGATCAATTCTACACGATAAGCAGCAAAAACGCCGGGTAGGCGAACTCTTCCTCCATTTGCAAGCCGGACAACTCGGCCCATCATTAGCTGACTTTTGTGGCATGGAGCGTTGTCTTGATATAAGGCCCATCCTTGTGGCATGTTCGTGTTTGCAAATGGAAGTAAGTTGTTCTCTATGATTGACTTGTACCTTTGAGCGTCGAGATTTTCATCGATAAACACTAGCGGTCCCGATACACTTCGATTCATCGAGCCTAAAAAAGAAAAATCGTAAGTAAAAAATAGGGCGAACACTTACCCCTCAACATAATGCTCCCACCACCGAATTTCACCGTTGGCTTAACGTATTTGAGTTTATAACCTTGTCCAATTGGTCTTCTGATTAAATGGTTACCGTCCGGGTAGTATAAATTAATTCTAGTCTCATCGGTAAAAATGACTCGGGCCCAGTCATCGGAAGTCCAACACTCGTAGTTCTTTGCAAAATCATATCTCAGCTTCTGAGTTTTTGCAATGGTCAAGGGTCGTTTTGCTGGTCATCTTGCATGCAATCCTGCTCGAATCAAGCGACGGTTGATGCTGCTCCATCGAGAAATATTTTTGTTAGACGTGGCCTTCAATTTATTCTTCATGATTCCATGGCTCGAAGTCAGATTCGGGTCGATTTTATGGTCAATGATAAGTGCTCGATCTTCAGTTTTTGTTGTAATCGGTGGACGACCACTTTTCGAAGCTCTGTGAAGACTTTGGCCTTCTTCCGATTTTGCTGCTAGCCGATTCACCGTCCTTTTATTGCATTTGAAGAGCATCGCAATAGACGGTGATGCATCCATATTAAATATCCATATTTCTTTGCTTGCACGATCTTTTGCTTATCAGGAGTTGATAAATATTTGCGTGTCGACATCTAAAAATAAAAATATAGTACAAAAAAATTCATGAGAACAAACAAAGGCAAAGAGAAAATACAAATTTTCTTAGTGAGACAAGACTTTTGCACCACCTTTTTTTCTCAAGTTTTACGAAAAAAAGGGTTTTAAAAAACAACAAAATATTGGAGTACGGGCATTTACATAGTAAAAGATGAAGGGATAAGCTAATAAAAAAACCCGTTACTTAAAAAGTTGTTTTCGAAAAATTTTAGAATTTTGACAAAATGTTTCAGAAAAGTAAGTGAGACAGGACTTTTGCACCACAGTGTATACTCTGTTTACAATACGATAGGTAACAGCAAAAATTTTTTAAAAAGCAGCAAAAAAGCAAACAACCCACCATCGGTATGCTCGTCGTGATATTTGTAAGCATTCCCTTTGTCGTGTGAATTGGGCTAGTCATCAGAATCGCCGTGTTTGTTGGAGCTATCATTGTTAAACCAATCCTTGGCGCCATTCCGATCGACGAATAGAGAAAAATTTAAATGAAACGAGAGCGCCTGTTTTTGCTAAATTAACTTTATCGTCCTTATCTTTATCGCCAAAAACTGTCGCCATAACTCTCGTTTTTATCATTTTTGCGCATTCACATCGCATTCACATTTCAATTATCTTCCTCTCTTCAAAAATCCGATCAAAATCATATTTATTCTTTGGAGGCATTTATGTAACTACACGAGTTCTCTTCACACGACTCGCGTATGCTCCAACTTGTCTACATTTTTATTTTCTATTGTAATCCCATACGTTTTCGATAGTATAGTATACTTTATAGCAAAAACTTTTATTTAAAACTTTCAAATCAATTTCTTTGTAAGAATGCCCAAATGAGGACGAGAATTGAGGAGATCAGACCTGAAAAAAAGTTGAAAAATGCCTGTAATTGCCATTCAACCGTTCTAACTTTAGCTTTATTGAGTATTTAAAAGATATTCAGTCAATCTTATCGACTGAATACTTATTATACTGTAATGAGCCAAGAGATTGAACTTTTGAGAGCTTTCTCTGATGGCTGAAGTGGTTTAAAGAATGCCCAAACTACCGTAGCCCCACGGATCAAACTCTTACTCAAAGTAGACTCTAATTGGGTTACTGTAACATTTAGAAACCGATTTACGAGTTACGATAGGCTTTATGCTTTAAAAAAATGAGTTGGCGTTGAAAATGAGAAAAGTTTCCAACTCTGGGCTTTAAAATATCATTATGAGCAACTCTACCGTTATTATAAAATGCAAATTTCTTCTCCGATTTGCCAAAAAGATCCGTGTCAGCACACATCTGAATTTTAACATAAAAAACAATTTCTCTTTTTTATCTTTTCTTGTTTTATCCCTCACCGCTTCGGCACCGCCCCATTGGCTTGATGAGAGGTTGGCGGCCACCTAAAAGTTTCTAAACTTTAGAAAAACTTTATTCTACTTTATTGTAAATTTAAACACAAATTCCATTTCTCAATTGTCCAAACAATAAACGAAAACGAATCTGGGTTTCATTTTTTTTTCCACTCTGAGTTTTCTTAAAAACCATTTACCGCTTCAAATTTTTCAAATGGACAATATATTTCAAAATCGCGACACGCTTCGACCATCGGTGTGAACACGGTGAAATTGTCTCCAAAGCCATTGTGATAGACGAACTGAATTGAGGAGTTCATTTGGGAACATGATAAGGCTGGGGTGCTAGATTCTTTCCAAAACCAATTTTTCTCGAGCAGTTCTTCGATATGAAAAAGTAAAAATGAAAATTTCGAATTTTTCATTCTTTAGAAATTTTTATTTTCAAATTTCCTACTCAAATTTGATTAGAATAGCTTAGAAAAAGTCTTTTTTAGACAGAAAAAGGCTCATTAAGTTCTTTCTGAGCCCTTCTTATAGGAGTATTACAGTGAAGTACCCCGTAGAGACGGTGACTTCGGGTCCCGAAAAGTCAGTCTAAAACACATTTTCCTAGGCTTCCACTGTGAAATTTGGATTCTACGTAAAAAATTAGCCCAGAAAAAGTGGTTTTGGAAAGAATATAGTACCCAAATCCCACAAGTACCGGGAACACTTGTTTTTGTGATCAATAATAAAGGAGCAAGTTTGCTGTAGCTTTTGAGTTTGAATTACTTCAGAATTAACTCACTAATGAGATTAATGACACTTAATATCGACGTTTACAGCTAAACTCAAGAGAAAATCTTTTCACTCACCTTCACAAAATCGTTCTTTTTGCTGTCCCGCCAGTGCTCGGTGATGACAGCGGCTGAATAATGTGGATACCCTCCATCAGTGATCACCAATTTCTCCGAGTTCAACGCTGTCAAATACGCGTAAACGGTTGTGTCATGCTGAATTGGAAAATGTTTTTCCCCAAAAAGCTTACTTACTGCTGAGTAGACGAAATATTTGAGTTTACTCATCCATTTTGAGCACAGCGGTAAGCTCTCCAAACAATCGCGCTTTTGCTTGATCTGATCGGTCACTAAAGGAGAAGAAGTTTATCAAGTTTTCAGAAAAAAATCGGTCTGGGCATTACTTTATCATAAATTCATATTTATACAGTGCGTTTCAAATTCTTAAACGCACCCTCTAAAATAGCGAATTTTGCATTTTGTCATAAATTCATAAAGTCATATCATAAATTCATATTTATAGCTGTTTTCTAGACTTTTTTTTTCTTAAATAAATCTATGCGTTTTAAATTGCACCCACAAAGGCCGAGCATCGATCCGGAGCGGATTCGTTGCATCTCTTTCGACACATCAAAACCATTTACTGGGGAAAGATCTAAATTCCTAATATTATATTTTAAAATTACAATCAATTCCTGGCTACAGTATGCCGCTGAATGTTTGTTTAAATGAAACTGTTTAAATGAAAAGAAAAAGT
The DNA here is from genome assembly GCA_958450365.1 of Mesorhabditis belari. NCBI lineage: Eukaryota > Metazoa > Nematoda > Chromadorea > Rhabditida > Rhabditidae > Mesorhabditis > Mesorhabditis belari. The sequence continues at coordinate 1,872,147 of CAUEEP010000758.1, read as the reverse complement.
TCAATCAAAAGTAATTGAGGCATATACACTGAAGTGAAACAAGAGACCAAAGTTGACTCATGGTCAAACCAACAGCCTTTGCTGCCTTTGCTTAATAAACTTTGAGCTAAAGAAAAAGTTGCTCTTACTGATTCCATTCACAAAGTCTTGTGCCTGTTGATTGAGTTTGAAGGCTAGATTGTACAAATCATCCGTCATCCATCCCGGATTCGAAATGTTGTAGGCTCTCTGGAAAAAGTAGAAATACCAATGACTTCGTAATACCTACAGACATTAATAAAGAAGTAAAGGAATTGACAAGAAAAAGTAGATTTCCGAAAAGGGGATTGAACCGTCGAACTGCTTTCCTGGCAATTGCTCTAACCACTGAGCTGTTCGGTACCTTAACTTGCCAAGAAAAAGAGGGAAAGACAAGGGGGAAGAAGAAAGGAAGAAATAAAGGAAGGAAGAAAGGAAGGAAGAAAGGAAGGAAGATATACCGTAGCACATTTGCATACTTGGACTTTAGAAAATTTTCAAAATCTCTGAACCTCGATGAAAAACGCGTCGACCACCTCCCAGAGTGAACCCAAATCGTAGGTTTTGTTGCATTGTTGTTTCAAAGTGTCGAACACGAGTTTAGTCTACTCAAAAACATTAAACTCTAAAATGTGACCCAAAATACCGTATTCAGAGCCAACAATGCTTGAATTTCTTTACTCTGCTGAGCAAGATCCCACACTTTGAGTTGACGAGGGCAGATCATGTCCGGATTTCCCCACTAAGAAAAAAAGTTACTTTAACACATTTTGAACGCCGGCATTTCGAGCGTACAGTCGCGTAGTCGTTAACTGTTTTTACTGATAATTTGGTAAAGATTCAAAGATAAACTAGACTATTTTAATCATTCGATAGCCTAGCCTAAACTAGTACCAAGTTACCGGAACTTTTTGCGAAATAAATAACAAAAGTCCTTGGGATAAGATTAGTAACAAGTAATGGTAGTTTTCAAAAGTTGAACGATTCTCTAATCTCCATAATTTCATACATAGTCATAATCATCATTGATTGTGTGAATGGGAATCGGAACGAATCCAGCCGGCCAATTGTAATCCTCGTTTCCCTTCAGCTTTGGCACATCCTCTCCAAGTGTCGCTGAGCCCTGGCCATACATACCTGAATTGGCTCTTCGTATTCGAAATATACTCTTGAAAAGCAGCACTTTTTATGCTAGTTTGCTGTTTGTGGATAAGTGAAGCTGAAGTTAGAAAAGTTCTCGTTTTTTCCTCACTCACCAATTGTATTGCAAACAGCCGACAAAAGCGTTCGATTCACGTCGGTGGACCGGAAGTAAACCTAAAATCAATTAGAAATTATTAATTTTGCTTTTTAATTCTAACCTCATTAGCCCTATATCTCTCGTTCAAGAATCCCGTCTCAACGTATCGTCTTCGAAGCTTTCGACCAAGTTGCACGTGCATTTGCATACCCAGCTGAAAACGAATAAGGGTACTGCATTCAAATTATACTCGTACACATTTGTGTAATGTAGTTTTGGTGAATATATTGTTGATTGAGCTGCTAAACTGTTGGTTTTAAAATAAAGAGTTGTTATCTTAAAAACGCGCATTTATAACTGGACAACCTAATAGTTTTAGGAGCTGAATACAGTTTAGAACTCATTCCACATCATTTAGAGTTTTGATTGAATGCAGAGCACAAACTTTTCCCTTGTCACATTATGCCTTTTTAAGAAACTTATCCACAAAACTGGTTTTAGGTACGTGCCTTTTGCTTCCAAAACGGGATTTAAAATTATTTGTCACTTCTTGATAAAACAATAATTTAAAGAGTTCACTCACCGGTGACAATTGTCCCCATCCTCCACCACCGAAAGTCCATTGCTCTTCTTGTGTTGGATCGGTGGGACATGTTCGTGTCGGTGATCGATCGCCGTGACGCCAAATCTGAACTTTTCAGCCCTCGTATAGAGCTCTACAAGACTAATTTACAGAAATCCATTGAGAATAGAATTCTATAGAATTTTTTTGCAATAAATTTTTGATAAGAGCAAACCCCGATGTATAGAATTAAGTATACAGTCATGTGCAAAAGTCTTTTCACACTCTATTTTCTAAAAAGTTTCATCAATTTTCTTTGATAAAGTTCATGGCGATCTTTAAGCTATTAATAGTTTTAGTTACATATATATATGTACAATTTATTTACACAAACTTTATCGCCATACAACACTTATTCACCGATAAAAATATAATTCTCAAAACACCCTTGAAAATCGTGGTGCAAAAGTTTTTTCAAACTTGCAAAAATTTTTACTATTTTCATTCGCTTCGTATTTACTGGTACTATTTTTTTTTTAGATGCCAGGAGCGTATTTGCCAACTTCCGATAAAGAAAGGATCGTCGAGGCAAGGAAGGAAGGAATGCCACGACAAGTTGCTCGCCTCTTAGGATGTACGCCCACAACAGTTTCTCTTATTATGGCAAAAATGAATGCGTCTGAAAATGTGCACAGATGTAGGAAAAAGGGATGACCGAGGATTACAACAAAGAATGAAGACCGATTCCTTACGAGAGCTTTCAAGAAGGATCCGAATGACCTTGAACGATGGAGTAATTTTTCAAGCAAATTTCAAACAAGAGTATTTCCCGCTGGACTTTGCGTCGATGCTTACTTCAAGCGGCATTATATACTAGAAGACCTGCTTGCAAGCCTATGAGGACAGCCAAACACAGGAGGCAACGCCTTCGAAACCTGTTCAAATTGGACAATCGTTGATGAAAGAAAAGTTGATATTTTTTCTTCGAAACGGAATCTTCTGATCCGACGAATTGGAAAGCGATATCAACTCAAGTACTTGCAACCTACGGTGAAAACAGGCGGAAGATCAATTATGTGTTATGGTAAGGATAATTTTCTTTTTATGTAGCTCAACATGATTTCTTTAGGTGCGATGTGTAAAAGTTCAACAGGTCCGCTTGTCCTCGTAAATTCAACAATGGATTCTCGCCAATATATTGAGATATTGGACATGGACAGATGTCTACTTCCATTTGCGACTGCTTCGATGAATTCAGGATGGTTCTTTATCAAGATAATTCGCCAGTACACAAAAGCAAACTTTTGATGGGCCACGTTGTGACCCTCGGAAGAAAGAAAAGCCCATTTACCGTGATATTTTGGGATCAATCACGTTTCTTTGATCAAAGCTTCACCATTTTCACCGGATTTAAATATTATCGAGAATTTATGGGCCTATTTGAAATCGAAATTGCGAGGAAAACGATTCAATTCTAAAGTCGAGTTATGGTTTTCCATCAGAAAAATTTGGAAGACAATTGAACCTGGAATTCTTGATAAATTAATTGCATCGATGTCTACTCGTATTAAAGAAGTACTTTTGGTAAAAGGAGGAGCGAATAAATATTGTTTAAAGCTTAATTTCGTCTTGAGTGAAAAGACTTTTGCACCACGATTTTCAAGGGTGTTTTGTGAATTATATTTTTTCTCGGTGAATAAGTGTTGTATAGCGATAACGTTTGTGCAAAAAATAAATTGTACATATATTTGTGTAACTAAAACTATTAATTGCTTAAAGATCGCCATGAACTTTATCAAAGAAAATTGATGAAACTTTTTAGAAAATTGAGTGTGAAAAGACTTTTGCACGTGATTGTAGGTAATCAATTCTAGGTTGTAGGTATCAACTATTCAATACATTGCATGAATTGAATGAAAAAGACTTTGCAAGCCAGATCACTTTCCGTTCGACTGCAAGAATAGGATAACTTTTTGCTCAATTCTAGGTATGTGAGAGTTCGATTGGCTAGTCAAGAGACAAAAATAATTAAATTACAAAACGTAAAAATGTTTTGAGAAATTTTTACAAGCTGCACTCACCACTTGCACGAATTGCAGCTCCAAATCGCGATCTTTCGGAATTGGTTCTTGTGCTACCGTAACACCGAAGAAATAAAGTCCACCGAGTAGAATATAAGCCAGCATATTGCTATATTAGTCTCAAAAATTACACGTAGTAAATTCACAGACTAACGGTGAGTGATCCTTTTTTTCCTTGAGTGTTTCCAAATGGCCTTATCACCAGGAAAATTCTATTTCCAATTCTTTGAAAAAAAACGGGTTGCTGATCGCAATTTCAACGATAAAGAAACCAATTTTTTCACTGAATAGCTAGTCATTTTTTGATTGGATGACGATTGAGTGACTTTTGCTGCCTCGTTGATTGAAGATTTTCAGTTCGAGAAAACTAACTCATTCCTAAAAAAAGCAGAAAAAAATTTTTTACTTAAATACAACGAAGCGTTTGGGAAATGAAATTTTGATTTTCTTTTATTGATTTTCCCTTTGTTGCTTCTCCGGCCATCATCCTTCCATTTCTTCCCGGCGAGTTGAAGATTGACGAAGAGACTAAAAATAATAAAATAACAATCAAATGAGATTTCTAGCTTTTATCATTTTCATAACTTTTTGATAGTCGTTGTAAAACCATACAGTAGTAATAAACTTTATTACTACCGTAAATACTCTACTCTAATAGAAGCCTCCCTCCTATAGGAGTGTCGCGTCTAAGTTCACTCTCAAACAAACGCTCACATCTCGCCTATACGATAGGTAACAGCAAAAGTTTTAAAAAAGCAGCAAAAAAGCAAACAACCCACCATCGGCATGCTCGTCGTGATATTTGTAAGCATTCCCTTTGTCGTGTTCATTTTCGTGTGAATTGAGCTAGTCATCAGGATCGCCGTGTTTGTTGGAGCTATCATTGTTAAACCAATCCTTGGCGCCATTCCGATCGACGAGCAGAGAAAAATTTAAATGAAACGAGAGCGTCTGTTTTTGCTAAATTAACTTTAAATATAAATTTTGCCTAATTTGCATTTATCGTCAAAAACTGTCGCAAAAACTGTCGCCAAAACACTCGTTTTTATCATTTTTGCGCATTCACATCCGGTGGGGCAGTGGGATGGATGAAATGAACAATTTTGAAGATCAAAGGTCTCTTGACGGATTTCAATTATCTTCCTCTCTTCAAAAATACGATCAAAATCATATTTATTCTTTGGAAATTCTTATTCAAGTCTGCCAAATGAAAGACTGAAACTGAAAATGAACGCCTTTCAGTGGAAAAATCGAGATTTCCTTCAAGAAAATCCTCTAGAACCTGTTCTTTTCTCGAGCACGGCATTCAAAGCAATGTCACCACCGATATTTTGGTCAAGGATTTTAAGTTTTTTGTTCCGCCAAGATTTCCTACATGAATTTGGTATCTATTCGCTAGATCTTTCTTTTTTTTCTTTTCTTTTCCTGTAGAGTGTTCCAAAACGGAAGGATTCGATTGAGAGAAAAAGCTATGCACAACCACGACGATTCGATCCAGCTGATGGGCGGGATCTTTTCATAAGAACGAATCTCTTCACCATTGCCAATGCTGTGTAAAATTTGCGTTTCCATTTCAATTCTCAAGATTTTCTCTTTCAATTTGACTTTCAACTCCACCCTTTTTGGATTGTAAACGGAATATCTTTTAATTACCCTCAATTTTAAATTGATCAAACCTTTTCTACGGTAAAATCTAAGCTCTTGCACATTCGTTTTCTCGTTTTTTTCAATAAGATAAACATATGAATTCAGTGCGCCAAGAAAGTGAGCGTTTATCGCTGCACAAAGTACAAGGTATTTGGCCATTAGACTAGCTTTTCTCATTCCTTTTCCATTGATTATTTTTCTATTCATAAATCAATCTGATCATTTCTTTTAGCAAATGTTGCTCTATTTATTAAGCCCATTTTTGGTGGCTGCTCTTGTCGAAACTTCCTCGAAAAAGTGAGTGTAATCAAAAATTAAAAGAAGTAATTAAGCTGAAGCGAAACCTTGATCAAGCCGAAGCATTTTTAAAAGTTTCTAGAAGCTACCGTAACCTCTTTTGGTGAAAACTAAGCCTTTAAACGACTTATTCACAATAAAAAATGTTGCAAGATAAAAGCCAAATTTGAAAACTTTCAAAACATTCAAAACTTTCAAAGAATTTTAGCCTCAACCGCCCTTCCCTGAGCGAATTTGGCTATTATGGACCGTTCACGAGTCGATTTTTTTTCAACGATCATCCGGTTTGAGAAAAGAGAACAAAAAACATTTTTTTTACGAGCATTAATATGCCTGAAATTTACAATTTACAGGAAGAAGCGCGGAGAATTGGGGATCGATTCGCTCAATCACAAAAAGTGAAATATTTGACTAGATTTCTGTTTGAAACATTGCGTACTTTGTGCCATGTTAAACTCTCCTTTTGGCGCACTTAATTCCCCGCATCTAAAGGCTGAAAAGAAGATTAAGTGTATTCGTTTTATCGATTTTGATAGAAATTTGTTTTCACTAGTGTACTTTCGACTTTGTACTTTGTAGTCTTTGTAGTGTAGTAAATGTCTGTCTGACGTGCTGAACTCCTCATTTTTGACGAAAAGTGAAGAATCGAGTGCACCAGAAGGCGTGTGTTTTCATTTAAAAAGCACAAAGTACACGTTAAAACCAATCTAGCACTGATTGGGTTTGAAAAAAATGAAACTATAAAAGCAGTGCTCATTTTAATGGGTTGTCCAGTTATGAATGCGCGTTTTTTACTATTTTGTCAATTTCTCAAGATACCGAAATCAAGAAAAAGATATATATGAGTATTATTCGAAAGCTGAAGATCTCCTCTACATTTTGATAACAAAAAGTTTTTGAATTTGTTCAGCTTTTGGGCAAATTGACTGCATAGAAGAAGAGGTGGCCAAAAAATGGAAGGGTGCCTTTGGATCAAGTTTTGGCTTCGCTCAAATTGAGTTAACCGTTTGATGTTTGGTCAATAGATATATCAATACAACTTTTTTTAAATATAACAATTTCAGAGCATCTTTACTTTTCTTTTCTTTTCTGGGCGGTTATTTTACACCATAAAACTTGAGGAATAGCTAAGCTGGAATGGGTTTTTTTTTTTGGAAAACGACCTCTCCCTTTGTGCAGTCAATTTCCCAAAAAGTTGAGTGAATTCAAAAACTTTTTTATTCCAAAATGTAGAGGAGATCTTCAGCTTTCGAATGATATATAACACTCATATGCATCTGTTCGATGTCTTGAGAAATTTACAAAATAGTAAAAACGCGCATTCATAACTGGACAACCCAACATTTTAAAGCTTTTAGCCAACCGAAAAGATTTCGCCACTGCGCAGAAAACGCTCGACCGATGATTTAGGAAATGGGTAAACATGTTTGAATAAATATTCTCATTACTGTATTTTATATTATTTGTTATTATTAGATATTATATATTCTGTAGACTTTTCCATATACTTTCCCAAAATTCCCTTTAGTTCCTCGAGTTTCCTGAATAATTTGATCAAGGGAGAATCAAGTGATCGTGAGAAACATGTGGAGTGGGTTTTTTTTTAATAAAAATATCAAGATAGATTATTTTTCAAATTATTTATCAGTTATCTAAATTTTAGAGATGATCCAAGTGATACGGATTTGTTGATGTTGCTGGCAGAGTACTCAAAAATGAGAAATCGTTTGAGGGCACTTGAGAGACATTTAGAGAGAAGCTCGCTGTTGAAAGATTTTGATGAGGTTCTTTGGCAAGAGGATACAATAAATCTAAAGCATACAATAAAGCTAGAGCAATAAAAATAGCTTAGAATAGTATAATAAAGCTTTAAATTACCGGCTAAATTACTGGCTAAATTACTGGCTCAATCCTACAACTTTTAGAAAACAAAGGGTGATGATGAGGAGTCGCTGATCGATTCACTCATGCACTTGCAGAAGAAAACGCACAACACAAAGAAAACGTGAGTTTTGAAGAGTTGTTCTTTTTTGTTTTGGAGTGAGTTTTGAAGACGAATTGTTTGTCTGTCAAACTACCGTAAATATTGTAATAGTACCCCACTCTCATAATGACAGTGCGGAGTGTTGCGTAGTCTAGCTTTGAGCGCGTTTTTCTCGACACTGGTTTATGCTACAATGTGTGCTTGGGTATCAAAAAATAGCTGAAATTCAGGGCTATTTTTTGATATTAAAGACCCATTTTTTTGAAAGTACGGGTGCTTTGAAAAAAATGAAATACTAAAAAACTCGACTACGCGACTGTACGACGGGGTGGGGTACTATTACAGTATTTACAGTAGTTGATTTGGCAACATTACGATTTTTAGAACTGAAACAACGGAACCGGAAAAGTTCACCACTGATCCATCGATCGGCTTCAATCATCGAACTGAGCCAGTCACTGAACAACCACAAATGTCGGGCGGAGAAGCGGAATTGGCGAGAATCTTGGAGACCGGGGTGAGTTGCAAACAAAGCATTCAAAGCTGACTGCTTTCAGAAACAGACCTCTTTCCTTCCATCACTTTCCGATCCGTCAATGCTATCAACTGATGGAGAGTCAATGTTTGAGGATATCACCGCACCAGAGAACCCACCAATCACTGGAGACACATTTGAACAGATTTTGCTCGGTGACACGATGACCCCTGAAATGACAACCACCACGACAACTGAGGTAATTGGATTTACTGAATTCGTTTCTATTCAACCCCTAGTTTTAGTGTTGAATGACGGTTTTGGTAAATGATTTTGCAAATGAAAGAATTTAGGCAACGACAACGACAACAGAGCCAACAACACGAAGGACTTCAACGAGAAGCTCAAATTCTCAGCATCCTCGAGTCCCGAAATCCCCACCAACTGTCGTTTGGACATACAACCCAGAAGCTAGACCTATTGTAAGTTGAAATGTGAAAGGAAATTGGTTAAAGATCAGTCTAATAAGCTAATTTAGATAAAAAACTGTTGAATTACTCTAATAATACTCTAATAAAAGCCTCCCTCCTATTGGAGTGTCGCGTCTAAGTTCACTCTCAAACAAACGCTCATATCTCGCCACAAGTACGTTAGTTTCTGCGCACTTAGGTATCAAATTAAAGTAGAGAAAATGGGTGATTTTTTGAGATATAACACAGATTTCTAGCATTAACCAGTGCTTAGAAAAAAATATTGAAAAGTGGCAAAAAAAAGCCGATTTTTCATCATTTTTCAAGATTTTTTTCTAAGCACTGGTTAATGCTAGAAATCTGTGTTATATCTCAAAAGATTACCCATTTTCTCTACTTTAATTTGATACTTAAGTGCGCAGAAACAAACGTCGGGGCGCTGAGATATGAGCGGTTCTTTGAGTGATGCTTCTATAGACTAAACTTAGACTACGTGACGCTCCTATGGAGGCTTCTATGGAGGCTTCTATGGAGGCTGTTAGAGTCCTTACGGTAATCAATATTAATATTCAGATGATTGGCTTCAAGGCTAATGAAAAAAGTTCGATGAGTATGGATTATGATTTGGAGAGCAGCACAACGACAGCCGAGCCAACAACGCCAACAACGACAACGACGACAACAGAACAATCAACGACAAGACACCGGAAAGCTCACCGGAAAGCAAAAACGCATCACGTTGAAAAGCCGGTACCCTTGCCCACAATGAGCGATTATGTGCCGATTGTTGTCGGACCAAAAGGAGAACCGATTATACTACCACATTATATCGCTGAACCGTTGACAACATATCGCCCAACTACGGCAAAGACTCAACGCGTGTTTGGACGAGGCGATGAAATGGAGGCTTGGATTAAAAATAGATTACGGTAACCTGTAAAAGTAGATTGAAAACTCTAATTTATCAAACCAATACCTTTCGTACCACCCTTACTACAGTTCTTGCCCAATCTATACTTTTTTGTTCTTCAATAGGCTTTGCGAATCCTTACCGAATCAGCCAAAAGTTAAATAGATTGAATAAAAGTTAGAGGCAAGATTACGATAGTTTTGGAAAGTTGAAGAGTAGAGAAAAGCTTAAGCACTACAAACCTCTGCTCGTACTCTGTGCTTTATAAACGTGTGTTTTCTGGCACACCAGGCTCATTGTAAAGCTTGAGAATCTCGTGATCTAGATAGATTAGTCGAGAATCCGTTTAGAGTAACAGATCTTTTGGAAATGCTTTACAAATAACAGTAAAATCAAGCGAAATAATATAGCTAAACAATAAAAGGCACTGTTTTAAACCCTTTCTTTTCCCTTCGCCTTCGTTCCTCGGTAGTATAGTGGTTAGTATCCGCGTCTGTCACATGCGAGACCCGGGTTCAATTCCCGGCCGGGGAGAATGCTTTTGCCTTTTTGGAAATCTTTAAAGCAATTCTTCTAAAATGGTTTAAAATGGTTTTGTGCTCCCACAAACGTGTGCTTTCTGGCACACTAGGCCCATTGTAAAGCTTGAGAATCTCGTGATCTAGATAGACTAGACAACGTTCCAGGCGTTGAAAATCGATTCCTGTTCTGGTAAGGCTTAGACTTTTGAATGAAAAGTGAAGTTTTTCCCCTCCCCTCCATTCCTCGGTAGTATAGTGGTTAGTATCCGCGTCTGTCACATGCGAGACCCGGGTTCAATTCCCGGCCGGGGAGAATGTTTTTGCTTTTTTGCAAATCTTTAAAGTAATCCTTCTAAAATGGTTTAAAATGGTTTTCTAAGAGAAAAGAATTAAAAATTTAGTATTCAAACAAAAGAATACTCAGCTTTCTGGATCTAAATTGAGATTGAAGTTTAATTGAAATGCCTTTTAGCCAACAAAGCACTGATTTCGATTCCCCAATTCCGCCAACCGCTCCCCCAACGATCACTCCAACAACCAAGCCAACAACAACAGAAAAATTGAAAAACAATCGATCAAATAAAAAGAAAGATGATGTAAGGAAATACTAGAAGTTAAAATAATAAGAATGTTAAGAATATCAAGGATTCCGAGTACTCAGAGGAATATTATGAGGATGACAGTGAAGAGGAAACGAAAGCCAAGGTGAGAGAGCTTGGGTGAATTAGTAAAAGAAAATTTAGAGCACACCGCCATCACAACTCCTACAATATGTAAGCATCAATGGAGGTGAAGATTTAAATTCAATTTTATATACAAATCATTCAGGCCCACCGGTGCTTCGCTCGGTGAGCAGCTCAGCGCATTCTCGACCGCAACCTTCTTCCTCCTACACTCCACTCACATTTGGGTCAAATGGGTGAGTGAAGAAAATTGCAGCCAAGCTTGTCAAGCCTAAGCGCAATCTTTCTGGTGCACTCAATTCTATCATAACAGCAACAATTGAGGACAACTTCAAATCATGAAAATGCACCAGAAAGCATGCGTTTTCACTTTTTGACACAAAATACAATTTGACTAGAAAGCTTATTGTTAAATTAGAATTGAAAACAATTTTGAAAGAAAACTCTAACATTTTCCAGAGCGATCCCCTACCTTTCTTCTCGACTTCCACTCGATTCTCGATATTCGGGAATTTCAATGAATCCTTCTCCGTATCAAGCTTTCTATATGCCGATGAAAAAGAAACTTTAGAAGATTTTATTGCTTCAAAACTTGTTTCATTGCTCAATTTATCAATCTTTTTCTTTGAGCTTTTCCCTGCATTTCTTTACCTCATCACTTTTCAATATTTTTCATTTTCTGTGCAATCAATCAAACACGAAACGGGTTGGAAATAAAATTTTTGAGAAATTCTTGCGTTGAATTGAATCATTTCACTTCACTCTGTGACGTCGATCCCGTTTTTAAGCAACCAGTGCAACTGAAATTCGACTGATTAGCTTTGATCTAGTAGTAGACAGACTAGGTCCCTAATCCCTGACAATCCCCTAGCTAAGCTAGGCATTGCTAGAAGCCAAACCTAGATCTGACTTCTGAACGGCTTTGACTTGACCGCCACATTGTTCCAACTCTTACAAGGAACTGGTTCGAGCTCACGGTGAAATCTCAATATGCGATATAGTAGATCTTGTCGAGATTGGAAAGACGAGTCAAATCATGTAAAAATTAGGGCCTTATTAGCATTGTAAACGCACTAAAATGGCTTACAAGTTTTTGCTATATAGTCTTAAGGCGTTTTCAAAGATCTAGTTGATATGGCTTGGCGGTCTAGTGGTTAGTGCAATGGTTTATCAAGAAAAGGTCAGAGGTTCAATTCCTTTTAGAGTTTCTCATAGTAATGGCATAAGATCGATCTAGAGAGTAAAAAGCCCAAAGGGGGACAAAAAAATCACTGTTTTTGGGGGGTTTGTATAGGTATTTAAATGTGTTTTCTGATTGAAAACAGTGAGAGTGAAAATTGTGAAGTGGAAAACTGAAAAAGTCTGGTTAGAAATTGGGGAAAAGTGATTTTCATAAGTGGCAAATTTGGCGCAAAGGTTTTTCGGGTAAAAACAAACGCAGCAGCACCTCCGATTTCCTACACCCACCTCAAGATCTCCCTCGATCCTGACTCGACTCAACGCCCAACTCTTTTCTCGATGTCGAAAATCGCAAAAATGACGTCCGTTGAAGAAAATCTCCAACTGATCAGAATTGTTGAAAATCGTGAGATCGAAACTATAAATAGGAGATTTTCGTTGTGTTTTTTCGTTGCTTTTTCGTCGTTACATCTTTCCAGCATCGATCGGCATTCCGCCATCTCTTTCCTCGTTTTGCCATTCTCCAAAATAAAATGAATTGCGCACAATTGCTCCCTCATCGAAACGAATCGAAAGCTAGAATGTAAAAATTCAAATTTCAATTTCAAAGCTAACGTTAAACTTGAAAAGATCGATTCCCGGTATGATCCAGAAAGTCTATGTCGATTCGCCTTGCTTAAACGTAAAACTTTACTTGAATTAAAGTTTGTTGTACCTCTTAAAGTGGATGAAGAGCTTGAAGTGATATTTGTATTGTTGATGTAGCCATCGAACGATGAGCTAAAAATCAGGGATTTCTCTAGTGACTCGTGGCTTTGTCGGGTAATTTTTGAATCAGAGTCAGAGCTTTTCACTTAAAGTGATTGCCACTAAGCAAAATGTTAAATTCAACACTTAAATTTATAATTTATTCAAAGAAAAAAAGAATTACCTCATTAAATAAGCGTTTTTCGAAGAAATGTCTGTGAAATATCGAGTTTGCGGTGATCGGGAGTGTGCAGAAGGCGCACGATTTTCAACTTCGGCTAATCTCGATGTCGTCGGTGGTTTTCTGAAAATTTCGGAATAGATATAGATACTTTATTCAGGACCTGAGATAAAGTGCGCTAGATTTAACATTAAAACGCATCAATTCATACACATAACACGAAAAGGGCCGATAAAAAGAAACACCATATACGATAATGAATGTAATATATGGGTAGCACAGATAACGTCAAGGATCCACTAGAGCTTCAAGATCAAGATCAAGATCATCTACAGATAATTTAAAGGCTTCGAGACTATTGGACTCTCTCAAAACTCTGGGGGGTCGATTCCAAATTCTGGCAGTTCTTATTAGAAAAGAGTTATAAACAAACTTATTAGAGGTGACTGGAATTTCTAAAACTAAGAATTTCTAACGAAAGAACCTCTCCTTGAACTAACCATGGGATTAACTTTGAATAAATCTAAATTAATTTTGAATAAATTTGAGCAACAAATCCTAAAATCTATTAATTCAGAAAACTTAGAATACTCTTTGTTTGAGTTTCTTTTTTAAACTTTAGAAGAAACGAACCTGATTACCGGTTTCCCCCCAGCGCCCATGCCGATCACTCCAAATTTTCGACGCATTCGTCGTCGATGGGTTTTTTCTAAAAGTTTATCTTGCAGAATTGACTTTTCAAAATTATTTTTAATATAATTTGATATTGTTTTTTGTTTTGTTTTTGTTTTTGGAGTTGAAACTGTTTTTGAAATTTTGAAATTGAAATTGAAATTGGAATTAAAATTGAAATTAAATTTTAAGTTTGGGTTGCGACCTTTAACCTTATCAACGAGGATGATTCTGCTTAAGAATGGCCGAATAGCACAAAAGCTTAAAAGGGTTTCCCCAAAAGCGCTTACAACGTAACAAGAACACGTAGTATCCAACAATAGATTAATACTCTTGAGAAGAGTACAGATCGGTTTGATACTACGTCGATGGTGACACAAATGTTAGTAAAACCAGTTATCTAAACAGGATTTAAAACCTGAAGGGTAGCATAAAGTAAAGTGAATTTATGACGTTACTGTTTAACCGAACGTTTAAAGTACACAACCGAAATGCAACAATACCCATTACAAAAACAGCATGTGCATCAAAAATGAAACAAAAAAGTCCCCCGAGAGGGAAGGCAAAAAAACCCGCAGAATGATTAAAATTGAAATTAAAATTGAAATTGAAATAGAAAAGTTCTTCATACCGAAACTTTTCGGCAATCCGGCGAGATCGATTCGCGGTGTTTGATTGGGGAAAAAGTCGACTTTTGCCTCAAAAGGAACCTCGTTCTCTTCACCGTAAAGTCTAAAAAGAAAGCTATAGTTTTATGGTTTAAAAATGAAATCTTGTTTACTTAAACAAGCGTAGGCTTTCCACGTGCCCCAAGAGCGCCACTTTTCTGATCTGAAAAAGTTTTCACAATGAGAAAATTTTATATTTTTTTACATCGAAATTGTCGGGAGCTGTGAAATGACCCATCGGTTTTTGATTGGCAAAAATCTAAACAAGCATAGCTTTTCTTTAATATTCAAAATCAAAAGCTTTCCTTCAAAATTCCAAACCTCAATCGCTCCCTTCAAAAAGCGCAATCGTAAATCGAAATCTCGATCGGCCTGAATCTTTTGATTCGAAACATTTTTAATCTTTTAAATTTTAACAGTTTTCTTTACAAATTAAACGTTTTTTTAGCATAGCCAAGTGAATTTATAAAAATTATTTGCTTTCTAAACGTATTAAACAAGAGAAATGCTAGTACTGGTTGAAGTACTGGTTGATTTTGTACGTTTACCTCCTGTTTTCCCTCCAAAACTAGCTTCCGTTTATGTTAACTTAGTTAATAATGGTATGCTAATTTTCGAGAACGTAAAAAGGTTAATTTTTCCAGTAAATGCTTTAACTCTAGTTGTAAGGCTGAACTGCTTTAAAGATTTGCAAAAAAGCAAAAACATTCTCCCCGGCCGGGAATTGAACCCGGGTCTCGCATGTGACAGACGCGGATACTAACCACTATACTACCGAGGAACGGAGGCTAAGGGAAAAGAAAGGGTTTTAAAGAGTGCTTTTTATTGTTTAGCTATATTGTTTAACTTGGATTTTACTGTTATTTGTAAAGCATTTCCAAAAGATCTGTTACTCTAAACGGATTCTCGACTAATCTTTCTAGATCACGAGATTCTCAAGCTTTACGATGAGCCTGGTGTCCAGAAAACACACGTTTATAAAAGCACAGAGTACGAGCAGAGGTTTGTCGTGCTTAAACTTTTCTCTAATCTGCAACTTTCAAAAACTATCGTAATCGTGCCTCTAACTTTTATTCAATCTATTTTAACTTTTGGCTGATTCTGTAAGGATTCGCAAAGACTATTGAAGAACAAAAAAGTATAGATTGGGCAAAGGAAAGGGTTTTAAAGAGTGCTTTTTATTGTTTAGCTATATTGTTTAACATGGATTTTACTGTTATTTGTAAAGCATTTCCAAAAGATCTGTTACTCTAAACGGATTCTCGACATTCCATCTCGATTTCGGTCCATTTTCGTCCAAAACAATATACTTAAGGAGTGGAATTGGTGTGGCTAAAAGTTGCCTTTTTCATTTTGAAATCATCAACTCACTCAAGAAATTCAGACAAATTTGCAGAACCGGCGATCGATCGGTGCTCAAGTTTAAACAAAATCTGAAACATTTTCCATGAAAAACAAAGCTTTTTCACACGTACTCGTACGGATTTGGAGCCACTTTGCCGAGCAAATGCAAAACTTCGCCGACTTTCACCGGCCGAATCAAATAGCGTTTATACGGTTGATCATACGTGGGGTATTCCATGAAACCTTTACCCTAAAAGAGAAAATTTTGTAAATATGTGTCCTTTAAATCATTTTTAGAAGCATTGCTTTAGAGATTTGCAAAAAAGCAAAAACATTCTCCCCGGCCGGGAATTGAACCCGGGTCTCGCATGTGACAGACGCGGATACTAACCACTATACTACCGAGGAATCGAGGCCAAGGGAAAAACTTCACTTTTCATTCAAAAGTCTAAGCCTTACAAGAGCAGGAATTGATTTTCAACGTCTGGAACGTTGTCTAGTCTATCTAGAGCACAAGATTCTCAAGCTCTACAATGAGCCTAGTGTGCCAGAAAGCACACGTTTGTGGAAGCACAAAATCATTTTAAACCATTTTAGAAGCATTGCTTTAAAGATTTGCCAAAAAGCAAAAACATTCTCCCCGGCCGGGAATTGAACCCGGGTCTCGCATGTGACAGACGCGGATACTAACCACTATACTACCGAGGAATCGAGGCAAGGGGGAAGGGGAAGGCTTTTAAAGAGTGCTTTCGAATTCAGAACAAACTTTCAAAAGAATCCTTTTTTCATTGAGAAAAGCGATGATTGTTCCCTTTGATGGAGATGATCTCAAAAACCAAAAGATCACGATGAAAATTCCCAACGTCACTAAATAATCTGAATATTTTTCTGAAGAAAAATTTCAACCTACACGGCAACAAAGAGAATAGAGAAAGATTTAACCGCATTGTGCTGACCTTTTTGCTTCTAAAGCTTAAGCTTTGATAGATTTTCGTAAAAAATAACTTCCACTTACATCGTTTTTGATTCCAATGAGGGCAAGTATTGAATTTCCATACTCTCCATTAGAAAGTGGAAAGTTTAGCAAATAGGCGTTTCTCTTGAATAAAACGCTTTCCAAAAAAAGACCTATTTTAGAAAAAAACCTTAATCAAACTGAGATTTTGCATTCAATTAGCTCAACTTTGAAATCATTTACTGAGGATTCACAAGGATCAGTTAAAAATATTAAAATTAGGCTGATCGAATATAAACAGATCGATATAGACAGAAATAGACGGTTTTATTACGGTAGTTTTCTAAATAGATGCTTTAGTAGAAAATATTATTCCAAGTTATCTAAGAATAATATTTGTGACATTTTGAAAGAGATATTTTTGAGGGTTTTTCATCGGAAGAGGATATGGAATGTTTAAGTGAAGAAAAAATAGGGGAAAGAGCTCTCATGGAATCATTTTTCTACCTCAACTTTTTTCCTCACTCACTCATCAGATTTCTCTTTCTACTCATTTTTCTTCAACACATTCGAGTACTCGGGTTTCTTTCAACTAAGTGTCGGAACTAAGTGTCGGTCAACATCACAATTGCTGGATCCTTCGCTTTCGGCAATGGATCAGCAGCCGGCGTCTTCTTTGCTTTGACATTCTTCCTGATTCCAACGAAGACTTCTTTTGCCCACTCGTCAATATAGGCACAGTCTTGCAAACGTAATTTTCATTTCCGGAGCCATAGATTTCACATAGGTCGACCTGAAGTTCAGGGAAGAGCTTGGTTAGCCTTTGGTACACCGTCTTGAAGGACTTTGAGCTGACGGGGAAGTGGAGCTTCTCGGAGTTCACGAAGGCATAATCGTATCCGGCTAGCGTTCTCACACTTGGTGATCCAAAAAAGAGATCTCCTCTGGCACTTTTGCATTCAATTAGCTCAACTTTGGTATCATTTGCCAAAGATTCACAAAAATCAAAACAAAATCAGTCAAAGATTCCAAAATTGAGCTGATCGACTGTTGAAAGAAACAGACGGTTTGATTACGGTAGTTTTCTAAATTGACGCAGTTTGCCAAGTATTATTCCAAGTTATCTAAGAATAATATTTTATACGACATTTTGAAATAGAGATATTTTTGGGGTTTTTCATCGGAAGAGGATATGGAATGTTTAAGTGAAGAAAGATAGGGGAAAGAGTTCTCATCGAATCACTTTTCTACCTCAACTTTTCTCTTCGCACACTTATCAGATTTCTCTTTCTACTCATTTTTCTTTAACACATTCGAGTACTCGGGTTTCTTTCATGATTAGAGTTTCATGTGATTTTGAGAAGAAAATTTGCACCCTTAAAATCAGATCATTGTTACTTTAAAATTAGACAAAAGTGTGCTTTCTTGAACAGCCAATTCAGATTGGATAAATATTTATTTGAAAAATGACTTAAGAAATGGCTAGTCGGATTCTCGTTCTCCATGAATTCTCAGCAAATCCTCGAACATCGCTCGACATTTCTCCACGCAAACCGATTTAATCTTTTCTTTCGCCGTTTCGTCTTGGATCTAAAAATTGGGACCAAGTCAAAGGTGAAGATATTCAGTTGACGAGTAAAGAAACAATGATTCGGAATTCATAAAATCCACCTTTAAAACAGCGTACTGACAAACGGGTCCAAACATTGCCGAATTGATCAGCCCGTTCATCGGGAAAACGCCCCGATAATTGGCTTTCAGCTAAACAAAATTCTTTATCTAAATCTGCATAAAGGCCGTTATTCATTAGTTAAATGACATAAAAATGAACTTTTCATTTTAATCAGTTAGCTTTGAAAAACGTATTGTTAGTTTCTCACCTGCTCGAGAGTGAATGGCATCTCTTTCCCATCCAAAGCCTCTTCGAAATAACCGTGATACTTTTCAAGTAGATAATTTTCACTTATTAGACAAAAGTTTGCTTTCTTGAACAGCCAATTCAGATTAGATAAATATTTATTTGAAAAATGATTTAAGAAATGGCTAGTCGGATTCTTGTTCTCCAAAAATTGCCATAAAATGAAAACTTTGTACTGGTATCGTGGTGTCAGGTTAAAGTTAATATAAAAATAAGACTATAAACTAAGACTTTTAGCCAAACACTTTATTCATCTACATTATATGATAATCTGTCATACAAAAGAGATTTTCAACTCGCCTTTTTTTAAAGAAGTGTTCCGTTTTTCCAAGAAAACGCCGATCAATAAAGTGGATGGGTAAAATTTGTAGTTAAGTTAAAAGTTTTAATTTTATGGCAAAAGTCTCATGGTGGTGGTGGCCATGGTGGTGGTGGCCATGGTGGTGGTGGCCATGGTGGTGGTGGCCATGGTGGTGGTGGCCATGGTGGTGGTGGCCATGGTGGTGGTGGTGGCCATGGTGGTGGTGGTGGCCATGGTGGTGGTGGTGGCCATGGTGGTGGTGGTGGCCATGGTGGTGGTGGTGGCCATGGTGGTGGTGGTGGCCATGGTGGTGGTGGTGGCCATGGTGGTGGTGGTGGCCATGGTGGTGGTGGTGGCCATGGTGGTGGTGGTGGCCATGGTGGTGGTGGTGGCCATGGTGGTGGTGGTGGCCATGGTGGTGGTGGTGGCCATGGTGGTGGTGGTGGCCATGGTGGTGGTGGTGGCCATGGTGGTGGTGGTGGCCATGGTGGTGGTGGTGGCCATGGTGGTGGTGGTGGCCATGGTGGTGGTGGTGGCCATGGTGGTGGTGGTGGCCATGGTGGTGGTGGTGGCCATGGTGGTGGTGGTGGCCATGGTGGTGGTGGTGGCCATGGTGGTGGTGGTGGCCATGGTGGTGGTGGCAATGGTGGTGGTGGCCATGGTGGTGGTGGTGGCCATGGTGGTGGTGGTGGCCATGGTGGTGGTGGTGGCCATGGTGGTGGTGGCAATGGTGGTGGTGGCCATGGTGGTGGTGGTGGCCATGGTGGTGGTGGTGGCCATGGTGGTGGTGGCAATGGTGGTGGTGGCCATGGTGGTGGTGGTGGCCATGGTGGTGGTGGTGGCCATGGTGGTGGTGGCCATGGTGGTGGTGGTGGCCATGGTGGTGGTGGTGGCCATGGTGGTGGTGGTGGCCATGGTGGTGGTGGTGGCCATGGTGGTGGTGGCAATGGTGGTGGTGGCCATGGTGGCGGTGGTGGCAATGGTGGTGGCAATGGTGGTGGTGGCCATGGTGGTGGTGGTGGCCATGGTGGTGGTGGCCATGGTGGTGGTGGCCATGGTGGTGGTGGTGGCCATGGTGGTGGTGGTGGCCATGGTGGTGGTGGTGGCCATGGTGGTGGTGGTGGCCATGGTGGTGGTGGTGGCCATGGTGGTGGTGGTGGCCATGGTGGTGGTGGTGGCCATGGTGGTGGTGGTGGCAATGGTGGTGGTGGCCATGGTGGTGGTGGTGGCCATGGTGGTGGTGGTGGCCATGGTGGTGGTGGTGGCCATGGTGGTGGTGGTGGCCATGGTGGTGGTGGTGGCCATGGTGGTGGTGGTGGCCATGGTGGTGGTGGCAATGGTGGTGGTGGTGGCCATGGTGGTGGTGGTGGCAATGGTGGTGGTGGTGGCAATGGTGGTGGTGGTGGCAATGGTGGTGGTGGTGGCCATGGTGGTGGTGGTGGCCATGGTGGTGGTGGTGGCCATGGTGGTGGTGGTGGCCATGGTGGTGGTGGTGGCCATGGTGGTGGTGGTGGCCATGGTGGTGGTGGTGGCCATGGTGGTGGTGGTGGCCATGGTGGTGGTGGTGGCCATGGTGGTGGTGGTGGCCATGGTGGTGGTGGTGGCCATGGTGGTGGTGGTGGCCATGGTGGTGGTGGTGGCCATGGTGGTGGTGGTGGCCATGGTGGTGGTGGTGGTGGCAATGGTGGTGGTGGCCATGGTGGTGGTGGTGGCCATGGTGGTGGTGGTGGCCATGGTGGTGGTGGTGGCCATGGTGGTGGTGGCCATGGTGGTGGTGGCAATGGTGGTGGTGGCCATGGTGGTGGTGGTGGCCATGGTGGTGGTGGTGGCCATGGTGGTGGTGGCCATGGTGGTGGTGGTGGCCATGGTGGTGGTGGTGGCCATGGTGGTGGTGGTGGCCATGGTGGTGGTGGCAATGGTGGTGGTGGTGGCCATGGTGGTGGTGGTGGCCATGGTGGTGGTGGTGGCCATGGTGGTGGTGGTGGCCATGGTGGTGGTGGTGGCCATGGTGGTGGTGGCCATGGTGGTGGTGGTGGCCATGGTGGTGGTGGTGGCCATGGTGGTGGTGGTGGCCATGGTGGTGGTGGTGGCCATGGTGGTGGTGGTGGCCATGGTGGTGGTGGTGGCCATGGTGGTGGTGGTGGCCATGGTGGTGGTGGTGGCCATGGTGGTGGTGGTGGCCATGGTGGTGGTGGTGGCCATGGTGGTGGTGGCCATGGTGGTGGTGGCCATGGTGGTGGTGGTGGCCATGGTGGTGGTGGTGGCCATGGTGGTGGTGGCAATGGTGGTGGTGGTGGCAATGGTGGTGGTGGTGGCCATGGTGGTGGTGGTGGCCATGGTGGTGGTGGTGGCCATGGTGGTGGTGGTGGCCATGGTGGTGGTGGTGGCCATGGTGGTGGTGGTGGCCATGGTGGTGGTGGTGGCCATGGTGGTGGTGGTGGCCATGGTGGTGGTGGTGGCCATGGTGGTGGTGGCCATGGTGGTGGTGGTGGCCATGGTGGTGGTGGTGGCCATGGTGGTGGTGGTGGCCATGGTGGTGGTGGTGGCCATGGTGGTGGTGGCCATGGTGGTGGTGGTGGCCATGGTGGTGGTGGTGGCCATGGTGGTGGTGGCAATGGTGGTGGTGGCCATGGTGGTGGTGGTGGCCATGGTGGTGGTGGTGGCCATGGTGGTGGTGGTGGCCATGGTGGTGGTGGTGGCCATGGTGGTGGTGGTGGCCATGGTGGTGGTGGTGGCCATGGTGGTGGTGGTGGCCATGGTGGTGGTGGTGGCCATGGTGGTGGTGGTGGCCATGGTGGTGGTGGTGGCCATGGTGGTGGTGGTGGCCATGGTGGTGGTGGCCATGGTGGTGGTGGCCATGGTGGTGGTGGTGGCCATGGTGGTGGTGGTGGCCATGGTGGTGGTGGTGGCCATGGTGGTGGTGGTGGCCATGGTGGTGGTGGTGGCCATGGTGGTGGTGGTGGCCATGGTGGTGGTGGTGGCCATGGTGGTGGTGGTGGCCATGGTGGTGGTGGTGGCCATGGTGGGCAGAAATTTCACATATTCGGAGTCATGATATGGTGAAAATCCTGAAAAAACATCAAAATTTAAATTTGACTCGAAGTGGATTTTTTTGTGACACCCTGGATAGGGTATCCGAAAAATACAAAACGTTGTGTTGTTGAGCGAGCACTGATCAAAACAAAAATCTCTGGGCTTTTTTGGGACAACCTACCGTAAATACTGTAATAGTACGCCACCCCCATAATGACGGTGCGGAGTGTTGAGTAGTCTAGCTTTGAACGAGTTTTTCTCGACACTGGATTATGCTACAATGCGCGCTTAGGTATCAAAAAATAGCTGAAATTCAGGGCTATTTTTTGATACCAAAGACGCATTTTTTGAAAGTACGGGCGCTTTGAAAAAATGAAATGCTAAAAAACTTTTGCGACTACGCGACTGTACGAGGGGGGTGGGGTACTATTACAGTATTTACGGTAATAACAAGTCCATTTGAACTAAGCAACTTCCTTTCATATTCGATGAATATAAACGGGAAGTTTCTCTATTAGAAATCGATAAAGCTTTTGAGGACTGCAAGCAGATGTATTGAGGTTAGCCTCTTTTTTCTCTAAAACACCAACTATTCCATGGAAGAGAGGGAACTGGCATAGAAATAAATGGTTCCTCTTGTTTTTGATTAACGATATTTGAATTCAGCTAGATGCCTGACATCAATTGTTGCTATTAAAGCTTAAAGCCACGGTTTGAAATTGCATCGATCGAGAGCAAAGAGCATGTCACAAATTTGATCTATACCTTTTCTGAATTCTCTATTTTTGAGGTTAATCTTCTCTAAAACATTCACTTTCTCTCACTGTTTAGGCTTTGCAAGTTTAGAAGCGCACGATATTCTCTGTTGATGTTGCCTGGTTGGTTCTGCCGAAACGCGTTAAGCGATCAATTGCCGAAACAGCTCTTTAATTGCAGCTTTGGAATCGACTGTTGAGCAGCTTTATTTGACAAGAGACGTGGCTACAGTTTGAACGTGAATCGATTGAGAGCAAAGCGACTTGGATAAGCTCCTCTTTACGTATTCGAGATAAGGCCTCGTCGTCAGCAACATTACAATCGGATAGATGTTGCCATAGGGAACGCCGAAGATCACAAATGAGTAGTTGCAACCTTTGAGATTTCAATTTGTGAAATCATTCGGCACTTACAGAGAGCGAAGATCGGTTTAACGGTCAATAACAACAAAAGGAAAAAGGCGGTGGGGAACAAGCCGAAGCCGAGAGTTGAAATGCTCTGAAAGCTTTATTTTAGCGCTATGGACTCTGGATGAGACAGATTTCTCTGACAAACTAAGCAAAAAGTGACTTTGACCTCTTTTTAAATCGGTTTTATGAGAAATCCGTCTGAAATTTTAGAGAGTAGTCGGGCAAATCGGGGAAATAGATCTAGCAATTGGAGCCAAGTTTGAGCCAAGTCTTACGGTTGTTTAACTTACGGTAAAGCAAGGCTTAGGCCTAGGCTTAGGCCTAGGCCTAGGCTTAGGCTTAGGCTTAGGCTTAGGCTTAGGCTTAGATCTCAGACTTCGACGATCGGAACTTACTTTTTTTAGCCATCTTTTTTTCGAAACACTCTAATGTACCTGAATCAACAACATTTGAAAAGAGGTCCTTTGCGTCAAAAGGACTTTCCTCGAGCTTCGTATCATCGATTTCTTGCTTCTCCACAAGAGCCAATAGGTGCCGAAGATGTAGAATAAAAAGGCGCTGACGTAAAGGATCGCAAGCGGAATCAATGGTGCCGAATACGCCAACGAAAACGCGTTTCTAAGGACATTTGGATGAAAAGTCACGGAGAGGAACAGAGATTTTCTTTCCTTGAATTGTCTGATTTGAATGAACGGTATTCGGACAAACCATCAAAAATCCCTGTTCAAAAGGCACTAGGCAATTATAAATGAGAAGATACACCACCACATGAATTCCAAAAAAAAGTACAGCAGAAACAAGTCTCACTGCATAATCGTAAACTATTTTGAGTTTTCCCAACACCAGTTTCTCAAAGCGGTATTTGAAACATAGAATGTTGGCTCGGAAATCATTGATCACCGAAAGACAAAAAAGGATCTGTAATTAAAAATGTTTTTTGAACTCCATCCGAGAGAACCATTTGAATTTTCGGAGAAAAATCGGCGTCGATATAGGAGAGAATCGAGACAGATGAATGGAGAATCTCCTCGCCCAGAATCGTGAAATACGGTAGATAGAATAGGCCGTTGGCCAAGGTGAAAAGCCAGGCGGCCATCTAAATTATGTAACCGGATTTTGGCTATTCGCTTTCTTCGATCTACCTATCCAATCACTTGCGGCAGCCTTTTGACACCAGCAAAATGTCTTACGTCTGGTTAGTAGCCTTCGAGTAAAGGCTGGAAACAAATTCAAATACCTATTCTTAAGAAGTTTAATAAGTTTCAAAACACTTATGTCTATGTCCATCCAACCAAAAATGTTATCTTTGCAAAAATTTAAATAGGCTTTAAATAGGTGCTTTTCCATTTGTGAAAGTACAAATTTCAAATTGGATTCATACAGCACTTCTATGCATCCCTAGACACCTGCCAGATAAGGCTTTGATCTCAAATGATAAACTACAGACTGATCAACACTTGTAAATGATTCATTTTCTAAATGAAAGCTAAAACAAAAATTTGCCGTTTTTTTATAATATTTTGAAGCTGAAATTCTGATGAATATTTTAAGTAACAAAATTCGCTATTTTAGAGGGTGCGTTTAAGAATTTGAAACGCACTGTATATAGTAAGTCGAATTTCGATCTGGGTTTTAGCTGAAAAATCGAGCTTCTTTTGTAAAGTGTGCGGGAATTTTTTGATCGCCATGTATTAAAAACGAAGTGCAAATTGGTCTTGCAAAGCATTAAACTGTAGAGGCTTGGGGCATTGACTGACTCTGTACGTGGATGCGTATTATGGTCGTTTATTGTATCCCATTCTGTTTAGTATCATGAATTAGACATGAATATTTCGGTGCGATTTTTCCGACCGAAAGCCCACATTTCGGTTTTCAATTCATCCGAAAATTACTTTTTCTAAGGCAAAAATTGTAGCTCTGACTGGGTGCAGCTTCCAAATGCAGCTTCCAGAAACTTTTCCCCACTCACCAGGCTGTCGACGATATGAATTCGATATCCGCGCATCGATTCGGGAGATTTGGTGAAAGCTATGTAGATAAAGAGAGCCGTCTCGAAAGTCGACAGAAACATTAGCAAAAAATTTAGCTCGATTCTATAGGGCAGTAGATCTGTTTGAATCGAAATACTCGCATTCATACTCTGCAGATTGAGCCAAGCGAATTTGGTTGGAGAATCGATGGCAATGCTTTGTGTCCCGTGAGCAGGTGCTTTTCGAATCTTACCCTTATTGAATCGACTGAAGAACGAAGAAGAAAGAAGGTCGAAGTGATGCAAGCTAGCATTTTAGAAAAGAAATTGAGCCTTTTCAGGACCATTTGGCTCAGATTTGCTTTGAATTCTCGATTTTTAGAAGAATTTTCGAAAACTTGGTCAAACCGAGTTGATCTCTAAGACCGACGATTTATGTTGTTACTCAAAATTTTTGGACTTTAACGCTCCAAAAATCTACTATATATAAAAGTGAAGTGTCTGTCTGTCTGTCTGTCCGTCTGTCTGTCCGTCCAATAATATTTGCGACATTTTGAAAGAGAGATATTTTTGGGGTTTTTCATCAGAAGAGGATATGGAATGTTTAAGTGAAGAAAAAAATAGGGGAAAGAGTTCTCATCGAATCACTTTTCTACCCCAACGTTTCTCCTCACTCACTCATCAGATTTCTCTTTCTACTCATTTTTCTTTAACACATTCGAGTACTCGGGTTTCTTTCATGATTAGAGTTTCTTGTGATTTTGAGAAGAAAATTTGCACTTTCAAAATCGAATCGTTGTTACTTTGTCTTTGCTTTAAAATTAGACAAAAGTGTGCTTTCTTGAACAGCCAATTCAGATTGGATAAATATTTATTTGAAAAATGACTTAAGAAATGGCTAGTCGGATTCTCGTTCTCCATGAATTCTCAGCAAATCCTCGAACATCGCTCGACATTTCTCGACGCAAACCGATTTAATCTTTTCTTTCGCCGTTTCATCTTGGATCTAAAAATTGGGATCAAGTCAAAGGTGAAGATATTCAGTTGACGAGTAATGAAACAATAATTCGGAATTCATAAAATCCACCTGTAAAACAGCGTACTGACAAACGGGGCCAAACATTGCCGAATTGATCAGCCCGTTCATCGGGAAAATGCCCCGATAATTGGCTTTCAGCTAAATAAAATTTTTTATCTAAATTTGCACAAAAGCCTTTATTCATTAGTTAAATAACATAAAAATGAACTTTTCATTTAAATCAGTTAGCTTTGAAAAACGTATTGTTAGTTTCCCACCTGCTCGAGAGTGAATGGCATCTCTTTCCCATCCAAAGCCTCTTCGAAATAACCGTGATACTTTTCAAGTAGATAATTTTCACTTAAAAAAGCTCAATTTTCAAATTGGAATCAAATCTAACTATTTTCTCCGATCCGCTCCGGACATTGAAGTGATCAAAAATCGAGCAATGTCTTCGCCCGGTGACCCATGATGGATTATCTGAAAATTGAAGAGAGAGTTTACGAAAAGTCATGCTAAATAACTATATAACTATATAACTATATAACTACCGTAAATACTGTAATAGTGCCCCACCCGCACAATGACGGTGCTGAGTATTGCGTAGTCTAGCTTTGAACGCGTTTTTCTCGACACTGGTTTATGCTACAATGCGCGCTTAGGCAAAAAATAGCTGAAATTCAGGGCTATTTTTTGATACCAAAGACGCATTTTTTGAAAGTACGGGCGCTTGGAAAAAAATGAAATGCTAAAAACCTTTTGCGACTACGCGACTGTACGATGGGGGGTGGGGTCCAATTACAGTATTTACGGTATATAGTGATATAGTTACGGTATATAGTTATATAGCATGGCTATATAACTAACTATTTAAACAGTTATATAGATGTTGAGAAATATTGCTAGTGAACAGACTTCGAAATGATGCCAATTTCAATGCAAAGATCAGACCAGAAATTCTCAAAAACCAGATGAATCAAATTTGATATTCCTCACTAGATTTAACCACCTTTTTTTTCGTCTACTTCCTGACCTGCACTGTGCCCAGTTTTTCCCCAGTTTTCACCTGAAAATCGATCAAACTTCTCAGCGAGTTGTCGGATTTTCTCCAAAGAACATTCGTCGACCAGAGATCACCGTGAGCCAACATTGGCTTCATACCTAGAATATTTTCAAACTAAAAGTCAACTCTTTGATCTTTATTGACCTGTTTTCTTCGATTCTCCCTCATATGCATCCAAATCGTAAATCTCTTCAGAAATCTCATTCACTTTTTCGCAAAGATCCGTCAATTCTGGGTAAAGCTTCCCGACCATCGTTGTCATCTTTTGAAGTTTCTAAAAATGGCCTTTTCATAATTATTCTATGATTTGCATTTTCTAAAAATTATTTCTTGGAAAACACTAACTCTAAAGCCGGATTACGGTAGCTTCTTCTAAAGTAAACCTTTTAGAAAAGCTTTCAAATTTACGTACTCTTCTGTAAATTTGAATTTGATTTGTAATGTAAATTTGTAATGTAATGCAATGTATTGTTTGTAATGTAAATGTAAATTTGGAACGTTGTAGAAAAATTGAGCTTGCAGGAGGAAAAGTTTTCTGTTTTGCAAAAAAGGTACAAACACAGAAAAAAATTGATCTCAAAAATTTAGGCATAGTGACGGCCAGACATCGTGAAGCCAACTCAATCCCTCAATCCCTCAACCCCCCTTTTCCATTACGGAATCCAAAAAAGGAGCACCTATCCATCAGGGCGTTTGCCAGATGGAGAGCGATTACGCCGCCGCACAAGGAACGCCTTCGCTAGTCAATTTACAAAGTGATTTTGCTTTCACTTTTCACTTTCACAAATGAGATTTTCTCCGAATTTTGGGATCTAATCAAGCTCTATTTTATATCAATCGAAAGCCTGAACTGTCCTCTTTAAAACTATACAAAAAGTTAACAATCATCTAATCTCTCCACAAAGTTATGAATCTTTAAAGAGCGGTTACTTATTCAAAGCCTCAGCTAACAGATAATAGTCGAAAATTGCCTTTAAATTTCAATTTAAACCTTTAAATCCATCATTTTCTCGTACAATTGCCGATGGCTGTTCTTCTTGAAAAGTTCTTTCCCGAGAAATTCGTCATTGTAAGTGAACGCCTGTATCCTAGCCCAGGCTTGTAGAGCCTAAATTTGTTGCGTAAATCTTTTCAAAATATAAAGAATTGTTGTTAATCGTATCTTGAAATCTTCTAAGCATCTAATTTGTTCTCAGTTTATTTTTTCAGCTCATTCAGCTCACCTGTTCAGCTCTTTCAACGGGCAAAACATCATAAAGGTGAGTGATTTTGAAATCATCCAAATACTCCATAATGATGAAACCAACCAAATCATCCTCGTTTTCGAATTTTTTCAAGTAATAGATCGAAAAAATGAAATGAAAATTTGAAATTTGAAATCTTCTAAAACCTTTGGCAAACGAAGCTCATCGTAGTTGGTGGCTTTCTCGGTGAGATACTCGTAAAATTCCACTTCAGCGTTGTGCATCTGAAAACTTTTAGATTACTATAGGTGTGCCGATCAGCATCGGTTTAGCGCAAATATCCTATTGCGCTACCGTAGCCAAGTTATTCCCCATTTCCACCTTTTCCACTCGCTGAAACAAGCTCGCCTGACAATGTAACAGCACTTGTTTACCTGGTTGCTCATTTTTTTCTCCTACTGTGCAGAAAAGTGGCTCTTTTCTGTGGAATCTTATTTAATGTTTTGATTTGAATATCTGATTCTCTCGTCCCGCCTCTAAAAGATCGCTTTTATGATAAAAGGGACGAATTTTCTAAAAGTTATTTCTTGGAAAACACTAACTCTAAAGCCGGATTACGGTAGCTTCTTCTAAAGTAAACCTTTTAGAAAAGCTTTCAAATTTACGTACTCTTCTGTAAATTTGAATTTGATTTGTAATGCAATGCAATGTAATGTTTGTAATGTAAATGCAAATTTGGAACGTTGTAGAAAAAGTGAGCTTGCAGGACAAAAACCCTTTCTGTTTTGCATTTACGATATCATCGATAAAGAGTCACAGAGCAAGAGCTCTAGTCAATTGATGTATGGTCCTTTCATATTCTTTTCTCTTCCCTTTCGTATTGCCTTTTCGTATTGCTATGAAACACTGAACCAACGATTGATTCTATTCTTTTGTATTTCCTCGCTAGATTAGTATTGTGCTAGATTCGGAATAAATATCTAATAATCATTGTCCCCATCGGTATTCTCTCACACACTGCACACCTATAGTACTGGACAATGAAAAAAGATCGTCACTTTCTCGCGTCTGTAACTCCTTTGTCTTTGAGTTTAAACTATTAGTGTTCTACATTTTCTGAAAGCTCTTTTCAAGGGCTACACAATGATAATATTAAGATTTAGAAATACGGGATTTTTTGACGCATTTCAGCGCTACACAATGGTGTTCCCAAGAGGGGAGAATTTCGCAAATGTGCTTTTTTTTCGCTATAAAACTTTGATACAATTGATATTGATTATTCTAAGGCAAATTTTAGCGTAGATTCCAAAAATCGTAGTTTCAAAGCGATTCCAGCACTCTATCATAAAGAAAAGCAGCTTTGGGTAAAGTGGAGGGTGAAAGAGGAAGAGTCGACTTCGAACGTCTAGACAAATCAAAAGGGATCTGAAAAACAAAACACTACATTCATCAGCGCCATTAAACGGGCTTTCACCTGATCTGGAACGATCGCTGAGAGAAACACACCCTAATTGTGTGTGCCAATGGATAGTGAACCTTTCAAGTCTCATTTCCCAAGATGATAAAGTATTGCCTATCTACAGTACTGGACAATGAAATATGATATTTGAAAAAAGGTCGTCACTTTCTCGCGTCTGTAACTCCCTTGTCTTTGAGTTTAAACTATTAGTGTTCTACATTTTCTGAAAGCTCTTTTCAAGGGCTACACAATGATAATATTAAGATTTAGAAATACGATAAAAACAAGAGAGTTACAGACGCACGAAAGTGACGATCTTTTTTCAAATATCATATTTCATTGTCCAGTAGTGTACATTCATGTTATCATTTTGTTTTTGTTGTTTTCAATTGATTGATTTAATTATCCAAGTTTTAGGTGTCAACTTGATCGCTTTATGGATAAAGGAGTTGTTTTCAATTGCGCACATCATCGATAAAGAGTCACAGAGCAAGAGCTCTAGTCAATTGATGTAACTACACTACCGTTCTTGCGACAGTAGGATTATTGTGACCTTTTCAAGCTACAGTAGGATTATTGTGGCCTTTTCAAGCTACAGTAATTCTTTTTTAGTTTTTTCTAGCTTAGAATCTTTAGAATCTTCTCAAAAAAAAGTACTTACAGTTCTAATAGACGATTGCCATTTACTCCACATCTCATCAATTTCTTCTTGTGTTGTCCCTTCTTTATCGATCCCTTCCGACATTTTTTTCGCGTTGATACACGTTGGCATTTTGACGATAAACTAAAAAAGTTGAATCTGAATCGTTAAAAATGATTCTCTTCAAGATTTAGCTTGTACTTTGTACTCAAAAACAAAATAGGTCAATAGACATGGGCTTTTTGTAGAAAACGAGTCAGTTCCACGTTTTAACAAACAACTCTTGTTCTCTAAAGCGTGGATACAATGATATTTCGAGCTTTAGAAAACAAGAACTATTAGGGTACTCAAAAACATCCTTTCTAGTCCATTTTCATTTTACTTTCAACAACAAATGAAGAAATTAAGATGTGTTTACAAATTTTTACTGACTTTTCCTTTGTTCACAGTTGTCAGTTGTCAACTTTTGTCAATTGTACTGTATTGTACACAGCAAATACCTTTTCCGGAAGAACCTCCGCATCCTCGGTCCACTTTGGCTCTAACAGACCAACAACGGAGACAAAGCCCTGAATATTTTCATTATTAAAAAGATATTTAGTTGTTTTGATTGAGTTGTTAACTTGTGTATTCTCAAATTATCTCAAAAAAACAAATACCGTATTTGTTCGAATAGAAGACCGGGTAAAGAGTATGATCGCGTACTCCTGCGTAGCAGCCCTTTTTAAAATTTCTTTTCTGCATAAAAGCCTTCAATGAAGTGTTATAGGGCTGGAAAATGGCTCAAAAATCCGACATGAGCTAATGTCATATTTTTGAGCCATTTTCCAGCCCTATAACACTTCATTGAAGGCTTTTATGCAGAAAAGAAATTTTAAAAAGGGCTGCCACGCAGGAGTACGCGATCATACTCTTTACCCGGTCTTCTATTCCAAGAAATACGGTATTGATAAAACAAAGAGCCTTACCACTCCATCGGCGATACTTTTCGCCGTCCAATCGTCACCAAATTTCGCTTGTGTATTCAGTTCCTAAAATCTTTGGCTAAAATAGGTCAATAGACATCGGCTTTTCGTGGAAAACGAGTCATTTTCACGTTTTACCAAACAACTCTTGTTTTCTAAAGCGTGGATACAATGATATTTCGAGCTTTAGAAAACAAGAGCCATTTGCTAAAATGTGGGACTGACTCGTTTTCTACGAAAGGCCATGTATAAATTAGAAGAATTATCGATACTCTTTACTTAAAACCCTGCGAAAAGGCACTAAAATCAATGGTTATACCCAAATCGAAAAATTAAGCTATCATTCTTTTACCATACCTAAACTATCAATTCAGTTATACTACAATTAAAAAATTTACATACCACGCTTTCATTAACATAGATTTTTACATTAAGAAAGAGATCTATTCAATTTTTCATTTTTTCATTTTTTATTCATTTTTTTGCGGGCGTATAATTCCAGTAATGCAATGCATTTTTATGCTAAGAATATGATGAATAAAGCGTATGCAAATTCCTCTCTTTTTTGCGGGAATACCGAATTATCCTTATTGTAAATTTCTAATTGATTTTCTAGACAGATTTACTTTTTGCATGATAGCTTCGATGAGCTCTTTCGGGATATGGGTCTTCAGCACACCCATTCCCTCATCGAGTAAAGTGATCTTCTTTTCTGTCATTGCTGAAAATGATGAAAGTAGTCAATTTTCGGATTTTATACTTAAAAAGGGGGAAACACACTCTTTCTGGAGTACTTGATTGATTTCTATCAAAGCAATGCCTTTGTATCGGGAGAAAAGAAAGAATGAAGAGCTTAGTGCGGCCAGAAAGGGTGTGTTTCCGTTTTTGAGCGTAAAGTACACGCCAAAGAGCTGAAATTTGTTTAAAATGTCGTAATCTGTGTAGTAAAAACAGTGTTTTTCGCTGAATTCGTCAATTTTCTCATAGAAATGAGTTTTCATCTACATAGAGAAAAAATAAAGGAAAAATAAAGGAAAATGAAGAGAAAATTAATATTTTGAAGAAAAATCAAAGAAAAAAGAAAAATGAACAAATTCTTCTAAAAGAAAAATCAATTTCAAAGGAAAAACAAAAAAAAAATGTGAAAAAAAATAGCTCTAAATTTTATGTGATAAGTTTAAACAATCAATTTCTCTTGAATGTTCTCTTGAAGCCAGATGGTTAGAAAGATTTAAAAATGCCGATGTTTTTACTGCACAAAAAAAAGCACATGAGTTTTAAAAGCTAAAAATAATTTTAAAGCCAAAAAAATAAGCCTGAGAAAAAGAGTCTATTTGGCTTATCAGTGAAAAATTAGAGGGAAGAGACCGTGTGACCCGGGGACAGGAAAATGAAGATCAACAGGAAAAAGAATATCGACAGGAATATAGAAAAAGAGATCAGAAAATCCTGTGTTCCATCTCAAAACTTTCTTTCTCCTCATCACTTTAAATACACTCTTTTTTTTTAATAAGTGATGAAATTTGCGGAAGATTTTAAGAGATCAATGAACACTTTTTTTAAGAAAATGTTGATTTCCTTATGATGAAATGAGCCAACTTTAAAATCTGAAATCGGTTTTCATCATTCTATGTGTGCTTCTAAAAGTTGCTCACAGGGTTACGGTAGCTTCAAGCCTTTAGAGACTGATAAAGGAAATAAAACGTATGAAAACAATGGTGACAGAATCCTTGAAACCAGCGAGTCTGTATCATTCACTTATTTCAAGTCTTTTATTGCGCATGACTACGCTCTGCACTGAATTTAAATTTTAAAATGTTAGACAAACGCTCTAATGAATTATTTAGCCTTGATTCAACAAATCCTTGAATTTGTTGGCACGAACTTTAACAGGGCCGCGCGGACACAGTCCCTCACGCCAAAATTTAGCTGTTAGCGAACCCCATCTCGGAGCCGCCAAACGGGTCAACACAGGCAAAAAGTGCAATGACATCTCACCATGGGGGTTTTCGTCTTTATGATCACGAAAGCTCTCCAGCCAAGTAATTTTAGAAGACGAGGGAGAGGCCTAAGCAAAAGACATGCGCCAGACGGCGAGCGATTGTTCGCGCGTACAAAGAACACCTGGGCAAAAACTTGAGATTTTTTCACTTGTTAAGTTTTTAAATAGTAGCTAATTTTAAGTATTTTTCTTGTTAAATAGTCAACTCAAAGATCGCTCTTGTGTACTTTCCTTGATTGAGCAAACACTCTTTAGAAATCAAGATCTTTCACACCCATTTTGTGAAGAAATTTGTCTTTATTTATCCACAAATGAGTCAATGCAAACAGTTTTTTTTTCATCTTAAAGATGACCTCTAACCAAAAGAGCTGAATTTCGCAATTGAGGGAAACATTGACCTGTTCGGATTAATGTAAAATATTTTATTAAGCCAAAACGTGCTCAATGTTTGCTACAAAAGGGTTGAATCAATTTTTACTACAACTCCTGTCGCCATGTGATGTAGTCGGAGAGGAGCCAACTACACAACTACACTCAAAGTGTTATCTAGACAAGTTTGCGAGTGAGTGCGCTTTGAGCTAATGTGAACAACAAAGATCAAAAATTCAAGCCAAAATTTGACCGAATATGGTCGCGACTTTTGACCTTGAAAACTCATAATTTGGCCTAGAATTGGCTTTTTTTATGGACTTTGCGCCAAATTTTTTGCGCAGCTTTCTTTCTTAATTTTCTTGTTCTAAGTGGGCTAATCTTTATGATTTTGGTGTCATTTTGTAGATCTCAACAAGTGCAAATGACAAAATGACAAATGACATCACAAATGACATCACAGATCATAAAGATGACATCACAAATCATAAAGATCACGTAGAAGAAAGTCATGGAAAGTTGTGCAAACAATTTCGCGCAAATTAGCTACCCCCGGGCTTTGTTGGATTTGATAATTCAGACTCTACAGCTATAAATTATTAGATTAACAACTTGAAAGTTGGTACACTTATTCATTGCACTTTTCAGAAATAACTAGTGCACCAATCTACAGTTTTTTGCCAATAAAAAGGCTCATTTATTCTCTAAAACAGACTTTTGACGGTTTTTAAAAAAGCTTCAGTTTTGCAGGTTTCTAGGGGGAAAGAAGTTGAGGAATGATGAAGAACCAAAAATGATGAACACTCGATCAAGCGATTTGAGCACTTTCTTCAACATAAACCTATTTTAGCGTCAATAAAAAAAGATAGAGCATGAAAAGTTAGATAGTTAGAGCAAGATTGTCAACTTGAAAGTCGGTACACTTATTCATTGCACTTTTTAGAAATAACTAATGCACCAATCTACAGTTTTTACCAATAAAAAGGCTCATTTAAACGCTTCATCGCACCAATAAAACGCTTCATCGATTACATAGTTTCCCAAAATTTCAGAACAATCCAATCTTCGGAAGGTTGATTTTCAAATTAGGCTCAAAATGCACTTTTTTTTTTGATCTGTCTTCGCATTCAGGTGTTCCTATTTGCGCAGATCACAACCTGCTTCCACATTTCTCTATCC
Organism: Mesorhabditis belari; assembly: GCA_958450365.1. Lineage (NCBI taxonomy): Eukaryota > Metazoa > Nematoda > Chromadorea > Rhabditida > Rhabditidae > Mesorhabditis > Mesorhabditis belari. The sequence continues at coordinate 1,837,247 of CAUEEP010000758.1, read as the reverse complement.
CTTGCTATTGTCATCCAGTGTTTCCTATCTGGATTGTTCCTGGTTCGAAGTCTTCGACTTGCCTGTGCTGGTGGTGGTTGCACTCTAGCCATCCTTTCTCTGACCGTCTCTGCCACTCTTGTGCTCCACCTCGTTGCTGGTCTTCCGATGGGCCTCTTCTGGTCTCGTGGTAGCCATGATCCGTATCGTCCATCTGTCGTCTTTTCTGCTGGCTACGTGGTCAGCCCATCTGAGTCTTTTTCTCTCAATCACTTCCACTGGATCTCTGAGTCCGGAGAGCTGGCGCATATCCGTACTTCTTAGGTCTTGGTCGAGCTGCGTCTTCCTATTGTACCCGAGGCGGTTCCTTTCAAGGAAATGCACTTTTGTGCTAATTTAATCCCTTTTCGTTTGAATTTAAGCAAGATTAAAAAAAAAAGATTAAAAGAAAGGTTCGATCGATAGGATTGTTCTGAAATTTTGGGAAACTATGTAATCGATGAAGCGTTTTATTTTAAAAAGTATGCAATCACTCAAAAATGGCTCAAAAATATATTAGCTCATGAATGCTAGAAACCAGGATTTTGAACTCTTACATTAAAATGCCTGAAAAAGTTCTAAAATAAAACATTTTTCAAAAATTCAAAAAAGCCATTTTGTAGATTAAGGATAGGGCTTTTGAATCAAGCAAACCGTTTTTTGATTGGATGATTGGATAAACCGTTTTTTTTTCAGAAAACACATTACCCAAAAACGATCGTTTCTAACTTGCCAACCTAATAAATCCGGCAAAAAACCCACTTCAATCTTCATTCTTTTTGTAATATAATAACTAGGGAAAGGCACCAGATCAAGGTGGGCTTTTTGATGCGTACCCAGTGTATTTAATAGAGCTTTCAATGGGGATTCCGAATCCGCATTTAGTGTTTCCAATGGAGTTCTGTATCGCAAGATATCTGGCATCAAAGTTTAGGTCACTTTTTCGGAGCTTTTATAGATCTTATTTTATACTGTATCGCTTTTTCCCTCCTTGAAATATTTTTTGATCATTTAACTAAAGAACAAAAAAAGGATTAACATAGAGAGGATTCGAATCTTGTGAGCAAATGAAAAAAAAGCACAAAAAAACTTGCGAGCGCTCGCACTATCCACTGCATCACTATTGTAGTGTAATAAAACCTATAACAGCTCCGAAAAAGCGACCTAAACTTTGAGGCCAGATATCTTGCGATACAGAACTCCATTAGAAAAACTAAAAGAGGTTTCGGAATCTCCATTGAAAGCTCTATTAAATACACTGGGTACGCATCAAAAAGCCCACTTTGACCTGGTGCCTTTCCCTAGTTAGTATATTACGAAAAGAATGAAGATTGAAGTGAGTTTTTTGCCGGATTTAGAACAAATCGGATTAGAAACCAAGAACTCTGCAAACATCTATTCGATTTAGGATTTATTTTTAGCTCGATTTTAACTCGATCGATATTCCCAGGATTCAACTGTGATTTCCCAAGAAATGAGTCAGCTTATCAATATTGTTATTGTAACAATTATTATTGTTTATGTGTTTTCACTTAGAACAAGGCCTTCCAAAAGATAACCCTAGACCCAAAACAAGGCCGATTTTGGTTATTTCCACTTTTCATTTACTCTCTCAACATTTCTATTTCTATTACTTTTGCAAGTAGGCTTCCAATTTTCCCCCAAAATATTATTGAAACAATTTCGTTGACATCTCTCCTTTTTTATCCAAAATGACTCATTCCCAGTCGATCCACACCCAAATTCTCCCAATTCTTTCGCGTTGATTTATGAATTTCCCTTTAGGAAAAAAATTGAAAACTGTTCCTTGTTTCAACGTTTTTTCGCTCATAATTTGACGAAGAGCCGTAAAATTTGTGTGCGTAGTAAAAGTAAGAGTAAAAGTAAGTAAAAGCGTTGAGTAAAAGAGTTGAATTGAATGAGCGGATGATTGATCATCAAGTACTTGTCATTGGTGATAATGTTACAGTCACGATTGTTTCAAAAGCTATTTTTCTAGGCTAGACAGGCCGGCGCTAGATCAGAATGTTACCTGGGCTGATTTTACCCCAAAAGCAAGCTTGACCTGGCTTACAGGTACCAGATAATCGAAATTTCAACAACTTTTCGTTCTCTTGTCTTTGAGCCGATTTCTCACTCTGACTAGACTGAACTCTTTCTTGGCTGAGGTCCAGTGAAAGTGTATTTTCTAACTCACTCTTTCTTTACCTAGTCCCACCCATCCTCAATATATTATCTTTATCTTTATCTGTGAAAAATATAAAAACAAAAGAATTTGAATGTGTTTTCCATAAAGTGAGCTGATTTCGCAGCTGATTTCACAAAGAAAAGTCTGTGTTTACACTGTGGAATACAGTAAAACGATCAAATTTAGTCTAGTCGAGTTTTTTTTTCATTTCATTTTAAATAATAAATTTGATTTAACTCATCAAATACCTGGGAAAAATTTCCCGAAATCTTTCGCCCAAGTTCAGACATTTCTTTGGCGTTCAGACATTTCTTTGGCGTTCAGACATTTCTTTGGCGTTCAGACATTTCTTTGGCGTTCAGACATTTCTTTGGCGTTCAGACATTTCTTTGGCGTTCAGACATTTCTTTGGCGTTCAGACATTTCTTTGGCGTTCAGACATTTCTTTGGCTCGATCCCAACTAAGCCACTTGCCGTTTGTTTCTTTTTTCCACTTAAAATCTCTTATTTGAGCTGTTTTGAGCGATATTTTCTCTGAAAAATAACCCAGAAATGTTTCTGTTTTGATTGAAAAATGCAACGTGACCGCAAATCGTTTAAAGAATTTCAGAAAAAATCAAAAGAAATGGGTGTGTTCAAGAGAGAAAAAAAACTGGATTTTCTCGATTTTCTCTATTTTTGCACTTTTTTTCGTGAACGGAGAATGACGATGAACTCCTTTTTCCCGAAAAAGAATGCCTAAATGCCGATCATGGGTATAAAATCCGTTTCAAAACGATTTGTTTTCTTGAAAGATTTCAAATTCTTTCAATCATCGCACCATTTTTGCACAAACAATGCTCTCAACTGTTTATTACCAGCTCTTTCTTGTTGGTGGTGAGTGCTTTTCAAATCGAAATTCTGAATACTGTAGTGCTCTTTACTGAATACTAAGCTTTACTATAAGATTTTACAATTAATATCGTGTACAGTAAATCATTGGTCTTAAAAGGATTATATGGAGTTTTTCGAATTATCCAGAAGCTTTAAATGAGTAACTTTGCTTTAAAAATCCATCACTTTCTTTAGAAATAATATTATCGCTAACTTTTCGAGACTGAAGCCTACACTTTAAATGGCACTTAAATGGCTTTTGAATAATATTAAGTAGAGCTTGATTGGAGCATAAAATTTTGACAAGGGAAGGGCAACTGAATGTGTTAAAAAAAACAGATGAGCCATAGACCATTCGACGCAGAATTTCACGCTGATCATGATGCTGTTTTCCTTTTTTTTGCTACGGAGCACTCTGTCAAAAGTTTAAAGTTTAAAGTTTTGTAAGGAGTTTTAAAAATCAAACTGTGACATTACAAACCGGTCTTCCGCGAGCTGAGCAATTGCAGTGGTGGCCGAGTGGTAGTGAGTTGGGAGACAAGGGTAGAGGTCTTTTGTTCGAGTCCGGTGGCTGATTGTCTTTTAACTTTTTAGACACATAGCATCACCTTTATGCCTACACTTTAAATGGCACTTAAATGGCTTTGACAAGGCTTTGATAGCTATCCCTGAAACGAAGTTTTTTGTTACCTTTTGGAAGCATTAAAGAGTTCGTTTTTTAAGGGCTTGCTTTCAAATCCAACTCCGGATAAGTCCAATAATTCTATAAGTCAAAGATAACGACAGTACGACAAAGACGGACAACAGTTACAATAACAGTTACAACAACAGTACTAAACTGAGCTTACTGATTGAAATATCATACCTCAAACGGTTAAATGAACAACAACAGTACTTGAGCTCAAGTACAGTAACTTTGTTCACCAGAGCTCAAAGTCCTTTCTGGATACAATATTTCAATGGTTTAATAGACCAGAAAGCGCTTCCACTTTTTAGAAACAATTTCAGTGATCGGCTTTGCCTTTTGCGAAGAGCCATTGATATTGGTCTCAACGAGAACTCCACCAAAAACGACAACTGAGCAAAGTACAAGTGAATTGACGGAAGATCCATTCCAAGGATTTCAATCATGGGATTGTGATACTTACGGGATTAAGGTATTCAATTGAAAATATAAAATTGGAAATTGGAAATGTAAAATCTTTTCCAGGAAATTCGCTTCAATGTCATGTATAATTCGGCCAAAAGCGTGAAGATCTCTCTGAATAAACAAAAGGCTTTGTGTATTGGTGAGTATTCAATTGATAAAGTGGCAAGTAAAGTTAGAACAATAAGACAAAGATTCTTGTTAGATAAAAAGAAACTTGTTAAATAATGGCTTATAAAATGATTCTAAATGAAATCCATGGATCTAATGCGGTTGCCCGACTGAATCCTAGAGCTTTTAAGTTGTTGTTAGATCAAAAACCTAGCCAGGGCTTTGATATAGTACTTTGATTTGTACTATAGCTTGGACTAGCTATAGTACTATAGTATTGGGTTGTCCAGTTATGAATGCGCGATTTTACTATTTTGTAAATTTCTCAAGGTATCGAACAGATGTATATGAGTGTTATATATCATTCGAAAGCTGAAGATCTCCTCTACATTTTGATATAAAAACCTTTGGAATTTGTTCAGCTTTTGGGCAAATTGACTGCACAAAGGGAGAGGTCGTTTTCGAAAAAACCCATTCCAGCTTCGCTATTCCTCAAGTTTTATGCTGTAAAATAACCGCCCAGAAAAGAAAAGAAAAGTAAAGATGCTCTGAAATTGTTATATTTTTTAAAAAAAGTTGTATTGATATATCTATTGGCCAAACATCAAACGGTTAACTCAATTTGAGCGGAGCCAAAACTTGATCCAAAGGCACCCTTCCATTTTTTGGTCACCTCTTCTTCTGTGCAGTCAATTTGCCCAAAAGCTGAACAAATTCAAAAACTTTTTGATATCAAAATGTAGAGGAGACCTTCAGCTTTCGAATAATACTCATATATATCTTTTTCTTGATTTCGGTAACTTGAGAAATTTACAAAATAGTAAAAAACGCGCATTCATAACTGGACAACCCAATACTTTGATTTGTAAGATTTCATTAATTAAATCTACATCTACATTAAATCTAATCTCAGTAAATAATATTCTATAATAATATGCAAATATCTGTTTCGTTTTTCAGCCGGTTTCAACAAATGTCAATCGAATTTTCCCCCAGCTTTCCCCAATGATGAGGCCACCTATTTTGCCAACTATCGAGACGGGAAATTCGATGGATGTTCGGCGATTATGTAATCATTTAAACTTAAATTTGAAGATTTTAAGATGAAATAATTTATCGAAGGAGATATTCTTGTTGTTTCCCCCTCCCTGTGATCTCTGCACAAATCCCCTTTGACAAACCCCCGTTCTGGTTGTGCAATTCTTTGTATTTTTTTTCTTTGTATATAGAGAATTCTCGATAACTTATTTCATCGATAAAATTTTATTGAAGGTTTAAAGATCGCAAAAACGTTTCTCATTTTTCGACAAAAACGCTGAAATTGAAAAAGATGATTGATTTGGGGTCAAAAATTGGATTTGCTCACAAAATTTTCATCAAATTCTCCACATGATTTTCGATCTTTTATGGAAAATAATGATTTTATTGGGTTGGTGAATTGAAAACTGCCGGCTATTGTCATATGTGACAGTTTGAGCACTTTCTTCAAAAGAAACCCATTTTGGTGTCAATGGAAAAGTTGTAGAGAATCAAAAATCAAGCTTATAGCCAAATTTCCAAAAAGATACACTTAGTTCCGCTTAAAATTTGTGTGTTCTCTGTGTTCTTTGTGCGGCCGCGTAATCGCTCGTCGTCTGGCGCAGGGCTTTTATATAACCCCCTCCGCTCTTCTTCGCTCTCGTTTATAAACCTCTTCGCGCCGGCTTCGAATCCTCAAATTCGACATTGACTTCTCCACAAATCAAGGCTAATCTCAATCTATTGGGTTTTGGTGAATTGAAAACTGCCGGCTATTTTCATATGTGACAGTTTGAGCACTTTCTTCAGAAGAAACCCATTTTGGTGTCAATGGAAAAGTTGTAGAGAATCAAAAATCAAGCTTATATCCAAATTTTCAGAACGATTCAAAAACTGGTTTTCAAGAAATGCGAAATTTACGAATTTTCACAAAACTTGCATTCTAAGCGAAACTACTAAGTGTATCTTTTTGGAAATTTGGCTATAAGCCTCATTTTTGATTCTCTAAAACTTTTCTATTGACACCAAAATGGGTTTCTTTTGAAGAAAGTGCTCAAACTGGGTCCAAACTGGACATCTCCAGTCCTCGATTTTTGAGTCTCACACTTGTCTCACACACAAACCAAAATCCTACTACGAAAGAGGAATCCGCAAATTGCCTGTAAAACGGGCAGAAGTCGTCAATAATAATGGAAATTATTTGAAATGAATCCATGGTTTTATGTTGAATAAATTTTAGTTCAAAGTCCCGCAGTTTTCAATTCACCAACCTAATACAACAATTTTTGGCAATAAGATGAGTTTTTAAAGTGGTGATCGGCCGAAAGAAATTTGGTTTTTCATTTAAATTGTGAATCTATTGATCTTGCGAGTCCTGAACGAGCCTAAATTTGGCTTTATTGGCTTGTTTTGAATAAAAAGACAAAAAAGAGTGGTCGACATCAAATAGTCTCCTCAGTTTTTTTTCGGCTATCCCTTTGAATTGCCCTTGGTGATTGTGAGTATACAAAAGATATATAAATGCATACATATACTCACAAATTCGCTTGGTGGAGGCACTGGATCTAGCATGGGAACCCTGTTGATTTCAAAGATCCGTGAGGAATACCCGGATCGCATCATGTCCTCATTCTCGGCTTTCTCATCGCCAGCAATTCAACCGCCATTCGGAGCAATTCACTGGTTGGTTTATGGTCTGAACATCGGAAACTAATCGATTTTCTTTTAACCATGTTCCGTCGCAAAGCTTTCCTCTATTGGTATACTAGCGAAGGACTGAACCAGATGGAGTTCATTGAAGCCGAATCGAATATGATCGACCTCATCTCCGAATAGCAACAGTACCAAGAGGCCGAAGCTGAGGTACTAGAAGAAGGCGATATCGAGGAGGAAACGTCCGTCCGTCTGTGCGCAGCCATTGGCAAAAGGGTGGAAAACGCGAACGTTGGTGAACGTTTTCCGCTGGTAATACATAATTTCGAGGCCCCATATTTGTTCTTCACATTTCGGTATGTATCTAAAGTCGTATACCGTAAAATAATTTTGCTGCTCATGAGTATAAACTAGCTTTCGTAATACGTTAAAGTTATCCAGATAAAATTATGCACTTTAATGTAGTTAGAATTATTTATGCCCTTTTAGCTATTTGGTCTGACTGAAATGCCAATTCGCGACAACTTCCGAGTTCTTTTCAACCAGAACCCTGTGTTTCTCGACGAGAGCCGCTACAAATACTGCTGTGGATTGCTTTCTGTCGAGGTTATTGTCTTGCCAAATTAAAGCCATTTTAATGTCTCTTTAGATTGCTGCTTTACTGTTCTTCATCATGGAGATATTTGCTCTGGGCACGGCTTTATCACGCCACGATACACAACCAGGCATTGACGGTTTGCTTTTTTGCATTTCAATTTTCAAATGTCTCGGTTTAGTGGGGGATACTTGATGGAAATGATTGTGCTCGTTGGATGCATTTTCACCACCCTGGGAAATCCCAAAATGGGCAAAATTGTTCTCTTTTTGCTGGTAAGCTAGCTTGTGTTGTATGGTAATACATAGTGTGTTTAGCCTGTACTGGATATGATGAGTGTCAGCTACTACTTGATGGCCATTTTGTGTTTCAAGGAAGCATTTGATAGGTATTCTGATTCTACTATACCTATCTACCTAATTCAAATAATGCTTCTAACCCCATTGTGCAGTTGGTAATGCAACTTTCGACTCAAGCACTCAAAAGGATGCCAAGGAAAATTGTGTTTTTTCCGTTTAGATAACAGTAGCTCATGCTTTTAGGGCTGATTGGCTTCCTCATCTTCTTTGTTCCACTCTTCATCTGGGAGTACTTTGTTTTCTATCTTCATTACACTAGCCTGAAGTATTTTTTGTTTGCCAAATATTCTTATTGGGGAGAGTTTGAATTAAGGGAAAAGCCTGGCGAGAGTTTGATGAGCTGGTTTTGACTCCAAGATGAGAAAAATGAGCTGCAAGTTGGCCAAAAATTTGCCCCCATCCGTTAACTGTAAAGCACCAAAATTTCTAAATCAAAAAAATTTCAGGCATTCTTCTCAAAATCCAAAAAAGTCTCAATGAATATTTGGAAGCAAATCAAAGCAAAAAATGGAAGCAAGGCAAGGTAATCTCCTTCGGTAATCTCTTTCGGAAATCTCCCGTATTCAATCGACTTTTTCACCCAGCTTTTATTCGAATCCGGCAAGCCGGTTTTCAAAAAAGTCTTTCATTCAAAAAGCTTTTTCGGATTTTTTAGGGATAAAATTATATTACGCCTTACAAAAGCCTTGATTCTTGAAATTCATTTTTTCTAGTGCATTACAAAGGATGTGTTCCCAAGTTTAGTCCACTCATCCATCCGCACAGCAGATCTCTTCTTCAAGTGGACTTTGTGCTCACAGAAAAAAAATGTAAAAACAAAGCTCTAAAGGCAGGTCATAGCTTTGACATGGGAAATTGGGAACAAACTTTTGGGTCCTGGAACAACCCTGTTCTTCCAGGACCCAATTTCCCAATTTCCAGGATCTCTTAATGTTCTTGCAAGTAACCATTAGACTTCCCGACCAAAGTCCAGTCCACAGAAGCGAGAAGAAAAAACAATGATTGTAGTTGAATGTCTGGATGTGGTTGTTTGGAAGGCTTCATTTAACTCAATCGAATCTCTGTGAATGGATGGAAGAGAAGCGACGTCATGCACTCAATTCCCCTCCTTTCCCCCTCCTCTCATCCCAATCCCAATTCTGATCTCCTTTCATTCTTTTCCCAATTCTCTTTCATCCAATGACACTTTTTGTTTCTCTGTTCCATCAGTCTTTAGCTATTCATTCGTCCATTTTGGTGGGGGTGTGAATAGCAAAGAAAAACACTACTTCGGAACACTAATTTCAACTAAACATCAATAGAACTTCAAGTGCTTCAGTGTCAAAACCAAAATCCTTAGCTTTTTTTTGATCTTCCTATCCATAGTTATGTTACAAAGATTGCATAGAATAAAAGCTATTCCCCTGTTCCAACTCTCAACCATCTCAAATTTTGTTCAAAATTTAATTCCTACTCTGAAATATACATCAGAGGGCTCTAACGTGACTAGGGATTTTATGAAGTTCTATAGCCTGTAAGCCGATCAATTCTAGCTAGGCTAGGCTAAAGATAGCTTCTGACGAACCCAGGGATTTTTGTGGATCGACCAAGATTTATCTTTGTCTAGCCTAGTCCGAGAAAACTATTTATAACAGTGCCTTTGATCTCAATGAAGGTAATAAGCAAGTACAAGGCTTTCAACTTTACAGAAAGAATACAATGCTTGGATTGCTGAAAGATTTGCTTGAATGAAGATCTATCTATTCTTGTCAATGAAGATCTATTTTAGCTTTAAACTGTGTTGGGGAGAGAGCGTTTTATACTTCCCACAAAATTGTCGTCTAAAGTGGACCTTTTACGTCGGTCTAGGTTGTCACTAGGAACGTCTCGTAGTCTGTGCCATTTTATTTTGTTTTTTTCTACATTTTTTTTATACGAATCGATTGTGATTCTTTTATTCGTCTTCATTACTCTGGATAAACGCCAATTGTTGTGGAATACAAGCAAGTCAACCACGTTACAACAGCCACGAGGGCCTACCCCTCGGGGGGTAGGCAAGTCAACCACGTTACAACAGCCACAACGGTCTACCACTATAACAAATTGTTTTCCTTTTAAAGTAAACCCGTTGCTAAACTTTTTCCATTTTCAAAATAAGCCTCGAGCTGCTAAATCTATTGAAAATTCGTTCACTCATCGGTCGATCCATTTTTTTCAATGAATTGCTTTCAATGAATTGCTTTTAATGAAGCTTTTAATAAAGCTTTTCACAAATTTTTTTTCTTGCCTGATTACGCAGAATTGGAAGAGCTTTTTGATAGAAAAATTGGTTCCAAAATTTACCCAAAAGCCAAGAACTTATCTATCTAAATTCCTTATCTATCTAAATTTCAAATTTACTTTTTTTAAATTCGTTTTACTTGAACACCCTCCGAAAATTGGCCCGAATTGGGTTTCCGATTCGAAAATTCTTTGGACCCAAGAACGGTATCAATTCTTTTTTTTTCCAAATTTCATTTCCGAAACATTTTGCTAGAGTTGAGACATTTTTTGAAAAGAAAACCCATTTGAACGCCAATTTCTCGTTGAAGTTGAACTAGCGAGTTCTTTTTGGAATTCGATTTGTTAGAAGACTCATTTCTTTATCCAAATTTGGCTTTTTTTATCCAAACTTGGCTTTTTTTTTATCCTGAACAGTTCTATTTCAAGAAAACAATGGCCAGAAAGAAAACAATGGCAAGAAAACAGTTCTATTTCAAGAAAACAATTGCCCCGTTTCTTGAATTTCTAACATTTTTGGAAAAAACTTGTCATTTTTCAAATGGAAAGCTAAGCCCCAGAAAAATGGGATCCACGAGGGGATCAGAAGAGGAAAAAATGGATGAAAAGAGATGAGAAGGGTAGGGTTAATTTGATGGTGACATCTCACAGATCCTTCCTTTTTTCCCCTTTTCCCTTTCAATTTTCACTCCTTTTTTTGGTCTCATCTCTTTTGCGATCTTCCTCTTCTCCATTTCCTTGTCTCAAATAAATGACCGAAAGAGTCAATTTTTGAGACTCTTTCGGGAAATTGATCGTTTATTTGCGAAATGATGTTGTTTTATGAGGGTAGACTATGTTCGGTAAAAACTTCCTAATAGAAGTCTCTAAATATTGACTTTTAACTGATCATGTGACTCCTTTATATAAAGATCTGAGCATAAAAATGATCTGAGCATAAAAATCTCGGGTCAGCAATACAATTTATAACAAAAAAATTTGAAAAATGATTTTTCGAAAAAAATTTTATTTGGGGGACCATAGGAATTTTTTTGGAAGATCTATGGGAACTTAGAAAGAACATTCGGAAAAAAACAGCGGAAACGGATCTGTTCCATGAACTAGCGAGTTCTTTTTGGAATTCGATTTGTTAGAAGACTCATTTATTTATCCAAATTTGGCTTTTTTTATCCAAACTTGGCTTTTTTTTTATCCTGAACAGTTCTATTTCAAGAAAACAAATGCCCCGCAATTGTTTCATATTCTTGAATTTCATATTGCAATTCTTGAATTTCTAACATTTCTAAAAGAAAATTATTTTACTTTTCAATACATTTTTCTTACTTTTTAAGCCAAGGGCTATCACGTAAAGTGGTTTTTATGAAAAAATAGATTTTCTATTTATGTGGCTCGCGGTTTATGGGTTTATTTTGGAGGTTTGAAAAATACAAGCCCATGCGTTTCTATTAGAGCTTTTACGGTATGTCTCGACTTGAAATTAAACCCGAATTCCATAGGAGTTTCAAGCCAGAAAATTTAGCTAAATATCTGATTGTCTTACTTGAGAAAGATCAGAACTTACTTTTGATGGTGCTCTGGTTTTCGGATTATGACATCGACATCTTTTGTGACAGATAGATCTTCGGATCTTCAAGTCTTTTTTGGCTCTTGGAGCCTGATTGTCGTTTCTTATTTATAAATAAATATATGCAACTTAGAAACTTTATAAACTATTATTTCACTTTATAAATAAACTATTATTTCACTTCTATTAATAGAATTCTTAGATTCCTTTTTACGTTGTCCCTAGAATCTAAGACTGCAAAGGAATCTAAGACTCTTAATTACTCTTGAGTAAAATTACCGGCTAAAATTATCTAAAACAGTCAGTCTAAAGAAAATTTGAAATCTCTGGCACTTGATGACCTGGATTCGCCCCAGCCATCTTAACTCTTTTTTCGGTCCGTTTCCCTTTGACAATCTACGAATTTTGCTCGTACCTTGACCAGGTTTATTTGAAAAACGTTGAATTTGCGCTCATTCGATAGAAAATTTGATTTCAAATCGAGTGAAAACAAATTCAACATTTTTCAAACAAACCCCGGCTAAGAAACGAGCAAAATTCGTAGATTGCCACCGACAAACGGCAAAAAGAAGCGGAATGAATATAACTGAAGCCAAGCCAGGTCATCAAGGGCCAGAGATTTCAAATTTTTTAAATTGGTTGCCCCTAAAGCCTAGCTCTTACCCTAACCTGGTTTATTGCTTTTCTCACTTTTCCAACATCCCTGACGTAGTCAAAATATCTTGTTATCTCGTTCAAACCTTAGTTTCGATCTTTACTGCACATTTTATTCCCCATTCTTGGTTCATTACTTCTTTTCAGACCTTGACTTTCCCATTTTTCCACAGTTAATCGAAATGAACACAAACTGTACTTTATGAATTATTGGGTTGGTGAATTGAAAACTGCGGGCTATTGTCATATGTGACAGTTTGAGCACTTTGTTCAAAAGAAACCCATTTTGGTGTCAATGGAAAAGTTGTAGAGAATCAAAAATCAAGCTTATATCCAAATTTTCAGAACGATTCAAAAACTGGTTTTCAAGAAATGCGAAATTTACGAATTTTCACAAAACTTGCATTTTAAGCGAAACTACTGAGTGTATCTTTTTGGAACCTTAGTTTCGACCCATTCTTATTTCATTACTTCATTTCAGACCTTGACTTTCCCAATTTTCCACAGTTAATCGAAATGAACACAAACACAAACGAACACAACACATGGTTTATGAAATATTTAAAGTAGCTACTGAAAGCTTGATATTTCTTTCGAAAAGATTATTTCTCTTAATCCTACCGTAAACTCACCTCTGTCACCCTTTTTCTGTCTTTTTTTTTGCATAAAATTTATTGGAAACTTGAGAAAACTGACGCGTTTCCAGGTGAAAAACTCTATTTTTTCTCTATTTTTCTCTATTTTTCGCTATTTTTCTTAGAACACAACCTTCCTTGTTGACTCGATCCTTCTAAATGAATGCCTCGGTTTTTCATTTAACCAAATGTAAACCCTAGAAAAAGCATTATTGAATTTATTTGGTGAATCTCCCGTTTCCCGAAACAATTCTCAAATTTGCCCCTTTGCCCGAAATTTCTCGAAATTTTTAAAATTTATCTCTAAATCCTGTCGTTTTTCATGTTAACTTTCCTTTTTTCGAGTTTTTACATAATTTTTACATATAGTCCCTTTTCAATTCTCGAATCGGAAGCGTTCATTTTGGGTCATCCGGTAACCGATCCGTTGTCTGCCCCATGTGGTCACCGCTACCCAAAACTAACCTTGGCTGTAGAATTGGCAAACCCAATCAATTAGAAATGAAAGAAACGGGTTTTCCATTCATCCAAAAAATAAAATAAAAGATATTCCAGCTATTTTAAGGCTACTATGCAAATTTCGATAACATTTTGACTTTTTCTTACTTGCCGTCAAACTTGGCGTGCGTACCTTTTGTGTGTCTCGTGGGAAAAAGCCGCATCTGGCACACGGTCTTTCCACATAGCGCGAGAGAGACGCACTCTTTGGTTTAATTACCCAAGTTTAAAATTAGCATTAGCCGTGAGGCCTTTCCAAAAGTCGCTTGGTATTCGAAAATCCACAAAAGTATTCAATTTTACACCCCAAACATCCAAATTCCATAAACTGTAGCATTTTTTTGAAAAATTTCCTTTTTATCTCATTTTTTTTGCAATCGAATGCACGTCTGGCGCTCAAGAATAACCGAATTATTGCCTTCAAAAGAAATCTTCACATTTTTCTCTTCAATAAATCCCAAAAATTCACGCAAAGAACTGAATGATTCTGATCTTTTGAAAAGAAAAATCTAGAATTGAGTCACAGCTTTTTTTTTCTCGTTTGCAAATTTCCATCTGCCTTTCCCACGCTAATTTTGGGCGGAAAATTAGTCATTGTTTATGTATTTTCGTGAGATTCTTGAGTATTTTGATTTGGAATTGATAAATAAAGGTTTTCATATGTAAAAGATATTCAAGATTAAAAGATACCCGTTTATTCTATGCATCCTTTAACTTAAACGATCCTTTTTGCAGATTTGAATGGATCTCGGCACTCAATTGATCCTCGCTGGACTGATTTTTGTGCTCCTTTTGTTGATCATTCTGCTCTTGAGTCACCTACAAATTTTGGAGATTTTCCCCGAAACAACGGGCAGATTCAAATGGGCACTGTTGGAGGTGAGGAAAAGATTTGTCGTTTCATTTCATTTCCTTTCAAATTAGTCAACTTCTCCTTCAATCTAACACTCAAAAACATTTAGTTAAAGATTTGACTTTAATCTTTCACCATTAACCAGGAGAAAACATGAAAAAAATCCTCTATAAAGTGGCTCGTATTCAGGAGAACTCCGAGGAACGACGCGGGATTTTGCAGAACGATTCGCGATTCGGTAGTGGAGGGAACAAAATGGCGAATCTCGGGATCGGGATCTTCTCACGACAAATCAGGCATGTCAACAACGACAAAATGAAGCAAAATTTTGCATACCTAGCTCATTTTGTTATTTGGTTGGGACGAAAGTTCGTAGAGCTTCTTTTCTATTTTCCAAGAAACTATCACCTCAAAAGATCTTTCCAAAAGATATGAGCTTCTTCTCGTTTTTTTTGTTGTTTAGTGCCAAACTAATGACTTTTAAGGCCATTATTTCTTGGCCTTCTTTCTCAAAAGTTCCATTTCAAAAGTAAAAGCTCCATTTTTTGAACTTTATTTTCTCATTTTTAGCCAAAGCACAGAGAAATTCGGCTCAAAGTTGGAGGTGGATCGACTCGAAGATTTCTCTGGACTTCTCGAAAGTGGAGAGCATTTTGAAGGGAAAAGAAGCGAACGACAATATTTGGTGCCAGCTGAAGAAGTGAGTTGGGAAAATTTTATAGAAAATGTTCTTATAGAAAAGCTAGAAAGACTTTTTCGAATCAAATTACAGTTAAAGTCATAGATTCACTGCTCGCTTGAAGTGCTAGCAAACGAGAACACGATGGCCGATGTGCATAAAGCATTACCTGGAAAAGAAGCTGTCCCAGGTAATCTTTAAAAATCAAAATTTTCAAGCAATCCAGAAAATCGCCTTGATTCAGTTTCCCCAAATCTGAAAAGAGCCATTTCAACGGAAAGTCTCGATTCAACGGCGTCGAGTCTCTTCGAAGTGAACAACGATGTGCCGACCTTGCACTTTACACTCACATATCATGAGTTTGTTTTTGAAAGATTTTAAAGAAAAGAATTGACACCGATTCTCACTAAAGCAGATGGGTTTAGTAATATAATTTTCTTGATGCTTTTCAGGTCATTTCAACCTTGAGCATTCCAGCTAGTTTTCGTCTAAAAGGAAAAATTTGTGGAAAAAATACAGTCAAATTTGAGGCAAAAATTGTTCCAAAAAACTTGGGCATATGCCCAAAACTCTGTCCAAAAAATCAAAAATTGTTTTGTAAAATAAAAGTGAAAAGTTTTGTCAGGGATTCGAACTCGTACCAGTGGGATTCGTAGACAACACTACTATCCATTCTACCACGAGCGCGTTGTCTTTATCTACATTTTATCTACCAAAATTCCATTCCGTTACTATCCATTCTACCACGACCGCGTTGGGGACTACGTCGGAGGGGCTCGGTCTTATTTCAGGAGGAGGGTGGGGCCGTGACTTGCTGATTTTCACTCCTCAATCGCTTAGCTCCTTTCTTTCCCTCCTTTCCTTTCAAGAATTCCAAAAGGGAAGGGTCTTATACCAGATGGGGATGCCAGATCGAGAGGGATTACGCACAAAGAATACCGAATCTTTTACATAGAGATTTTCTTTTACATGGTTAATGAGACAAAAAGAAGAAATTCAGCTGTGAATTTGTACCCAGGGGTTTTCGGGGTCAGAGAATCTATTGGCGGTGTTCATTTTATTGCGTCGACCAATTGGAACTCGCATTTGATTAGTCCAAACTTTTAGATTCAGCGAGAATCGGTCCTTCCTTAAGTAAGACCGTTTTAGACCGACTCAAATGCTTTCCTGTCAAGTGCATTCGCTCGATGATTGCTCGTCGATTGAGGGTCAAGTGTGGATGCTTTTCTTTCTTTTACCCCATTCGAAGCCTTTATGGAGAACTGAAGTAATTGTTCGAAAAGACGAAAAAAACGAAAGTCCCCAATTTTTAGGCTGAAAAAGTCCCCTCAACGTTCATCGAGTACCGTTGTCTCTTTCAGCAATGCGTTCGAAAGACTGATCTGCACAGGGTTTATTCAAAAGAAAAACTCCAAATCATTTACATAAAAATCTCTAGATAGCATTACTGGTTCAACTCTATTCATCAAATGGTCTATCCGCAAATGTGATCGGCTCGTGTCGCTTGCGATTGAAAGATGCCAATCTGATCACAAAGGGAGAGGCAGTGATGAATCTAGCATTGACCTCAAATAATATCAAGGTTCATTTCAAAGTTAGTAGAGTTAAGTAGAAGCTTACTAGAAATCTTGCTTGTCTATAGCTTTTGTCTAGAATCCATTCGACGAATTCACCCCAGCGTCCCTTGGCGAAATCCTTTTTCTTGTCAATTTCCATGCCGATCGTCTCTCTGTGGTCATCTCGAAACTTAGAAATCTTGATAAATTGTATATGGGTGAGTCACTTAATGTCATTTTCAATTTCATAGTTCCGAATTTGAGTAAAATAGTCGCAAAACCACGCATTGTCCCATCAATCACCGGGCATCAATCATCAATTCCAATCCGAACCTAATTCCACCTTCGTTTTCTCAACCGTCTCTGAGCCGATTGCTCTGAAATTTTGTCTACAAGCAGAGAATGCCAATTTCTATTTGTAAGCAAAATTTCAGAGCAATCGGCCAAGAGACGACTGAGAAAACGAAGGTGGGATTAGATTCAGGTTGGAATTTTCCCATCTTTAGTAGGGTAGATCAGCCAGGTTAGGTTCAGGTCTGGCTTCTGGCGGGTCAGACCCACAACAATGCAGGTTAGAAGACTAGAAATCAATACCTGGCTCTTGTTTTGATTGACTTAGCTCGAAAAAATCCCTCTTGTAGCAACCCTTCGCTCAAATTGCCATTTAGACGTTTTCATTCGTGTCTACATCGTTCAACCGATGGGCAAAGTGATAAAGAAGAAAACGTCGATCAAATCGATTCTCGATGGAGGAGCGAATGTGATGGAGAGTCTATTTGTGAATATCTCAAGACAGAAATTATTGGTGAGGGAAAATCTGTTCAATTGAACGCTGAATGTTCTTTAGAAGAGTCACATTCGATTGTCGGTGGTTTGCTCGGAAAGGAGTGGAGGAGTGGGGAGGTAGGGATTGCTGTCAATCTCATAGTCAACAAAAACGATAGTTGCGAAAATGCAAACGCATCTTTTGCCTATTTTTTTACAACATTTAGATATATGAGCTTGCAGTTTACATTACAGATCTGTAAATTTGTGTGGATAAAAATCACAAGTACCAAAAAACTATTCAGATAGAAGTGCAGATATAACCGATTTTTAAACTATTCAGAAAAACCTGCCTAACGGGTTTTTCAAGGGGTTCTTCTGGGAAGCCCTTTGTCGTCACCGTGGCGCAGTCGGGAGGCGGTGCTGGTATACGGTCCATACAACCCGGGTTCGACTCCCGTAGTGCCACTCGATCCTAATCTTTTTCAATTTCTTATTTTAAATGGCACAACTATGATACATTTTAAGACTTTTTAAAAACTTTGCCTCAAAGATCGCGGTGAAAAAGCCCGTACAAACACGGAGAGACACTGGTCTTTTATATATGTTAATCAAGATGCTAATCTAGGGATATTCTAGGGATAAAGTAAGACAAAGATGCCCACTTATAGTCACCTTTTCTGAAAGGTGGTTTCTATCATAATCTTTACTTGAGACCTGAAAGGCTTCTATCATAATATTTACTTGAGATTCTGTTGCACAAAATATACGGTTGCTTGCATACATGTAAATGGAAATTTTTTGCAGATCGATCGGCCACGTTACCCTTGGTGGAAAGACGGGCGGTCGAGAGCTGGGCCAATGGATGAGAATCATCGATGGAGAGCAGACACATACGGCCACATGGCATCACATTCTTCCAAGAAATACTTCAATGTAATGCATTTTGTAAAGGCATTCCATATTCTTGATTCTCTTGTTGTTCGATGCTCATATACAGGGTTTCTCAAAAGCTTCGAGCCATCTTGTTTTGCGGTCAGCGAATTTAGCTTTTAAGATAGACAAAAAAACTATCCAACGTTGAATTTTCTTAAAAATTTTGACATTATATCAAGTCTATGTTGAATTGCAACAAAGATCAAGTCTTTTAATTGGCTCAGAACAACGATCTAGCCTTTTAATTGGCTCAGAACAAAGATCAAGTCTTTTAAATGGCTCAGAACAAAGATCAAGTCTTTTAAATGGCTCAGAACAAAGATCAAGTCTTGTCATTGGCTCAGAACAAAGATCAAGTTAGAATCAACCCAAATACCTGATCGCTTGAATTTCTCCCAAAAATCATTCAAATTTTCTGAAATTTTTTAATAAAACTCAAAAGAATCTTATTTTTAGGTTAATTGAAGCTGAAACGCAAAACTTGTAGCTTAAAAAAGCTAACAAGTTGTAAATATCAATATAAATTTCAATTTTTCATTGTTCTTTCACTTAAGTATGCCTGTTTACTCTGATAAGAAGGCTCTGTTTTTTTTTGGAAACTTTTTTTGGAAAACTTTTCTAAACTCCTATTTTATCTATCTAGATTTTGAATTTCTAAATCGTTTTTCAAAAAAAAATTCTGTTCTTTAAAAACGAGGTGGCTTCAAACTTTTGAGAAACTCGGTAGAGCTCGGGTTGTTTTTCTTTTTCTGTATAAAAGTTGTTTTGTATCGAAATAAAGGCAAATGACTGAAGTACGGTATTTTTTTTCTTAACGCATTCTTTTAGGAAACACTTCATTAGACATTTGGAGTATTTGGAGTGACTTTATAACGCATCTTTCAGGAAAGTTACAGTTTGCACTGCTAGACGCAGCTTACAGCACAGCTTGCACTTCTAGACGACAATGTTTCTTGGTGCAGAAGACTCAAACCGAAGTGCGGTAGCTTCTTGCTGAGTCTTCTTCATTCTTCCTTCTTCCACATTTTAAGAAACGCTTCACTTTCTTTCAAAAAGCTACATTACTTCAATAATTGAAGTAATGTAGCTTTTTTGGATACCTTTTTAGGAAGCAGTTTCAATTAATAGGTTGATGCATAAGTGTTTTTGTTCCTTTTCGTCTGCCGTTTCAAGCCAACAAATGCACCAATTAAACTACGGTTGATTTCATTAGAAAAACCAATTATTTTTCTGCAAAATAACATTAAAACGGGTTTAAAAATATTTAATGCCTGGATTTTCTTGAGAGTATGAAGTCGGGTAGTCAAAAAGGGCTAACTCGATGATGCGGTTTAGACACCTTAGCTAAAGAAAACCTATCTTCGTGTCAATAGATAAAAGATAGAGAAAAAAAACGTTTGATATTTCGCCAAAATTTCAGAGAAATTCATTCAGCCAATTTTTCCGTAGAGTTTTTTATAGATTTTTACGAAAAAGGCGTTTTTCACTCTCGAATTTGCTTGAAAGTGAACCGAAATTCATTTAAAAAGATGCTAATTGAACAAAAAAACACTTTTTTTTATAGAGCAAACTATAGATTAATTGGTGAATTTGTTACTTTTTAACAGAAGTACGAAAAAAACGAAAAGACTTATGCATCAACCTAATAAATTACCATTTCATTGTCTTTTTCTTTTCTTTTCTTTTCTTTTCTTTTCTTTTCTTTTCTTTTCTTTTCTTTTCTTTTCTTTTCTTTTCTCGGGCACTCTTTATTCGACACGCTCAAATCTCAATCAAAATCGGAGATGAACGGCAAACAAACAAAAACACAAATGAACATGCCAAACAGACATTGCACTCTTGTAAACGCCGACTTTCTGGCATAAGCAATACATCTATACTCTTTCTACAGTCAAAGTTCAAGCTCTTATATGTGAAATCTTTGAGAACTCAGCTCTGAGCTTTACTCTCAATGAAACCGAACGAAATTTGATCTGTGCACTAACAACTGTGAGATTTCTAGCGCTATAAATTTACGGCACAAATACGTGTTTCAATGTGCCAGAACGTGCTCGAAAAAGCTACATTACTTCAAAAAGCTACATTACTTCACAATTGAAGTAATGTAGCTTTTTTTTGGATACATTTTAGGAAGCAGTTTCAATTAAATTACCATTTCATTGTCTTTTTCTTTTCTTTTCTTTTCTTTTTCAAAATTGTAAAGGGCAGGCAACCTATCCCTCTTTTTTGAGATTTATTCAAAGTTAATCCCACGGTTAGTTCAAGGAGAGGTTCTTTCGTTTTAGATATTCCAGTCACCTCCAATAAGTTTGTTTATAACTCTTTTCCAATAAGAACTGCCTTCTTTTCCAATAAGAATTTGGAATCGACTCCGCAGAGTTTTGAGAGAGTCCAATAGTCTCGAAACCTTTAAATTATCTGTAAATGATCTTGATCTTGATCTTGAAGCTCTAGTGGATTCTTGACGTTATCTATGCTACCCACATTTTACATATATTATATCGTGTTTCTTTTTATCGGCCCTTTTTGTGTTATGTGTATGAATTGATGTGTTTTAATCTTAAATCTAGCGCACTTTATCTCAGGTCCTGAATAAAGTATCTATATATATATATATGTTGTGTCCGATTTAGATTTCCGTCCGATTTAGATTCAATCTAAATCGGACGGAAATCTAAATCGGACACAACATATATATAAATTACCATTTCATTGTCTTTTTCTTTTCTTTTCTTTTCTTTTCTTTTCTTTTCTCGGGCACTCTTTATTCGACACGCTCAAATCTCAATCAAAATCGGAGATGAACGGAAAACAAACAAAAGAATGGCACCACTTCTTTTTTTTGTGTGAAATAACAGAAATCTATTTGGGGAATCAAATAAAAAAATCGAGAATTTCCCTAAAAAGGTTTAGCCTCAAAGAAAACGCTAAATTAAAGAAAAAAAAAGTATTTTTTGGCATATTTGTAGGACGAGAAAGCGGTGACCAAATAAACGAAAACGTGCTTTTTTGTGAAATTGGATGGATCGAATATCGAGTTCTTTTCCTTTATTTATCCTCATTCACTCGTTTCGCTGACCGCATTCTGACCTAAAGTTCAGAAAAATCTTTGTGATTTTAGCAATTTTCCTCGAGTTGAGAATCTTTTCTTGGATTTGAAAGCGGATTTTTATCGAGTTTTGTGGACACTGGAAGTGCTATGGATAACGAGTTAGATTTTGAATTTTCTTGCAATTTATGTGCCTCACTTTCCTTACTTACTTACTTGCTTTCTTTCTTTCTTCCTCTCTCCCTTTCTTTCCTGCCTTCTTTCTTTCCTTCTTTCTTTCTTCCCTTCTTTCCTGCCTTCTTTCTTTCCTTCTTTCTTTCTTCTTCTTCTTCCCCCTTGTCTTTTCCTCTTTCTCTCGACAGTTCAAGGTACCGGATAGCTTAGTGGTTAGAGCAATTGCCTGGATCTAGAGTTCAATCTAGAGTTCAATCACCTCTAACCCTAGGTAGATCTCTAAGAGATCTAGAGTTCAATTTTCTCTAACCCTAGGTAACTTTTGGTTTAGTCAAAAATTGGAGATTAAAATTCGTCACCTCGTCACCCAAGTCCTTACAAGAACAGCTAATAGAAATCCTATAGAACAGCTAATAGAACTTTCTCTATCTAGGTCTCCTAGTCCCGAGTTGCGCAAATGAACATGCCAAACAGGCATCGTACTCTTGTAAACGCCGACTTTCTGGCATGAGCAATACATTTATACTCTTTCTACAGTCAAAGTTCAAGCTCTTATATGTGAAATCTTTGAGAACTCAGCTCTGAGCAATGAAACCGAACGAAATTTGATCTGTGCACTAACAACTGTGAGATTTCTAGCGCTATAAATTTACGGCACAAATACGTATTTTAATGTGTGTTTCAATGTGCCAGAAAGTGCTCGTTTATCCAGGCACAAAGCATCGCATCACAAAGCATCGCTTTCTATAGCTTCTAAGCTTCTCGATTCCTCAAAGTGATTTGCAAACGTTTCAAAATGTTCACTTCCTTTCTGATCTCCAAGAAAAGATTCATCGAACTTGTCATCAATCACCACAATCAATTCTATTCATTTTGCCCGAAATGCGCCCAACAAATTTGTTTTTTTTTGTTAACCCAAAAGCATTTTACATGTGAATTCTTTGCGGTGAAAGGGATGTTTAGGGGAAAATTTGCATGGGGAAAAGCTTTTGAAATCAAAAAGATTGATTGGGGGAAAATTTTGAGGGGAAACAAAAAATAAAATTATGTTTTTGGTCAACTGAGGATGATGAAAAAGATAAATCTGAATACTTTTTTTCACCCAGCTCACCTGCCAATAGATCTTTTCTCCTTTTCTGAAACACTGTGTGCTAAAAATGAATGCCAAGTGCTCTTATTGCAGTGGGTTTAAAAAAAATTGAAATGAAATGCGTTTTGGAAGATTTAAGGACTTAGCTCCCTCTGGAGTAGGGGAAATCAAGTGTGTTGCACATCAAAAGCCAAAAAAAGCTTTGTGATTCAAAATTGAGCAGTGGAAACTGATGGTTTGATTACAGTAGTTTGGTAAAATAGCTGCCTTTAAGAAAAGCGAGCTAAGCTAGAGCCAGCTAAGCTATAACCAGCTAAGCTATAGCCAGCTAAGCTAAGCTATAGCCAGCTAAGCTAAGCTATAGCCAGCTATAGCCAGCTAAGCTAAGCTATGGCCAGCTATAGCCAGCTATAGCCAACCATAGCCAGCCAACCATAGCCAGCCAACCATAGCCAGCCAACCATAGCCAGCCAACCATAGCCAGCCAACCATAGCCAGCCAACCATAGCCAGCCAACCATAGCCAGCCAACCATAGCCAGCCAACCATAGCCAGCCAACCATAGCCAGCCAACCATAGCCAGCCAACCATAGCCAGCCAACCATAGCCAGCCAGCTTTAGCCAGCCAGCTTTAGCCAGCCAGCTTTAGTCAGCCAGCTTTAGTCAGCCAGCTTTAGTCAGCCAGCTTTAGCCGTGCACTTTGTGCTCGTCGGAAACGCACCCTTTATGGGGCACCATGGCTTTCTTTGGTGGAGAATGAGTGCACTAGAAAGCGGTGTGTTTCCATTCTTGAGTATAAAGTACATTCAGAGAACAGATTCTCCGTATGACTACAACAAGTAGTAAGCACAGTGCCAATACTTTTCTCAAGCTTTCCAAAACGCATTCCATTTCACAAATTGATTAAAATGAATTCAAAATCGACTTACCAGCGAGTTCTCAGCCACATCAGCCCTTTCCTCGGCGCATTCCAGAGCGAGCTGGATTTGACGGAATTTCGAGAGATTCGAAGTGGCAACTTCTTCCTGAACATTATCCAATTAACATATTTTTATTTATTTTGATATCCAATTAACATTTTAACATATTTAACAGATAAAATCTATAAATGTCTTCCTGTAACTGTTCCTATTGATCAGATTTTCCTCACCGCCTCCTCGATTTGTCTCTTTTGCACTCGGATACGCGCTTGCAGCTTCTCGACGAGCTCCTGGAGACGATCGAACGCTTTCTTGTCCTCTTCCACCTTAAAAAAATCGCAAATTTTGATATTTAACCTTTAAGTTAAGCTTTTTTCACTTATTTCTTCCTTTTCATTTGAAATTTTCCCTTCTTTCAGTCAAATAGGTTGACGGAATTATTCAAAAATCGAAAATTTACTTGGAATTGAAGTTCCCTGACGCGTCTCTCCTGTTTGGTAACTCCTTTGATCGATTCCTGATGGCGTTTCTGCTCGTTCTTCAGCTCGACCTCGATCGATCGGATACGGTCCTCCATCTTGGCCAACGCCTTTTGGCCATCTGAAATTTTGGGATCACGTTGGCTAGTTGAAAAGCTGAGTAATAGAAAAGCTTTTCCCCTCCCCCTACCCACATTTGATCATTGCTTGTTCGGCTTCATCCATCTTGAGTTGCAAGTCGCGAATGGTCATCTCGAGTCCCTTGCGTTGTCTAAAATTGACTCACATTAGCCAAAGACTTTAGCTAAAACCTTCAAAAGTCAAAAAACCTGAAAATTTGCTTAACCTATACATTCCATTCCAAAAGCATTTCCAATTCCAAGTGAATGCCAAGATTTCCTACCTGTCAACGTGAGCTGCGTGATCTTGCTCTTGTTTGACCTCTTCTTGCAGACGAGCCGCATCGGCCATCGCCTTTCTCGAGCGCTCTTCGGACACCTTGAGCTCGTTGAGGATCTCGTCCAATTCGTTCTAAAGTTCATTTTCATTTTATAGTTTAATTTGCATATGTGATATCTGATACCTTTGCAATCTGGACGTCATTCTCGACCTTTCTCTTCATCGCCGAAATTGCCGCGTTTCCAGCGATCAATTCGGTGTTTGACGACTTGAGATCGGCCATATCACCCTCCAATTGACGTTTTTGCTGAAAATGATTAAGTTTTTCAAATGTTACAGTAATCATATCTTGAAGATACTGTAAAGCTGATGTCTGGGATTACAAAAGTACTATTGCTATGTCCAGAAAGTTTGTCGAGAAAGTCTTTTAGACTTTCTCGACTACCTGACTTCATACACTCAAAAAGAATCCAGAAATAAGACATTTTAAACCCATTTCAATGGAAAAATAAGGAAAATTTTACAGGAAAATAATTGGCCTTTCTAATAAAATAAATCATAGTTCAATTTGTGCATTTTTTTAGCTCTAAACAGAAGTACTAAAAGAAACGAAAAGATTCTCTTGGCAGCCTATTTACTGGAATCCATTTAACTTCACTCCAGTATCTCGATCCAACCTAAGCCTTATAACTTTAAAAACTACATTATAAACCAATTTCAAATCTCTCTCACCTTGTCAGCGACGCCGATTCTCTGGCTGAGATCATCTTGTTCGGACAAGGCGACGGCCAATCTCTTCTCGGCGGCCAAATAGTTCTCTCGCAACTCCTCCCGTTTTTTCTGCTCATCTTCCACTTGGGATTGCAATTCCTTCACTTGTTCCAACATTTTCTTGATCGTTTTCTGTGCCTCAACATTTGCCTTATTTGCATGGTCCAACATGATCTCCAATTGGTTGATGTCACCCTCCAACTTCTTCTTCACGCGTTGCAACTCGGCCTTTGTCTTCGCTTCCACCTCCAACGAGGCTTGGATCGATTCGACGGCTCTTTGGTGATTCTTACGGGTGTTCTCGAATTCTTCCTCTTTTTCTTGAATTCGTTTCTCAACCTCGGAGCGGATCTGCTGCACCTCGATCTGTTGGCGAAGCACCTGGAAATTACGGATCTGGATCACTTTTCAAGTTGGAATTTCATTATAGCACTTTAGCCTAATATAGCTTTCCTTCAGCTATGGTTTTCCCTACTCAAGTTGAATATTTACAGTAATTTTCAGAGTTGCCACTACAGTACTACATAAAACAGCACTGTAATTGCCTATAGAGCTCGGGTACTGTCCATATATTTCCTATAGACAGTATTAATGTATCTAGGTAGAAAATAGAATCCTTTTAAATGCTTGTTCAAGTCAATAAAAAGTACTGTAGCCAAAACTAAAGCCAATTCCTTATGCAAGTTAGTGGAAAGGTTTTTAGCTAAGATGTAGATGTAGAAAGTTTTCTTTGTCATAAACTTCAGTAATCATTCCCCACCTTGCTCTCCTCAGCTTCCAGCGCTCCCTCAGCTTCATCCAAAGCGTGCTGGAGCTCATCTTTCTCCAACTCCAATCTGAAAATGAATTTTTTTGTATTTGATTCAAATTTAATATATGATTCTATTGGGTTGGTGAATTGAAAACTGCGGGCTATTGTCAGATGTGACAGTTCTCACACTTTCTTCAAAAGAAACCCATTTTGGTGCCAATGGAAAAGTCGTAGAGAATCAAAAATCAAGCTTATATCCAAATTTTCAGAACGATTCAAAAACTGGTTTTCAAGAAATGCCAAATTTACGAATTTTCCCAAAACTTGCATTTTAAGCGAAACTACTAAGTGTATCTTTTTGGAAATTTGGCTATAAGCCTCATTTTTGATTCTCTACAACTTTTCTATTGACACCAAAATGGGTTTCTTTTGAAGAAAGTGCTCAAAAGTGCTACTGGGACATCTCCAGTCCTCGATTTTTGAGTCTCACACTTGTCTCACACACAAACCAAAATCCTACTACGGAGGAATCCACAAATTGCCTGTAAAACGGGCAGAAGTCGTCAATAATAATGAAAATTATTTGGAATGAATTCATGGTTTTATGTTAAATAAATTTTAGTTCAAAGTCCGGCAGTTTTCAATTGACCAACCCAATATTTGCAAAGCAAAGTCTCCTCACCTCTTGACCAATTTGAGGACATCGTTGTAGGTGCGTCCTCCTTGGGAGATCTGCTCATTGATGTCTCTGATCTCTTGCGTGTGGCTCTTGTTCTCTCTCTTTCAACGCCTCGATCTGATCGGTCAACGCGTCCATGGCCGACTTGAGCTTGAACACCTCAGTCGATGTGCTCCTCGAGTCTCTCGTCGTCGCATCAATCTCTTTCTGCACATCGTCCACTTTCCGCTTCCAATCCTCCACAATTTTATCGAAAGCCTTCTGCTTCTTCTCCAAAGCGGCAATCACTGTCAAATGTCTGTCGACATCCGATCGAGCCTCTTCAGTCTCTTGCATCAAGCGTCCCTTGGCTTTCTCTAACATCGAAATCTTTTGCGTAGCGGCAGAGAGGAGATCTTGAAGTTCAAAGATTCGCATATTCTGCTTCCTCTTTGTCTCTTCA
Organism: Mesorhabditis belari; assembly: GCA_958450365.1. Lineage (NCBI taxonomy): Eukaryota > Metazoa > Nematoda > Chromadorea > Rhabditida > Rhabditidae > Mesorhabditis > Mesorhabditis belari. The sequence continues at coordinate 1,810,134 of CAUEEP010000758.1, read as the reverse complement.
ACCTCATCAGCTCCGACGAGTCCCTCGCCCTCATATTTCGCTTTCCATTGTTGAATTTCCGAGTTCATCTTGGAAAGTTGCTTTTGAATCTCCGAACGTTGCTCAGCTTCCTCTTCCAAGAGCTCTTGCGCTTGCTCGATCTCATGTTGCAAGTTCTTCGAGGTCACATTCAACTCCTGTTTCTCACGACTTTCCTCATCAAGTGCCTTCTTTGCCTCATTGAGTTGCGAAGAGTAAGCAGCTTTGGCGCGAGTGAGTGTATTGAGTTGAGTCTCAAGCTCCTCAACAGTTCTCGCCAAATCAGTATTATCCACCATGAGACGTACCTTCGAGGTGCTGTACTCATTGATTTGACGAGTTTGCTCATCAACTTTAGACTGGAGCTCACCCAACTGAATCTCGTAAGTCTTCGCCAAGCGCTCTTGCTCAGCACGGGCTTTGGTCTCATTGTCAACCTGAGAGTTGATATCATCAAGTTGTTTCTGCAACAAGCCCTTCTCCTTGTCGATTCGAGACTTGTTCTTCTGCAAATTCTCTAATTGAGCAGTCAACTCAGCAACTTGATCGTTGTTTCGCTTGCGTAGGGAAGCGAGTTGATCCTCGTGTCCCATGTTTAGCTCATCCAACTCGCGACGAATTTTCGCCAACTCAGCATCTTTCTTCTTGTTGACCTCGAGTTGAGCCTCACAGTTGCCGTTTTGTTCATCGAGACGCTCATTAAGCTCATCGAGTTCACGTTGGAGCTCAGCACGAGCGCGATCAGCTTTGGATCGAGCTTGTCTCTCGTGCTCGAGCTCGTCCTCCATCTCTTGAAGGCGTTGCGCATTCTCTTTTTGTTGACGGATCAATCGGCCGGCTAATGCTTGCTCATCTTCTAAACGAACTCCCAAAGCGTGGAGATCGGTCTCCTTCTTTTTCAAATTAGCCTCCGCATCAGCTTTGATCTTAAGCATTTCGTCAATATTTTCTTGCGATGCTTTCAACTCTCCCTCAACCTTTCTCTTCGCTTTCTCAACATCGGCACGGATTCGACGCTCACGCTCCACGGTTTCCTCAACTTCGTCAAGGGTTTGCTCAAGTTTTTGCTTGAGTCGATTGACTTGGGCGGTTTTCGCCTCCTCAGCTTGGAGATCCTCGGTCAATTGGCGATTCGCCTCCTCTTGGTGTTTCTTCTCCTTGTTGAGCTTAGCGATCGACTCATCCTGAGCGTTCATCTCGTCTTGAAGCGAGCGAATCTGGTTGTCTTTGGCTTGCTTCTCTTCTTCGGTTCTTTGAATGTTCATCTCAACTCCTTCAATCGCTTTCTTCATGTTGTCCACCTCCATCTCGGCTTTTCTCTTCTCTTTGTTGAGATGCGAGTTTCGTTCTTCTTGCGACGAGAGTTTATCGTTCAAATCAGACAATCCTTTCTCCAATTCGTTCTTGCTTGCGTTCAACTTGTTCAACTTTGCTTCAACAGCCGCACCACCACCGGCACAAGCTTCGAGAGCCTCCAAGAGTCGCTGTTTCTCGGCTTGCAATTTTCCATAGACCTCTTCAGCCGCTTTTCTCTCGGATTCCGATTTGGAGACTTGTCCCTCGAGTTCTTTGACTTGAACGGAAAGACGAGCCATCTCTTCGGCTTGTTTTCCCGATTTCAATTGTGGACGAAGCTTTCCGAAAAGCTTGTACCAGTCCCAAGTACGGAGCACCGACCAAGTGCGGATATTCTTCTGCACGACAATGTACGCGTTGAGTTGTTTGCGTCTCGCGTCGCTGTCCTCGGTGGCAAAGTAGAAACGGACACGCGCTTGGAAAAGCGAGATGATCTCGCTCAACTTCTCGTCTCTCAAGTCCTCAATATGAGCGACAACTCCGGCCTTGAAGAAGACTTTCGTGTGCCCGATACGGTATTGAGCCTCGTTGATTTTTCCCTCTTTCTCGAGTTGAGTCATGATCGCTTCGGCGTTCATCTTCGGATCATCTTTGCTCGTCTTCGCAGCGTTGGCAGCAAGAATTGCGTAACGTTGCACGAAATCGGGATGCTGGGTACGATTGGGGAAACCCTTTCGGCAGATACGAATACCCTCGAGCACACCGTTGCAAGTGAGTTGATTCATGACAAGCGCGGCATCAAGAACTCCCGATTGTTTCTTCTCGTTGGGGATGATGCAACGGATGAAGTGGGGATGAGTCTTGTGCAACATGTCCATCAACTTGTTCAGCGACTAAAAAGAATTAAAAGAATTATGACATTTTAAATGGTATTCAGTTTTTGGTTGCCTTACATCTATTATTTTTTTTTTACATATTTTGTTAAAACAAAGTGTAAAAGCAGCTATTTAAAAGAATAAGTGAATGAATTATTTTTGAATAAATCAATTATAGGTTTTCGGTTACAACTTACTTCTCTGTACATCATCGACACGGTCATCATGGAGCCAGATTTGCCCTTCTTGCGCTCACCACCGGCTGGAATTTGGATTATTAGGGAAATTTTGAGAATAATAGACTTTTGATAGTCTAGTGCTGGTGCTAAACTAGTACTAGATTTTAGTACAGTACTGTATTTTTGATAGCTTTCAGTAGTGGCAGTGCCTAGAGTGAAAAATACAACAGTAGCTAGCAGTACCTAGAAAATACAACAGTAACTAGCAGTTCTTAACCAGATTACAGTAACCTGAAACCTGTTTTTTAAGCTAGATTCTACAGTACTTAACAGGACATTTTGGTAGCCTACTATGCTTATTGACAGTACAGTATTCCTGGTATTGCACAGTACTTTTTAATAGCTGATAGTAGCGATGCCAGACTACGGTATTAGCAATGCTTAGCCAGGTCTACTGTGCTATTAAACTACAGTTCTTAACAGTAACTAATCGAATCTGTTAAATAGGGAAACTACGGTACAGAATATTACGACAATTAGCAGTTTTACGGCTTAGGCTTAGGGTTACGATAGAGGAAAATTGAAAAGACTACTGTAAATGCCAAGTTAAGTCTTACTAATCTTCTCGTTATTTAATCTAACTATAATAGTTTTACTTTCAATAAAAACTTGTTCTAACTAACCCTTTGCCACAGCGGCAGCCTCCTCTTGAGTCTGGTAATCCTCCCAAATAACATTGAGCAACTTGTTTCCCTTCGATGCCTTCAACACTCCGACAAGTGTGTCGTTCAATGGATCCTTAAAATTTTGAATATAATAAAATACGTTGCAAAAGGTTAGCTTAGATTTAAAATTTATATGAATTAGAAACGAAAGAAACCTTGTTCTTCTCCAACCAGTTCAACACATTGTATCGCACAGTACCGGCGTAGTGCCGCATGGCAAAATGAGCCTCGCCTTGTTTTCCCTTTGGTGGCTTAGGCTTCTCGAAGTTGGGATGCTTGCCCAAATGTTGATCGTTCAATTTTTGAGCGAGTGTCATGTCGGTGGCCTTTGGCACGATGCACTCCTCATCAAGCATCGAGATGATACCTATAATTTCGTTGGTAAAGTTTTGAACTTTTCAGAGATGTCCCAGATTATTTCTTTCTATAGTATATCGAAAAAGTATTCAACTTTCAAAACCGAACATTTTTACTTTTAGAACAAGAACATTAAAGGAATTTAAACGACTGATACTTATAGTTACAATGATTTTACGATGCATTTACCGTATTTTCTCTAATAGTAGTGCACCCTGAGCGTCGCCTAAATTGCTCGAAATGTCGAGAACGCAGAACCTATCGATGTGGGGTTGGAAAATGTAGCTGACGATGAGATCTTGTGAGGGATTAGAGTGTTAAGCTTCTGCAAAAGCTTGGAAGCCGTAAAATAGTCACCAACTCGACGCGGCTGGGTGCACTACTATTAGAGAGAATACGGTATATGCATTGAATCAATAGAATTGAGATGGAAGTGGGGTCAGAAAATGTAGCTGATCTAGTTGGTTGTTAAAGTGATCTTGTGATCTTGCCTTATCTTGCCAGCGTGTTTGGAACCCTCGACCATCCGCTTAAGAGACAAAACTCCTTAACCAGTCGGCCAGCTGGCCAAGTACCGTATTTTCTCTAATAGTAGTGCACCCTGAGCGTCGCCTAAATTGCTCGAAATCTCGGGAACGCAGAACCTATCGATGTGGGGTCGGAAAATGCAGCTGACGATGAGATCTTGTGGGGGATTAGAGTGTTGAGCTTCTGCAAAAGCTTGGAAACCGTAAAATAATCAGCAACTCGGCTCGCCGGGGTGCACTACTATTAGAGAAAATACGGTATATGTTGTGGAATTATGTTCCTTCCACTTTATAGATTGCTTTGTTAATTTTTTTTGTTATTCTATTTGTTATCAATTAAAAGATGTTATAATACTTATTGTAAAGCTAAAATAAAACGAATTCGAGCGATTAAACATCAAAATAAAATGAAAACAAAAGGAAGGGATCGAACCCGACCAAAGCCTTGATGGATTGTTTCAGAAACAAGCTTCTTATTCACTACAGCACGAGAAGCGTTCAAAAATGGTGAAAGAAACCTTATATCTTTAGTACACTATAATTGAATTGAATTCTCTTTACTCCTTTCTTTCTTTCTCCTTGTGTTTCCTATTTCTCCTTGTGTTTCCTATTTCTCCTTGTGTTTCCTGGGTAAGCAAGATGCCGATAGTGGTGGAGCATCAACCCGGTAAGCAGAAGGTCAAGGGTTCGATTCCCCCTCGGTTCCAAACTCTTTGCTATTTTTTACTTTATTTCAGTATTACATAGCTATCTGAAGCATAATATCTGTTTATTTAACCTTTTAAACCGAAAATTACTTAAAACTAACCAAGAGGCTTCTCGATCAACTCGATACACGCCTGGAGATCGAGTCCGAAATCGATGAAAGTCCATTGGATTCCCCGAAATTATTTGTTTTTTTTTCTAAAAACACAAAAAATACCTCTCTCGCGTACTCCTCTTGCTCCAACACAAACATGTGATGGTTGAAGAATTGTTGCAACTTCTCGTTCACAAAGTTGATCCACAGCTGCTCAAAAGAGTTGAAGTCGAAGATCTCGAAACCGGCAATGTCCAACACGCCGATGAAGTAGATACGTGGGGTTCCTTGTTGATCAAGAGTCTGGTTACATTTCGCCACGATCCAGTGGAACACACGAGCGTACAAACTCTTCGCCATCGCGCCAATAGCCCAGTTGACTTGGTCAACGTTTTGTCCCTTGGTCACCCATTCGGCTCCGACTTTCACTCTAGGCGACACTAAAGCTTTGATGAAATGGTCGACGTCGACACCATAGTTGTGGCAAGCTTTCTCAGCTCCTTCTTGGCCATCGGGCTCGGCTTGTTCTTCTCTTGGCCTTTGCTTGAACTTCATGCAGCCCTAAAATTAAATAATTAAAAGTTATCGTAGTTATTTCAAAAAATAGTAGTGCGCACTACTATTACAGAAAATACGGTAGCATTTTTTCACTCTCGGATTTAAAAAATTGAGCAAAAAGCAAAAAAATCAACTTTTTAAAGACTTTCAAAGGCTTTAAATAATATTTATAGACGAAAAAAAGGTTTCTAAAGGCTTCTAAAGGCTTTAAATAATAGCTATAGACTAAAAAAACTTAATGACGTCGAAAAGCGAATAAAAATCCAACAAAAGCACCTATTTTTTGAGCTCTAGATCGAGATCTAGAGGTCAAGGGTTCGATTCCGGGTGAGGTCAGAAAATATCTAAGTTTTTCAGAAATCAAAAAAACTCTAAAACTAAAATCTTTTGTTTTTAAAGCTAGAATCTACTGCAAAAATTTCAGCCAAATCGGCCCACGGCGGGCTGAGATCCAGGCGATCTAGGCGTCGAGAGTTCGATTCCGGACGCGATCAGAAAATAGGCAAATTTTCCAAGAAGTCAAAAAAATTTCTGAAATAAAGTCCCCTTCATTTTTAATTCTCTACCTAGTCTCAAATTTTCAGCTAAATCGGCTCACGGAGCGCCAAGATTTGATCTTTTGCTGGTAAACAAACGTTTTTTTTATATACCTACCTAGGTAGTAGATATAATTCCCATGTATTGACATTGAATATGTATAATATGTGCATATAATATAAAAAAACTCACCATATGCATATGGCCCGCCATTAGACGATAACAATCGTATTTCTCGTCGGCATTGAAGTTGAGAATGTCGAAGGACTCCTCGGTGGCTTGCATCTCTTCCACATCATCAATTCCGTCAACAGTCAACTCGGCCTGTGACACAAACCTGTAAACTTGTTGATCTTTCTTGTAAACTGTAAACTGTAAACGGGGTAGGCTAATTTCAGCAATTTTTTTTGCGCAAAACGCAACGCAACATTGGCGCAACTAAGTCGTTTGCGCAACTCGCCATAACTTTCTTCTAGGTCGACCAATCTTTGTGATTTTGGTGTCATTTTGTTACACTTGTTGAGATCTACAAAATGACATAAAGAGCAGAAAGATTGGTCGACTTAGAAGAAAGTTATTGATCAAAGGAGTCTGAAGGAAGATGGTCCTGACCTAGATGAGTCATAACTTTCTTCTAAGTCGACCAATCTTTCTGCTCTTTATGTCATTTTGTAGATCTCGATAAGTGCAACAAAATGAAACCAAATTCATAAAGATTGGCTCACTTAGAAGAAAGTTATGGAGGGTTGCGCAAAGGACTCAGCTGCGCACCTGTTGCGCACCCTGTTGCGCAAAAAAAAAATTGCGGAAATTAGCCTAGCCCCTGTAAACTGTCAATTACTGATTATATATTAACTATTATCAATTACTTATTACCAACCATTTCCCTTTAAGCTTTGAAGTAAAGATATTCAGTCAAGTACAGTAACCCTCCGCAAAAAAAGACGTTTCTTTTTATTCAATTAATTTCATTTCTAGCGGAAAATATGCCCATTTTTTTTTCTTCTTCGTTTTTTTTTGTTTCTTATTTTGAGACTAATTTTTCTAGTTCTTTTTTTATGTTTTAATTTAATAATAATATAGGGTAACCAGAAATAACCCGTCCTTTCTTTTGACCAACCATTTTTAAGCGTACATAAAAAATTATCTATCGATGCTATGGTTATGAAATATTGAACATATACAGAAAACGATGGGGATTTTCATTTAAAAAAGAAATTAATCCTTTTCATCTACAAATGACAGAAATATGAGCCTAGAACGGAGAATTAGGACAAGTTATTTTGAGTCACCCTGTAATTTGTGTCTAATTTTTACCAATAGTCGGTGATCGGTCGGTCCAACAAAAGTTTCTCCTTTAAACCCTTGATATGTCCGGTGAAGATCTGGTAGAAGATATGGTAGCAACGCTCGCCGGGAGCTTGACGGATCACACGCGATTTCTCAAGAAGGTAATGCTCAATGTCGCAAGAGGCGACACGGCCACTCTTCGAGAAATGGATACGGATGAACTTTCCGAAACGAGAAGAGTTGTTGTTACGCACGGTTTTCGCGTTTCCGAAAGCCTCGAGCACGGGATTTGTGCGAACGATTTGATCCTCAAGAGTCGCTTTCTTATTTCCCTCATCGTCGGCTTTCAATCCCTCGGCCTCGTTTTGCTTAGCACCGACGGCGGCGAAATAGGAGATAACCTTTTTGGTGTTCTCGGTTTTTCCGGCTCCCGATTCTCCGGTGATGAGCATAGATTGATTTTCGTGATCTTGAAGCATGTTACGGTAGGCTTCGTCGGAGACGGAGAAGAGATGAGGAGGCATCTCATTTCTGCGCTTTCCCATGAACATTTGAGCCACCGACTCGGTGTAGATGGGAAGACGCTTGTACGGGTTGATCACCACGCAGAAGAGACCCGAGAAGGTCTGAAAGTTTATTGTAAAGATTGTAGCTGATATTTAAGATGCTGTATAAGGATTGTAGCCTGAAGGTACAGTAGTTGCTTACAGTATTGAAAGCCTGTAAGTGCTGTAAGTCTTACGATATGTCTTGCTACAATATACTGAAGAGAAGTCGCTTACGACTTTAGAACTGAACACTTGAACAGACAGGGTATACTGTAGCAAGACAGACAGGCAGGCAGACAGACAGACTACTGAGAGACTACAGTATTTTAAACGCTTGCTGTAACCTCTAACTACGATACTCTCCAGTCAAAACGCATTTAAATATCTAAATTAACCCTTAAAATGATTTGAACAATGTTATAATAAAGTTCTAATTGTAAATGAAAGCTTAGATATTAGAAAGTTAACTAGAAAACTCTTTGTAAGCTGTCCAATTTACAAATTACGGTAGCCTTTCAATTTACAGATTACGGTAGCCTTTAGAAATTACGGTAGCCTGTTTCTTTTAGCATTCAAAGCTTAATAATCAATTCGATTATCGACTAAGCTTTAGATTAGATTGAATATTTTTACGATTCTAGAAACTCACATAGATCAACATGGTGGCGTAACGGGCGCGCAAGTTGTGCAACACCGAGGCGTCGTTGAGGAAAGTCAAGTTGGACATGTCCTCGGTTTTCTCGAATTTTGGCGGATTCATCTCTTGCGCCAAGTCTTTCTTGAGGGTTTTCTGAAAAAGTCAAAATAAAATTGATATCTTATTTCAACGCACCTCAGCTCCAGTTCCCTCAACAACGACAGTCACTTGATCACCCTTAGTGGACTTGATCTCAGCGGGGAGAAATCCCTCTTCAGCATCGGGGATCCACACGCTCTTCTTCGAGTCATATGGCTTCGAGCTGTCCTGCAATGGGATAATAAAGTTATTATAACGATTATCATTTCAAGAGTGACTCTTGTACAAGTACTCTTGGATTGTTGCTCAAGATCTACAAAAAGAGTCTTGGATAAGACAGATTGATGCTGCACTTGCTCAACAGTTTCTATGTTCAAATTCTACCATTCAGATACGGGAATTGGTTCACGAGTTAAGCAGTGCAAACGCTCGTTTATATCCGAACAACCTAATAGTTTTGCTTTTCTAACTTTTTCCTGTTCATGTCAAGACAGAATTTGTTTCAATAGTGGCAAAATTTGAAACAAGTTTAAACAGTTAGAAGTTAGAAGTCGCAAAAAACGTTAGGCAAGTCTTTGAGTCGAATTTCACCATTCTAAAGTCCAGTAGTACCATTCTCTCAATAATTTCGTAAAGCAACAATAGAGCAAACGTAAAGCAACAATAGAGCAACGCACGTAAAGCAACAATTCGTATACTATAGAGCTTTTTAATCTTTAAACCTCTTATCTAACTTTTATTTTACTAGTTCATTTTTTAGAAAACATATTGAGATACTTGGCGATGATGGAAGCTACAACTTGTGCTATATTTCAGCAGTTTTCCAAAAATATCGAGATCGGTATGTGGATTTCATTAATTTCACAACTCTAAAGCTGATTCAAATCCCAAAAAAAACCCACAATGAGCTCTTGCTCGCGGGAGCGCTTCAAATATTGCCATCCCGGATCGCTCTCACAGCTCGAGAACGGGTTGACCATTTTCGGAGAAGATTCTCAGAGGAAAGCCCAAGAGGAATAAATGCAATGAGGCCCTTACAGTCAGGAGACGGGCACGACCGAATGAGCGAAAAATCGGCTGCAAGGGTAAATGCGGTGGAGAGGGATTTCTTGCGGTCTTTGCTTCTCTAACTTTTTCCGATCTCTGTGAGATCTCCGAAAATCCCTTTCGACGCCCACGGATTCGCATGGAAATTCGGAAAAGATTGAAGGAAATGAGAGACAGAGATTTACAGTCCTCCCCTCATTTCTCTCTGTACACAAGGCCCACATTTTGAGAGGACCTTGAGGACTCGCACCGCTTATCCCTTTTGCCCCTCCACCCTCGGATATGCCAATGGTCTCCTTGGGTCCCCTTGGGTCCCCTGGATCTACCTGGAAATGAATGAAAATTTGAAGAGAAACTCGAGTAAATCGATTCGGGAAAAGTAAAAAATGAAATCTGCCTTAAAATCCATTACCATTATCGGTTGATTTCCGATGGTACAGAAAAGAGACTTTTGTTTAAAACATTACAGGCAAGGATAAGAAAACATTACAGGATAAGAAAACATTACAAGCTTAGGCAAGGATAAGAAACTTTTTTGAATGTTATTTCTCAATCGTTTTATAAAACTCCTTCTTTTTCTATAAACTTCTTAATTATTCTCGTACAAAGTAGTCACACTTTTTCTAATCTTAATGTTGCTTCTCGAGTTTTTTAGAAACCAAAAAAGCGTTGAAAAGGAGAAAATGAAGGATGGCGCTAGGATACCCGATGCTTTGTGGTTTAAAAGTAAAGCCAGCCAACTGATTTTTCTTTTCAGTAATATCTCAATAGGTTAAGGAATGAATAAATTTATACTATGAATAAAGTTATACGTTTAAGTTGGCTGGCTGCAAAGTTACAAGAACTTTTATCTGAGCAATTTTACCCAATCCTTTAGTTGTTGACTGATGTGAATTTCTCGGCAAAACGTGGGTAGTTTAGTAGTGAAAACTGGGGAAACGGCATTGCCCCTAATTTGTTTTCTAATAGTAAAACATGTAAACTTTTGTCAAACTACCGTAATCTTGCTTCGATTTTATCCAATCTACAGTACTGGACAATGAAATATGATATTTAAAAAACGATCGTCACTTTCGCGCGCCTGTAACTCCGTTGTCTTTGAGTTTAAACTATTAGTGTTATACATTTTCTGAAAGCTCTTTTCAAGGGCTACACAATGGTAATATTAATATTTAGAAATACGGTAAAGACAAGGAAGTTACAGATGCGCGAAAGTGACGATCGTTTTTCAAATATGATATTTCAATGTCCAATAGTGTAACTTTTGATATCGATCTAGAATTTCAAAAAACAAAGCCTATTAGATAAAAGTGCAGCCAAGATTACGGCAGCTTTTGAAAGTTAAAATTTTCTAGGGACTCAAGCTTAAACATCGGTCAGGTTATGAGTTTAGATTCATTTTTGATTTTAGTAAAGTTTTCGAAGCTCTGTAATCGAGCTTTCATATGAAGTCATAAGGTTATATTGTACTGTTTTCATTCTCAAATTTCTTTCTGTCGATTTTTCGAGTTTTACTTAACTTTCACCAATGATTCGGTAGAGACTTGATGGGTTGAGCCGTTGAGATCATCAAAGTCAGAAGTTGCAAAGGATTTGTGAAGAGGTGAAAAATGAAGAGAAAAACTTTCTTTTTCTCTTTCCATGAAGAAATCTTTTCTCCTCAAATCTCTCTTTTCCTAAACAAATACTCTCAAAGCACCTATCTTTCCAGGGATTTCTCGGAGCCACCTTTCTCTATTTTCTTGAGTGATTTGGCACTGCTGAGGTTTTTGAGGGTTAAATTACCAGAATTTCAATTATAGTATAATATACATCTACCCTTTAAACAAAAAAACCACAACTTTTTTTTCCGTTCATTTTTGTATTGGAACTGCTTATTCAACAGTTTTCAAAAATATCGAGATAGTATGGTTCATAATTTCACAACCTAAAGCTGATTCAAACCCAAAAACCCACAATGGCCTTGCTCGCGGGGCGCTTAATATTGCCCCCGGTCGCTCTCATAGCTCGAGAGGTTGGCCATTTCGAGGATTCTGTGAGTTTTGGCTGAGGTTTGAGGGGTTGGAAAGGTTAAGCACGGGATTGATAGAAACATTTCAATTATTAGTATAATATATCAAATGTACTGTATTCTATCTACGATATCTTTGTACGAAAGAGCTTTAAAAACTCAAGACCACTGTGGTTTTGCGCTTTTTTATGAACCAGTGAAATGTTATAAATGCAATCCTTTATTCTTTAATTTTTTCAAGAATGGGGATTGGCTCGAGTTGATCGGCGATGAGAAGAGATGAATCGAATGAATGGATCGTGTCGGGAAATGAGAAACGAATCGAGGGAACGTTGATTAATGTCGGATCGTCGTCATCGAAATCGAGCTAAACAAGAAAATTACTTTCATTTTAACCACTTTGACTACTTTAATCCCTGAATAAGCTTTGAGGGATTACTGTACACATGATAAAGTATAGTAATATCCAAAAATTACAGTAATCCTAATAATAGCTTCTAATAGCTACAAGCTACAAGAATCTCACTAAGCTACCCGTAATCTCAGAAAGCTATAGTACTTGCTGTAGTTATCGTAATTCCTAAAAGCTACAGTAACCCATGAAAGGTGCTATAAAGTACCGTAACCCCTGTCAGTTATAGTAACCCTTGAAAAGTCTTGTAAAGTACAGTAAACCCTGCAAGCTAGAGTAATCCCAAAAAGCTACAGTAACCCATGAAAGGTGCTGTAAAGTATAGTAACCCCTATCAGTTATAGTAACCCTTGAAAGGTCTTGTAAAGTACAATAAACCCTGCAAGCTAGAGTAATCCCAAAAACCTGCATACCGTCTCTTCATAGGAGTATCTTCTTCGGACTTTTCGTAGTCTGGAGATTCGTTGCCGTTGCACCTCGAGTCCGTCTGAAAATAGGAATTCAAAAAACTTGAATAAAATTAAAACTCGAAAAACAAACTGGTTCTTGACAAGGTGATAAGTTTGATTTGTGGTGGTGTGAGACTTCGTTGTGTCACATCCTCGATCACACATCCTTGATCACGACGACGTGGATACCCGTGTTCAGCTCTGGAAAAAAAGACACTGATATTATTAGATTAAAACATTATCATCATAGCAAATGCCTGTATGTTACAGTAATCCTAATGACTGCAGGAATTCTAATAGCTACAAGAATCTCACTAAGCTACCGGTGATCTCAGAAAACTACAGTACTCACTGAAAGTTATCATTGCCCCAAAACCCAAAACCCAAAACTACAGTAACCCTTGAAATACTAGACTTAATCCTGTAAGTACGGTAGTCTATGAAAGCTTCAGTAAATTTATAAAATTACAATCATTTTGGTATACTGTAATTAGGCCAAAAGAACTCGAAGATAGTCAGAATGATCCGGTGATCCAGATTCATATTTTTCTGGATCACTCGAGAGTTGCGCAAAGGACTCAGTTGCGCACCTGTTGCGAAAAAGATAGTCAGAATGATCCAGAAAAATCTCACTCGCCGTTTCTCGTCTTGGATGGAGCGCAAAAGATAAAAGAAATTGGAAAAACCACAGTCAGCAAATAGAATATAAATAAACCATCAATCATTATTAATAGAAAAATATGAAAAAGTTGAAAAAACTCAATGCTATCTTTGTTCTCTTTAAATGCAAATTGATCAAATGCTAATGTTGAATCTCTTTTTTCTTTACAATTAATCAAAAAACCGATTGTTTAAGTTCAAAGCCACATTTAACTACAGACTTACAAGAAGACTTATGCTATTCAGCGTTGTTTTAAAAGGAATAAGGCATTCCACAGCTACAGACAGGGCCTTACTGTAAGAGTTGTTACAGGAAGATCATAGTATTGTAGTTAGATGTTAAATAGTTTTGTTGCTCGCAATTTTTGTAACTTTTATTACACACAAATCAATGCTTCAACTCCTCAGCAACATCACCGGTCTTCCCGTCGGTCTTCGATTTCTTTGACGTTTTTCGTGAGTGTTTCTTCTTTGGCTTCTCCGTTTCTTTGGATGACTAAAGCTTGATATTAGATAAACAATAAATTTAAGCTACAGTACATTGATATCTAATTTATATCTTTCATAACCATCTAGCATAACCATCAATCATAACCATCAACCCCTTTCCCAACCTCTTCACTCTCTTCGTCGCTTTTCTTGATCCAGTCACCCTTCAGGAACTCTTTGCTCACTTTTGAGCCTCTGAAATTTTTATGCTCACTCAATAAATCTATGGTATTAGCTTTTAAAATGAATATAAGTTTACATAAAAGATACCCAAAGAGAGCCCCTTGAAATGAGGCCGCTTTGGGCGCTGGTCGGACATCATGAATGGAGAATGGAGTTGTTGTTGGGACTGGAGTCTGAAATTGTTTTACGTTTAGAAATTGTTTTCTAGCCTTTAATGTGTCAAAACAATTGTGGTAACAACCCATTTGATTTGTCCAATTCAACAATTTCGATTTAGCACTAAAATGTGCACTTACGCCGTCTCTCGGATTCCGAGTTGTCAATGGTGGATGAGTGGCGCCGGGGAGGGGTGGTTGAATCACTGCGCCCAACATGAGACTGTTGAATTGACTCGAAACAATCATCCCCTTTGGTTGATCTTTCTGAAATTTGAAACCAGTGATTATGAGGCAAGTTCGAGTTGCTAGAAAATTGTCAACACAACACTGAGTCTTGTCGCAAACGGTATTTGCAATAGAAACATTATATCTTTTAATTAAGACCAAATTCGTTCAAAGTTTACAGATTTTAGAGTTCTTTTGCTAATTGCAAGTTTGCTTTTGAAGTAACGAACCTGTGTCATCACGGCGTTCCCGGGCGGAGATTGACTGACTGGGAAAAGTAGCACTAAAACTTTTTGATACAGTACATGTTTATAAAATTTGATATATATATATATATAAAATATAAAAACTTGATATAAAACATATTATCTTAATTGTTATCAGTCTAAAAATCAACCTCTGGGCTCAAGTTCGGCCATTTTCTCTTTGTCGACAGTGACCGTCTCTATCCTTGGTCTTTCCTGAAGCTTGGATTTTTGGAAAATCTTATCATCTTTCTCTAGAGTCACAGTTCGCTGAATATCTTGAGATTTGAATTTCAATCTAAAGCTATTGAGCCAACATAAGAAATATTTAAAGGTACCGTAATCGTGCCAGTCTCTTTTCTTACTACAGTATACAAAAACGGAAAGCTGATTCGAAATCAGCGTGAAATTCTGCGTCGAATGGTCTATAGCTTATCTCATTTGGCCACATCCTACTGTTGCCTTTCCCTTGTGAGTATTGTTAAATTTCTCAAATAAAGCAAAATATAGTAGCGGCATACTGTAATGCTACAGAAAACTATAATTTTACAGTATCTACCTTTTTCGCAGCCGTTCTTGACGCTCTTTCATTCAAATCCTGCAATCGACTCCGAGTATTTTGGGCACTAAATTGGGCAATTTTTTACAGTGATTTTGTGTAAAACTTACTTCTCAACACCAAACACAACAATGAGTAGGCAACCGAAATACAGTAATTCTTTCATTTTTGTATGTGAATATGGGAAAAATGAGTTTCAAAATGAAAGGCTGAAGTGGGGGAGATAGATGAACGGCAGCGTCCGTCTCCTTTGTGTGCCTCGGGAAGACCTGTTCTCGCCTGCTTCACCCCTGAAAAATCCTTTTATTTGAAGGAAAAAGAAATATCATTGTCCTTGTGGGGGAAATTCCCTCGGAAAAATCGGTTCTCAGCTTTGCCTGATCGCTTGGAAAGGTGTCAAGGCTGGATAAAGGAAAAAAAGATGATAACGGATATGGGATGGCAACCAGAACCTGCGAAAAGATTTAAGAATAAGCTTTCAATAAATTATAGTTTCAAGCAGTCAAATTGATTGAGAATTGAACCAGACCAGGCCGACTGAGCTGAAATAGATCGGGCAGATCCATTGGAATGACTTTTGATGCTTATTGTTAGGAAGCGTGCTTGAATTGGCCTCAACTGATTTGCCAATAACTTTGTGTACCTATTATTTGAAATTGTGCTCTTTAGGGCACTATAATAATGCCTAATCTCACATACCACAATAAAAAGCCATTATCAAGTCAAGAGTTTTAAATTCTACAAATAAAGCGCGAAAGCTTCAAGTGAGACAAACTGTTCAAGTAATTTAAAGGCCAAACGAGTTGAAGTAGAAAACAGAACCCCGGTAAGAAAAATGTTTCTGCGTGTGAAAATGAAATTTGGGTTATGAGGACTGTTCGCGTTTACAGGAGAAAAAAACCCCGTGAAACTGACAAATCTTCGTTTTTTTGGATTGACCTGATTTCGGGGTGTGAAAAGTGAGAAAACAGTGATGCGGCGGTGATTTATGAATCTCCGATAATCTCAAAATCTTTTTTTGAGCGTGCAAAATAGTTTTTCGCATTTTAAAGCAGATCTTCACGGAAAAAAGCTGAAAACAAATGTTTATAGCTAAACTCGGGAGTGGGACAAATGCGACCTTTTTTTTGCGCACCCGGACATTTGCGCACCTTTTTTGAAAAAGCTCTAAAAGCTAATATTAACCAATTTCTATTCCAAAAGTTGTTTTTCTAGGTAATTTTAGGGCGTAGAATCGAAATTTTGGCATATCAGAGCTTGTGGAAAAAATTCTCTCGAAAAAAGGTGCGCTAATGGGCTAAGTGCGGAAAAAAAGGTCGCATTTGTCCCACTCCCCTAAACTCAAATTGAGTTAAAGTAATGAAACCATCGACGAAATCCAAAAAAAACATTTTGTTGGTGAGACAAAACAAGAATGAAACTTGTTAAGTAATTTTATTTCTTTTTTTTGCTTCGCCACAACTTTCTTTTTTCTTTCTTCATTTTGTAGATCTCAACAAGTGCAACAAAATGACACCAAAATCATAAAGATTGGCCTAGAAGATAATTATGGCGAGTTGCGCAAAAAATTTGGCGCAAAGGAGCCACCCCATCCCCCCTTATTTATCTCCCACTATTCGTTGAATTTTCCAGTGTCCCACTCCCTAACGCGATGATTCATTTCCATTCTCTTGCCAGTCTCTTCTCGGCGGATCGCACTTTTTGATTGCGACAGGAAACGCACAGCATATCTAGAGTGCCGCGAAATCGATTATTTTTGTTAGAAATCTTTTTATCAATGTGTTTCTTCTTCAATTTTTGTTGTAATCATTGCTTGTTTAGGTGTCGGGTTCGAAAACTTGTTGGTTCAACATAATCAGCCGGCGAATTGATGTCGTCAGACGATGAAGATCCGGAATTTGCAGCTCAGGTAAAATTTTACAAAACTATTCCAAGAAAATAATGAAAAAGTATTGCATTATTATTGAATGTTTTAGAAAGCAACCTGTTCTAGTTTTAATGACACTTTTTAACTTAAAAATCACATTATTTTTCAAAGTTAAAATGTTTTTGTTTAGCTTCTTTCTGCTATAGAGGAAAGCAAAGAGGAAGAAAAGAACAGGAAATTGCGAAAAATGGTAAGCTTTTTACGATTATAAAATTTAATTAGCGTTTTAGACTAATTCATTTCCAACACTCCCGTATGACGTCATTCATAAGAATCTCCATTTGACCGATGAAGAAATGGTGCTAATATTGTCTCAGTTGGTGGTATGTTTTTTTATAATTGTTTTAATTAAACTTGTTTTTAGGAAAATCAACGCTTGGAAGAGGAGAAAACGCAGCAAGCTCAAAAAGTGTTTACAGATGGAGCGGCAAAGCCTATAGACCAAGCGCTTTTTAGGTAAGTTTTTGATAATTGTGTTGACATTCTGTTTTATTTCAGCGAGAACATCGATATGGCCAAATTTTATAAAGAACAAGTAGCTGAAGCTTTATGGGCAGAACTCGTTAGAAGGTGATTTCTTTAAAGCTTAAAACATAGTTTTTACTTTTAAATACTTTAAATATTATATACTTTTAGACAAGGGTTTCTCGATGTGACAAATGTCACAAGGAGTACCAGTGAGCAGACAAAGATTAGCCTGTTTCTTCGTGATCATTTCACTATGGTAAGATTGTTTTTTGCAAAAAAGCCAGGTTGTTTTAGGTAAAAATGTCGGCGATTAGCCGTATGGTACAGGATAGAGACTTCTATCAATGTATTCTAATTATGGCACTATGCGGATATGAGGGATTCGAGGAGCGACTTCGAGGCAGAAGTTGTAAGTAATGAGAGTGAACGAGTTAAGGTTCTATATTCAACATAAAACAAGTGTATGTTGATCGTAGTTCTTCGCTAAACAAAGAGTCCATATGGTATCCAAATGCACCAAAAGTTTTGCTTTAATTGAGTTAACTGATCATAACAAGTACTACGCAAGATCATCAAATGTCGCGTTATATCCTTCAAAGCAAGACGATTCAAGACGAAATTAGTTGATTATTTTAAAGCCTTCAAGTTTAAATACTGGAGCGATTTATTCAACACGTGATAGATTTTTAAGCGTTGTACTCGATGGGCAAGTTCTTGCGACGGACGATTCCATCTCCTTGGAACCACTCGCGGCGGAATTGCTTGGCGGCACCGTCGGGGGTGTTGGTCCACTCGATCGTGATGCGGTCATTGTTGGTGTCCTCTTGTCCAAAAGCGAAGGCATCACACGACACAGCCACCTAAAGAACAGAAATTATTACTGCAAATGAAAGAAGCAAAATAAGGACAACAGATAAACTTACGAGAACGTCCTCCTTTGGATCCAAGACACCGCATGGTGGATCGACGCCGAGACGCTTCATATTGGTCGTCTTGAATGCCCATCCAATTCGACGACCGCCAGAATTGATCACCTAAACAAGACAAATGGAGAAGATAAATGAGAAGAAAATCAGTTTAAAAACGGGTCAGGGTAAACAAAAAAGTCTAAAATGCATACCTTGATGTGATAGGTGTGCTTGTCATCGTAGGGAGCATTGAAGACGACTTTGGCATTTGGTTGAGTGATGATGTCGCCGGGTGGGATCGATTGAGCCATCTTTGAAGTCGAGAAGACTGATACTCATTCGACAAAAGGGTTTCCTTTTATTTGATGGATGAATGTTAATTTGGGCGGTTTCCAATTTAAATTTGCCAAAATGAGACGTTATGGTGATTTCAACTTCTATGTATGGAAATTTTTTGATTTAGATTTGCCCCCGATGATGGGATCGATTATTGACAAGAAAGCAACGGAGCAACGAGAAAAAGAAGCTAAAGAAGCCCACCGAGCCGAATTACCCGACTTTGCCAACAATATGTGGAAGAGCTACATTGACATCATCAATTTGGTAGCTTTTGTATGAAATTGGGTACAAATATTTTCTTTTAGGATTACACAGAAGGTTATCTAAAAATGACTCGCTTCGATTGTCCAGTTTGCTTTGATACATTCCCCGAAACAGATGCCATCTTTTGCACGTCTCTTGATCCTGAAATTGAAGACCATGGTATGAGTTTGAAATTGCTTGTTTTGCAGCAACGTTTCATTTTAGATCGTCACCAATTCTGCAAGAACTGCTTGCATGGACATGCCATCGCGGCTTCAACGCAAATGCTTTTTGGAAAAGGAGGCGCTGGGGTTACTTGTCTGGAACATGGATGCAAAGGTGTCATACTTCAAGGTAAGAAGCATCGTCGTTATTAAAATGATTAAATTTAGCTCGTGTTACTCCCGTTTTAAATGCTGACGAAAAAAAACAATTTGAGGAGCGAATTCTCAACATTGCGCTTCAAGAATCGGGTCTCAAAAACCTTGTGAAGTTAGCTAATTGATAAAGTTTTGGGAGTTTTTTTATTATTTAGATGCCAACGATGTTTTTATGCCGTCGTAAACGACCAGCCAAAAGAAGTGGACAGCATCTTTGAATGTGAGAATGAGAAATGCGGGTTTCACTATTGTCGGTTAGTTATATCAATAAAAAGTTTGCAAACACTGTTTTAGACTATGCGAACGACCTTATGATGAGAAACACAAAGATAAAACGTGTGACCAAGTCATGACGGTGAATGATGAGGCTCGAGTGAAATGGTAAAATAAATACATTTTTGTAAAATTTTTGTTTTGGGGAAGAGAAACTGACGAAGATTTGTATTCGAATCTGCGCAAAATGTCAAAATGAGTTCACCCGGGTAAGCATAACTTTTACCTTTTTTTCTATTGAATGTTCAGGATGGCGGATGCTCAAAGATGACGTGTAATCGTTGTGGAACAACACAGTGTTATCTCTGCAAACAAAGTGGCGTCGATTACAGTCATTTCAGGTATTTTGCGTTGTAGATGTTAGAATAGTTCACCTAATTTGTTGATTGCTAGTATTCATTATAAACACTCTTACAATTTAAACTATTGAATCCATTTCAGTGATAACGGCTGTCCTTTGTGGATGAACGATCAGCAAGTTGCTGCCCGAGATGAGCAAGAGCGACAAAACATAATTGCTTCAGCCAAAGATGACGCCCTTTTAGGTTTGTATAAATAGAAAATACCACTTGATGGATCAAGCAAACAATTTGTCAACATTTTTCATGGTTTTATTTTTAGAGGCTGATCGACAAGGGCTTAAATGAGGTGTTATGAGATTCTTTCAATGGATATGCACATTTTTCTATTTTGTTACCTATTTATTTGGATTCTAGCTTTGTCGTGTCTTAATTTACATGCTTTGCTTTTCTCCTGGTAAAGGAGACACAGAGATCAAATTCTGATATGTTGATTGATGTTTGGATTGCTTTGGAGTGAAGAGTGACTAATGTTGCTCGCTCATAGAATTCCTTACCAATTAACATTAGAAATTTATCATCTCTCCCCGTTTTTTAAAGAGCAATTTCTTGTCTAACTGCTATTTTTCGCATTGAAACTCCTATCGTGAAGCTATTTTATGATAGTTTATCATTCCACCAACTGTGAGTTTTCACTCTAAATTTCTTTATTGTCAGTACTATTTTCCCACTTTTCTATTCTGTGTAAATTTTACTGGTTCACTTATTCATTTGCCGAATAAAGTGTATATACATAGATGTTAAAAATGAATGAAGCTCGGTTTTGCTTAATTTGTTTTCGAAAAAAGGTTCAAACTCTGATAAACAATCACTGATTCAATTCCATTCATTTTGTTTTCCAACAACACGGGTAGTTTTGTTGCGCAAGAGCATTCGTACTTACTCAAACTCGGTCGAGAGATGATAAGAGACAATCGTAAGCACCCAAAAATGATAAAGACAAGGGGAGTGGGACAAATGCTACCTTTTTTTTGCGCACCTTTTTTTCCGCACCTTGCCCATTAGCGCACCTTTTTTCGCGTTTTAAAAAAGCTCTAAAAAGCTAATATTAACCAATTTCTATTCCAAATGTTGTGTTTGTGTTTCAATATGCTAAATCACTAGAGATGATTCCCCGAATGGCCGATTTTCTTTCACACTTCCCGGGAATGAAGCGATTTGACATAGAAAATCATCCAGAAGTCATCAAAATAGCGATCGAACATTTGAAAGATTATTGCGAAGGAGAGCCTAGTGTCAGGCACAGTCTTTTTTTTTTCGACGAAACATTGACTCGAGCAAGGATTGTGTCTACCATTTTCAAAGTGTACCCACATTTCCCAATACAACATGTACAGAATTTCTTGCCTTTTACATTCAAACAGAATCGGAAATGATGTAAAACCTTGTCTCAAGCATGGATTCGATAATATTTCACCAACTAAGTGATCCATTATGGACCTGAATCGAGGATGCTAATTTTTCACCAATAAACCAAGTTTTTTTCAGGGTTGTTTAAATAAATGATTTATTCCGAATTAATAATTTCTGAAAACACAAAAAATCATTTTTGAATCTCATATGACATCATCGAAAGGGACTATCTATCGTGATAAAATCGTGCAAAATAACTTTTTTGTGCCCCAAATTTTAATGACCTGCAAAATTTTAAAGGATTTTAATAAGATGACCATATATATTAATACTAAAGATATAAAATCTAGTGAAAATATTGAAAAGGAAATCAATTGTCTGTACTTACCGGGCATTGATGAGAAACAATAAATGCAACAGAATGAGCAACAATAAAGGAAAATTGTGAAGTTGGCCCGTGAATTTCAAGAAAGAACCCTTTATCGACGGAGATCTCTGCCGAGAAGAATCCCATGTTCAAGTCCGAGAGCCTTCTGACACTAACATAAAGTAGAACAGCTAGATTGATGATCTTTGAATGATCTTTCACAATTCACTCTGCTCTTTGAAGGCTTAATTTACATACAATTTACATTTAACCTTCATTTAAGAGTCTTAAATTAAGAAACGATTTTGCAAAAGATAAATCATTTTCCATTCTCTTCACTTCTTTTCGTCGTTATGAATTCATCGATGACTTCAACAACTTCTGTAGGAGAGGAACGTGTAACTTTTCGACACAATTTCAACTTTGAGGTGGGTTTTGTCTTTGAACCGTTTGTTTTTACCATGTTGTTCATTACTTCCCTTTGGATATACCACTCTACACTAATTTTTTTCTTTAAAGCTTTGGTATTTTTAACCTTTAGATAAGTTAGGCGGTTGAAATTTGCATAAATTGTTTCTGTAGCCGGTTGTATAATACCTAAATATTGTTTTTCAATCGAATTCGCATTCAATTTTTAATTCAGATCTCTCCCACCGGCCACCGCCTTAGCTTCATTGATAGACGAGAAACGAGCTTCGTCACGATTCACGGGATGGCTATTTATGAGTGGTTTGTTTTTTGTACTTCTATTTTCATAATTGGTACCCTTAACTCAACTACATGGTCAGTTTTAGGATGATCGCTTGGGGACCGGAGCAAGCGTTCAATTGGCGTCGCAATCTCTCGCGGAAGAGCATTTTAGTAGGGTTTTTTTTAAAATGTTTATTCTATTTAAAAAATTTGTGAGGTCTGTGGTTTAAGCTCTAAAATTGGTATCCAAATTAGCTATTTGTAAACCTTCAATTTCCTCATTTTTAGGAGCTGACCATCCCATCGTTCACACTCTCAGATCGACTTCCGCACCCGATTGAAGCCACCTTTCATCTTAGCATACACGATGAAGACGACAACGGTTTTGAAGTTTTACACTGTTTTGGTCACTTACAAGTTTTAGAGGTCTGCCCACTCGTCTCTCAAACTGTGCTGCCGCAAAATGTGGATAGTGATCCGAAGTTTCGGTTAAATCTTTTTACGATCCGTATCTTAATGTTACTTTTTTTAGATTAGATAGCGACTCGTTGATTGTATCAAGGATATTGTGGGCACGGGATCAATTGGCTCGGCTGAATGGTTTGTTCTTGCCTTGAGCACGTTTTTACTATCCGATAACCACCTACCTCTTTGCTGATATAATTTTATTTTTAGGAATTAATCGCCGTTGGACTTGCTACCTATGCACTATGTTGCAATTGGAGGCTAGCGACTTCGCTTTGTCGACGAATTGGGGAAACCCGGCTCCACCACCACCGAATCCACTCGATTTCCGCTTTGGTTCCATCGTTGACAGGTTGCAATTCGTTTTCTTCTGGTGTTTTATAGCTTTAGTTCTAGATCTCGTCACGATATCACCATTGTATGCTTGAACGGACGAGTTAGCGCTTCAAAGGAGGCCCTCTTCCATGCATCGACTTACTTCAGAGGAGTTTGTTAAAAGTGTTTTTTTAATGATCTTTCATTTTAGAAACTTCTGCGGCCGGAGGCGTCACTTGAGATATACGAGCATGCAACGCGTTTGGTGGTTGAAGAGGTAGAACTTTTAGTGTTTCATTCTATTGGGTTGGGGAGAATGAGTCGGCGCCCAACTTTAAAGGGACTTTTTGCACACATAAAGCCTTCTTTAAACATACGTTTGGTTTCATCAAAAGGATCCACTATTTCTCTACAAAATGACTTTTGAGAGATTCCACAAAGCTTTTCTTTCGTGGAGTTTATGAACTTCCAAACGCAGCTGGTTAAAATGGCAAAGAGTCCGACTCATCATTTGAACAGTTTCTTTCACATAAACCTTCTTTGGTGTTTATATAAAAAAGATAGAGCACATTCAATTACTTAAGTTGCCAAATTTGCAGGAAGATCCCACCAATGGTTTTTTCGAGATGACAGTTTGTAGTTTTTGTGAAAAAATGGCTTTTTCTTGAGCGGAGGCGCTGTTTGAATTTTCTTTTAAATGTCATTTTGTAGAGAATTAGTTAACCATTCTACTGATATCAAACGCATATTATTTGACGAAGTCGAATAGAAGTTTTAGACATTTTTTTGATTTTCGGCGCCGACTCATTCTCCCCAACCCAATATTTAATAAAGAAAAGACTTTTGTTAGCATTTTTAATTTTTAATTTTTAAGTTGATCACTTACATGTTGACGGAGACTTACGCCCACGAAGGTCCGATGAGCACTCGACACGCCGACGAACTCCTTCAGCTTATAGAGAGGTATACCTTAGATTTTTTTTTCTTCTATAACAACTCATATTTAGGTATCATCCAATCAAGAAGGGCAGTCTAGTCACGTCGATCGAGCAACATCTTCTTGTACAAGTTGATCAGGTTTGGATCTTTATTTAATGCACTGTATTCAATTTTTTTTCTAGAAGCGAACCGATCTCCCGTTTTTGCTGAGGTGTTTCCTGCTCGCTTTGAAGAATGGGCTTGATCGATTGGCGGTGGTAAGTGTTTAGTACTTGTAATAGGCTGATAATTGTCTTAAACAATTATTTCTTTTTACAGGCGGTGGGTGCGATCGTCTATGAGTTGCATTTCAACGATTACATGCTCGACTACGGTGCTGCGACGGTAAACCTTAAAAAAAACTTTTTTTTTACTTACTTTACATACCCTTTTTACTCCCTTATATTTTTGACTTTAGGAGTTGAATCGCCGCAATCATCCCCTCATCAATGATCTTCAGTCACGAGGCGGCCTTTTCCGACCATCAGCACATGTAAGTTATCATTTTCTTTGACATGAACTAATTTCCATTTTTTAGATCAAGTTGACCAGCCTTCACCCATTGACCCGTGACGTGCAAATCATTAGCAAAGAGCTTTAAACGATGACAAATTTCATTTTAATGTGGCAATAAATTGCTCAAAGTTTTTCTTGGTTTGTTTAAATAAAATTGGGGAAATTTTTTTCTTTTCTGGAATGCTTTGCATTTTTACAATTACAGGATGTATGATTAAAAATCTTTGGAAGATCTGCCCATAGACAGGTCTACTCAAAAATATTTTAACCAAATATACTTTATTATCTTTTATTTTGTCTATCTAAACCTTTTTCCTTTCGCCACATATCCGTGCTCCCTATTTTGTGCCCTTCTCTATCACTTCGCTATCTCATACCTCTTTATTCTCCCGTTCACCACTGATCTGGCGCCTTTTGAAAGCCTCGCTTTTCGTTGCATAAGTCGAACAACAACAGGCAAAATCCTGCATCCAGCTGCTTTTAACCTTAATCATATTGGTTTTCAATAAATTTCTAAAATAACTATTCTCAACTAACAATTTCGATGCTAAAGGCGAATCCGATGATGCAAGCCAACGAAGAACAGGCAAGAAATAGAAAAACCGGGTTTACTGTTGCTTAAATTTTACACTATTGATGCGATTAATCATTCAAAAAAGATACGATAGCTTTTGACGTTCAGAATTGGGATGACATCATCGCCGTGATCAACGATGACCAATTTGAGACACGGGTGAAACAAATGGTGAGTGGAATGGAAAGCTGACAAATATAGATTTAATTCGATTTCAAGATCAATTTCAAGAACTGCTTTTTAGAAAGACATCTTCCCGCAATTGCCCAAAGATATCATTGAGAATCACGTAAAAAACTATGAGTTCGATCATGCCATGGAGAAACTCTTAGCAATAGCGGTGAGTGATTGTTATAGGAAAATACCAGACGTAACCAGTTGCAGACTTGTTTTCCAAATTTTGTGTTTCTTCTACTAACATTCTAAACAGTATCGTAGCATTATAGACTTATTGTACCTCCTAGAAGAACCTGCTCTAATAGTAAACTCTAACTAGGGAACTGTTTCCAGTTAAAATGTTGAAGTTAAAATGAATTCGAAACATGTACCCTAGTGAAAAAACGCCTCCTTAAAATTTGAAAGGACAAGTGTTTTTCAAAATTACCCAATGCATATAAAACTTTCGAGAAAAACACTTTCGAAGTTTGGAAAAACGGGACCGCCGCGGTATGAGTGAGAATTACACCCTTTTAGATAGGGACCGGATGGCGTAGTGAAAAGTGTGCTCGCCGTCGACCTTGTTGGTCCCTGCTTCGAATCCCCTTGCTGCCAAAACCTTTTTGCTTTTTTGTTAAAGCGGAGCCTGAGCCTGAGCTTTTATAATCCTTTTCAAGATAATCACAAACAATTTTCTTTGCGTTTTCAAGATATTCAGTCTGACTAGCGCGTTTTATGGGATAGGCTACTTTGCGCGAAACTTTTTGCGCAACTGGGTCATTTGCGCAGCTCGCCATAACTTTCTTCTAAGTGAGCCAATCTTTATGATTTTGGTCGACTTAGAAGAAAGTTATGGCGAGTTGCGCAAACGAATTACACCCTTTTAGATAGGGACCGGATGGCGTAGTGAAAAAGTGTGCTCGCCCTCGACCTTGTTGGTCCCTGCTTCGAATCCCCTTGCTGCCAAAACCTTTTTGCTTTTTTGTTAAAGCGGATCCTGAGCCTGAGCTAAGAGCCTGTATATGTGATCTTGGAAATTTCTAATTTCAGTCTCAATACAAAGCTGGTTAGATTAGAGGTTAGTCTTAGAATTAAATTTAAGCTCCTTGAGTCAAAGTAGCCTTTCAGGTCCAATATGACGAGACGACTCCAGGTTCCAGTCGGAGATGGCAAGAAGATCCATCAATGCACACAGGAAGCTCCGTTGAGCTGTAAGTTTATCTTATCTCTACTCGGTTATAAAGCTTTCGATTAGTTAAAGTACTTTTGATACTTCAAATTTTAGAATCGACAATCTGGTCTACATCGGCGACGACATGCCGAGCAGTAGCCGAGCTCAGAAATTGGTCGGTCCTCTTTACTAGAAATTTCAATGACAACAATTTACGTACTAATACTATAGTATGTCAGTATGAATACGTATTAGGACGTGTTGCGTGTTACTTTCAAAGTATAATCCAATAAACAGGACCCTGGCCCATCAGGCAGCCGACTCTTCGCTCCCGCCCCACCCAAGTCACAAGAGCCACTTCTGCTCGAGTTGCCAAAGTGAGCTAGAAATTTGATTTTAAATACAATGGCATAAAGCTAAGCATATATTTTAATACTGTAAGCTTAATTTATTTAGGGATATGGACTTGAAAGCCTGGAATGAAGAGCAAGTGGCCGAGAACCTCTGGGCTGAACTCATCAGAAGGTAAAGCTAATTTAATAGTTGAATGTTAAGAAGATAATCTAATTATATATAGGTAAACTATATCTCACAATAACTCGTTTAGAAGCCAATTCGTTCACCGCGTAAAACCGACCCGAACTGTTAGCGAGGTGCACGAGATGAAAATGTTCCTGAGGGACAACTTCCCCCAGGTACTGGAATACATCGAACAAAGAAATATTTGAATTGGCTCACTTTCAGATCCGAATGCCGGTGATCCACACTCTTGCCGAGATTCAGGACTTCTACCAGTGCATGTTGATTCTGAAGCTGGCGATGCTCGGCTGGGAACAGCGGCTGGTCGAATCGAAACATAAGTGTAAGCTCTTGGATAGTTGGCTGGATATTTTATATTTCAAATTACTTTAGCACAAAAAGATCTACAACTATTAGATTTCAGTTATACCAAAAGCTCTCACCCCGGCTCTTTGCTCGGCTGATCGCATCGCTTCGCGTTCCGGGGAAGCTGATCTCCATACCGTAATCAAGGTCAGTACTGGTCTTGATCTTGATTACCAAAAGCTCTCACCCCGGCTCTTTGCTCGGCAATCTTGATTACCATTTCATTACTTCTCTGTAAGAGATCTCTAGCTTCAATCTATTCCCTAAAGACCTACTGAAATTAGGTACTGAATCATTCTTTTTAGATCCCACCCCTCTGCGAACAAATTTGGAGGAACTACCTTGAGATCATCAATTTTGTAAGTCAAAGTTATCTTCATATTGAAGTTCTTTATAGGATTACACGAAACAGCTTCTCCAATTGACACGCTTCGATTGTCCGGTTTGCTACGATACATTCGATAACACGGACGCGATCCTTTGCACCGCTTTTGATCGGACGAGTGAGCTACGAGGCTATGGACATACATTTTGTGCACAGTGTGTGCGCCATCATGCGATCGCGTTGACCACCGAGATGTCGATTGGACCGGGAGGGTTGGGAGTGAAATGTCTGGAGCACGAATGTGATGGAATCGTTCTATCGGGTGAGCACAAAATATTATTTGAACAACTTGCTGTCAGAGCTGTAGGCAAGAGCTGTAGGCATAAGGCAACTCTTTTGGTAGGCCTAAAAACCACTGTAACTTTCTCTAGCAGTAATATTTTTGGCTTTAGTCCATTCGCTTTAGTCCATTCGAAAGCTCTTGAGATTCTCTATTTTTTGAGTTATAGATCATGTCAATCCGACAAGTTTGAAGCAAGTTAGAAGCTTTTATAGTGTACCAGTTTATTATCTTTGTAGTTTATAGTGCCCATGTCTATTCAAGTTCCACGAGTTTCTTAAGAAGCCAGTGAAGCCATTTTTGTACTTCTTAAGAAGCCATTTTTGTACCTGACTCTTCAGCTCACGTTGTTCCGCACCTCTCTGAGACCGAGTTGCTCGTGTTCACGAAACGACAAGACGAGGAGGCGATCCGGTGCGCGAAATTGGAAAACGTTGAAAGGTAGCAAAAAAAAAGCTACAATTGTAATTCACCAAATTAGTTGCCAACAATGCTCATTCGTCGCCGAGATCTTGACTTCGAAAGAAGAAAACTTGGTGTTCGTTTGTCAAAACCCGAAATGTGGACATCAACATTGCAGGTAAACTTAGGAAACTAAAAAACCCTACAGAATACAGTAAACCCTACAGAATGATAGTTAGCCATTAGATTCAATTGAAGAATCTAAAATATTCAGCGTTATCGGTTGAATTGAATCGGGAATAGCTGTGATATCGTTGATCTAAAGGCCAAAGATATATTTCAGACTTTGCGCTAAACCCTACAATGACAAGCACAAAGGCCGCAAATGCAATGAAATTCTAACAGTGAATGATGTGGAGAGGATGAAAAAGTGAGATTTTTGTGACTAGCAGTTGCTCGTTTCAATGCAACATTTAGAGAAGAAGAGCTGACGCTGTTGATGATTCGAAAGTGCGCCAATTGTGGGCTCTCATTTCAACGAGTCAGGGAAAAAGATTTTAAGAATCCAACTCAACTTTCTTAATAATAGAATGATTGAATTTTCTAGGATTCATTCAAGATCCGACTTAAAAAAAACCATTTGAGGACTCTGGATGCAACAAAATGACGTGTCCGAGTTGTAAAACTACTCAATGTTATGTGTGCCGTCAGAGCAACATTGGATATGATCATTTCGGGTGGGTGGTAAATGGAAAATAGTCGCGTTGAGTAAATTGGGGAAAAAACGCCGAGATTACGGTAACTGGAGATAGTCTAACTGCAGATTACGGTAAAAATTAGATTGTGGGACATTTGATACGCGCCCCGCCCCCTTTGCCATTGGCAATCCAACTTTAAGCTCAAATATCTTGGTGTTGGGCTGTCCCATTTAAACGATTTTTATACCAATCGACAGAGAAAGACTTGACGCATCCAATGATACCAATAATTTATAAATAGAACAATCCAACACCAAGATATTTAAGCTTAAAGTTAGATTGCCGATGGGAAAAGGGGTGGGGCGCGCCTCAAATGTCTGATAATCTAATTACTCGAAAAAATTACTTTTGGGACAACCCTTACTTTCTTGTGTATGCCTATTATCAAATATTAAAAACAAATCCAATGTACCAGGGAGCTTTAGTGGAAAAGGTCGCTGTCAAATGCATACGAACGATCGAGAAATTCACAACAGAGATGAAAAAAATGCGGCAAGAATCCATTCGCAATGCGGCCGGGAATGCCAATCTGAAAGGTTTACCTTAAAAAAAGATATATCCAACGAGTAGAACCATTATTTGATTTAAACTCAATGCTAAAATGCATCTTTCAGAAGAGGATCGCCTCAAGTTCTTCTAATCGCTCAACAACAACAACAACAACAACGACATTAAAGCTTTTTGTGTTTTCTAAAAGCTGCCCCAATCCGGGTTTTGTATTTGACAGAATAAATTTTTTTCACTTTTATTTTTCGCTTGATGTGTTTGTTTTAAAACAATTAATTAAATCTACTGTTTTTCTTTAATTCTTTCTTCTTTCATATATTTCATTCTTAGTTTTTTAAGTCTTTAAAAAGCTATTTTCTTTTTAGGAGAATGATTCGCTCGTTTGCAAATTTGTCGGTTTCGTCCGGCTCGCGCTGCTTCTCCACGTCGGTCAACAAGAAATCAAGGTGAAAACTTTTCCGTGCCGATATTAAAGCAAAAAAATTGAAGCATCGTTTGTTTTATCATCTTGTAAAATGATAAGGATTTGATTCAAGAAACAAAGTAGTAAGTATAGATTTGTTTAGCTAAAAGCTCTAGCCAATGCCATGCATTTGATAGCCAATTGTGATAATAGTATTTAATTTATTGTAAAAAAACAAATTGGTGACTTTCTTTAGATCATGCTCTGCATTTCCAAATATTTAAGCGATCCGTCTTGGCAACTCAAGATAACTAATTTTTTGTTTATTTTAGCCTTTCAACTCGCCCAATTCAACGTCCCACCTACAGCCCTTACAATTTGTTCATCAAGGAGCAATACCCTAAAGTAAAAATTTACGATCGTGTTGTACGTAGTAATTATGTATTTAAATATTTCGAAAGTTGAAAACACTAAATTTTTAAACGCATTTCAAAGGCAAAAACTAAAATTTTCAAATAGTATTTGTTATTCACCAATATAATTTTTGCTTTCAGCTCAAAACTCACGAAAACGAGAGGGTTTCTGAAGTGATGAAGAAAATTGCTAGTGCTTGGAAGAATGTTTCTGCCGCGGAGAAAGATGTGAGATTTAAAAAAAATAAGAACGCTTCGGTCATGATGTTTTATTGGAAAAACTTTAATTGGACCATAATCAAATGTAATTGTCGATTGCTTTTTCAGCTCAAACTTTTTCATTTTAGAGACTTACCGTCCAAGCGAAGAAAGTTGCCGATGAACGAAAAAAGGTAGTAAAATTTACAATTTTTCATTCAACACTTTCTAGACTGTTGAGGCGTTATCGGATGCGGAAAAGCTTCAAATTCGCGAGAATAGAATCAAGAGAAAAGAACGCACATTGGAGTGAGTTAATTATGATTTTATTAGTAGTAGTTGAAAGTTGTATGGCAGTTGTATCCTGAAGCGTTTTATTCTCTTTGATTATCGCTTTTTACAAAGTTCTGCAAAAATAATAGCATTTTAGGAAAGATGTGGATGCTAAATATCCAGATCGTCCGAAAAAACCCGCTTCAGCTTATGGGCTCTACTTGAAGAACAAAGGTGCAAATGCTCCCCGCGTTGATGGTAATTTTTTTATTCTTTGTTTATTGCAGAGTAATTGCAGAACGTTATTAAAATTAAAATTTTTAGGCCAAAAACTCGATTTCAAACAGCTTGCATCTGATTGGAAGAATTTGGGCGAAAGCGAAAAGGAGGTCTGTTTAAACTCTTGCGAACTTATATATGAAGAAGTGCAAATCAGTTTTTTAACGTATCAAATAAACTATTTTAGAAGTACCGTACTGAAGCGGAGAAAGCCATGAGCATATACAACGCGGAGGTCAAAGAATGGCGGGACAAGCACGGATTGAAGAAAATGTAAGGACAACACTTTTTCATAAGCTATTTTGGTTCAGAAACTATTTTGGTGTTCAACTTTTAAAAATTTTGTCTTGTTATATTGTGCCGATACCTCGCGTTTTTCATCTTTCATGTTCAAATGTTGTAAATAAACTTATAAACTTCGGTGCAAAAAAAGGTTTATTCCGAAATAAAGAAAGTAACCGAGGTGAAATGATATAATTTTTATCGATGAACGAGTCCTTGGGGCGATATAGGGTAGTTATTTCGGTTCGATGGTTTGCGACGGGACGCCGAGCTTCTCGATCTCGAAATCCGGGAATGTGGCCGGTTTTTCGTAGACTCTGAAAATGACCTAAACATACAAATATGGATATTGCAAATGTAGCTCTCATTTCTAATTTAGTAAACTAATTTTTACATAATTCGCACATTGTACCATCTAACAGTAGAGATTTAGCCGTTAAACTATCTTATATTGTTGACAAAATGACAAATTTTGTTTCTGTATCTTTTTGCGAGCGATATCACACCATTTCCCTGGGGTTTTCAGCGTTTTTCTCATTTTTAAAGCTTTCCCAGAAAAGCCGATGATTCACTCGGTTTTAGTTGCGGTTATCATGATTTTTAGTGCCCGAGATAGCGTCAAGTTCAGTTCGTCAGAGAGAATTTCTGGGCTATTGGTTCAGTTCGAAAATTTTTCTTGAAGTCTGAATCTGAATTGTGCTTTCAACAGCAATTAATTTATTTTTAAAGTTTAATAAATTTTGTTGAATTGTCGAGCGAATTGTCAAATTTTTGACTAGAGACTTTGTCTTTGAAAACTCAAATATTTGATCTCCGTTTACCCGATAACTGGGTCTACCGTAAGACTTTTACGTATTTCCCTAGTGTACTGCAGGATATTGAAACTGGTTCTAGACTTGTAAGCCAAACTTTGAATCAGGCAAGGTAAGACTAGAGCTAGAATCAAACCTTGATTCTGGATGATCTAGGCAAAAGTTTTCTTTGGTTTAGAATGATTCTCTGAATTAATCCTGTTTTGAATGCGATATATTTAAAGTTCAAAATAGAAACGCATCATTTTTGGTGCCTTTCTTCATTTCCTTCTTCGGTAAATTGTTGATTAGTAAATTGTTGATTGTGTGAGCCAAAAGGTATGTTTCTGTTTTTTTTTTTGCACAAAGTACACTCTTCTTAAGTCTTTCAAGTGATTTCAAGTTAAACTCAAATGTTTATTCTAGTAGCACACTTTAGTTTGATCTTTAGACGAAGAGAAGAAAAAGAAAAAGCTTTAGTGTGATGATGTGTCATTGATCGTTGTGTGAGTGTCTCTTATCAAATGGACGGCCCAATGTATGCGCTCTTTTGCCGTAAAGAAAAGAGACGCCGATAGTCCCGAACAAAAAAAACTGAGGAGTGGAAAAAATTCCTTCAGCTTTCCCCATACTCCTTGCTTCTTTATGCGTTATCGATTTCAGTTTCAGGGGTGACTATGAGAAATTTCAGTTGAAATTTCGTAGATTTTAGTATGACAGAGTGAATTAATAGCAAATTTTATATAAAAATCCAGTGCCGGGGTAATTGGCACTGGATTTTTATATAAAATTAGCTATTAATATGGGTATCACGTTAGGCTTTAACTTCAAGCAAATAAAAAAAATCTGGCTTCAACAAAATCTATGCTCACTTTTTAAAGGTTCTAACTACTAGCTTTTATTTATTATTGTTTAAATAACAGATAACTTTAGGATTTTGCTAGAATACTACAGTATTACAATAATGTTCATCAAATCGAAACAGGTCAGATCTTTGCCTTGTCTGTCCTTCCCTGGCCTGGGCAGAAGCTTGACTAGACTTGACTTAGCTTAAAGGTTTAGGTTTAGCTTTAAAACCCTAGGATTCTGATAAAATCCATCACTACAGAAACACTTAAAACCACAAAGAATTCTATTTTAATTAATAGTAGTCGACTCTTCAGACTTCAACATTTTAACATATTCGCGATGATACGACTCGCGACGATTTAGCACTTTTTTAAGGCCGATTGCGCTGGAAATTTGCACCAAAGGGTTTTCGGGGTCAACAAATTCGAATTCGTACTTGGTTTTTAAAGAAAAATGCTTGATTTTTGGATATTGAATTCGGCTTAATTACCCAAGTGTGACCCTACACATCCAGGCCGTTTGCCAGAATGTGAAAAATTTCATGTTTATCTAATCGTGCGCCTTCTGGCACACGGATATAGGACAGAACCTAAACTTGGTCTGGCTCTTTTTTCAATTTGGTTTAATTTGCTTAAGCTTTTAGAGGATTTTCTAATGACCGTATTGGAAATTAAAGTTCCTCAAAAACTAACAAACGGATTCAGATTCAAAGACAAAAATCGCTTTGTCGTGAATGGGTTAAATCGGCTTCAACTCTGAGTAGATGCACAATTCTGCATTGTAGAACCATTCTGTATCTCTCTGTATAGTATACTTGAACTACTGTAACTGTAAAAATCTAGCCTTTTTCGAGATCTTGACTATCCCACTTTTAAAAGTAAAATAAAAAAAATATCTAATACTATTTTTGATTGATTCGTATCTTCTTTTTTTTATTTCTTTTCCCGTTCCAGCATTCCCTTTTATCATGGCAGAGAAGGGGGAAAATGACAGGAATTTTACCGCTTTTTTTTGCCACAAATCGATCAACAAATTTCCCCCATTTGATTTTTTTTAGCCTTTAAATGCTCGTTTAAATGCTCTTGATGCAAGAAATTTCAAAATGTTCAAGATTTCTTCCGAAAATTTGATCATACTTGATTTTTGAATCCAGTAAACTTATTCAATTGTTCATCTGAATTCGAACTGATTTTGAATTTCTGTTTCATGAAGCTATAAGCTCACCTATAGCTTCATGAAGCTATAGGTGAGCAAAATTGTTTCAAAAACGGTTGATTCATCGGCTTTTCCCCTCGTCATTTCTCTCTTTTTCCATTGAATATCTCTATTGGCACAGATGGTCGATTCTTTTTTAATTCTTCTTTTCAATTCTTCTTTTCAATACTTCAAGCCAATAGTGCTTTCTCTTTCCTATCTCTCTTTTTCATTTCAGTTGATCGAATCGACCTGGGAAAAACAAACATCGTATCGAGCAATCTAGGCTTTATTTCTTTCACTGATTTCTTAAAGCTAGCGAAATTCTTTGCATTTTATATTTAAACTTTGATGTTATTTTAAGATACAAAGACTATTTGCCAAGAAGCCTTTACTTGTAAGGACACTAAATGTTGACCCATTTTAGTATCTTTTCCACAGGACACTACTGTTCAAAAGCCCATTTTAGTATCTTTTCGAGCACTCAATCACACCTAGCTGGAGTCCTATTCATAATACTTCGTAACTTTTGTCATCCCATTCCTTGTTTCCTTCCTTTTTTATTGGACGATCTAGCTTTGCCATGTTACAGTAGTCAAGCTTGAGCCTGGGCTTAAGCCTGAGCCTGAGCCTGAGCCTGAGCCTGAGCCTGAGCCTGAGCCTGAGCCTGAGCCTGGGCTTGAGCCTGGCTAAACCATGAGCCCGATTGGAGCATTTTCTTGCACTAATAGTAAGATACATAGAACCAAGATCGATCTAACTCAAGCCAGAACGTACTTCATAACATTCTTGTCAACTAGTGGTCCATCTAGCCTCTCGAAAAGAGATCTCTTTTGATCTCTTCCCCTTTCTGTACTCCCTTTCAGCCCCTTTCCGATAAACAAACAGTGAAACGCGTCCATTGAATCTTTCCCCTTCCTCTGACCTTTCCCCTTTCCCCAATAGTCCAATACTTTCTTTTCGACCACCACTTTTTAATTCAAAATCTAATCGCTTCATACTTTTGTGGTTTTGTTTTGTCTCAATTCCTATCTTGAATGAAATCTCGTTTACATAAAAAGGATTCGTTTTGATTGAAAATCTTTGATAAAATGG
This sequence comes from Mesorhabditis belari, assembly GCA_958450365.1. Classification (NCBI taxonomy): domain Eukaryota; kingdom Metazoa; phylum Nematoda; class Chromadorea; order Rhabditida; family Rhabditidae; genus Mesorhabditis; species Mesorhabditis belari. The sequence goes on along the minus strand of CAUEEP010000758.1, from coordinate 1,774,775 downwards.
AGCTCATGACAGTTTCTGCTTCATCAATACTCGTTTTTTTTCTACTTTCTGCAAAAGTTGTTTATGAAAGTAACTTTTTGCGGCTCAGCTAGGCCAGCCAAAGCTGAAGCTAGGTCCAATCTTTCCCCCAGCTCTGGCTTTCCGGTAGCAAACCTTCGCCACCTTTGTAAGTAGGACTGTAGGTAGTGTAGGCTGCAAAAATCACTGTTTAACTTGGTTTTGCAATTACAAATTTTCCATAAAACCCAAACATTGATCCATCGTTGCACCATTCCATCCATATCCATTCCCTTTCTCATCCCTCCCCCACTCTTTCCCATCGAAATCTCCCCGGCAATCCCCATCCACTTTTCCAAATCCAAAATGCTTACGTTTCAAGCGATTTTCATAAAAAATTTAGTGCTTTTCTCCGTTTGTTTCCCTAATGACCATTGTTCTTATTTTGGGCCAAGAAAAAAGATTTTCTTGGCCCATCTCCATTAAAACAAGTTCAATGGGAGCAGGATTCGTTCGTCTGAACTACGAGAGCTGATCAGCTTTTTGTTTTATATGGTAATAGCATAATCTTTGGTTTCCTTAAGCTACTTATCATTTAGTTGTTTTTGACAGTAAGCTAATGTCCAAGGTTGATCGATCACCTCCTTTTAAAGCTTTTCAATATCCTCCTTGAACTTGCCCGGTTTTTTTTGAGCCGAACCGCTTGATAAAATTGTTCTGAATATAATAAATTGTGATAGGGAAATAGGAGTCAATCTATTCTTGTCACTCTATTCTTGCCAATCTATTCTTGTCAATCTATTCATGTCAATCTTGTCAAAGTCAATCCATCTCTTTCTTTGGCGCTGATCTAATCTTTCCTTCATCATTTTCTGTCCGACTTAATTGAAGATTACGGCAGCTTTACTAATGAATTACGATCGTCTTATACCGTAATCCATTCTCTATCCGAATTACGATCGTTTTATACCGCAATCCATTCTCTATTTTACACTAACTTTACATTACTACCGGTTGCGAAAGTATAATCTTTTCCAATTGTTGTTTACTGTTTTATTTTGACTGCTCCCACTTTCATCACTTTTCTTTTCCGTGCTAATTACTCCCGTGTCATACCTGGATAGAAGCCAGTCAATAAAAGAGAAACGCGAGTTTTAGAGAAACATTTTTACCATGGAGATTTCCGCTATTTAGTTTCAAATATCACTTTTACGGCTACATTACAAATTGGAAAATTTTCACCTTTTACATTTCCTCGATTTCCACACGTATTGTGACTTTTTCGGGTAATTCGTTTAGGAAAAGTTGGATTTTTGAGCTTTAAATCACTTTGATAAACAAACTTGTTTTGCTGAAATTAAGTTTCCTTTCAAATTTTAATTGATTCGATTCTATTTTGAAATCTTTAGACAGTTTTGATTCAACTTTTTTTCTAGCTTTTCTTTTTCTTTCTACTCAAAAAGTCATCCTATGAATGTTTTTTTTCCCTCCGTTTTGTCTGCGAATTTAATTTTTTTTCCCGCTCTTTTTTCGATCAAAAAGAAAAGTGCTAAACAAGATCGAAATAAAAACAAAATTCTTTTGATTTACCAATCGATTCACGAACAAATAAAAGACTTCATTTCATTAAAAACTGGGAATTTCACATTGCGCAATTTACGGTACGATTTGGGGTTTACTGTTAAGATTTACTGTTAAGGTTTACCGCTAAGGTTTACTGTTAAGGTTTACTGTTAAGGTTTACCGCTAAGGTTTACTGTTAAGGTTTACTGTTAAGGTTTACCGCTAAGGTTTACTGTTAAGGTTTACCGCTAAGGTTTACTGTTAAGGTTTACTGTTAAGGTTTACCGCTAAGGTTTACTGTTAAGGTTTACTGTTAAGGTTTACCGCTAAGGTTTACTGTTAAGGTTTACTGTTAAGGTTTACCGCTAAGGTTTACTGTCAAGGTTTACTGTTAAGGTTTACCGCTAAGGTTTACTGTTAAGGTTTACCGTTAAGGTTTACCGCTAAGGTTTACCATAATTCTGCTAATACAGAGTGTCCCAAAAGATTTTTGATTTGAAGATTCTTTGTTTGCGAAAGTTCGCTTAAACTTTACGGAATGATAGGTCAACATTTAGTGTCCTGTGGAAAATTCAATGGAAAACTAGGTAGCTTTTAGATCTTTTAGCTCAAAATGCTTTTACAAGCAAAGGGTGTTTGGCAAATAGTCTTTGTAGCTTAAAATAACATCAAAGTTTTTTCGAAAAACTGTTGTTACCATTTGATAGAGCTAGGTTTTTTTTTCTTGAAAACAACCCACAAAAAATTTTTATATCTCAAAAACAAAAGATTTTCAAGCGATTCTACGAAGAGCACCCAAATCTCAAAAGCCAAAAAAAGCGCTATGACGACTTTAAAACATCTTGGTCAAAAAGTTATTTAAAGTTGCAACTTTTGTGCAAAAAAAAGTATATTAGGGGTAAAAGTAACTGAATTTTCATAATCCGACGTTAGTTTTTCAAAAATAGCGTCTTTTCCGAGTCAAACCGTTCCGTTTACAAAAAGTATAAGAACAATTGAACAATTGACCAACGTCCAATTCCACGAATTTTTCCGATCTTCATTTGTTCATCCCAGGTTTCTAGGGACCTCATTTTCTAATTTAAGAATTGAAAAATGTAAAATTTTAGATTACAAGAGTTTTATAAACTTTGAGAAAAGTTTTGAGTTTTGAGAAAAGCTGTATTCGATTCCATCACAAAATTGTCCAATTTCCAAACAATTTTCAGTAAAAATTTTTTTCTATAGTGTAAATATCAACAAAACATCACCTCATTCACTAAATGAAAACTTATTTTTTACGGGGGAGGGGCAAAGGGGAGGGACCAAGTCTAACTCGTAACTCAAACAAAATGTTTTTTTCCCCCCGCCAATTTTCCAAACAGCGTTGTGCAAAAGAGCATTGGTCTTCTCAAAGGAGGTCAAAAAATGACCTCATGTCTTTATTTTTTAAACCGAAATTTAATCTTTAACTCTTCTTTCTTATCTATGTATGTTTTTTTTTTGGAAACTGGCTTTCCTGTTTAATTTTGTTTAATTTTGTTTAATTTTGTTTAATTTTGTTTAATTTTGTTTAATTTTGTTTAATTTTGTTTAATTTTGTTTAATTTTGTTTAATTTTGTTTAATTTTGTTTAATTTTGTTTAATCCTGTTTAGTCCTGTTTAATCCTGTTTAATCCTGTTTAGTCCTGTTTAGTCCTGTTTAGTCCTGTTTAATCCTGTTTAATCCTGTTTAATCCTGTTTAATCCTGTTTAATCCTGTTTAATCCTGTTTAATCCTGTTTAATTTTTGAGTTTAATAATCTTTGGAAAAAAACATTCCTGTTTAATTTTGAACTTACCATGAAACTACATAGAATTTAAAATTCCCAAAACTTACTGCAAAAAATTTCATTTACATTTCAACCATCGCAAAATTCTCTTTTCGATTGAGTTTATTCGTTTTCCTTTAAAGTTTTCCTTTAAAATTTTAAATCTAAAATTCTCGAATTCCAGATTCATCTCAAATTTGGGCCCTTTTCGGAAAAAAGAAAACATAAAAGCGTTAAAAATGGGGCAAGCTGTTTCACGATCGGATTTTATTTGGACCCTCACTGAACAACCACATATGGATAGAAGAAAGACGATAGCTCAGAAATATCCACAAGTCAAAAAGGTGGGTTTGAGTTTAAGAAATTAAAAAAAAACAAAAAACAAAATGCTAAGTGTGCTAGAGAGGGATGTGTTTCCATTTTTGAGCTCAGACCTGCCAACGGCTTTGGTAGTGCAGTGGATTGTGTGCTGGTCTACGGAACCTATGAAGTTGTCTTGTTCTTTGTCTTAGTTTCGAACCTTCCTCCAATCTTTTTTGCTTCTTTGAAAAATCCTTTTTGACGCATTTACATTAAATATTTATGTTTTAGGCATCATTTTGCAAAACAATTTCCAATAAAAAACACTGTTTTGCTCCTAAAATTCCTAGAATTTGTAAAATCATAAAAAAATGATGTCATCTTTGTGTAAAAAGCGCAAAATTTTGTGTTGATATCATGAGAATTCATAAAAAAACTTTGCCTTTGCGTTTTAAAATCCGTAGCCTAGAACTCGATTAAAACTACTTTAAAAACTACGATTTTCTTTAGAAAATGAAAACTATAATAACTCCTCGAAACTCTGTATCTCGAGCCATAAAAGTTGATTTTAATATAGTCTTCATTAAATTTGGTTGGAATTTTGAAAGACGTGGAATTTGTTTTGTAAATTTATGTATAAGTACATAGAGAAACTCTGTATCAAAGTTCTTTAGAAACTGTAAAATGATTAGGTGCGTACTGTATTGCGAAGTGGACTAGATTATCGGAAAATTTTGAAGGATTTTTGAAGGATTTCCATCTTACTTTTCAATTTCAAACCACAAAGATCAACAGTTTTCTCCCAGAGATCTTTGATCAATTTCTAGATAGAGATCAGTAGAGGAGTGGTCTTTTTGAAGAGCAGAGGGGATACTATTTGTATGCGTTTCGCAAAGGCTGAAAGGGGGAGAAGAAGTGAGTGACACATCTTTATTGCGAACGATTCGAAAAGAGAAAAGAGGGGTTGTGAGTGAAGTGAGCTTTTTAATTGGAGATTTTTTCTGATGGTGGACATTGGTTGCATAGTTGAAATGGGAGTTTTTCTATGAGCGATGATTTCTATGACAAATTTTCGCTGAAATGATGAGTCAAATAGCTAATGGTAATGATCAGTTTTGATCGATGACTCAAATATTACTTTCGAAGAAGCAGGATAAGGTGTTGAAGAAAAGAAGCTGTTGAAAACAGTTCAACACCAATAAAAATCAACTTTGACACCGATTTCCAGCGATTGCTCAACTCATAACATTGCGATTGCGTTTAATTTTGGTCTTTTGATTGACAACAAATGTTTTGTATTCACATTTTTATCCACCAATACAATTTATTCAAATGCATTCACCAAATCAATGCAATAAATCAATGGAAATCTCTCTATGAGTTGTACTCGATGGGCAAGTTCTTGCGACGGACGATTCCATCGCCTTGGAACCATTCACGGCGGAATTGCTTGGCGGCACCGTCGGGGGTGTTGGTCCACTCGATCGTGATGCGGTCATTGTTGGTGTCCTCTTGTCCAAAAGCGAAGGCATCACACGACACAGCCACCTAAAGAACAGAAATTATTACTGCAAATGAAAGAAGCAAAATAAGGACAACAGATAAACTTACGAGAACGTCCTCCTTTGGATCCAAGACACCGCATGGTGGATCGACGCCGAGACGCTTCATATTGGTCGTCTTGAATGCCCATCCAATTCGACGACCGCCAGAATTGGTCACCTAAACAAGACAAATGATAAATGAGAAGATAAATGAGAAGAAAATCAGTTTAAAAACGGGTCAGGGTAAACAAAAAAAATCCAAAATGCATACCTTGATGTGATAGGTGTGCTTGTCATCGTAGGGAGCATTGAAGACGACTTTGGCATTTGGTTGAGTGATGATGTCGCCGGGTGGGATCGATTGAGCCATCTTTGAAGTCGAGAAGACTGATGTTCATTCGACAAAAGCGTTTCCTTTTATTTGATGGATGAATGTTAATTTGGGCGGTTTCAAATGTAAATTTGCCAAAATGAGACATTATGGTAATTTTCTGCTCGTTTTCTTCAATTTTAAACTACTTAAAGTACCTATTTTTCGATTCTTTCGATAAAATTAAGAAAACTAATAAAATAAAAGATTCAAGACTTTGAATTTAGTTATTCGGCGTTGATACCAGCTTCAAATATGTGGTGACAGCGATGGTTTTCGTTCAAATGTTCTTCTGTTGGTTGATTCAAGGTAAAAACCTTGAATTTCCCCTGAATTTAAGGATTATTTCAATTATTTCAATTGTTTTTTTTAGATGAGCCCTTTCTTTTGGTGTTTCTAATGGCGTATATCTCGGGTGGAATCATTAATCACGCGTTAACGCTCGCCATTCACGATATCTCACATAATACAGCGTTTGGACAAGATCGACCATTGGCGGTAAGTCTAAAATGGAAATCTTATAGCTTTTTATGCAATAAAGTGACCCAATCAAGATAAAATAGTGATTCAAGTCAATCCATCGCTCTTTCTTCCTTCCTTTCTTCTTCCTTTCTTCTTCTTTCCCTCTTTCTCTTGACAAGTTAAGGTACTGGATAGCTCATTGGCACCGGATAGCTCATTGGTACTGGATAGCTCATTGGTCCGGATAGCCCATTGCGACTGGATAGCTCAACTAATGATCTATCTTTAACTGGATAGTTAAAGATAGCTCATTAGTGAAAGCACTTGCCCAGAAAGCAAGCAGGAGGTCCAATCCGCTCTCCAAAAGTCTAACATTTCTTTCCAATTCCTTCACTTCTTTATTACATTGCAAAACTTTCCCTAACAAGCTCACCCAATTGCCATTTTACTTGAGATTCTCTTGAATTAGTGTCAAAACTTGTAACTTATTGTTAACTAATAAGAAGTAAAGATATAAATTAACACATTGAACGGCTTCATTTCAGAATCGCTTCTTCGGGATGTTCGCAAATTTGCCAATCGGTGTCCCGATCTCGATCTCCTTCAAGAAATATCATATTGAGCATCACCGATATTTGGGTAAAGAAAAAAAAACCTTGTACTTGTGCAGGGTAAATGTAAACGCACCCTTTCTGGTGCACGCAATTCTTTCATTCTCTTTACACGTTTTCCCAATTTTCGAGTGGTAAATATTAAATTAAATGCTGCCAGGAATGGTGTGTTTACGCTTTCGAGCACAAAGTACACAGTATGGCAAGCTCGTTAACTAAAATTATACAACTAAACTTAACATTGTTGAAATTTTCAGCTGAAGAGGGTTTGGACACGGATGTGCCCACGGAATTGGAGGGGATTTTCTTTAAGACTCCGCTTCGAAAGCTTCTCTGGCTCTTTTTACAGGTAAAAAGATAATTTCCAATAATCCTTAAAAACATATCAAAGTTCTATACAATAAATAAAAACATATAATCCTTAAACATCTCCAAATATCCAACCCAAACCAAGCCTTTTAGCCACTTTTTTACGGTTTCCGACCGCTCATCATCTACAAGAAAGCGCCAACCGATTTGGAGATCATCAACTTTATTCTACAAGTTCAATTTTTTTAATCTAAATTCAAATATTTCTAATTTAGATTGGATTTGACATCTTCATTTTGCAATTTTTCGGATGGAAAGCCTTGTTTTATTTGGTCGGCGGAACGATTTTGGGTGATTTTTGAGGGTACATTTCAACACTATACACATTTGCAGCAATGGGCCTTCACCCAAGTGCTTTCCATTTCATCTCCGAGCACTACTCCTTCTCGGATAAACAAGAAACGTATAGGTGAGTGAACCAAAATCTCTTTTCATAAATAATACTGTCCCCACAGTATATCCTGTCTTTTTTTAAATCCACTGAAAATCCAGTGGATTAGAAATTCATTGGAAATTGTATTCTGCTTCGAATTCATCGATTAGGTATTTGGATTTGGGATACGTAAGAATTGTAGACCTCGAGAACAGTGAGCCAATCATTGCCCAAATTACCAGTTAGATTGGATAACAAAAACAGATTGCAATAGCGCAATGACTTGTAGACTTGAAGAAAGGTCTGTTGAAGACATAAACAACTTGAAGACATAAACATTCGGATCTCTAAATCCACTGAAAACCCAGTAAATTTCTAAATCCACTGCGTTTTCTACAAAACTTGTGACGAAAACATCTGTCGATCCTTTTTTACCGTTGGCAATTCAAGGTTTTTCATGTTTTTCTCAGCATCAACCCTTTGATTTTGACTATTTTGACTATAATTCGATGCAGAATAAAATTGCGCGTCGAATGATATCAAAATCAACTCAAAATGTAATATACATGCAAAGTTATGAAGCAAAAGGCTAAGTCCCACCCATAATGGGCTGGATTTAAGTTTTTAGCCAACAATTTTCCTTCGATTTTACATTTTAAGTTAATTTTGATATCATTCGACACGCAATTTTATTCTGCATCGAATGCTAGTCAAAATAGTCAAAATCAAGGGGTTAATACTGAGAAAAGCACGAAAAACCTTAAATTGCCAACGCCAAAAAAGGATCGACAAATGTTTTCGTTACAAGTCTCGCTACAGTGCTAATAGAGCTCTTGCTAATGCGTTTACTAAAAGGCGCTCAGTTTAGAAAGCTACCGTAATCAAATCGCACTTTACGTTCAATCAATCTAATTTTGATATCATTCAATGAGCTTTTGAATTCCTCTCGTTAAATGATACCAAAATTGGGGTAATTAAATGAAAACTGTCAGTTTTAATATAAAAATTTTTAAAGTAGCAAACTATAGAAAGTCCACAGCTTATTATTAAGCTATCTAAGGCAAAAATTTGATGATCGATTCCAGTTACTATGGCTGGTTCAACTATGTGACGTTCAACGTTGGCTATCACATGGAACATCACGATTTCCCCTACATTCCTGGAAGAGATCTACCAAAGGTAAAAGAGGATCGGAAACTCATCTTCAGTAGTTGCGATCTCTTTCCTTAATTCGAGATTTTCTAGCAGTAGCCATCAATCGTAAGCGGTATCGATCAAGCTACAACCCTTTTAGTTACGTGCCATGGCTCCCGAATTCTATGATACCCTCGAGACACACGATTCATGGTGGAATGTCTTGCATGGATTTGTGATGAATCCGGCTATTGGCCCTTATGCGAGAATCAAGGTATGAATATACAGTACTACTCATAAGCAGCCTTTTATAAACTTTTTTTATTTAGCGAAAACCACGTGTCGATCAACAATTCTGGAGCGATAACGTGCTCACCGAATACGTTGATGCTGTAAGTTTTTAGCCATCGTAACCCGGGCAGCTACCGTAACCCGGTCAGCTACCGTAATCCAGGCAGCTACCGTAGTGGCCCAGCTACCATAGTCCAGCCAGCTATCGTAACCCGATCAGCTAACGTAACCCGCAGGGGCCACCCCCCCCCCCCAACCCCGCCCGGCCGCAAACCCCCCCGCCCCCCCCACCCACGCCGCCAGCAAACCCAACCGGGCCGCCAACGGGACCCGCTCAGATCTTCATGCCATAGTTTGACTTTTAAGATCTTTGTTTCTCCTACCTCTAACAATAGGATAGTTGATGTTACGGTAATCAGGAGACGACGAGATTGTAAAATTGGCCAACAGAATTACGAGTGAAGTCCCTAAAAGTCTGCAAGTCTACTTGGGTTACTTACGTAAAGCTGTAAAAATTACGAACTGGGTTAGGGTATTCGCTTCTTAAACGGTAACAATGTACCTACTGTAACATTTAAAACTAAGTTAAAGGTTACGGTATCTACCCTACCCAAGTTGGAGTAGGGTAGAGATAAAAATGAAACATAACCGTAAGTTTTGATCAACCGATCACCAAATCCCAATCCCAGCTGCTGCACTACATCGGCTATTTCGCGATCCGTGATGCGCTCTCCTCAACTCTTTCCGCGAATTTCTACAACGAAAAGCAGAAAAAGGGTCGCATCACGAAGAAAATCTTTTGATTTGTGCTTATCTGTCTGCTCTCGATTATACCGGTAAATTTAAATTTCTCAAATAGATTTTCAGATTGTCTGTAAGTTTTTCCGATTTCCGATTTCATCTCTTTTCTCTTTTCTCTTTTCTCTTTTATCCGTCCGCCATCCGATTTGACGCCAATTTGATCTCAACCCATTTCTTGTATATGATCTTTTTCAATAAATTTTATTAGAAGTCAAGCATATCACAGAAAACGTAAAAAGAAAAAACACTACCAGTACTAATAAGTTGACACCCGTTTCTTTCATTTCTCATCAATCGCCCATCCACAAGCCCGTTTAACTGCATCTTTCCATCGATGCAACTCGTGGTGGCGCTCTGAGTCCGAGATTCGGGGAGAATAGGAACGAACCTGAGACTGGAGAATTTTCAAGAGAATTAGACAAAGGTTAAAATTTGGGTTTCGAAGAATTGCAATGAATGCATTTATTGCCATGCACCAATCAATACTAAACCCTAAATGTAGGGAAGAAAAAAAAATCCATATATATGGGAACTAATAATCTAGCCGGCGGGATTGAATCCTTGCCCTTTTGTCGGCTTTGAAAGTTTTGTCAAACCAAAACCCTAGAAAGAGGTCCGCAATTGCCTGTAAAATGGGCAAAAGCGTCAATAATATGGAAGTTATTTGGATGATTCTGGTTTTGTTCAAAATTTTGTTCAAAGTCCGGCGTTTCCCCATAATATATTTGTTTCTGTTTTTGAATTTTTATTAACAAGAAAATCTTTGGAACGATTTGAACTGAAATATACAAGGCTCTTAACCAGTCGGTCATGATGGTAATGAATAGCCAATTTTGTTAAGCCGTTAAGCCTTCTCTTGACTTAACCTATCAATGAGAGTTTTTTTTCTGATAAAAGACTTGACAACTCTAAACAAACAAATCAAGTTGACTCGAAGCTCGAAGGTTGAGACAACTCAGTTTTTAGGATTTAGCAAGTTGTACAGGACTTGTAACTGTTTAGGACTTGTAACTGCTTAGGAATTGTACAGTTTTAAGAACTTATGGTTGCACAGTTGAAGTGTCACTTTTTGAACGTTTAAACGTCGAATATCAAATTCAGAAATCTGATCAAATTTGATATTGTTTTCCTTTCATAAATCTCACCGCTTGTTTCTCGGAAAGATTCTCGGGTTTCATCAATCCTATGCCAATCCCAGCCGCCATTGCAGCTCCCCAGCCCGAGACCTCGTGAACGCTAAATTTTAAGATTAAAACGAAGAACATTTGATTTATAAAATATGATTTCATGGCAATATATTGGGTTGGTGAATTGAAAACTGCGGGCTATTGTCATATGCGACAGTTTGAGCACTTTCTTCAAAAGAAACCCATTTTGATGTCAATGGAAAAGTTGTAGAGAATCAAAAATCAAGCTTATATCCAAATTCTCAGAAAGATTCAAAAACTAGTTTTCAAGAAATGCGAAATTTACGAATTTCCACAAAACTTGCATTTTAAGCGAAACTACTAAGTGTATCTTTTTGGAAATTTGGCTATAAGCCTAATTTTTAATTCTCTACAACTTTTCTATTGACACCAAAGTGGGTTTCCTTGAAGAAAGTGCTCAAACTGGTCTCCAGTCCTCCATTTTTGAGTCTCACACTTGTCTCACACACAAACCAAAATCCTACTACGAAAGAGGAATCCGCAAATTGCCTGTAAAATGGGCAAAAGTCGTCAATAATAATGGAAGTTATTTGGAATGAATTCATGGTTTTATGTTCAATAAATTTTGGTTCAAAGTCCGGCAGTTTTCAATTCACCAACCCAATAATATATTTGTTTCTGTTTTTGAATTTTTATTAACAAGAAAATCTTTGGAACGATTTGAACTGAAATTTCTGAAACGAATCCACCAATTCAAGAACACTTTCTTTCTATTATTTACAAATCAACTCCAAGTAATTACTCGTAAAAAATAAGTGCAGCTTTCCCTTAAAATGCTAGAGATTTTTGGAAAAATTTGGAAAGATTTATGGGTTGGTTTTTGGGAAATCACCTTGCAAACTTTTTCTACGAACTTTCTTACGAACTTTCTACGAACTTTTCTATCTTGCTGGCCTAATAACTCGATTTTCTACCTCGGCGTGTCAATCCGTCTTCCCATTATATCCGCTTGTAATTCGTTGAAGAGAATGTTTGACGTCATACCGCCATCCACCTAGAATTCAAGTCATTATCACCTATCCATTTATTCCATTACTTTAATAGCCGTAATCTTTGTATCTTCCATATCTTGTTCGACCGCCTCTAACATTTCGGCACTCTGGAAACAAACGGCTCGCAAAGCGGCCAATGTGATATGAGCTCGGTTCGCGATTTGCGTCAAGCCGCAGATCGTTCCTGAAAAATGCGAAATTTTCGATTTAAACTACAGTTCTATCAAATCAAGAAATCAAATTCTGAGCCCCTGCTACGTATTAAAAGCTTGTAATTCTTTCAAGTGAATCAAGACTAATTGGTAAAAGAGTGTCTTTAATCGTGTGTTTCCGTGTGTACTGAAACGTAAATGCACTACTTCTGGTGCACCACCTCTAGCCGTCGGATCCCAATATGGGGTATAGAGACCGGTGAATGCTGGCACAAAAATCACTCCCTCAGTCGAGGTGATTGATCGACAAAGGGCTTCCACTTCCGAGGAATCCTGAATATTTCAAACTTTGTGCCCATTTCAAGATTTTGTATTTAAAAAGATAGATAAAGCAGATCGAAATGTTGATTGATGTTGACACATCGATCAATATTTCGATCAGCATACCTACCGTAAATACTGTAATAGTACCCCACCCCCCTCGTACAGTTGCGTAGTCGCAAAAGTTTTTTAGTATTTCATTTTTTTCAAAGCGCCCGTACTTTCAAAAAAATGCGTCTTTGGTATCAAAAAATAGCTGAAATTCAGGGCTATTTTTTGATACCTTAGCGCGCATTGTAGCATAAACCAGTTTCGAGAAAAACGCGTCCAAAGCTAGACTACGCAACACTCCGCACCGTCATTATGCGGGTGGGGTCCAATTACAGTATTTATGGTAGTTCCTCAAAATCCGCTACAGCGAGGTAGTATGGTATAAGGCAATGGGAGTAGCTCGTTGGTAGATCGCCCGGTAATCCCGGTGATCGCGGCCGCGGTTGCGGGTTCGAATCCCGGCGCCGACCATGTTTTGTATTCGCAGCCTCAACCCATAAAAGGGTGTCCAAGTAGGGCTCGAGATCTAATTGTAAGTCAACAACGGCATGGCCGGATCCGATACTCAAATTTTAACCATGATAATTGTTTATTCCCCGACCTTAATGAATCCAAAATTGTCTCTCAAGAAGCGAATCACATTTCCACCGATGCTCCCCGAGCCCTCGAGCGCGTAGATCACGCAATCGGAACCGAACTGAACGAAGAATGATCTCTCAACGACATGGAGAATAATAACCAACTTGATAACCGACAGTTGTCAGCAAACCATTCTTGCTGATCAATGGTTGACTTCCGATGTTCGACAACATGAAAGTCCCGGTTCCATACGTGTTTTTCGTGTCACCCTGAGAATTGAGAATTTAAACACTTTTTTTGATGGTTATATTATCAAAAAAGTTTCTATTTATTATAAAATCATTACGCTAAAGTCGCGAGTATAAGTCCTGTTTGGTTTTCGCATGCAAATTGACGGCTGTCTCCGGTGCGGTGTGTCGAGGGTTCGAACCCCGCTGCAGCATAACTTTTTTGCTTTTTAAGAACAATAATAGAAGTAAACTTATTGAGGGTTATAGCAATTTTATGCTGTTATTTGTTGTTCCGGGCGTGGCTCGGCGCGTCCGCCTTGCTCCTCTCCGGTGCTCAGTCTTATGGATCCCTTCCTGGCCTCTTCATCCGGCCAAAGTCCACATCGACGGTCGAAAGAGATGCTTTCCAGCGTCTTCTTCAACACTATCGTCTGGATGTATATAACAAATAGCAATGGTGATAGGCTGTCACCCTGTAGTATCCCGCGCTCCAAGAACAATAATAAAAGCTTATATAACAATAAAAATGTATAAAAACCCAACAAAAAGAAATTCAAAGCAATTAAAGCGAATGTAAATTAAGGCAGAACTTATACTCGAGACTTTAGGGTACTTTATATTATCAAAAAAGTTTCTATTTATTATAAAATCATTACTTTATATGATAAAAATCTTTCTAACACACCTTTTGCAAGCACCCATGTCCAACCATTGCCGCTTGTTGATCACCCAAACATCCGGAAATCGGAATGCCTTTTAGAGGGCCTAAAATGCGCAAATTTATATAATCCTTAGAATTTCAAGCATTCAAGCATTTAAATTGCTTTTCGAACTTTCAAACCTCCCAAAAATTCCCCGTAAACCTCGGCACTTGAGCGTATTTTGGGGAGAATCTCCATCGGGATCTCGAAAAAGTTCGCCAGCTCCGAGGACCATTTGCGCTATAGGGTTTTTAGATTTATTTTAACTTAAATATTCAATTCTTTATTACTTTATGTAAATCGAACATCATTGTCCGACTCGCATTCGTCACATCGGTCGCGTGAATCCCGCACAATTTCCATAAAAGCCAACAATCCACCGTGCCGAACATTAACGTTCCTAATAGCGTCTAGGTAGAGTTTCTTTGGTATAAAATTTTGAAAACATAGATTCTAATCTCGAGTAGATGCAAGCTTATCATGTTTTTTTGAGTGATCGATTGATTTTTATTGATTATTATGCCATTGATTATCGGATAAATGCTTTAAAGCTTGTCTAGACTACCGTAGCCCGTAACTACTGTAATCCAACTAGTTTCTACAGTATTTATAAAGCTTTCTGCAACAATAGCTATTTGGAATTGAAGATAGGAAACAAGAAAATAACAATAAAAATTAAGCCAAGCAGATTATGGTAACTGGTTTAGAGCTAGATCTGCTTGACGAGTTCGGGCAAAATCCTCAGACAGTCTTGCTTCGCTCTTCGATTTTTTTACTGCCCAAAGATCCATCGAGCATGAAATCCAGTTCCCCCGCAAACCCTTATTCTAGGCTTCATTTTGATGCCAAAGTGGCTAGGTTCTGTTTTGACATTCTTTAGATTTCGATCATTTGAGATAAAAACTTTTCTGGACTCTTTAAGCTTATTGAGTTCGGAGCTCTTATCGAGTTATCGGCGAAAGATTGATCGAAATCTAAAGAATGTCAAAACAGAACCTAGCCATTTTTGGCATCAAAATGAAGCCTTAAATAATGGCTTGCGGAGGAACTGGATTTCATGCTCGAAGGAGCTTTGGGCAGTAAAAAAATCGAAGAGCGAGGCAGACTGTCTGAGGGTTTTGCCCGGACACGTTAAGCAAGTCTATTTAGAGCACCTACAGCTTTCGGAAAACTTTGCGGTGACTGTTCACTGTTCTACGCAAGTTACTGCATAGTTATTTTTCTTTTAATTTAACGATAAGTTGAGATCTTATTTATCGATCTCTCAACTACCTTTCTTCCTCGCCTCTTCCACTTCAGGCACATTCCTCAAAAGCCATTGGAGCTTTAAAACAGAGAAATATGGATGAATCGGAAGACCAGTTTTCGCTTTGAAATGTTCTTTAGATCTGGAAATTTTCACAAAATTGAGAATTTTCTATATAATTGTACTTTGATTCCGTTTTCTGAATAGCTTCATCAGCTAGAGCCGACGTTCTCGTATCCAACCAAACAATCGCATTGTGAAGGGGTTCACCCGTTTCCCGATCCCATACAACGGTTGTTTCTGGAATGAAATTCAAGCTTTACGTCAGACGTAAAGACCGTCAGCTTTACCCGTCAACGGTGCTTTTAATTGAAACATTTCAGTGATCTTTTTATTCACTCACCCCTCTGATTAGCAATTCCCACGCATTTGAGGCGATCAAGCCCGACTTTCTGCTCGACCATTTTTTCGGATACCTTAAAAATTGGGCTCTTGTTATCCGTTATTCTCTTTGAAGGCTCATACATTTGTTTAGAGATTATATGGTTCACTTTTATGTAGCTTTAACTTCAGCTTATAGAATGATATAAAATAGAGCTTGATTGGGCCACAAAATTCTGAGAAAACCATTTTGGGGACATTCTTAAAGTCAAAGGAAAATCACTGTGCAAATGACTAGTGAAGTGTTCTTTGTGCACAATCGCTCTCCATCCGGCACACAGTCTGGTGCTCCATTTTGGTATCGATGAACACAATTGTGCTGCCTTCTTCCAATGAAGTTACCTTCTAGCAATTTGAGCGCCAATAGATACGTCTTTGCGCTCTTTGTGCGCGCGCACAATCGCTCTCCATCCGGCACACAGTCCCGATAGATAGGTGCTCCCTTTTGGTATGGATAATCACAATTTTGCTGCCTTCTTCCAATGAAGTTAATTTCTAAGAATTTGAGTGAAAGCGCTTTTACTAAAAACAACTATTCAATAATGTCTCAAGGTTCGGCGAGCGAGCAGGCAGCAATCAAACTTCCACGTTAATGGGCAACTATTAGGTTGATGCAAAAGTCTTTTTCATTTTTTTCGTACTTCTTTTGAAAAATAACAAAGTCATCAATTAACCTATGGTTTGCTCTAAATGAAAAGTGTTTATTGTTCAATTTCCCATCTTTTTAAGTCAATTTGGGTTCACTTTCAAGCAAATTCGAGAGTGAAAACGGGTTTTTCATAAAAATCTATAAAAACCTCTATAAAGAAATTGGCTGAATCAATTTCTCTGAAAATCTGAAAAAATATCTAACTTTTTGTGCTCTATCTTTTATTTATTAACATCAAGATTGGTTTCCTTAGCTAAAGCGTCTAAAATGCATCATCGAGCCGTCGCCTTTTTTGACTACCCGACTTCAGGCTCTCAAAAAAATCTAGACATAAGAGATTTTAAACTCGTTTTAATGTCATTTTGCAGAAAAATAATTGGCCTTTCGAATGCAATAAACCGTTGTTCAATTGGTGCATTTGTTACTTTTTAACGGAAGTACGAAAAAAATGAAAAAGACTTTTGCATCAACCTAATATTTTTCTATAAAATCCCAGATGGGGTAGGAACGAAAAAAATGCGAATTTAAGTGTAAGTTAAGTTCGATTCGTTCGTTTCGTTCTTGCTCTTCAATTACCTTTTTTATACACTCAAGAACTGTCTCGTAGATCTCTTTCGGACACATCTCCACCCATCCTGGATGCGGAAAGAGTTGACGAACTTCGATCTAAGAAAGAATTTTGAAACTTTTTGTCATTTTTCGATTCTTTTCGTTTTTATTCTAACTACATCTCCGCATTTTTCACAAATCCTTATCAAATTCCTTTTCTTTTTCTTCTATTTGATCATAAAATCGTTGAGTGACCTGGTCATAAATTTTGTGCACTCCTTTTTGGGAAAAAAAGTCCAAAAAAAACGCTCCAAAAAAAGAACACAAGATTTTGGATATAATTTGAAGAGATTTGAAGTTGAAATTTGAAACCTGATGACTCGCTAAAAGATCCCCATTGTCAGCAAAAGTTGTTTACATATTTTTCTAAACTCACTAGAACGAACTTTACCCATTGTGGACAACGAACTTGACCCACTTTACCCACTTTCCTTTCTGCTCTCAAAATGCCTGAACACAAACTTTCTAGCGCACTCAATTCTTTTTGTTGCCAATAGAAACGTGGAAAATTAAGTGCAGTAGGAGGTGTGCATTTGCATAGTTCAAAGTGCACAGCTTAGTACCCACCAAGAGAAAAAGACTTACGAAAAAGACTAAAAGAAAAGAACACAAAATTTTGGATATAATTTGAAGAGATTTGAAGTTGAAATTTGAAACCTGATGACTCGCTAAAAGATCCCCATTGTCAGCATCGAAAAGGAGAAAACGCGACGATGAGGTGCCTTGATCGATCGCTCCCAAGAGCATCTCTCACCCAGAACACAGTGATTTCAAGCAGAAACTATGGACCTAAAAATCAACTTCGAAACTTGGGTAAAAGAATAATATAGTAAAAAAATTGGCAAAAGAAAAGGAATTGTTATGACTGCCAGTTGAAGATCATAAATATTTTGTTTAGAAATTGAGTCGCGAGTATTTTTGAGACGTACTTTGATCTCTCAAAGAAAAGCACCCTTTCTGGCACTTGAAAACGATTTCTCATGCACTATTTCGATGTCCTGAATAATGGAATTTTGATGGAAAAGTTATTTAAGTTGTAAGTTTAACTTGTAAGTCTAAGTTGTAAGTCTAAGTTGTAAGTTTAAGTTGTAAGTCTAAGTTGTAAATCTAAGTTGTAAGTTTTAGTTGTAAGTTTTAGCTTAAGTTGTAAGTCTAAGTTGTAAGTCTAAGTTGTAAGTTTCAGTTGTAAATTGAGCCCATCGCTAAGCTAACAAATGTCATATCTCCTGATATCAAATTTAAAACATTAACCCTAATTTCAAGCTTTGAAATTTAAAAGAAATAAAAGTGCAATCAAAAAAAGAAAGATATTAATTCTTAAAGTAATCCGAGAAAGGGATTTTAGATTGAAATTTTCAACTTAAAAAGGAAAAGGAGCTGATGTTTTGAGGGATCACTTTAAGGAATTGTTTTACCATCATTTTAACTTCATTTTAAAAGAAAAGTGTACAATTTTGAATGTAAATCTTGTTATCAAAACTATGATATCAAAGAAAATCAAAGAAATTATCATTAATGAATCGAAAACTTTTCTTTAATAAACTCAAAATCAAAGCACCACGTGGAGGGAAAAAGATTCCATCAAGTGCACGAGAAGAGAAAGTGATCGATGGGGGAAATCATCGGGGAAATCACAAAAAAGCCAAAAAGAAAGCCATTTCCCAAGAAGATCACCAAAAATCTCATTAAATTTGAGTTTTCTTTGTTTAAAATGACCTTTAAATAAACAAAAAAAAACCTTTTTAGAATCTCGAGATTTTTAGAGAAAATTTTAGAGAAATTTTAGAGAATTGAAAGTGAAATTGAAATTGAAATTGAAATTGCACTTTTAGAATCTCTCGAAAAAGTTTTGCAACAAATGAAAATGGAAAATGAGATTAGAAACAAGTTCTAGAGTTTCAAATTTGATAAAAAAAGTTGTTTACATATTTTTCTAAACTCACTAGAACAAACTTTACCCATTGTGGACAACGAACTTTACCCACTTTCCTTTCTGCTCTCAAAATGCCTGAACACAAACTTTCTAGCGCACTCAATTCTTTTTGTTGCCAATAGAAACGTGGAAAATTAAGTGCAGTAGGAGGTGTGCGTTTGCATAGTTCAAAGTGCACAGCTTAGTACCCACCAAGAGAAAAAGACTGACTATGGACCTACTATGTACTTTGAAATGAAAATTCTTGAAACACATCCTTTCTAGTACTCTAGTACTCCTTTCTAGTACATTTCTCATTTTTCATACTTCGTTATCTTAAGAAAAGTCATTGCGCCAGAAAGGATGCGTTTAGCCAAAGTATACTAAAGAACAAAGCAGAATAAAGTCTTCTGGAAGAAAAATCAATCCCAAAAGTTGACGTTTTAATCATTTGTTGATCGTTTTGGATAAAAAAAATGTCAATCGGTGAAAAGCTGAAAGGCAAAGTGTAACTCAGCCAACATTTTGTCCCTTTTCCCCTTCGATTTCCCCCCACGTGTGATCATTGAAGCGATAGAAAGGAAAAGAAAAGGCTGCTGTGGGAAAAAGCTCTCAAAAACTTTAAAAATCGCTGAAAGATTTTCGAAATTGATAGTAGTGTTCTTCAGCCGATTGCAGGCCAAAACACGTTCTCCATTGCAAGCATTGCAATGGAGAACGTGTTGCAAAGGATTGCAAGCACAATTGCCGTTAGCCACCGGAAGATCTCATGACAAATGACAAATTTAATAAGTAGCACGTGATTGACTAAATTGAGTTAAGAATACGGCGATGGGAAAGGCTTCAGGTTAAAGCAGCATTGAAAAACTCGGTAAGATCAACTCGATTGCAAATTCGGAATCTTCATTTAATATTTGGAGATTCACCAAAAGTGGAGATTTGGAGATTTGGAGATTCACCATTCACCAGTATTCGGAGATTCACCATTCACCAGTATTTGGAGATTCACCATTCACCAGTATTCGGAGATTCACCATTCACCAGTATTTGGAGATTCACCATTCACCAAAAACCTCACTCTAATAGTAAATTCTTATACTATTTTGAAAAAATCGTAAATTATCAGAACTATATTATCAGATCCAGAAAAATAGAATAAATCATTCATTTTGGTGACCCTAAATTCCTGAGTAAAGAACTTTTATTGTTCTTTGATAGGAAGGGATGCGGAGGGGTGGAAACACGTGGTCAAAATCGTTTTTTGCAAGATTTGGGGCGTTTATTTTGAAAAAATTTGACAGTTCTGTAAGTCGATTAACTTTTTGGGAAAAGTGAAAATGGAAAAGTGATAAATATTCATGGGCTTGAGTGGAAAAGTTTCGTTCTAGAGGGGAAATATCAAAAATATCAAATATCAGTTACTCAAAAATATCAAAAACAAATTAAAATGCATGAAAATATCATTTTGATGATCCTAAATTCCCGAAAAAAAGAACTTTATAGTTATATATCGCTTTTATGGAACTTCTAGTAATGTCTAGACGTATCCAGGAAATAAAACCTAGAAGAAGAAGAGGAAGAGGAAGAAGAGGAAGAAGAAGAAGAGGAAGAAGAAGAGGAAGAAGAAGAGGAAGAAGAAGAAGAGGAAGAAGAGGAAGAAGAAGAGGAAGAAGAAGAAAAAGGAGACAGCGGACTGGCTTGTGACCCGATTATTCGGGGTCAAATGGGCGCACGAATTGATCAGATATTGAATGGGAAAATAGGAAAATTTCATAGAAATGTGTACAGATAAAGGATTTAGGCATATAATTCTAAAATTCGAACAATTCTAGTAGTTTCTAGATGATTCTATGAGAGAGATTTTTCACTAAGAGGCAACGCTTATCTGGGTATCTTTTTATGGAGTACTGTAATTGATTCGTGTATTCTGGAGCACACAGGAACGATTACTATAGTTAAAAAATTATTCGGAGTGAATTTAGATTTGGGTTACGGTAGCAGGTTGTCTGGCGTCGTTCCCCTCTAAACATAAAATATAAACGAAAACTTTTCAAAAACTGTAGCAATATCAAAAAATATAATACTATACTATTATATAAAAAGTTATCTGCCAAGAAATGTTTAGATTTCAAAGGGATTTGAATAGATTTGAATAGATTTGAATAGATTTTAATAGATTTGAATAGATTTGAATAGATTTGAATAGATTTGAATAGATTCCAATAGATTCCAATAGATTCCAATAGATTCCAATAGATTTGAATAGATTTGAATAGATTTGAATAGATTTGAATAGATTTGAATAGATTTGAATAGATTCCAATAGATTCCAATAGATTCCAATAGATTCCAATAGATTTGAATAGATTTGAATAGATTTGAATAGATTTGAATAGATTTCAATAACGGTTTCAATAACAGTTTCAATTTCATTCAATACATTTACAAATCATTCAGTACAAAGCCATTTGGCTAGATATTGGATATATTTCAAGATAATTAACATTTAATATAGCTTAGATATGTAAAGTGATTAGCTAAGTAAATATTTTTAACCTTTAACAGATACTCGATTCATGCCTACACTCGATGAAAGTAGATGCGTTCAGAGATCGTTTTTTTGTACAAATCAATGATTTTTGGTAATTTTTGCCTATGAAAGTTGTATTTAAATGAAAATAAACAATTTAAAGACTATTTTAAAAGAAAAAAAAGAGATAAAAGAGAAACTTTGCCTTAGTAACCTTCACTTTTAAGTCAGTGAAAGTTCGATGTTCAACAAGACATCAACTTCAGTTTTCTATGCAATCAATAAGCTAGTAATTTTGAGAAAAAGATTAAATGATTTAAAAAAATAGAAAGATGGAAGTTGATTAAAAAATGTAATTTAACAATCTGCAATCTAGAAAAGTTTAAATCAAGAAATTAGATGATAAAGCAAAGAAATGATTGGCTCTGAAGATGGGATTGGACACAATATTCGAATACGATTAAACCATCAAAACAAATCAAATCGAAAATACACGTCATCCATAAAGATTGCACTAATATAAGGAGAAATGACATAATTCCCATCCCTTTCAGGTATGGGGGAGACTAAAGGACAAAAGGGGACTAAACGACATGATTCCCTTTGCACTTTGACCCTCACTTCTCTTCTTATTTCTTTTCTTTTTGGGGCAATAAGATAAAGATTATGAAATCGAGTCGATTTGAGGAAATCATTTGCTTAAAAGATCAAAAATCTCATAGTTAGTTCATGTTGGCACTTTTTTAGAGGAATCTTCTTTGCATTTCCTCAAACTTTCTGTGAACTTTGAGCTTTTCATTAGCTTTTCATTAATCCTTTCACTTATGAAATCTTTGTGTACTAAATGCTTATCTATTGGATTGGTGAATTGAAAACTGCGGGCTATTGTCATATGTGACAGTTTGAGTGTGACAGTTCGGATTTTGGTTTGTGTGTGAGACAAGTGTGAGACTCAAAAATG
Organism: Mesorhabditis belari; assembly: GCA_958450365.1. Taxonomy (NCBI): domain Eukaryota; kingdom Metazoa; phylum Nematoda; class Chromadorea; order Rhabditida; family Rhabditidae; genus Mesorhabditis; species Mesorhabditis belari. The sequence goes on along the minus strand of CAUEEP010000758.1, from coordinate 1,752,587 downwards.
GAGGACTGGAGATGTCCAGTTTGGACCCAGTTTGAGCACTTTCTTCAAAAGAAACCCATTTTGGTGTCAATAGAAAAGTTGTAGAGAATCAAAAATTAGGCTTATAGCCAAATTTCCAAAAAGCTACACTTAGTAGTTTCGCTTAGAATGCAAGTTTTGTGAAAATTCGTAAATCTGGCATTTCTTGAAAGCCGGTTTTTGAATCGTTCTGCAAATTTGGATATAAGCTTAATTTTTGATTCTCTACAACTTTTCCATTGACATCAAAATGGGTTTCTTTTGAAGAAAGTTCTCAAACTGGGTCCAAACTGGACATCACCAGTCCTCCATTTTTGAGTCTCACACTTGTCTCACACACAAACCAAAATCCGAACTGTCACACTCAAACTGTCACATATTTCAATTCACCAACCCAATAAAATCTAAAGATTCGGCAAGAGATCGGATTTAGTTATTGAATTGAAACCGAAAGATCCTGATAGACTTACCGAAATTTAGGATTTAGACAAGACAAGACCAGTTTGTCACTCTTGAAACTTGTGTACGGCCCTTCAAAACAATCCTTAACATTTTCAAAGTTGCTGCTTTTGACAAACAGTCCAAATCCCAACCCAATTAAGCATCATTACGGCCACTTCTTCGAGTCAAGAGTCATTTGATTCATTCCCAAGTCGTGGTGAGAATGTTCACTCTGACAAGGGAAAGGCGCCCAGGCAAGCTGGCATTTTGACTCGAGAGCAAGCCCATCTTATAGAGTCGACCATAGGGATCTCGAATCCGTTTTTAGTTTTTCCACAACACGAAATATTTAGCATAGAAAATCACCTTGGATTTCGAGCTGGGGCTCCTTCTGGGTCTGTCACACGCTGCCTTAACAGCTGCTTCGATGGTGTAGTGGGTAGGCTGCTAGTCTGCTAGACTGGCGAACCTATTACGGCTCTCAAGTTCGAGTTCAGCCCTCGTCAAACTTTTTTGCTTTTCTAAAAAACTGTTTCCTTTCGTGAATTATTGACTCAATTTTTTGGATTTGATGTCTTTCCCTTGTGAGTCTAACTCTGACGCTTGGCTTTTGGCTTTGCCTGGCCTGGCTTACATTTCCAAAAGTAAGTCTCGGTTTAGAAAATCCCAGGCCTTGATTCTCTTGATGTCTAAATGCTGTTTTGTCAAAAGTCCATCTTTCAGTCAAATTTCTTAGAGTTGACAGTCAAGTCCTTAAGCTTTCTCAAGGGAAAACGAAAAACTATGTCTACAAAGTCAAGATCTTCATCAAAATAAGCTCAATAGCAAGTGTGAATTAAAATTAAAGGAATTCTACTTGCAAGAGTTGGGTCAGCCCCACGTGTCCCTCTTTCCCCTTTCATGAGTCTCTTCCCCTCTTCTTCTCTCCCCCACTTCCCCTTTCCCTCTTCCCCTCTTCCCCTCTTCCCTTCTTCCCCTTTCACCTCTTCCCCTTTCCCCTCTTCCCCTTTCCCTCTTCCCCTCTTCCCTTCTTCCCCTTTCCCCTCTTCCCCTTTCCCCTCTTCCCATACCCTCCCCTCTATTGATCCCTTTCCCCTTTTTCTCAGTCAATTCTTCTTTTCTATAGCTTGTCCATATTTGCCATATTCTTTCCCCTTTTCCCTCTTTCCTATTCCCCAAAATCTCCACTCGCCCCAGGCGCGATTCCATCGAAATTTTGTGCATTTTGCCGCTGAATGAATGAGAAATTTTTTCATGATTCGGTTTTTGTTCTGAACTTTTCACTGCTTGAATCTTTATACATTTAAAGCATTTTAAATAAACTTTCTCCAACTTTAAACCCTTTTCCTTTCCCCCATCGATTTCGTAACTTTCGACAATTTTTTTTTGTCGACTATTTCCCCTTTCTGTGCCTTTAGGTAAAAATCTTTTAATTATTTAGTTTTCAAGAATTTTTGTGATGACGAGGTAGAAAAGATCCATATCTAAAAATGGGCTACGTGCCGTTGATTTTGGCTTTGACGGCCGTTTGTGCACTCACGATATATTTATTGGGAAAATATGGTGAGTGCTTTGAATAAGCAAACATTTTTCTTTATAACTTTTTTCAAAAAAAGGATTGTCTTCAAAGTTTTTCGTTTAATAAACCAACTGAATAGCTTTGGGTTTTACATTTATTACAAAACAAATCTTTAAACACTAGGATAAGATTGATAGCTGTAAGATTGGCTTTAGATATACCAGCGTTTTCCTCCTAGCCGCAAATGATGAAAACCCTTTTTTTAAAAATACAAAAAAATGGTGATGATAGGAATCGAACCTGTCTTTCTTGGATTGAAAGATTCCGGCGCCTTAGACCAATCGGTCCCGCCGACAGGGTATTTTTTCTCAGAGTCGCGCTCGTTTTTTTGATTTTTAAAATTCAAAACTTCAGTATTTTTAAAAACTAATTTTATATTTTTAATCTAGAGATTCTGGGCTTTCTTTTGAGTTAAAAAACTTTTCTTGATCTTGTCTCTACATTGAGATACAGAGGCTTTAAAAAAAAACTACCCTGAAAAGTCACAATTTGCATTTTTAAGAAGAAAAACGGTTGAAGGAATCAAAAAAGAAATGGGTTATCTTAGAAATAAAAAGTTGACTGTTTGATGTGAGAGTTTTTGCTCAATGGGATTGTGGAACACGCGCCTACTCCCTTTGCCATTGCCAATCCAACTTTGAGCTCAAATTTCTTAGTGTTCGGCTGTTCAATTTAAATAGTTTTCATACCAATCGATAGAGAAAAACTTGACGCATATAATGATACCAATAATTTAGAAATTGAACAGCTTAATACCAAGATATTTGAGCTCAAAGTTAGATTGCTAATGGGAAAAGGGGTGGGGCGAGTGTCAAATGTCCGATAACCACCGTTGGTGACGTATGATCCGGACAGACAGACAGACAGACAGACATAGACAGATCCTCTTATAAAAGAGATTAAGTAAAAGATATATTCTTAAGCATTTTCTCACTAACAAGTATCATTTTTTCAATTTTACACACCAATTCAGGCTCATACAAACGCCAGCGTGTCTCCGTAACGGTTGCCGTGTTCATCGCTTGGTACTTCTCTCTGATCATCGTTTTCGTGTTACCACTAGATGTCTCAATGGTGAGTTATCTAAAAAAATTAAAAATCCCAGATTATCGTATTTATTCTGATAGCCTCGAATAGGAGCGGGATGATTGAAAAATCGAAACGCATCATTTCAGACCTTGTACAACAAATGTTTAACTCAAAAAGCCTTCGACAACTCGACCCCAACGAATGGCAGGTTAGCTTGATGGGTGGAATTTAAATACATTTACAAAATTTAAATACATTTACATTTAAAGATTATTCATAATCGAATAGTACCGAATAGTACCTAATTGTACATAGTACTATTAGCCTTGAATGCGAGGAGCCCGGTGGTCTTGTCGGCGGTCATAATCATAATCGAATAGTACCATTTTAATTGTACATAGTACTGTTAGCCTTGAATGCGAGGAGCCCGGTGGTCTTGTCCCAAATGATACCCTTTTGTACATGTGGCGCATCGTCTATTGGACAGCTCAAGTGCTATGCTGGTTGGTTTAGATATCTGATTTTTGGATAAACAAGCTGTTATCTTGATTTCATTATAAAAACTATTCTAGGCTAGCCCTTCCGTTGATGCAAAGCTATGTGACAGCTGGAGAGTTCACGGTGGGCGGGAGGATAAAGGTGAGAAATTGGGGATGAAATGGCAGGATAAGATTTATATATCAGTAAGGCAATGGGATAGCTCATTGGTAGAGTGTTGGCCGGGCAAGAGAAAGGCCGTGGGCTCGAATCCCGGCGCTAATCGCATGAGAGCCTGAACGTTTTGCATTTTAGCATTCCTTTAGAGAAAGCCGTGATCGTGATCACCGAACACCTGGGGTCTCAACCCTGAAGTGTTCAACTTGTTCACAATAGATCTATTACGACAGAATCGGATTCTGTCGTAACATCTCTATCTATCCAAGTCCCACAAATTTCCAGGCCTCTCTGTGGAGCAATGCCATGTATTACATCGCCTATTTTATCATTTTCGTCATCTTTATAGCGTACGCTGCCATGAAGGGCCTTTCATTGAATAGGTGAAATTTTTTTAATAAACGGAATAAAGTTTTTTGCAAAAACGGTGTGATAATTTAGAATTTCAAACGGTTTACAATTGAAATCTAGTCAAAAATTGAATTTAGAAACTGTATCAATTGGATTTTCTTTAGAGAAAGCCTCATCGTGATCATCGTTTCCGCGTCGAACACCTGGGGTCTCTTGTTGTTGGTCGTATTGTTGGGGCATGGACTTGTCGATTTGCCTAGACAACTCTGGCACACCGCTGCCACAGGTTATAGGGATTTTTTTTGCATTAAAAAGTGTTACAGTAATCCTTTAGATGATTTCCAAAATCATTCTTTCAGAATATCGCCTCAACAAGACTTTCTTCGACATTGACAAGCTCTCAACAGACAAACACGATGCCGAGGATTCGCTGAAAGATGTTTATAGGTAAAAAGGCATAGATTATTATAATATAATTTAATATTTCTGATATTATCATAATAATTATAGAATTTTTTTTCAGAGAAGCCCGGACGGTACTCAATTTGCTAAAAAACGAGCACTCATTGCGGGGAAAAGCTCAAACGATTGTGAGCCGTTTCCCAGAAGAAGTAAGCTTTATATTTAAAATAATATAGATCGAGATATATTTTCTTCGTATTATAATCTTTCAGGTGATTCGCGAGCTCTTCCCCAATCGCTCAGGCGCTGATTTCGAGTGTATGGGCGAAGTGGATCGAGTGTCGGCCACAGATGAAAGATATTTGGTAAAAATAAGCTATTTACATATAGAGACTATATGCTAATTTTTAAAACATATCAATTATAATGAGTGTTTTCTTTGAAATCTCCAGGTCCGGCTTCACACAAAAGCCATCGACGCCGTTCATCTTTACCAGCGAACGGCGGCGCATTGGAGGTTTGGCTTTTTTCAGCTTATTCACTGAATATTTTAATCATTAACGATTAAATAAGTTAACAATTAAATTTAAAATTACAATCAAATTCTAGATCAACAATGGACCGAGCTTTGTGGCTGGAAGAGGTGCGACAAGCCGAGCAAACGGGTGCACTCAATTTACCCGGCGGCCCGAGTCTCATTCCCGATCCGTTGCGGAAGCTCTGGCACACAAAGGCCAGGAAACCCTTCACTCAGGTATTAAAGAGTACATTTACAGTAGTTATAGCAAATATATCTAATTTACTCTATACACTAGGACCTTCCAAAAGCTAAGGTCCTCCAAAGGCCAGAATTGAGCAAGGATGAGATTTTCATCCCTGTAATTACCATTCTGATTCTGATCGGACTGATTCGTTCTGCCTTTATCTGATTTCTGACCTGACTGGCCTAAACATTTTTTGTTTTGACAACCCTGCAAGCCATACTTACCAGGGAATCCTTCAAAATTACGATCCTGAAATTAGAAATTTCAGAAGCTATCTGATTCCGAGGTGTAAACACTCCTTGGCATACCAAAACTGCTTACAAATCCTATTTATCATAAGCCGTTCTCGAGATATAAGCTTTCAAAGTTTCGGCAAATCTCGTCAAACAGCAAGCTAGCCTACTCAAAGCCTTGGTGCCGATCTAGCGGTGTGCCTCAGTAGCCTAGTCGAGAGTGGGCTAGCGCCTCGCACTTTTTCCCCCTGGCTCGTATCCTCTCGAAACACTTTTTTAAGGTTAAGGGAATACCGTTAACCAGGCGGTGTTTGCACCTTGGAATCAGATCGCTCCTGAAATGTAATTTTAAAGGCTTTCGCAATAAATCGCAACTTTTCCAGGTTCTCTCGATTCTTTTGATGGCGATGACAATTTTAATCCTCCTCTCCGAATGCACATTTTTCATCACATCGCGAACCCTTTCCCCATCGGCACTCATCATTCAAACAGCTGCGAATGGATTCCATTACAAATATACACAGGTTTAGGCATCAAAAATGATTACTTGAATAACCTTGGATCAAGACTTTTAAAGCTTAACTTTGCAGCTCTTCTCGATCGTGATTGTCGCCTATTTGTGTGCATGTGCGTATTTCACGATCTTCCGCCTCAAAATCTACAGCTATTATCATTTGGATCATCATGGGAACACCGATGAGAACAGTTTACTCTTCTCGGGAATGTCAGTGATGCAATAGGCTTAGGCTTAGGCTTAGGCTTAGATTTGTAACGCGTTTTCTAAAATGCACCTATTTTGGAGAAAAGTACCGTAGACATACTGTTAGTTTTCATCAAATCAGCCCAATTTTTATATCATTTACGGCGGCTTGTGATTTCTCATCGAATGACACGAAAATTGAGCTGATCGGTTCTTTGCATTTCTATTTGAGAAGCCATTAGCTTAATGGTCCTTATGGGCCATTAGCTTAATGGTCCTTGTATCCTTGTGATCCCGCAAGAGTATCTGAACTAGCAGTTTGACTACGGGAGTTTTCTCAAATAAGTGCATTTTAGAAAAAGGCGTTACTTGAGTGGAAAACCCTAATGATTAGCTCTACGAGTATTTCTCAACGTGTAAATTTCTAAATGAGCAATTCTTCAGGTTACTCTGCCGACTGACGCCTCCAATTTGCCTCAATTTCCTTGGCATGATCCATCTCGATTCCCACGTGACACAGCAGAAGAATTTCGGTGTCGAAACGCAATTCACAAAGGTTTAAAGAGTTCTGCTTATTTTATCGATGCAGTAAGTAATAAAGTTCTGTGGAATTCGATTTCTTTCCAGCTAATGGGTCACTTGGATCTTCTACCAGTTGTGGCCAAAGGAATCAACATCTATCTCCCGATGGCGATCATCGTTTTCTGTGCTCTCACATATTATAAGTGAGTCAAATTTTAGATGCAAAACATCTATAGTCTATCATTTTATTCAAGATTGGGCACTCGATTGTTGCACGCGATGGGCATTGACCAATATGTAGCCGATGACCATCTCTCAATGGATTTGGTAGGAGATTTGAGCAAAGATACCAATTACAATATTAGAATAACCTAGTAGCTTTTATTTTCGAGTATATAATCTTGCTTCAATTCCAGGTATCAGCCGGGAGAGCCCTGGTAAATCTCGAGAGAAATCGTCGCAGCCGGATGGAGAATCGAGAAGCAAGACATTCAGCTTTCACTCAAAGAGTTGTTGCAAATGCTACGGGTAAGGATTTTTGAATGACTCTAGGCTAGATCTATATCTCTTTATTAATCTGAAGCTCTGAAAATCTTTAGTCTAAATATTAGAGCTTGAGAGAATTTTCTAGATCGTCTCCGGTCAGGAATGCGTCGAGAACCAGAAGAGGATCGACGCCCGATTGTGCAAGAGGAAGTCTTCGAGTACTCTAATCAACAAGATCTACTCATCGATGATGGTTAGTTTTGAGATAGTAACAATTGAAGACTTCAAGCTGAGCTAAGCTGAGCTAGGCTGAGCTAGGCTGAAGCTGAGCTGAGCTAGGCTGAAGCTGAGCTGAGCTAGGCTGAGCTAGGCTGAAGCTAATCTGGAGCCAGGCTGAGCTAATCTGGAGCTAGGCTGAGCTAAGCTGAGTTAAGCCTATCCATATCTCTTATAGTTAGATCTAGACTCCCTAGTTTTAGATTAACAATACTTACTATTAGATGTGAGCATTGGTAGACTTTAACGGAGCGATTCCACATTGAATTGGCAATTTAAATATGAAATTTTAGGCCGAGTTTGCATATAATTCGCTAAAAAAACTGTTTTTCTCAAACAAACGAGTTTTCTCGTCCCTGTTTTGACCAATAAAGCTAAAACTTCTTTAGAAACTTCTTTATATTCTAGTTGTGCCATTTTAAAAAAAGTTTTAAAGATCAGAGCTAGGTGAAACACCCGGGAACCGAACCTGGATCGTGTGGGCTGTAGACAAGCGCGCTCTCGGCTGCGCCACGGCGACAAAAACTGCCGTATTTTCCCTAATAGTAGTGCACCGAGCCGAGTTGATGAAGATTTTACTGTTTCCAAGTTTTCACAGAAGCTCAACACTCAAATCCCCCACAAGCTCTCATCGTCAGCTACATTTTCCGACCTCACATCGATAGGTTCTCATAAACAGTTCTCGAGATTTCGAGTAATTTAGGCAAAGCCTACTATTAGTGCCCTACTATTAGACAGAATACGGTAGTTATATTCTAAGCAGGCAGAAAGACAGACTACAGTAAGCTAGCCCGATCTAGAGTCAGCTAGCCCGATCTAGAGTCAGCTCTGACTGACGGACACTCAGGGCTTCCTATAGGCCAGGCTCAGCTTGAACAATCGTGACTGGCTTCCTGATTTATACTCCTTGTACCTCTCACTAATCCCCCACAAGCTCTCATCGTCAGCTACATTTTCCGACCTCACATCGATAGGTTCTCATAATGGGTTTCGACATTTCGGGACGGGATTTCGACCAATTTAGGCAAAGCTTAGGGAAAATACGCGAAAATACGATATTTACGTGTTAAACTGTAATAAGCGACAATAAAATAGTCTCGCTAAGCAACCTGAAACCTTTGCAGATACTCGATCTTCCCGTCATCCAGACAGTGCCCATTTCTTTGATGATATGTGAATAAATTCCCCTCCCATTAAACCATAAACCGGTGATTTCCATCTTCGATCTCATAGTCAGTTGATTTTCAAACATCAAATTCATTTCAAATTCTTTTAGACTTTCAAAATTCTTTATCAAATCAATTGAGCTTCATATCTTTTTAAGTCAAAACTCTTTTTTTTTTTTTTCTAAAATATCGGGTTTACCACGAAATTTTATGCCATTTTTATGCCATTTTTATGCCATTTTTTTTTGTCATTTAGTCAAACCATTTTTCAAATGTGATAAAGAAATTTTTCTTCGAAGCAGCTTTATAAAGCACTACAAATTACCGTAATCTCATAAATATGTGTTATGTAAGTGAAGAAAAAGCACCAGTGGAGAAATTTGAATCATTTTCAACTGACTAACAATTGTAACAATTTTGTAAGCCGAATATGCTAATTTTCTCTTTTTAGACGAATCGGCCGTGCTTGTCGTCGCTACTGAAAGATATTCATGAAATTCAGTGCACTAGAAGGGGTGTGTTTACATTTTTGACCATAAATCACATCAAACTGGTGTACTTTTTTTTGCGTAAATCTAAACACACCTCTCTGGTGCACTGAATTCGTCGATCTTCCTCACAGGTGTCGTGAGAAAAACGGGAGAATTCAGTGCACCAGAAAGGGCACGTTTACACACTTTGTGAGCACAAAGTACATCTACCGTAAATACTGTAATAGTACCCCACCCTCCTCGTACAGTCGCGTAGTCGCAAAAGTTTTTTAGTATTTCATTTTTTCCAAAGCGCCCGTACTTGCAAAAAATGCGTCTTTGGTATCAAAAAATAGCCCTGAATTTCAGCTATTTTTTGATACCTACGCGCGCATTGTAGCATAAACCAGTGTCGAGAAAAACTCGTTCAAAGCTAGACTACGCAACACTCCGCACCGTCATTATGCGGGTGGGGTCCAATTACAGTATTTACGGTAATTATTTGACAAATACTTATTTGCAATTTAAAACTCACTGCAAATGAATCAACTTCGGGTCTGGCGGCACATACGAATCTTGACCTTTCGGCATGTTAACTCTGAAAGTTTTCCTTGAGATTTGTAGGCTCAAAAGGGAAATGCTCCAGCTCGCCATCGCCGATCACCATGGCATCTTTATTTATTTAAATATAGAAGGGGAAATGAAAAGAACGAAAATATTAGGTTGTCCGAAATGAAAATACCCTTTTACTGGAAAACAAATTTATCTCCACTAAAAAGAAAACAATACGCTTTAATCCAAAAGATACTCTCCGTTGTTGGCAATAGCCTTTCTCCATTTTTCTTTCAAATATCGGATCCCTTTGCTGAAGAAATCCTGAGGCTGCGAGTCGAAGTATTGGACTACCCAAATTCGGACTTCGTTGTGGTCCTTGAAGTGTCTATCGGCGAGGAAGTGCTGTATAAATCGATTACCACTTATTACCCTCGGAGGGTGCCTGGTCTGGACTATACGGCGGATGCGGGAGACATCCCCAACCCTGAGGCTCCGAGTCGCTGAAGTCGGATCCCTTTGCTGAAGAAATCCTGCGAAGCTGTTCACTACACTGAAAAAATTGCAATCGAAGTTGAGGGTATTTTCATTCCGAATGCCCTAATATATTAGTTTCCTATTAGTTTTGTTAAAATCAAAAAAAGCAAAAAAATCGAGAGGCGAAGACTTGAACCCGAAAAATAGATTTACTGCGGTAACCCATCGCGAAAACGGCAGTGGTTACGTCTAGGAAAAAAGCCAAAAACGAAGTCACAGCGTGACCTGCATGAAAGAAAGACCATATTATCTGTTTGGTGGAATTCCCGTCGTCTTATACACTTTGAGGTTCTACCTTCTTGTCAAACAGTCACCTCAGATCTATATGTGCAACAGTTGGAACGAGTAGACCAGACTCTCAAGAATCAAGGTCTAAACACAAGATAACTGCGATAAACACTTCAAGGACCACAACGAAGTCCGAATTTGGGTAGTCCAATACTTCGACTCGCAGCCTCAGGATTTCTTCAGCAAAGGGATCCGATATTTGAAAGAAAAATGGAGAAAGACTATTGCCAACAACGGAGAGTATCTTTTGGATTAAAGTGTATTGTTTTCTTTTTATGGAGATAAATTTGTTTTTCAGTAAAAGGGTATTTTCATTTCGGACAACCTAATATTTTCGTTCTTTTCATTTCCCCTTCTATATTTGAATAAATAAAGATGCCAGACGCCCAAGGCCACTTTGGGCGTCTGGTGATCGGCGGTGGCAATCGTCAGATCTTCCCTTGTCAGAGCCCTTTACACAAACCTTCGTTGATTGTTGAGAGCGACTCGGGTCCTCATTGTGCTCACGTGTTTCTGATCCTGAATATTCAAATGAACCCAAAAGAAAAACGATTTCAAAAACATGTTTTTTCTAGAAGAATTGCTGTTGTTTAAACCTAGAAGCTTATGAAAAGTTGTTTCAAAGTCCGTGAACCACTTGAGACTTATTTTGAGACGCTTTTTGAGAGTTATTCTCTCAAAAAGCGCTTATGTATTGGATATTAAGCTTAAATACAATAAAATGAAGTTTATTGTCATTCCCGCATTTTCCTTTTCACTCACCTTAATACAAGCACTTCACCTTAATACAAGCACTCCACGCGTACATGAAGGCGGCAAAAACGAACGGGAAAACGTCGAAAATGATGAGAAGAATGACGGTGTAAGCGGGGAAAAGCGAATTCTTGATGATCGGCATGCAGGCTCTCTGAAATTGGAGATTTCAAATTGGATATTTCAGAGAAATTTCAATTTCCACTTACAGCAGCTCGGAATTTCACGTAGATTGGATCCGGATTCCATTGACAATAAAATGAAGATTTGATTTCGTTCAATTGATATTCATCACGGGGGTAACCGGTGATGAATAAACGATCGACCATCTGCGATAAAATTTGAATGCGGCTATGATTGGGCATAAAGATATTCGGCTATGATTGGGCATAAAGATTTGGGATACTGTAAGAGCTTATCTCAGTATCAGCCAATCCTCAGAATTGGTTTATTCAATCAGCTTCTATTTTATATCATTCGAAAGCTCCAAATGTCTTCTTATTTGTCCTATTCCCATCATTTTTTCTTACCCCAGGAAATCTTGAAGCACCGAAGAGAAGTGGATGAAGAAGGTAGAAGAATTGAGCGAAGAACCAAATGAGACACGCCAAGATGACCGCCTGAAAAACAAATTTCAGAAGCACTGACAAGGAGCTCTGCCTAGGGAAAGGCACTAGATCAAGGTGACCTTTTAATATGAGAGCCACGGGGCTTTATAGAATTGGCTATGCTGATTCTGAATATGCTTTTACTTTTTCCAAAGTAGATCTGTAACGCGAGATATCTGGTATCAAAGTTTAGGCCGATTTTCGGAGTTCTTATAAGCTTTTTCTCTCTTCTCTTTAAAAAAGAGGGCTATTGTCACGGTGAATAGTGTGCTTCCCTCTAGATTTTTTTTGCCCGGGTTCGAGTTCGCTCCCAGTATACTCTTATTGCTTTTTTTTTGAGAAAATGATTAGAAAATTTTTATTGAATTGAATTCCATTAGTTTGTGGAATTCAATCCAATTCTATTCCGCTTATTGAATTTCACTATTTTTGCATAAGCACTCTGTGAAATCGTGAACAATGTTCACATTTATGTTCCTAAATCATTTCTAAACATTCTTCCGTTAATCAAAGTCAACATAAATCAATGCTGATGCCATAAACATTTTCGAAGAGCATACCGGGGACGAACTTGAACCCGGGCAAAAAATTCTGGAGGCGAGCACACTATTCACCGTGACAATAGCCCTCTTTTTTAAAGAGAAGAGAGAAAAAGCTTATAAGAACTCCGAAAATCGGCCTAAACTTTGATACTAGATATCTCACGTTACAAAGCTCCTTTGGAAAAAGTGAAAGCATATTCAGAATCAGCATAACCGATTCTATAAAGCCCTGTGGCTCTCGTATAAAAAAGGCTACCTTGATCTAGTGCTTTTCCCTAGTGAGCTCTTTTCCTCAAAGTACTCCTTTTTCTACACCATTTATTTAATTCTACTCACTCGATAAACAAGCTTGAATCCATTTCCATCGACGAAACCACAATGAACAAAAGTGAGAATTGGAGTCAATAGGATGGCGATCAACAGATTTCCCAAGAATAACCACCAGACTTTTGAGTGAACCTGAATAAAAGTAGAATTTGAGTGCACTGAAAAGTTGAAGCACAAAGTGCTGAGGTGAAATTTGAACAGCTTTCGAATGAAGATTTCAAATTGTTAACAAACCTCGCTTAACATATATGCATCATGAGCCAAATCCTCAACAGTCATCCATTCTTTTCCATCATCCGCTGTCACATTTTCCGAGTTCCCGTACTCATCCAACATCACCGCTTTTAGTTCCTATAAAGAAATATAGAAAATTTTGATTTCGGAATTTATGCAAGTCTACTTGGCAACATGTAGAATGGATTTTTACTTCTTCAAAGTCTTACTTTAGCAATTTGATGAGTTCGATTCACATAAGTGGTCAGCTCGGAGTGGACTCCTTCGTGGATTAGCTGAAAGTTGTATTCACGACAGAATAGTCGGAAGTTTTTGGCTTGACTTTTCAAAGAGCACTGTCAGATTTGGGACCACGAAGATTGCGTCACTGTGTAAAAACGAAAATTTGCGCCGAATGGAATTGCCAGAGCCTTCGCTTTGTGTGAGTCTGATATCAAAATTTATCAAATTTATCAAAATTTATCAATTTATCAATTTAGCCTAACTTCAACCCGCCTATTGATTACCCTAAAGTTGAGCAATTCTAAAGTTTCAATAAGATTTGGATAGCTTAAAATTTGCTTTTTCTAAATCTATTTGAGTTTTTAAAAATTGATTACAAAAAAGTGTTTAATTCATGAGTTGAAGTTAGGCTGAAGGTTGAAGTTGAAATTCATGCTCCCCGTTAACTGTTTGCCTGCCGCCCTCCCGTTAAGCGATAAGATCCAAAGTTTTTTATACCTCCATTCCAATACGGTTCCTATTTGGGTCTAATACGGTTCCAATACGGTTCCAATACGGTTCTTCTTTTGAGCTAACACGTTTCCAATGCGGTTCTTTTTAGATCCAATACCTATTTTGATCGAATACGGTTCTCATACTATTCTTTTTTGATTTAATACGGTTCCAATACGGTTCTTTTTAGATCCAATACCTATTTTGATCGAATACGATTCCAGTACGGTTCCAATACGGTTCTTTTTTTGATCTAATACGTTTCCAATACGGTTCCAAATCGGTTCCTATTTTGGTCTAATACGATTCCAATACCTTCCAATACCTTCCCAATACGGTTTCAATAGGGTTCCAATACGGTAAATGTCAATTCAATTCGGCGCAATCTTCACGATCTCTCAGATTTGGCTTCTTCAGGACAAAAAAAAACGTACGGCTATCAATAATTGAAAATCTAACCCCATAAACGCAAAGCACGGTGGCGATAATGACGAGACAGGCAAGTACGCAGAAACCCAGACGACGATCGATTTTCGACTTGTACTGCTTTATGTCCTAAATGTAAATTTTAAAAAAATAAAAGAAGTTTAAGAATTTTGAAATATCTAGAGCTGTTTTTTCTTCAAAAACCTACCATTTTCTTTTTATAAGTGGACATCCTCGAATAATCAATTGGAATAATCACTGAATTTTCAAAATAAACTTCAAAACTAATCAATGTAAAAAATTGTAAGATTGTACAATTCTTGGGTCAAGAGATGTGAAAAAAAAGTGCTTGACACGAGTGGGGTTTGGCTTCAACAGAAAGAGAAGAGAGAGGTGATTGGGGGAAAGAGTTTCTTTCTTTTTTTTTTTTTTTTGAGGTAAAACCCTTGAGTTTGTGTTCCAGCTTCTTTCTCCCTTTTGCACTTCTTTTCATTTTGAAATCGGAAAAAGAACGGCTTGGGCTTGGGCTTTTGAGTGAAAAGATCGAAAAGAAAGACGAAGAAGAAAAAAAGAAAGAAAGAATGCTTGAGTTGTTTGGTCCTTCTTTTTTGGAAAGCTCAAAACACCTATCATTCACCCCATTCACTAGAGTGTGTTCCTCGCGAGTAAGTAATTACTCGAGTAAATTTGCATGAGTAATTGTCGAGTAATACGCTTTCTAAAAAGGTGCGCCTGCGGGAAAAAATATAAAAGCAATTTTTTTGCGCAGGTCTTGGGATAGGCTACTTTGGGCCAAATTTTTTGCGCAACTGGGTCATTTGCGCAACTGGGTCATTTGCGCAACTGGGTCATTTGCGCAACTGGGTCTTTTGCGCAACTGGGTCTTTTGCGCAACTGGGTCTTGCGCAACTGGGTCTTTTGCGCAACTGGCTTTGCGCAACTGGGTCTTTTGCGCAACTGGGTCTTTTGCGCAACTGGGTCTTTTGCGCAACTGGGTCTTTTGCGCAACTGGGTCTTTTGCGCAACTGGGTCTTTTGCGCAACTGGGTCTTTTGCGCAACTCGCCATGACTTTCTTCGAAGTCGGCCAATCTTTATGATTTTGGTGTCATTTTGTTACACTTATTGAGATCTACAAAATGGAACCAAAATCATAAAGATTGTGTCACTTAGAAAAAAAGTTATGGCGAGTTGCGCAAATGACCCTGTTGCGCAAATAAAATGGCGGAAATTAGCATACCCCCAGGTTTTTCCCAGCCTACCCCAAGAAACCGTAGATCGATTTGTTTATTATTTATTTTAAAAAGTAACCTTTAAAAAAAGAACATGGCTTTTCGGCCTAACTGATAGAACGGAATTTTTCGAGCTTTTGAAAATCCCGAATGAATTCGAAAGTCATATGCTGTTGAAAGTATTCTTTTTGTGAATCTAATGGATTTTGAAATGCTAAACAAATATGACTTTAGATTTAGCTAATCGTTATGTTGAGATTACGCACTGTACCATAATTTACAGACCTAAAATCGATCGTAAAACTTGATAACTGACGCTCAAAATCGATCTTTTTAAAAAAAGCAATAAAATTACGATCCGGAATCGATCGATCGATCGATTCCGGATCATTACTATTACCGGATGATTACTATTACCGGATGATTACTATTACCGGATGATTACTATTACCGGATGATTACTATTACCGGATCATTACTATCACCGGATCATTACTATTACCGGATGATTACTATCACCGGATCATTACTATTACCGGATGATTACTATTACCGGATGATTACTATTACCGGATCATTACTATTACCGGATCATTACTATTACCGGATCATTACTATCACCGGATCATTACTATTACCGGATCATTACTATTACCGGATCATTACTATTACCGGATGATTACTATCACCGGATCATTACTATTACCGGATGATTACTATTACCGGATGATTACTATTACCGGATCATTACTATTACCAGATCATTACTACTATTTTGAAAGTTCAGATAAAGATTTTAAAGTTTAATGAAAAAATTGCTGAAAGTGTCAAAGAACTGCAAGAAAATTGGGGCAGTAAAGATATGAAAAATCATTTAAATTTTGCGAGTTTAAGAATCAGAATAAACATTCTGTAAAGCTCGCTAAATAGATCGACAATATGAAATTTTTCAATGATTACAATTCTTTTTAAAGCTATTGAAAATTGTATAAGAAAATTGGTGAGACCATCGATTAGAAGAACCCGGTTTTTTCACAAAATTGAAAAGACAAAATTTGAGAAACAAATAAATTGTGGGAAAAGTGAAAAAACAAAAAAAATTCTTCTTTGGTTTTCATTTGGTCAATGGGAAAATCAAGGACAAGAAATTAGAGAAATAAAAAAAAATCGTTTCTCAACAAGAAAAATGATTTACTTATTGGCTTATTGACAATCCAAGCAGGGGAAAATCAAGGAAATTAGGACATTGGGTTAATTTAGTGAAAGAAAAAGTGGTTTATTGAACTATTGAACTATTGCATAAGTTGAATGTCACTTGATTTCATGATAAACTATTCAATTTCTCTTAGCCAGGCTTTTAAATAAGTGATCGTGCTTTGAGGATTCATAATTTTCTCTAGAGATTATATTATTCTTAACTTTTTATATAGTTTTAAAGAAGACATTTCAAGCTTTCGATTGATATAAAATAAAGCTTTTGAGTGGTGTCTCGGGTGATTATTGTGATCTTGTTTTG
Source organism: Mesorhabditis belari (assembly GCA_958450365.1). Classification (NCBI taxonomy): domain Eukaryota; kingdom Metazoa; phylum Nematoda; class Chromadorea; order Rhabditida; family Rhabditidae; genus Mesorhabditis; species Mesorhabditis belari. The sequence continues at coordinate 1,735,769 of CAUEEP010000758.1, read as the reverse complement.
TCGCTGATTCAACTGAATAAAGCATATACATTGCTGGACAATGAAATATCATATTTGAAAAACGATCGTCACTTTCGCGCGTCTGTAACTCCCCTGTCTTTACCTTATTTCTAAATATTAATATTACCATTGTATAGCCCTTGAAAAGAGCTTTCAGAAAATGTATAACACTAATAGTTTAAACTCAAAGACAAGGGAGTTACAGAAAGTGCGAAAGTGTTTTTTCAAATATGATATTTCATTGTCCAGTACTGTATATATGTCGAAGCCGTTTACGAAATTCAGCCGCTAGCGAATCATTCGTAATCGGCTAGCCGCTGACGAATGATTTGTAATCGAAATTCAGCTGCTAACGAATGATTCGTAATCGGCTAGCCGCTGACGAATGATTCGAATCGGCTAGCCGCTAGCGAATTCGTAATCGGCTAGCCGCTGACGAATGATTCGTAATCGGTTAGCCGCTGACGAATGGTTCGAATCGGCTAGCCGCTAAAGAATGATTCGTAGTCGAAATTCAGCCGCTAACAAATCATTCGTTAGCGGCTGAATTTCGTTAACGGCTACGACATATATAAAGAGAAAACACACTTAATTTGATGATAAACTATTGAATTTCTCTTAGCCAGGCTTTTAAATCAGTGATCGTGCTTTGAAGATTCATAATTTTCTTTAAAGACTATATTATTCTAAACTTTTTATATAGTTTTAAAGAAGGCATTTCAAGCTTTCGATTGATATAAAATAAAGCTTAATTGGACGATAAAATTCTAAGAAAATCTCATTTTTAAAAACCAGACTAAGTAGAATTTCTCGTTTCTTTTTTTGTAAAATTTAGACCCCAATTTTGTTTTGCTACCCTGAAATCTATTTTGTGTTTTATAATATAAAATTTTTATATTAAGATATCAGTTATCTATATTGAATACACAGATGTGAATTCAGCAAAAAATCTCAAGAAACAAACGTACAACCGTTTTCGAATAGTTCTTCGTCATTCCACCGCCCGTCAGCGTTCCATTGCTACCCTGGAATCCATTTTGTAAATTTTATATGAAGAGTTTAGTTATCTAAATTGATATGAAAAGGTTGACATATCTTATTGTTAGTAATATTAATTTTTTTTTGTCAAACACACCTTGTGGTAGCTGCGAATCGAACGCGGGCTTTCCGAGCCGTTCGATTCGGGAACTCTAAAAGGGAAAACTGAAATTTGGAAAAGGAAAACTTCTTCTCATTTTAATAATGCAAAATCTAGCTAGTATTTTGAATTTCGATCATTTACACATTTTCATTTTCCCGTCGAATTGGTGTCGGCGATGTGTTGGGATCTTTCTCGAATGAGGGATTCTCTTGTCCCTCGGACATCTCTACAATCAAATTTCGAGTTAAACCAATAATTTAGGAATGGAAATGAAGGAAAAGGGAAAAAAGGAAAAGGGGAAAAAAGGAAATGAAGCAAAATTTTAAAAATTCTGAACCCCAAGAGTTTTCTTTTCAGCCAACAATACTAGAGTGTCAAATGTCAAATCTGAATATTTTAAATGATAAATGGCCCAAAGCTAGGATCAAGTCCGATCACCAAGCTATCTACTATATATAAGCGACGTCTGTCCGTCTGTCTGTCTGTGCGCGGCCATTGGCAAAAAGGGCGGAGCTTAGCTTAGCTCAAGAAATATTGTGAAATAGGAAACGGGTTACGGTAGAAATCAACTAAATCTCCTGAATATCTTCTACAATTTGCATGATATTCAGTTGATTTCAACTGTACCCTTTTCCTATTTTGCACTATTTCTTGAAAGGAACACACCTCTAAACAATACTGCACAATCTTTTGCATTCCCAAGCTCAAGATATTCAGTATTTTCAGGCTCACTTTCAGAGTACTGTAGTAAAACTTGAAAGTATTCTTGGAATTAAAAGAAACATCTTTTTTTTAACCGATGAAAATCGAAGAAACATCTTTTTCTCAAATCAGACTTCAAGTGCTGTCGGAAAGCGGTAATTTAACGGCAACATTTGTAAAGAAAAAGTGTTACAGATGGAGCAAATTTGGATGTAAATATGGATTCATAATGTTACAGATTCATAAGATACATTCATAAGATCTTTCTACCTTAAAGTAACCTAGAACAGCTACCGTAGCCCTAAAAAACCGGGATCAAGATAAAAATAAAAGATTCCTAAGAAACCCCGATCAGGAACTAAAGGAAAATCGATGTGATGATGAGAAATATGGAAACATCGCGGGATATCGAATGTTTTTTAGGATTTTTCTCCTTTTTTTTTGATTGGAGAGCTTAAAGGCGAAGAAAATGGAGCATTCGGTGTGGAAAAAAAGGAGATCATTTTGAGAAAAGGAAACCGAGAGAAAGAAGGGGAAACTGTTTTGTGGGGAAAGAGGGGAGGTGAAGGACGATTGATCCAAACACACACACTAACACTTTGTTTTATTGCAATTGTTGGGTGATGATGAAAGATGATTTCGTGAAATAAAGCTTAGGTTCAAGTCTCAAAATGGTCTAGTAATAAGTCCAAGTATAGAAGGAGTAACGAGAAGATCAAAGATTTGTTGGTGTTGAAAATCTTTAGCAATAATAGGGTTTTTAAAGTATCCATGCTTTACAAATATTATGGTAATCAAATCGAGCCTTTGATTTACAATTGAACAATGAAATTCTTTAAGCTTTAGGAGTATGGGACATTCGATACGCGCCCCGCTCCTTTGCCATTGGCAATCCAACTTTAAGCTCAAATTTCTTAGTGTTCGGCTGTCCAATTTAAATAGTTTTTATACCAATCGATAGAGAAAGACTTGGCGCATATAATGATACCAATAATTTATAAATTGAGCAGCTCAAGACCAAGATATTTGAGCTTAAAGTTAGATTGCTAATGAGAAAATGGGTGGGGCGGGTGTCAAATAACCTTTTACCATTTACCAAGATAGGTTTCTTTGGACGAAAGTCTCCAAATCGCGTAATCGAGTTCACCTCCGAAAAAAGTCCAAAAAAAAACATTTCTTAAGATTTCAACGATTTTTATAGAAAAAATATTAGCCTTTTCTAATGGGGTGTTAGATTTTCAGTATTAAATCTAATCAGTATTAGATCTTTTATTAGAACAATAAACACTTTTTATTTAGAGCAAACCGTGGGTCAATAGGCGAATTCGTTATTTCTAAATAGCTTTTCAAAAGAAATTTCCAAAGACTTATCGGTCAACCTAATAGAATAAAGGTATATCTTGGTGTTGGGCTGTTCAATTTATAAATTATTAGTGTCATTAGATGCGCCAAGTCTTTCTCTATCGATTGGTCAGCTAAAATTTCATTTTTTAATTCAAATATTTTAAATCAGTAGACTTTCAAAGCAAAAACTTTCGATTTATTAAAATTTTCATGGAATTTTATCCATATTTACTCTCAAACGGCTTTTTTAACTTTAAATTCTTATTTTTTTACTTGACCTCAATCGATAAAAAATAGATCGCAAAAAGCTAGGTTTATAGCCAAATTTTCAGAGCAAATTGTTCAACCAATTTACCTTCTATCGAATTTTACGCAAACCTAGTTTTTGGGCTCAAATTTTCTTGGAAACGGGTCCAGATTGGTGCAAAATGATAGAAAAGCTAACCAGTTAACCTATGTTTTGCTTGAAAAAGAAGCTGTTTATTGTACAATAAACAGCTTCTTTTTGAAGAAAACCTTAGGTTAGTTGATGAGCTTTTTCATTTATAAACAGATTAAATCAAAAAAGTGTTCAAAGACCAAGCTAATAGCAAAGGCATTTCACAAGCGAAAATCGAAGACCACCGATTTGATTTCACAAACGAATTGCCTCAGTCGAGAGAAACCAAGTTTAACGATCGTGTCACTCGCCGAAAAGAGTCGAAAAAGTCGAAAAAGTCAAATGCGCACTCAAAAAAGATGTAGCGAACATTTTAGTCCGAAAACCGAAAACTTGCCTTTTCTAAAGTATCACAAAGCATTTGTAATAGAAATTTGTGATACTTTAGAGAGGCAAAATATAAATTGAAAGAGTTGAACTTGAAAGTCTAAGGATCAATGAGAAATTTAAATAAGTGATCGTGCTTTGAAGATTCATAATTTTCTTTAGAGATTATATTATTTTCACAGTTTTTTTTTTTTTTTTAGTTTTTCAAACTTTGATCAGTATTTTTGATTTTACTAACCTCTGCAGAGCTTTGAGAATTGGGTCAAGGTTCATTTTTGCCATTTAGCACAGAAAAAAAGGAGAACTTTAGTCTCTTTGTGACTAAAACCGCATATGATATTTCATTGTCCAGTAGTGTAGCTGTTACACAGAAATTCTATCAGATAACTATAAGCATTAAAATATTTTAAAATCAAAACCGCAGGCCTTTCGGTGAAATTAGATCAATTAGCTAGAGTAAAATTTGAAAAAAAACGAAAACTTTTCTGCGACAAACCTGTGAAAGTATAGCTTGTCATCTTTAATCACCGGAAACGGAAGCATTTCGATGTTTTTTTCGTCGACTTTCTTTTTTCGCATCACGGAAAATATTTTCAAATTTTTGTGGGTGTGGAAATTGAGAACTTTTTTTTTTGCATTTCGCTTTTTGCGCTTTTTTTTTGTCTTTTCTCAAATCTCCAATTGAAAATTGAAAGACGACTTCGAACACAAACGATTTTCAAAAAAAAAATTGATAAACTAGGTGTAAGGGGAAATATTTTTTGGATTTATTGAAATCCTGAATACATTTATATACTAGTCACACTTAATTTACCGTAGCCCGTCTGATCTTTTGAATACAGAGCGGAGAGTCTTTGTTTCAACTTCCAACTTTTCCAAAATTGGGGGGGTGGGACAAATGCGACCTTTTTTTGCGCACCTGGACATTTGCGCACGCAACTTAACGCTTTTCCGCAGTTTTTGCCTTTTAGCCCAAATCTGATGTGTCAGCGAGGTCTGATTTGTCGAAATTCGGAATCTACGCATACGATTCCCTTCTATGAAAACATTTTTGAAGCTCTACGGCCTTGCCTAAGGCCTTTTCCAGCAAAAAAAGGTGCGCAAATGTCCAGGTGCGCAAAAAAAAGGTCGCATTTGTCCCACTCCCTAGAAATCTCAATGATTCACCTGTAATCTTCAAATTTTTGTTTCCTATCATTATTTTTGATTTTACTAACCTTTACAGAGCTTTGAGAATTGGCTCAAGGTTTATTTTTGCCATTTAGCACAGAAAAGAAGGAGAACTTTAGTCTCTTTGTGAAGGTCATTCCGAATTGATCCGAAGATTTGATTATCAAAGGGGAAAACATCCGCATTTACAAAAGCAAAAAATGGGTATATAAAAGGTTTCTTGTAAAAAAAGAGTTCTTCAAACAAGAGCGCAACAATGAGGCTTTACACTATTATCTTTTGCATATTCGGATGCTATCTCGTGGCCGCTGATCACTCGAATCTAACAATCATACTGTAAGTTTGGTTTTTTTATTTCTCTATGTATAGGTAAATTATTTGAATTGAATACCAACCGGGATCTGGATTTTTTGGGGAAGAACGGCTTTTGTCAACATGGCGCAGTGGAAAGCGCGCCGGTCTATCGTTCATACGATCCGGTTTCGACCCCCGAATACGACTCCAATTTTACTTTTTAAAAAATCCAAAAGCACGTTGCACAACTACATTGAATTCCCTATTCAACGGCGAAAAATTCATTGCAAACGGTCCTCTGGGAGTTGAAGAATAGCGCGCACAGACAGACGGACACACAGACGACTTAGTCCCTTTATATATAGTACATACAGCGTGTCCCAAAAAGATTCATTTCGGGTGAAATTTTAAAAATATTTCCGGTGGCTCAAGGTGGTAGGTATGGTGGAAAAATGGTTTTTTTTGAGGTCGGGAAATTTTGATGTTTTTTCATGATTTTCACCATAAGATGACTCCCAATTACAAGAAATTTTTGAGGCATTACGGTCATCATCATCACCATGAGACTTTTGCCATAAAATTAAAACTTTGTACTGGTATCGTGGTGTCATATTAGAGTTAACATATAAACTAAGACTTTTAGCCAAACACTTTATTCATCTTCATTATATTGGGTTGGGGAGAATGAGTCGGCGCCGAAAATCAAAGAAATTTCTAAAACTTATAGCAGACTTTGTCAAATGATATGCGTTTGATATCCGTAGAAGGGTAACTAATTCTCTACAAAATAATATTTAAAAGAGAACTCAAACAGCGCCTCAACTCAACAAAGGATCATTTTTTCACAAAATCGATAAACTGTCATCTAGAGTAAACGGTTGGAGGGATCTTCCTGAAAATTTGGTAACTTATGTAATTGAGTGTGCTCTATCTTTTTTATATAAACACCAAAGGAGGTTTATGTGGAAGAAACTGTTCAAGCAATGAGTCGGACTTTTTGTCATTTTGATTAGCTGTGTTTGGGAATCCATAAAATCCCAAAAAAGAAAAGCTTTGTGGAATCTCTCAAAAGCCATTTTGTAAAGAAATAGTCGACCATTTTGATGAAACAAAACGTGTATTTAAAGAAGGTTTTATGGGTGCAAAAAGTTTCTTTAAATTTCGGCGCCGACTCATTCTCCCCAACCCAATATGATAATCTGTCATACATAAGAGATTTTCAACTCGCCTTTTTTTTAAAGAAGTATCCCGTTTTTCCAAGAAAACGCTGATCAATAAAATGTATGATTTAAATTTGTAGTGGGGGCTTCTTTCCTCTCATTGCGTTTTCAGTGTGGAATAATTCTCACAAATGCATTTAAAAATTAACCCCCCCTCAAAATTTTTTCTCCTTGTTGGGGGGCTTCCGTTTTTTTTTTTTTTGTTTTGTGGCTGTTGTGGTGGTCTTTTTTTCGCTGCTTTGGTTTTCTCATTTTTTTTTTGATTTTTGGTTTTTGCTTTTGGCTAGTTATCCTAATAGTGTTTATTATGCACCACGATGTCAGTAAAAAGTTTTCATTTTATGGCAAAAGTTTTATGGTGGTGCATGTAAATTGCATGCACCTAGCTTAGCCTATTCAAAATTGGTTACCATAGTGGCTCAAAAATTTCATCTATTGGATGCCATGATATGGTGAAAATCATAAAAAACATCAACATCAACATTTTTCGACCTCAAAAAATCATTTTTGCACCATACCACCTTGAGCCAAATATTTTTAAAATTTGGCCCGAAGCGGATTTTTTTTTTGGGACACCCTGTAAATGATTTCTAGATGCCCGGACGGCTACCGTCATTTTCGACAAACTGACATTTGTTTTAAGGTGAGTACTGGAGACAGGAAGTAACGGTTTCAAAAAAAAAGAACTTGATTTGTGCTCCAATTGATTTCAGAATGTTGAAAAATTTTGTTGATGCTGAATGCAGAGAGAATCATTTGAATTTCCAGAAAATAGATCCTTTTTCGTAGTCATGCTGACTGCTGTGCTGTGCTGTGCACCGAATCGAATACAGTGTGTCCAATCAAAAAAACAACGTTTTTAAACCGGAATTCCTCAGAATTTCCGGTCGCTAGAGGTGTGGTGTCATAGTGAATGATTTGTGCTCTAAAATTTTTCATATTTTTTCACAAAATCACCATGTCTCGATAGGGAGTATCATGAGATTATGGGTGCCACTATAGTCACCACCATGTTACCATCAACAGAGCAAAATTTACACCATAGAGTGAAGACTTTCTACTGATACCTGTTTCGTGTCACATTAGAGCTAACATATAAAACTAAGATTTCTAACCAAATCCTTTTTTGAGCAGCATTTCCTTGAAAAAATTAGGCACCTCGCTAAAGGCGGCAGAGAACCTTATGTACGAGAGATTATCAATGATTTAGATGTATATGTCGTAGCCGATTATGAATGAGTAGATCTAGGCGCGTCCAACCATCAAGTGCTTGGTATCATTCAACGCAGAATCATTGATAATTATATTAAATTTTTTTAAATTAGAAAGATTGGATAAAAAGAAAGAAAATTACGAGGCTTCAAAGTTTTCTCACAAACAAACAGTTTTTTTGGCTCTAATTTTTTTTCTTTTTATCAAATCTTGCTAATTAAAAAAATTTAACATAATTATCAATGATTCTGCGTTGAATGATACCAAATACTTGATGGTTGGACGGGCCTAGACCCACTCATTCATAACCAGCTAAAATTCATAACCAGCTAAAATTCATAATCGACTACGGGGGTCCCGATTTTGAATGAAACGTTGTAGCGCCCGCAATTTTTAACCTAAACTCACAAATTTGGTACCAATCGACGCAGAATTTAATTCGCTACGAAATGATATAATATTGTTCTTATACCCCATACATTAAAGGGTCGCTCTACTAGAAAGGTTTGCCAAAAAATTTCATTCATAATCGGCTACGCACATATAAACTGTTTGGTTAGAAATCTTAGTTTTATATGTTAGCTCTAATGTGACACGAAGGTATCAGTAGAAAGTCTTCACTCTATGGTGTAAATTTTGCTCTGTTGATGGTAACATGGTGGTGACTATAGTGGCACCCATAATCTCATGATACTCCCTATCGAGACATGGTGATTTTGTGAAAAAATATGAAAAATTTTAGAGCACAAATCATTCACTATGACACCACACCTCTAGCGACCGGAAATTCTGAGGAATTCCGGTTTAAAAACGTTGTTTTTTTGATTGGACACACTGTATTCGATTCGGTGCACAGCACAGCACAGCACAGCACAGCACAGCACAGCACAGCACAGCAGTCAGCATGACTACGCCTGTCTGCTAGACATACGATTCGAGAGACTTTTTGAATCTCTCGAATCGATCAGTTCGGCCATATAACGGGGAAATTTTATTCTAGAAACGTTGGAGAGACAGAAAAAGTGCATGTAAATTGCATGCACCTAGCTTAGCCTATTCAAAATTGAGATTTTGCAAACATTTGCAGGGTTTTTGGGGTGCTAAAAATCGTTGTTCACTTCAATTCGCTTTGTGAAAATCTCGAATTAAACCAAATCAATTCATTTTGCATTTTTTTACGAATCAAATAGAATCGCATCTAATTGGAGCTGACTCGATTTGACTTTTGATTTGACATTCGTGTCTCCTGCCTGCTTGCGGTTATCCCATTAACGGTCACAATGTGAGAGAATTTCAGCTCGTTCGAGCCGACGCCGACGTGAGCGCTTTAGAGGCTCGCCGGGCGTGCATCCGATCGCACGATGGGGTGCTCAGCTCGGTGCACGGGTTGGCGGAAAACGATTTTGTGCTTGGTCTGAGAAAATCGGTCTGGGAAACTTGATCGAGATTTATTCAGAATTGGCACGAGAGATGGGGATTGATAGCTTCTGGCTTGGGGGATACGTTGATGTAAGTGCAATAGAGCTGCTGCGGTTTTCTTTATTTCTCTTGCTTTTTGTTAAAAAACACTGATAGCAACAAAAATTTTACTTGATTTTTGGTCATTTTCTTGACTTTGCTACGGCGCTACAGGGATTTTTACTTAATCCAATCGATCTTTTAGATGATTATCTTCGAGGGTATCCGACAAAATGCAAAAATTTCACACATTTTTTGTAGGCAAAAGTCGGTGGCTGGAAATGGTATGACGATAGCCAGAATGACTTCGAGAATAATTGGACTGATCAACCACGGAATGGCACTGAGAAGGCGTATCTTTATGTGAGTTTCAAATAGAGATTTTTCAATGATTTGCATTGATTGCAATGATTGATAGATTTGATTGATTGATGATTTGATTGATAGATTGAGTTTGGGGTGCGACCCGCTTTAACCTTATCGTCGAGGAAGATTTTGCTTCAGAATAGCCGAATTGCACAAAAAGGTTAAAAGGGTTTCCCCAAAGCGCTTACAACATAACAAGAACGCGCAGCATCCAACACAAGATTAATACTCGTCGGTGGCGACACAAATGTTAGTAAGCTCTTTCTACAATGTTAAACCAGTTATCTAAACAGGATTTAAAACCTGAAGGGTAGCATAAAGTAAGTTGAATTTATCATTTCACTGTTTATTAGTACAGAACCAGAATGCAACAATACCCATTACAAAAACAGCATGCGCATCAATAGAAACAACAACGTCCCCCAGGAAAGAAGGCAAAAAAACGCAGGCCAAAAAAAATCATTTCGGGAAGGGAAAAAAAAAGACGAAAAATGCGACGCGAATAATTGCAAAATAGGAACGCAAATAGGAAGGAAACGGATGCGACCATTGATAAACTTTAATTGATAGATGCTTTCCGGAAAAGCGGCTTCTTTCTTCGGCGATTGGGCAATCGGTGATGATCGAGCGAGGCTACCAGCTTTTCTGTGCCGTACCCCATCAATGACCAAACTATTTCAAGTCTCAATTGTGTACAATCATTAAAAAGTAAATTGAGTTCAGAAAAAAATGAAATCATAAAGTTGTTTGTATGCGATTTACGGAATAAATAACTGCAATGTAAAAAGAACAAAAAAAATGGATTTAAGCCTCCACTCTTTCAACTCACATTTCAACAAAGACCTCTTTTGATCGATTTTGCATCGTTTAGTTCTATTTTCTGCATTTTCTTTTTGGCCTCATTCCAATAGCTATAAAAAACGTGGAACACAACTGCGCAAAATTATTGCAGTCAACAATTGCCAAATTTTATTTTTCGACAAGGCCTGGAAAATGCCTGAAGTTCCCTTAACATTAGATTAGCATTTAATTTTAATTTCATTTAGTTTTAAACGGACGTCCGGATCCGATTTGAACGTTAGTTCGTAAACGGACGTAGCATATACCGTATTCTCTCTAATAGTAGTGCACCCCGGCGAGCCGAGTTGGCGACGATTTTACGGTTTCCAAGCTTTTGCAGAAACTCAACACTCAAATCCTCTCACTAGATCTCATCGTCAGCTACATTTTCCAACCCCACATCGATAGGTTCTGATAAGCGGTTCTCGAGATTTTGAGACGACAATGTAGGCGGCGCTCAGGGTGCACTACTATTAGAGAAAATACGGTACTTGGCCCGCTGGCCGACCGGTTAAGGGTTTTGTCTCTTAAGCGGATGGTCGAGGGTTCCAATCACGCTGGCAAGATAAGGCAACATCACAAGATCACTTTAACAGCCAACTAGATCTTATCGTCAGCTACATTTTCTGACCCCACTTCCATCTCAATTCTATTGATTCAATGCATATACCGTATTCTCTCTAATAGTAGTGCACCCCGGCGAGCCGAGTTGGCGAAGATTTTACGGTTTTCAAGCTTTTGCAGAAGCTCAACACTCAAATCCTCTCACTAGATCTCATCGTCAGCTACATTTTCCAACCCCACATTGATAGGTTCTGATAAGCGGTTCTCGAGATTTCGACCAATTTAGGCGACGCTCAGGGTGCACTACTGTTAGAGAAAATACGGTATACTTTATTGATGAAATAAAGTGATCCAATGAATCACAGAGTAGAATAATGAAATTTAAGAAATCATACAGGACAATAAATGATAATAATGATAATAAAAATGCAGAAAAACAAGAAAAAGACTTTCAAGAATATACAGAACAAATTATAAATAACAGTCCTAAAATAAAGTTGACAAATTGAGGCTAGAAATAGCTGTCTTAAAACTAGAAACGGAAGTGCATTTTCTTAAATGATTTAGAAGCTAATTTCAACAGTTTACGATTCGGCTGTACGATCTTGTCTACTACTCACTTCAAAAGAGCAGCCCCAAAGACGGGCTCCATTGAGCAATGTGAATAGCCAATGACCGTCTACAACGCGATCTGTATCGCTCCATAAATTCGAATAAAAATATTATGGTAAATATAATTTATAAACACACAAACATAAACGCCGCTTAACAAAAAGCGTGCAAATGTTGCTCGCTAAAACGGCGAATTCGATGAATGATATGATCGAGATTCCACAGAGAATGCCGAGGAGCTCGCCCATGTTGTCGAGAAAGATGTTGAACTGAAAAAATTTCGACTCATTCGATAAACAGCATAAGTTTTATGGAATTGTGGTAAAAGTATTGTGTTTGTGAGTCTTTTTTTGTGGTAATCGCTTGTAATATAGCTCACCGGCTTCACATAGATTAGGCAGGTTAATTTCTCGAAGTTTACCTGAAAAGTTATCGATTTCAGAGGGCTCACACCTCGATTTTGACCGTAGCCATGAAAGCGGCTTGGCATTGTTGCTCTCTGCTTGCGATTATTTAGATTTCTTTTATTCATAACTCTTAATTCATAGATCTGAATTCATAGTTTATTGAATGGCTTTCAAAGTCCGTTATCTATTTAGATTTTTCAACAAATTCTTCATCTTTTGCATCTTAAGCTAAGCTAAGCTAAGCGGGCTTGCGAATGAATCGAATGAGTCGAATGAATCGAATGAATCGAATGAATCGAATGAATCGAATGAATCGAATGAATCGAATGAATCGAATGAATCGAATGGATCTAATGAATCGAATGGATCTAATGAATCGAATGGATCTAATGAATCGAATGGATCTAATGAATCGAATGAATCTCCCGAATGAATTCGGAAGTCATATGCTGTTGAAAGTTGTTCTTAGTGCTCTTTTTCATTGTGAATCTGATGGATTTTGAAATGACTATAATGAAATGGCAAGTATGACTATATAGCGATAACCCTGTGACTATTCTTTCATTGAAAAGTCTTTTCAACACTTTACTAGAGTTTTTCCAACAGAGAAAAATCGGGGTTCGTCCCTTTGTGATGAGTTTTATCCTTTGCCAGCATACGATTCGAATTCCTGTTCACGCGCCGTTCAAGGTAAACACAACATAATTTTTCATTTTTTTCCGCCCTTCCCTTCCACTCAAGCAATCATTTTTTGTACTATTTTACGACTCGAAGCGAGCCTAATAAAAATTTTGACTGAAACAGATAAAAGAGAAAGGGAGAAAAGCCCGTCAATCATTGATGAGGAATTTGAAATGACAGATTACCTTAAAAAATTAGTAATTTCTTTTTTGTTTACTTGAAGGGAAAGACTTTTAAAGACTTTACAAATTTCACGTTTGTTTGTTCGCTTGTCGTTAGTTTATTATAATTCAAAAATGCAGTCAAAATAGATGAACAGGGCCAGTCTTCAATGAACAGGGCCAACTCTTCAATGAACAGAACAACTCTTCAATGGCTTGATGGAATCTGGAAAGCAGAAAATTTTTTAAAGTGTGACAAAGACCGTAATCTGTAAACATATAAGGATTAGGTGATGCAATGGGAATGTTTGTGTGCTTCAAATTGGTTACTGTATAGTTCCTTTATAGTTTTTATTTGGTTACCGTATAGTTCCTATTTAGTTCCTATTTGGCTCCTATTGTTGCATTTCTTTTCCAGTTCAAGACTAATGGTATGAATATTCTGGCTGGATTACGGTAACCGCAAGATCGTTTAGAAGTTGATGAGCCAGAACAAAATCGGTTCTTATCAAAAACAATTTCGGAAGCGATTTCGGAATCGGAATTCATAGCATTCAAAATGAGCACAAAGTGAACCACGTACTAAGATCGGAGAAAGAAAAGAAAAGAAAAGAAAAGAAAAGAGGTTGAACAGGAGGTTGAACAACAACAACAATGAGGTTGAACATTCAGAAGATTTCATTTCTCGAATTTCATGGCAATAAAAAATTGAAGCGAGAAGACAAAAGGTGATAAGAAGCCGGTAAAAGCCGTGTTTCTTTCTTTTTTTCCAAAAATTCCCCTACTACAACTCATTTTTTCTCTGTTTTTTTAGCTGATCCAGATTAGAAACACGTGTTTTTAGAGTTTAAAACTATAAAAATAACTTTTCTATAAAACTTTGCAGATTTGCCGATTGATCTTTGTGATTATTTAAATCTTCAATTTTGGGCGTCACTGAATGGCCGACGGTGGGCCGTCTAAACGCGAGAGAGCTTTTCAGCTCATCTCTTTCGGTGTTTTCATTCTCGGTTCTGTCATTGGAGTCACCGGAATCGTTTTGGCAATCGTTTTTGGGACAAAATGTTTGAAAAGCTCAGAAATTTGCTAGAGAAAAGGTGTTTTCAGCGTGTGATTGCAAGACCACGCCAACGATTTCCCCAGAAAATGGAGTTTGCAACACGAAATTGTTCAGGTGATGCAATGGGAATGTTTGTGTGCTTCAAATTGTTTAATTTCTTTTCCTTTTCTTTTCAAGACTTCAAGCTGGTCTAATCTTGCTCCTGTAATCAAATGTGTAAAGTAATCATGTTAAATCATGTTAAAATTGAAATCTGTATTTGCACAACCTCTGGCATATTTCTATATTTTCTTGCGAGTTCTCGTTTTTAAATCGAGTGACTTAGTGTGCTGAAAAACGCGTGTTTGTAGCAACACAAAGTACTCAAATCGCTACGTTTAACTGAATAGTTGAATAGTTTTTTGAAGGTCTGCTTTGTGTCTGAACTAGATCATTCACTCAAATGAAAAAAAGATGTTAATTAGTCCAGTTTTATATGAAAACAGTTCAGTTCAGCTAATCATTCAACTCTTCTAATTTTCAGCATTCGAAGTCCGGTTAAAGTCCCGTGGAATGATGATCTGTTAAATAGAGAAAGTCCACTCTTTCAACAACGAAGTCAAGAAGTGATTGCTTCGGTGAGACTTCCACTTTAGCAACTTAGCTTGTTAGATAACTACCGTAAATACTGTAATAGTACCCCACCCCCGTAATGACGGTGTGGAGTGTTGCGTTGTCTAGCTTTGGACGAGCTTTTCTCGGCACTGGTTTAAGCTACAATGCGCGCTTTGGTATCAAAAAATAGGCCTGAATTTCAGCTTTTTTTTGATACCAAAGACGCATTTTTTGAAAGTACGGGCGCTTTGAAAAAAATGAAATACTAAAAAACTTTTGCGACTACGCGACTGTACGAGGGTGGTGGGGTACTTTTACAGTATTTACGGTAGGTTTCTCTTCCACTTCATGTCAAAAATTCAAATCAAACTAATTTTCCTATATCCTGTACTGTTTTTTTGATGCTCAATCTCAGATGATGAACACTTTGTCACCGCAAATGCTTGAAATGTTTTTTGATCGAGCTGATGATGACGATAATTCTCTCAACTACAAGATTGATGTCAATTTGTTTGAGTGAGAAATGGAGCTTGATAAAAATAAAGCTATACAAATCTTAAGCATTTTTATAGTCTAACAAATTTAGAAAAGATTCCTCTTCCGATCAAATCACTTATGTTTATGCAGTTGGAGCTGTAAGTGGAGTAACTTCATTGGATTCGATGCCCGATCCACCAGAAATCTCGAAAACTTTGCAAAATTCTACGATTATCACGGGAGATGTTAATGTTAATAGTAAGTTATAGTAAGTTATAGTAAGTTATAGTAAGTTATAGTAAGTTATAGTAAATTATAGTAAATTATAGTAAATTATAGTAAATTATAGTAAATTATAGTAAATTATAGTAAATTATAGTAAATTATAGTAAATTATAGTAAATTATAGTAAATTATAGTAAGTTATAGTAAGTTATAGTAAGTTATAGTAAATTATAGTAAATTATAGTAAATTATAGTAAATTATAGTAAATTATAGTAAATTATAGTAAATTATAGTAAATTATAGTAAATTATAGTAAATTATAGTAAATTATAGTAAGTTATAGTAAGTTATAGTAAGTTATAGTAAATTATAGTAAATTATAGTAAATTATAGTAAATTATAGTAAAATAGCCAGTTAGTAAGTTAATAGTCTTCAAAAGTTCTCTTTAAAAGACTTTTCGTAGTCTTTGTCATCTTACAAACGCACTCTCTGGCACACTCAATTTTTCTCGTTTTCCTCCTAGAAAACCTCACAAAAAATGATGAGATTAGTGTACTAGAAAGCATATGTTTACAAGAAAGAGCACAAAGTTTGCTCCAGTTCTTGGTTTACTGTTTACAATCTAAAATTTAGACAACACAATGCAATTTTGCAAAATTCCGGACTTACCTCAAACTACGACCAGCTCAAGCACTAGCCCAGCATGGACACAAAGCCAAACCACAGCTTTTCCTTCAACTGATCAACAATCCACTTCTTGCAATTGCCCATCTTGCCCACCAGCTACCACGTGTCCGATTGTCACTTGCCCAACGGTTTTGACAACTGATTGCCCGCTAGTTACTTGTCCAACAACTACGACTTGTCCAGAGATCTCTTGCCAAACTACTTCACTTCCAACAACACCGTTAAGCTGTCCAACTTGTCCGACAACGACTTGCCCCGAAACAACTTGCCCGAGCCTAACCTGCCCACAGATCACTTGCCCAACCACTTTCGCAACTGATTGCCCACAAGTCACTTGCCCAACTGCAACAGCTTGCCCTTCAACTAATTGTCCGGCATGCTCGACATCTTTGCCGACAGATTGCCCACAAGTCACTTGTCCAACTGTTACAACAACTACAACAACTTGCCCAACTTTTGTGCCGACAGATTGTCCTACTACAACTGCACCAACTTCCCCGTCAACCACTTGCCCAACTGTTACGTGCCCGATTTCGTTTACAACCGATTGCCCGCAGATCACTTGCCCTACAACAACATCATCAACTAATTGCCCAACTTCCGCTCAAACTTGTCCCACTCTAACATGCCCAACGATCACTACTACGATTTGCCCGGAGCCAACTTGCCCCACTCCCACAAATTCAACGAATCCGTCTTGTCCCACGGTCACTTGCCCGAGTTTATTGGCGACAAGTTGCCCGGAAGTCACTTGTCCAACAATGACTTGTCCAATAATGACTTGTCCGACCCTGACTTGCCCAACGGTCACTTCAACGGTAGGGCTTTGAATTTAAACCATGGAGCAACTGTTTGTTAAAACTATTGAAATTTTCAGGTCTGTCCACAAGCCACTTGCCCAACGAGTGACACAACAGAAACTACAGTCTGTCCCACTCTCACTTGCCCGACGGACACGACAGGGAATTCAAGCTGCCCACCATGCCCGACCATGGCAATGACTACAACCATGTGCCCAGCAACAGTTTGCCCGACGACAACTGTGACCAGCCCGACTTGTCCACCGTGCTCCAGCCAATCGACAATGATACCGACAAGCACTACTTCCACAACCACAACCGCAACAACCACAATTTCGTCTGCTTCAACCACTCTTCCGCCTTGTTTACTGGATGTCGACATCGTGTTCGCTTATGAGCAGTCTTGGCCCCAAGCACAGTCCTTGGTAAGCGGCGGGTTTTTCCTAGATTAGACTTTCTTTAGCATTGATATTTTTGGATGTCTTTTAGTTCATTCGAAAGCTCTTGAGATTCTCTATTTTTTGAGCTGGTTATGTCAATCCGACAGATTTGAAGCAAGTTAGAAGCGTTTATAGTTTACGCTTGTAGTTTGTAGTGCCCATGTCTAGTCAGTCCGAAGCCAGGTGAGCTTCCAGGTTTACAGGCTCAAGCGTCTGGTTCAAAGGTTCAGCCTCTGTGTACAATTCCAACCAGATTCCAGGAACTGTCGAGGCCAAGGCTTGATTGTAAGCCATGCCCAGTAAAGCCGACCAGGAGCTTGGTCCAAAAAAAGTTACCTTTGAAACTACAGATTTTGGATTTGTCACCATTTCGACTTTAGCCCATCTTCCAATTCGCCATCAACGGCCTCTTTGATTATCCAGGTGCACCATACAATATGGGCGGTGTGACAAGAATGGCTCCGGTTTGTTGGAAGTTATAGTTATACGTAGAATTCTCCAAATTCTAGATTCCTTATCCGCGCAACGAGAAAGTCTCGACATTAGATGAGAACTATCCCTTTGATTTATTGAAAGCTTTCATGATCGAGACGAACACGACGATTTGGCAAGGAACACCCGGAAGTCCCTATTTACCTGAGTAGGTAGAATCTTTAAGCCAGCATAGCCAAATTACCGTAACTTATCGGAGCCAAGTTACAGTAACCTATCAAATCACCGGCAAGTACCATAAATCATTAGCTTTGACTTGTAAACCTCAATCGGATTAGCTCTTTAAAGCGTGACCAAACTACCGTACACAATAATTCGATTCTACAATAGCCCAAGTTGTTGGTATCTCGATTACTTTAAGAATAACTAACTTACAGGGCCAATAGGTACCGTAATCCTTGCTCGTAATTTGACTTAAAAGTTTTTTCATAAGCTCATAATTGTCTCAAAATTCAGCACTTTCTACGCAGCCGACCAGCTTTTTCTTCCCTTCAAACCGGATCGGCAGCGTCTCCTATTTCTATTTGGAAAAGAGTACGTCAGAACTTTTAACACATTTGCAACGAAGCCATTTTTAACTTGATTGACTTTTGGACGAAAAAATGTTGGAAAAAAACCCAAAATTTGTATAATAGGGTTTTCGGGGTGTTGATTCCAGATTTTGCATTAATTTTCACACTTTATTTAGCTAAAAATCTGCAATTGCCTTCTTTGGTGTCAAAAACAAAAATCCCTTCTTTTTGAGTAAAAAACGAAAGGCGCAATTGAGTCTTTTTCGGATCTGGGGTCCTGTGATCACTATTCTGCAAGGAAAAACTAGCATTTGCCGAATAAAAGCGAATTTACTCGGTCGGTTTAATTACCCAAGTCGACCGAACTCATACCCGGGGGCTCTGTGCCAGACGCCGCTTTTTCCGACGAGCAACACGAAAAGAACGCACAGCGTGGGCACAAAAAAGGGGAGTGTTCGCACTAAAAAATTCACAGCTCTTTTCAAATTGAATATTTTTACGCCCTCTTTTCAGATATTGAAACTAGAAACATTCTTCAACATTTTAAGACTAAAATCAACTTAATTGACCCAATAGAAACTTTTATCAAGGCTTTTAAAAATCGGTAACTCTGTTATTTGGATTTAAAAATTGATTTGAAAGTCAAAAATTTAAAATTTAACCTTTTCATTTGATAAATCTATTTTTTTTTTTTGCAGAAAAGTAGTTAAATTCATCAATTTTCCACTTCAATTAGATGTGCGGTAAACAAAATTCTATTTGAAGAATCTAAAAAGTCATTAGAAAGCTAATTTAGAAAGCTAATTAGAAAGATTCGTCAATTTCCAAATTAAGCTCATTTCTATATGAAAATGTTGAAGAAATATATGTAAATTTAATCTCTAAAAGTAAAAATATCGTTTTTAAAAAAAAAAATCGCTGGGGCTACTGGGGTCGCTACTTTATCACACCAACACTTTGCTTTTTCTCTCCCTCCGCCGCGTCTCCCTTCCTGGGAGCTTTTGGTGGGGGAAGTGACGTGAGGGGCTTCCTTGGCCACACCCCCCCCCCCCCCCGGGGGGGGGGGTCGCGGGGGGCCTCTTCCGTAGCTACCGTCCCTTTGAAGTAACTTTTTTAGTCAAGACGATGAATGGACATACTAAGCGGTGTGTACAGTGCTTTATTTTGGAAAACTAACACCGGATTAGAAGTAGTTACCCTCGAAAATCCCCGATTGCAAATTTTTGAGTCAATCGTGCTTAAAAACAAGTGCGAAATCCACGTACGACTCAGCTGTCAGTACGTTGCAGCACTAATTCCAAACCTCAAATGTATTGTAGCCAAAAACTAATGCACTTGGGTCGCACTTGGGTAATTAAACCGGATGAAATATTCAAAAATAGAGTAGCTTTCTTGCAAAACCAATTATGGATTCGAATTCCTTGACCCCGAAAACCCTTTGATGGAAATTTTCAGCTCAATTGGCCTCAAAAAAAAGTTCTAAATCGACGTACAGCCTACCGGTGGGCCGTATCGTCGCGAATGTGTTTAAAAAAAACAATTTTTTTTTTCGGCAGGGATGATACTGTCGATCGGGTTGTTCAATATGCCAATGTGATGAAAGAAGAGGGAACTTTCATCTTGACTTTATCCACTTATTTGGGTGAGTGGGTGACTCTATTTGCTATGAATAAAATCAAAATTCAGCGGATCTCAGCCGTTTGGCTTCTCCGGGTTTAGCTTTTGAGATGGAGGACCCACAAAAGCCGGGCGACACCGCACAAAGGATTGGAGAGAAACTTTGTGAGTTTCGGCTTTAAATTCGACCTTTTTTGTAGAGTAAATAGCTGTTGGCAATGGATAAGATAAGATTTAATAGAGTTTCAAGATTGAAGATTGAAACTCCCCGAATTCTCTTATCTGGAGCGCACAGCAGCTCTAGCTAACAAAATAACGTTGATATAATAAGATTTGACTGATTTGACTACAGTACTATACGTGTTCCCGCCGTTTTCTACCGTAGGCTTGACTAAGAAGCTTCGAAACTCCCCGAATTCTCTTATCTGAAGCGAAAAGATTTAATAGAGTTGTACGAAAAAGTTCTTGTCTTAACACTAGTGTTTTTGGTTTAAGCTGGCTTAAGCTTTTCAATCTTTTGCAGTTTACTTCTAACTTCGGTTAGTTGACCACAATTTATTTGTTATTTGTTCTTTTACTTCAACCCAACGGGTTACTTGCACGAATTCGATGGATTTTGAGCAAAATGGGCCAAAATTTATCTGAAACAGAAAGCAATAATGCTCTGAAAGCAATAATTTAACTGATTTAACTTCCATTTAACACTTAACAGTGAGGAAATGAATAAATTTAAACAATATGTGACAAGATTGAGAGAGGCGAAACAACAATTCAGCGAAATTAGTACTTTTCCGTCGTCGTTTCTCATTTTGAAACTATTGGGTTGGTGCATTGAAAACTGCGGAACTTTGAACTAAGATTTATTGAAAATAAAACCATGAATTCATTCAAAATAATTTCCATTATTATTGACGACTTCTGCCCATTTTACAGGCAATTTGCGGATTCCTCTTTCGTAGTAGGATTTTGGTTTCTGCGTGAGACAAGTGTGAGACTCAAAAATCGAGGACTGGAGATGTCCAGTTTGGACCCAGTTTGAGCACTTTCTTCAAAAGAAACTTATTTTGGTGTCAATAGAAAAGTTGTAGAGAATCAAAAATTGGGCTTATAGCCAAATTTCCAAAAAGATACACTTAGCAGTTTCGCTTAAAATGAAAGTTTTGTGAAAATTCGTAAATTTCGCATTTCTTGAAAACCAGTTTTTGAATCGTTCTGAAAATTTGGATATAAGCTTGATTTTTGATTCTCTACAGCTTTTCAGTGACACCAAAATGGGTTTCTTTTGAAGAAAGTGCTTAAACTGTCACATATGAGAATAGCCCGCAGTTTTCAATTCACCAACCCAATATTTAACACTGACTTAACAGTGAGGAAATGAATAAATTTAAACAATATGTAACAAGATTGAGGGAGGCGAAACAACAATTGAGCGAAATTAGTACTTTTCCGTAGTTTCTCACTTTGAAACCACTTTTGGGCGTAAATTTGTAAACTTGAATGTAAATCGCAGCGTCGGTGCTAAAGATTTGAGAATAGAGTGTGTTACAAGTATTTTCCAGTGACCATCTTCTCAAATTGCCTCTCGACGTCGGCTTCAACCAGCTCGCAAATGGTCACTTCAACAACGACGAGCTCATCTACAATTTCATCAACATCATCTGGCTCAATGAGTCCAGCAACAGCAACTGCTATGCCTTCCACTGTCACAATATCTGGCTCAACTGGTTCAACATCGGAAACAGCGCCTTCGACAACTTCTACAACCACAACAACTGCAATACAAACCCAAACGAACTCAATGACAACACCCGTTCAAACCAGCTCAATGGCGACTTCTTCAACGAAGATTACAACAACGACAATATCTTCAGAAACCCCGACAAGTCAACCTTCAACAACCACACAATGTCAATCAAAAGTGATCAACGCGGATATTGTTGTTGCATTGGAGATCAATCAACCGCAAGCGCAATCAGATGTAAGTGTGACTGTAGAAGTGAAATGAAAAGACGGTTTAAGGCTTAATTGGCCAAGATTGGGTAGACTTTGATAGTGATTTGAGCAAAATATGAAGTAACTAACCCAAAAGTTATTGGTACACTACTGGACAATGAAATATGATATTTGAAAAAAGATCGTCACTTTCGCGCGTCTGTAACTCCCGTGTCTTTGCGTTTAAACTATTGGTGTTATATATTTTCTGAAAGCTCTTTTCAAGGGCTACACAATGGTAATATTAATATTTAGAAATACGGTAAAGACAGGGGAGTTACAGACGCGATGATTTACAGATGATATTTCATTGTCCAGTAGTGTAACTCAGAGTTTTACTGACAAGGGAATGTCAACTGGGTGTGGTGGCTAAATAACATGTGCCACGGGTTATTCGACGCAGAATTCAATCTGCCGAAAATAACTTTTGACAGAGTTCTCTACAGCAGAAACGGAAAGCAGATTCGGAATCAGCGTAAAATTCTGCGTCAAATGGTCTGTGGCCCATGTCATTTGGCCACCACATCCAGTTGAAATTTCTTTGTAAATAAAGTAGTTGACAGTTAGCTTTGTAAAGCTCAAAAATAGATTCTCCTCGAATTTGTGACCCTTCAACTTTTCAACTCCACCGGAAACGCGTATCAATTTGGCAAAGCGACACGAGTTTCAGCTGTATTTTTGTAAGAACATCCTCAAAAATGAGTTCTTAGGTGGTTTATCCAAGCCTAAATCGCACGTCAGCTCTCGATGAAAATGCAAATTTTGCCAGTTTATTAGATCAACTATCGGCGATCAATGCATCAGTTTGGACTCAGCCGGCCAGAAGTTCTGATCTTGTTAGGTATATTTAAATCGTTTTTAAATTTTTCAAAAAACTTATATTTATCCTTTTAGTCAATAGCTTGTAAACGTCAGAATGTTTTCAGTGCCCTCGAATTTGCGAACCTAACCTTTACGGACAACACCCGCAACAAAGTGCTCATCGTGATCGGGAAAGAGTGAGTTTGGTGAAAATCTACTATATATAAAGGGACGTCTGTCCGTCTGTCTGTCCGTCTATCTGCCCGTCTGTCTGTCCGTCTGTCTGTCTGTCCGTCTGTCTGTCTGTGTGCGCTACTGCTCAGCCCCCAGGGGATCGTTTGCAATGATTTTTGCGCCGTTGAATAGGGAATTATATGTAGTTATGCAGCGTGGTTTTGGATTTTCTAAAAAGCACAATTCGAGTCGCACGGAGAGGTCGAACCTGGATCGTATGGACGATAGACCGGCGCGCTATTCACTGCGTCACTGTCGACAAAAGCCGTCCATCCCCAAAACGTCCAGGAAAAGCTCTCGGCTGGTTTAAAAATAAAGTCTTACAATGTTCTTACAATTTGTACAACAGGTTTTTATAGGTCTGTTTGAGTTTTTATAATAAAACTTGAGTCTTGTCCGTTATCCAGGATTTTTGAATGAGTGGCCGCGCTTTGAAGATTCATAACTTTGTCTACGAATAATATTATTGTTAATTTTTTATGTAGTTTTAAAGAGAACACTTCAGGCTTTCGATTAATATAAAATAGAGCTTGATTAGACGACAAAATTCTGAAGAAATCTTTGGGAAAGTCATTCTCAAAGTCAAGGCAAAATCCCTATGTAAATGACTGACGAAGTGTTCTTTGTGCGCGCACACAATCGCTCTCCATCTGGCATACCCCTCTGGTATAAGAAGCTTCCCTTTTTCAATCCTTAAAAGGGAAGGTTTTGACTGAGCCAGTTTCGTCGTTTTGGGCGTTACCGTGCCCAAATTTTTGGGGACAATTTTTGCCTTAAATCAGGCGATATTTTCTGCTACAAAAGCAAGATCCCGTTTAGCTTTATCACGGTAAACGATGCAAAAGGAATAGCCGATTCTCTGAAGAGCGCGCAAGCGATCACAATGATCACCGTTTCCTATATGATGAATGGCCTGCAACCCCTTGCCTCACCCCGACTCGATTTCGAATTAGACACCCTCTTTGCGCTCATGATCCCACAAGAGATCAATGATGCACTCGGTGAGCATATATTTCTAGAAAATCTTCCTTTACTACATAAAACAACAGATCCAGTAATAGAAAAATAATCCTCTGAAAAAATTTTCAGTGTCACTCTTCGGCGTTTGTGCTCAAAGCACAACAACCGGGCCAACTACTACAACGACAACTGCAACAACTGCGAGTGCCACAGCTTCAGTTTCATCAACAACAACAACAACAACAACAACAACACCTACGTTTTCTTCAAGTACAACTTCTATCACCAATACAGCATCCTCACCCCCATCAACCACTAGGTTAAATTCATCAACGTCTACAACTGTGAGTTTTTCGAGCAAATTAGGTATTAAGTAAGTTTTAGTTTTCGGACTCGACAACCACAACAACACCGCAACCGACTTTAAGGTAAAATATTATAAATGCTAATGCTAGAGCAAGTAATTTAAGGCGTCTAGGTCAAGTGTAAAACAAAATATCTATGAGAGAACTTCATCTTTAGCTATTCTTCATCGGAAGGCTCAACAGCTGAGAATACAGCTACAGTAACACCATCAACAACGGTAATTACTGTAACCACTTCACCGACCACCACAACTCCAATCCAACGAAGTATAGCCATCGTTTGGGATGTGTCGTTTAATGGAGGGAATAACAGAACGGAAGAGGTGAATATCAACTGAAATCAGTGTTAGACTCAATCAATCACCTCTTTTCAGGCAATTTTCACTTTTGTGAACGCGTTCTTGTTGAGGAATTCTTGGTGGACCGGATTGTCTTATTCGGTTATTCCATTCCCCGATACACTCAAATACCAATCACAAAATATTGACACTCAATTTAAGTGAGTTTGAAAAGAAAAATTTACACTATCCTAGTAAAGCCTTTATTTGGCTCTACTAAATTTCGGAAATTTCGTTTCGGGAAACGTTCCTTTCGGAAAAAATCATTTAGAAAATCAGTTCTAGCATTAATGGTAGCACAAGTTACTACAATAGCTTGCAACTTTAAGGCAAGGTTACGTCGATCTGGAGTGGTCGGGTTGAGACTAGGAGCTCGTGCACAATTTCCGAGTTTCGAGCATTGTTTCGAGCCGAGTTAAGCATTTGAAAACTCAGTAACAAGGGAATATTGCTAACTTATCGCGGCTTTTGACTCAGGAAATAGCCTATCTGATGTAGTTTTTCATGATGATTCCGAATCTGAAATCAGTTTTTGCCAAACGCTTCTCTATCGCGAGATATTTGGCCTACAATTTTTTGGGGCCTCTTTATGAGGGCGACGCACTGTCTTCAGTCAGTGGTGTAGTGGTTAGTGCGCACGTCTACCCTTTTAGATCCCGGAATTGGGAGATTAGCAGCAAAATTTGGGACCCAAAACAATGAACTCAATCGTGACGAACAGAAACTACTAGGAATCATTTCTGACGTTTTGCAAAATGCAGAAACAAATTCACGTTTATTGGAAGAAGATACCTACGATGAGTATTCAGAAGACAATGATCCAAATTGAGAACCACATTTACAGTTAGATAACGCCGAAGATTTTCAAGAACATTCATACGTCAACTTCTCTGATACTCAGTTTCCAATAAACAAAGTCAAGGAATGTCTTGAATCCTATCGTTCATCTCAACAAGACACTCGTTCATTAACTTGCATGACATCAAACTTTCGGTTTATCAAAAGTAACAACCAAGAAAACCACGCAAAAAAGCGGCGTACAACGCGGACAAAAACACTGTCGAAATTCCCGAAATGAAGGTTTAACGAAACGACATTCCCAAAATTTAGTAAAGCCCTTTATTTGAATCAATCGTCCTTTAGATCCTCAGCTCGTGATGTGGCAAGCTTGATGAGTCGAGAAAGGGGAGCACCTCCACCACCGAATAATGTATCCGATATTAATAGGTAATTTGAACTTTGAACAAGAACTATCCAATCTTTATTCTCTCTACTCATTTAGCGCTCTTGTCCTTCTCGAATATCAACCAACCGTCATTCGACCCACGATTTTACTCTTCTCAAGCAGTGATTCCCTAGTTTCAGATGCTCAATCAACAGCTGCAATTTTGAGAAATACATATGGATATGATATATTTGCAGGTTGAATTTTTTAAGTAACTACCATACTCTGCTTTTAGTCGGAGTCGGCTCTCAACTCGATTTTGGATCAATTCCCTCAAGTCCCTCAAATGTTTTCACAATGGATTCCCATTTGGATCCAAATACTTATCCATCCTTGGTCGACCAGATAACTGATGCGATGAATCGAGTGGATACAACCACAACCACAGTAACAACACCCACGCCTACAACTGTTTGTCCACCTGGTATTTTGTGACCACTTTCCATTATGCATAGCTATTCAGGAACTCCAATCCAGCGAAGTGTGGCTATTGTTTGGGATGTTTCTTTCAATGGGAATAACAATCGAACTGAAGAGGTTTGCTTACAATCAAAGAAAATCTTGAGTACGAGAAAGCTAACTCTATGTTCGATCATCACTTAATTCCAGGCTATTTTCACCTTTATCAACTCATTCCTTTTACGGTCAAACCCTGAATGGACAAATGTCGTTTTCTCTGTCATTCCATTCCCCGATCCTCTTGCCTATGCAACAACAAATATCGATTATGCGTTCAAGTAGGTGATTTGTAACAAGTAATCCCTTACAAAGTAAGCCAAACCATATATAGATACTTTATTCAAGAAATGTTGTAAAGTGAGGAAGTTTTTTCAAGACCCAGAGGTAGTAACACCTTAAAAAACATAGAAATTAATGGCGAACAAAGAATACAGAATCAATGAAATCCAATCAATTACCCACAAGAGAGGAGAGTTCTAGGTTATCTACTGATCTTTTTTTTAAAGGACTCAAGGCTGCGACATGCTCTTAAGTTGTTCGGTAGTAAATTTCACAATCTCACAGCTCTGATCGGAAAAGACTTAGACATAAAGTTATTTGAGAGAATCGGAATTCTCAAGAGAAATGAACCTATTTTTCAATCGACCATTAGGTTGAGTTTTGGAAAAAAATTACAAAAAAGAAGACTAGAATGTTTGCATTTAACGATTTTGAAGCATTCAATTAAATCCGTGACCGGGCGACGATGCCTAATAGTTTTAAGCTCGAAAAGATTGAGTCTATCCATGTAAACCATGTTTGCAAATCTAGGAAAGTCAATTTTTCAAAAGGCCATGTTAGTGAATCTTTGTTGGATTTTTTTCCAAGCGCAAAATATCCACTTGAGTATGTGGGGACCAGACTGTAGATGTATATTCTAGGATAGGTCTTAAGAAAGAGATAAAGCATCTACGGTAAGTTTCAATTCTAGGAAAGCAAATCGTCTTAAGGATACGGCTTCTAGCAAAAGATTCCTTGCGGCTTGCAAAAGATATGTTAGAATTTAGATCAACTCTCCGAAACGTGTTAACGTTAATGGGAGCGGAAAGAAGTCGACCACCACCGCCAAATAACATCTCTGATATTAATAGGTTACAAAATAGTTTCCACAGTATTAGACGTTACATGAATAAAATAATAATAACACTTTTTAGTGGTTTAACGCTACTCGAGTCTCGGCCAAGCGTTCCGTTACCGACGGTGCTTCTTTTTGCAAGCAGGTTAGCTTCAAGGGCTAAATGTGATAGTAAACTTATTGATTCGATTTGAATAAGTATTGAATTGAATTGAAAAAATAGAAATGAAAAAAGAAAAAATGGAAAAAGTTACATTAATACTACATATCTTTCACTCATGTAAACTATGCGACAGCCCAAATTGGCTAGCAGTTAACCCCCAGTGTTTAGCCGAGAGTTAACTGCTGGCACCTGTAAAGGTAACATTTTAGTGATGACTTGGTCAATGATGCCGAGTCAAGTGCAAACAGTCTGAAGAATGATTTTGGATATGAGATTTTTGCCGGTAAGCTTGACTCTAAGCCAGGGTTTATTCAATGATTCCAGTGGGTGTCGGTGCTGAACTCAATTTTGGAACAATTCCATCAAATCCTTCAAATGTTTTCACAATGGATTCTCATTTGGATCCAAGCACTTATCCCGATTTAGCTAAAACAATTACAAAGGCTATGATTTCGTGTATTGATGTGACGGCTACGACAAGTGCCACAACAATGATGGCTGAGACCATCACAACAACACCTCAACCGACTATTAGGTAAAATACATTGCTGGACCTAATTTTACGACTACTCCATTTTTCAGCAACTTTTGAAGCAAAATGACATTCCTTCAAAAATCATTTTTAAATTGAAATTTTAATTATATTAGATGTAAGAAGAAAGGAGAAAACCTGAGCATCAAGTTCAGATTTTGAAAAAAAAGACATTAAAAAATCGCTTCGGCAAGTGGTCATAATTTTAGGATCAGTTGAGAGATTAACTAAAAATAGCAAAACAAGTGAACTAAACTTTCAAAATAACAAACCAATAAACAATCGGGCCTCCCGAACGCTGAATTACTTGAAAAACTCTGTTGTCGCTGTCGCTGCTGGTTTCGGCGTCAAAATGTAAGAAGTAGTCGACGGAGCACAAATTGATACTGGATTGATTTCATTTTTTCGGGACGAATACCAGTTTGAACCGTCCGCTTGCAGGAAAAACCGCCCAAACCATCAATTGACCATTGACCAAACCAAACCTCCATTGAAATTTCGGCGCGAAAAATAAAGTTTATCCTTTTTCTCAAATCGTGCCAGTAATGTCGATTGCCGTCTAGTCCATTGCAATTGAATTTCTTTTCATCTGACCACACAATCTAAAACAAAAAAGGGAGTTTAAATCAAACAAGGAAACACACTTACCAAGCTCCAATCGATTCGTTGATTTTTCCCTTGTGCATTGTGATGAATGGGGCACGTCTCATACATCTCCGAAGGATGAATTTGCTCTTCTTGATCACCCTTCAAATCCTTCTTGCCGACACATTCAGATTGAGAATAGGCTTGATTTGAGGAGAAGTTAATGTCAAATTTGAGGCTTCTCGAACGATTAGTCGTTGTTTCCGCTTTGTAGT
This sequence comes from Mesorhabditis belari, assembly GCA_958450365.1. Lineage (NCBI taxonomy): Eukaryota > Metazoa > Nematoda > Chromadorea > Rhabditida > Rhabditidae > Mesorhabditis > Mesorhabditis belari. The sequence continues at coordinate 1,706,882 of CAUEEP010000758.1, read as the reverse complement.
GCCCGGCTTTCGTCTCGGATGTTTCATCCTGCCATAACCGGTTGGATCGTTGAGATAGGTACTATTCAACTGGTGTTAACGGTCGATTTTCCTGGCAACTTCTCGATAGTTGTCTCCAGTTTGATTCATCGCTTCGATAATCCTCTTTTCTTTATCGAAAAGTTGCTTCCTTTCGCCATCACTAAAATTGCGAAGATTTTTTTTGAAAACAGCATAGAAAATCATGAAAAATACAAAAGAAAGTAAAATTTCTCAACTGGTCGTAAAATTATGACCACTCGCCGGAAGTGATTTTCCAATCAACGTTTTTTTAAAATTTGAACTTCATGTTCAGGGTTTTCTCCTATCTTCTTACATCAATTATAATTATGAATACTATTTAAAATATGATTTTTGATGGGATGTCATTTTTCTTAAATAGTTGATCAAAAATGGAGTAGTCGCAAAATTATCTCCAGCAGTGTATTATAAATGCTGATGCTAGAGCAAGTAATTTAAGGCAGTCTAGGTCAAGTGTAAAACAAAATATCTATGAGAGAACTTCATCTTTAGCTATTCTTCATCGGAAGGCTCAACAGCTAAGAATACAGGAACAGTAACACCATCAACAAGTGCAGAAACGACAACAATTACCGTAACCACTTCACCGACCACCACAACTCCAATCCAACGAAGTATAGCCATCGTTTGGGATGTGTCGTTTAATGGAGGGAATAACAGAACGGAAGAGGTGAATATCAATTGAAGTCAGTATTAAACTCAATCAATCACCTCTTTTCAGGCAATTTTCACTTTTGTGAACGCGTTCTTGTTGAGGAATTCTTGGTGGACCGGGTTGTCTTATTCCGTTATTCCATTCCCCGATCCACTTCAATATACACCACAAAATATTGACACTAAATTTAAGTGAGTTTGAAAAGAAAAATTTACAATATCTTAGTAAAGACTTTATTTGAATCAATTATCCTTTAGATCGTCAGCTCGTGATGTGGCAAGCTTGATGAGTCGAGAAAGGGGAGCACCTCCAACACCGAATAATGTATCCGATATTAATAGGTAATTTGAACTTTGAACAAGAACTATCCAATCTTTATGCTTTATATTCATTTAGTGCTCTTGTCCTTCTCGAATACCAGCCAACCGTCATTCGACCCACGATTTTACTCTTCTCAAGCAGTGATTCCCTAGTTTCGGATGCTCAATCAACAGCTGCAATTTTGAGAAATACATATGGATATGACATATTTGCAGGTTGAATTTTTTAAGTAACTACCATACTCTGCTTTTAGTCGGAGTCGGCTCTCAACTCGATTTTGGATCAATTCCCTCAAGTCCCTCAAATGTTTTCACAATGGATTCCCATTTGGATCCAAATACTTATCCATCCTTGGTCGACCAGATAACTGATGCGATGAATCGAGTGGATACAACCACAACCACAGTGACAACACCCACGCCTACAACTGCTTGTCCACCTGGTATTTTCTGATCATTTTCCATTATGCATAGCTATTCAGGAACTCCAATCCAGCGAAGCGTGGCTATTGTTTGGGATGTTTCTTTCAATGGAAATAACAATCGAACTGAAGAGGTTATCTTACATTCAAAGATAATCTTGAGTACAATAAAACCAACTCTATGTTCGATCATCACTTAATTCCAGGCCATTTTCACCTTTATCAACTCCTTCCTTTTACGGTCAAACCCTGAATGGACAAATGTCGTTTTCTCTGTCATTCCATTCCCCGATCCTCTCGCATACACCCCAACAAATATCGACTATTTATTCAAGTGAGTGATTTAAGAATTAATCTAAACCGTATAAATCAACAAATTGAGATCAACTCTCCGAAACGTGTTAACGTTAATGGGAACGGAAAGGAGTCGACCACCACCGCCAAATAACATCTCTGACATTAATAGGCAAGCTTTATATACGACTTGGTAATCATTAGTGAAAGTGAATGATATGTATTACAGCAGTAAGACTCACACGCTGTGCATATGCTATCAGGATAGGATCTGGAAATATTTAGTGGTCTCACTCTACTCGAATATCAGCCGAGCGTCGTGTTGCCGACTGTACTCCTTTTTGCGAGCAGGTTTGTTCCAATCAATTAAGAAAATCTAATGTTAGGGTCAAAAGGCACAAATAGGGTTACATTAATACTACATATCTTTCACTCATTTAAACTACGCGCCAGCCCAAATTGGCTAACAGTTAACCCCCGGTGTTTAAGCCGAGAGTTAACTGCTGGCACCTGTAAAGGTAACATTTTAGTGACGACTTGGTCAATGATGCCGAGTCAAGTGCAAACAGTCTGAAGAATGATTTTGGATATGAGATTTTTGCCGGTAAGCTTGAGTTTTAGCCACGGTTTATTCAATTATTCCAGTGGGTGTCGGTGCTGAACTCAATTTTGGATCAATTCCATCAAATCCTTCAAATGTTTTCACAATGGATTCCCATTTGGATCCAAGCACTTATCCCGATTTAGCTAAAACAATTACAAAGGCTATGATTTCGTGTATCGATGTGACAGCTACGACAAGTGTCACAACAATGATGACTGAGGGAATCACAACAACACCTCAACCGACAGGGTAAAATATTATAAATGCTAATGCTAGAGCAAGTAATTTAACGCAGTCGAGGTCAAGCCTATATCTATGAGAGAACTTCATCTTTAGCTATTCTTCATCGGAAGGCTCAACAGCTGAGAATACAGCTACCGTAACCTCGTCAGCAAGCGAAGGAACGACAACAACGGTAATTACCGTAAACACTTCACCGACCACCACAACCCCAATCCAACGAAGTATAGCCATCGTTTGGGATGTGTCGTTTAATGGAGGGAATAACAGAACGGAAGAGGTGAAGATAATCTAAAAAGTATAGAAATGATCTGAAATAGAGAATGAACCTAACCAATCACCTCTTTTCAGGCAATTTTTACTTTTGTGAACGCGTTCCTGTTGAGGAATTCTTGGTGGACCGGATTGTCTTATTCGGTTATTCCATTCCCCGATACACTCAAATACCAATCACAAAATTATGATACTCAATTTAAGTGAGTTTGAAAAGAAAAAGTTACACTATCCTAGTAAAGCCTTTATTTGGCTCTACTAAATTTCGGAAATTTCGTTTCGGGAAACGTTCTTTTCGGAAAAAATTCATTTAGAAAATGATTTCTAGCATTAATGGTAGCACGAGTTACTACAATAGCTTGCAACTTTAAGGCAAGGTTACGTCTGGAGTGGTCGGGTTGAGACTAGGAGTTCGTTGCACGATCAACAGATCTCATTGTTTCGAGCCGAGTTAAGCATTTGAAAACATCGCTAAGTGGAATTTTTTTTGCGTTCCACCGAGGTCGTCCAAAGGGAATGACTAAAAGATCTTTATATTGTCCGTTAAGGCTAGACTTACATTAATTGTCCGATTGGTCGTTTCGTGTGAGTTATTAAAGAATGGTTGTTCTTTGTCGAGGAGAGTGGCAACCTCCCATGTCGTGATAGGGTATCGCGCATTCATTGGGTGTCTCAATATAGTTTAAGCAAAACGTATTTCATAAAAGCTAAAAACGAACTGAATTTTAAAAAAGAAACAAAAAGCAAACCAACTAACGTTTGGTCGTTCTTGTGTAAAACTAATAAATCGATAGCCTTTGTAATGAATCTTCCGTCGATAAAGGGCGGCATACAGAGTCTAGGACACATAAATAAATTATAACAATATGATCTTACCTTCTCGACAAGTTCCGTGCGTCCTATTCTTGAAACACGTATCATTTTGGTCAAAGTGCACTTAGTTTTCCCATTTCTAAGATCTAGAAGACATAAAAACATACAGTCAGCGGGAGTGGGACAAATGCGACCTTTTTTTTGCGCATCCGGACATTTGCGCACCTTTTTTCCGCACCTTGCCCATTAGCGCGCCTTTTTCGCGTTTTAAAAAAGCTCTAAAAAGCTAATATTAACCAATTTCTATTCCAAAAGTTGTTTTTCTAGGTAATTTTAGGGCGTAGAATCGAAATTTTGACATATCAGAGCTCGTGGAAACAAACGGACGGAGTTATACAAAGAGAAAAATCGACAATTTTCTGTAATTTGATCTAGCCGTTTTGTCTTTCAAATTGGTTCCACACGCTCTGTTATGTCAAAATTTGAATTCGACACCCTCAAATTACCTAGAAAAACAACTTTTGGAATAGAAATTGGTTAATATTAGCTTTTTAGAGCTTTTTTTAAAACGCGAAAAAAGGTGCGCTAATGGGCAAGGTGCGGAAATGTCCGCACCTTGCCAAAAGGTGCGCAAATGTCCGGGTGCGCAAAAAAAAAGGTCGCATTTGTCCCACTCCCCAGTCAGCAAAAAAAAGGTCTTGCACCATTTTCTCCCAAAGGCTTAAAACAACAAACCGTTTATTTTTTTCGCAAAAATCAGCGTTTCAGAGAAAACTTCTTGGCAACCAATTCTACCATTGTGGTCTAATATATTATTCATTTTTTTCCGAATATATTATTCATTTTTATTGCAAGTTATTTCTTTTGACGTAAAAAATAAGTTTTATTAGAGACACCCGGTTTAGAGCGCAAAAAAAGTCTTGCACCATCGTTGTATTCTGTTGTAAACTTTTTCTTTTCTGATTTTGTTTTTTGTGCATTAATTTATCTTTTTAGATGCCCTGCGAGCGATATCTGGTCACTCCGACCAAGGAAAACATTGTCAAAGCCCGTCAAGGAGTGATGAAAGTGAAGGTCATTTGTGATCTCTTTATCGTTGATCGCTCCACCGTCTCCAGGCTTTGTAAACGACAAAAACTAGGGGGAAATGTGCAACGACATTCAAAAAGTGGTCGACCACCTAAAACAATCATCAGACAGGACCGTTCTTTGATCGGGATGTTCTTAAAGGATCCAAACAGGACGAGTACTGACGGTGCCAAGTTGCTTCAATCTTGCTTTGGGCTTGATGTAACCGCTCAAACAATTCGAAACCGGCTCAAATCGGTTCGATTGTTTGCTCGACGACCAGCACGAAAGCCTCTAATGGTTTTGAGACATCGACGATTGAGATTGGCCTTCGCAAAGACGAACAAAAATTGGACGATCGACGATTGGAAGAAGGTATTCTATAGTGACGAGACGAAGATCAATATATTCAATCCGAATGGTGGTCAAATGATTCGTCGACCTGTTGGAACACGCTATAAACTCAAGTATATGCGTCCTACAGTCAAATTCAGTGGTGGAGGAACCATGGTTTGGGGTTAGTAAATGTTTTTTAGATTGTGCCTAATTCTGTCTATATTTAGGTTGCATGTCATCGTCCGACGTTGGTCCGCTAGTCTTGATAGACGGAATTATGGATGCTCACAAGTACAAGAACATATTGGAGACACAAGAAAATCCTCCTTTCCCCCGTGTAGAGAATACTCGATCGCATTGTTTCAGCTGTCGGCGAAATCCAACATTTGTTGTTTCGTCGTCCTGAATAAAAACCATTAAATAAAACCAAAAATCGATGAAATAAGTTAAGAAACAACAACAAAATTACATTTTCAGGTTGAATTCGTGATCAAAATCGTATTTCCTAATCTTGATAAGATCTTGTTGCTATTACCTTTACCAGATTTGTATATTTCAGCATGCCAACGAGTTTTTTAATAAAAAGACGAAAAAAATTTGAAATGGACGGAAAATGTAAAGAAAACCACGCAAAAAAAAGCGGCGTACAACCCGGACATAAACACTCTCGAATTCCCGAAATGAAGGTTTCACGAAATGAAAATTCCCGAAACGAAGGTTCCCCGAAACGAAATTCCCAAAATTTAGTAAAGACTTTATTTGAATCAATCGTCCTTTAGATCCTCAGCTCGTGATGTGGCAAGCTTGATGAGTCGAGAAAGGGGAGCACCTCCATCACCGAATAATGTATCCGATATTAATAGGTAATTTGAATTTTGAACAAGAACTATCCAATCTTTATTCTCTCTACTCATTTAGTGCTCTTGTCCTTCTCGAATATCAACCAACCGTCATTCGACCCACGATTTTACTCTTCTCAAGCAGTGATTCCCTAGTTTCGGATGCTCAATCAACAGCTGCAATTTTGAGAAATACATATGGATATGATATATTTGCAGGTTGAATTTTTTAAGTAACTACCATACTCTGTTTTTAGTCGGAGTCGGCTCTCAACTCGATTTTGGATCAATTCCCTCAAGTCCCACAAATGTTTTCACAATGGATTCCCATTTGGATCCAAATACTTATCCATCCTTGGTCGACCAGATAACTGATGCGATGAATCGAGTGGATACAACCACAACAACAGTGACAACACCCACGCCTACAACTGCTTGTCCACCGGGTATTTTGTGACCACTTTCCATTATGCATAGCTATTCAGGAACTCCAATCCAGCGAAGTGTGGCTATTGTTTGGGATGTTTCTTTCAATGGAAATAACAATCGAACCGAAGAGGTTTGCTTTTTTAAAATAATCGAAATTTTTGAGTACAATCAGGCTAGCTCTATGTTCGATCATCACTTAATTCCAGGCCATTTTCACCTTTATCAACTCATTCCTTTTACGGTCAAACCCTGAATGGACAAATGTCGTTTTCTCTGTCATTCCATTCCCCGATCCTCTTGCCTATACACCAGCAAATATTGACTATTTATTCAAGTGAGTGGTTTAAGAATTAATCTAAACCGTGTCAATCAACAAATTGAGATCAACTCTCCGAAAAGTGTTAACGTTAATGGGAGCGGAAAGAAGTCGACCACCACCGCCAAATAACATCTCTGATATTAATAGGCGAGTTTTATATACGACTTGGTAATCATTGGTGAAAGTGAATGATATGTAGACCATGTATTATAGCAGTAAGACTTACACGCTGTGCATATGCTATCAGGATAGGATCTGGAAATATTTAGTGGTCTCACTCTACTCGAATATCAGCCGAGCGTCGTGTTGCCGACTGTACTCCTTTTTGCGAGCAGGTTTGTTCCAACTTATAAAAAAGATCTAATGTTAGGGTCAAAAAGCGCAAATAGAGTTTGTTTCCAGTAAGGAAGATTATTGGTACATTTTAAATTTCAAGCAATTGCAAGCTTTTTCGTTTTTAGCGATGACTTGGTTGTTGATGCCGAGGAAAGAGCAAAAATTCTGAAAAACGATTTCGGATATGAGATTTTTGCTGGTGAAATAACTCTTTATTGTTTAATTATCAATCATTCCAGTTGGTGTCGGTGCTGAACTCAATTTTGGATCAATTCCATCAAATCCTTCAAATGTTTTCACAATGGATTCCCATTTGGATCCAAGCACTTATCCCGATTTAGCTAAAAGAATTACAAAGGCTATGATTTCGTGTATCGATGTGACAGCTACGACAAGTGTCACAACAACGATAGCTGAGACAATCACAACAACACCTCAACCGACTACAAGGTAGGATAAAGGTTGCCATTTTCTGTCAACTCTTTCTGTAGATGCCCACCCGGTTCGCCGATAAAACGAAATGTGGCCATCGTTTGGGATACTTCAATTCAATATGGAAGTGATCAATATAATCAAGTATCAAAATCGAAATCATCATTCACAACGCAAATATTCAGGCAGCTTTCCTCTTTGTCGCCTCTTCACTCGTGAATCGAGCCGAGTGGTCGACTGTTTCTTTCTCGGTGATTCCATTCCCCGATCCAACTAAGTACACCCCTTCATATATTGATTTCAAATATCAGTAAGTTTTTTAAAGCTTTAAACTTTAAAAAAAGACTAAGATCTGAAATTCTTTTCTAGATCTTCTTGGTCAGATGTGAGACGAAAGATGACGCTCGAGAGGAATTCGGCGCCATCCCCAAATAACAAATCGGACATATTGAGGTGAGTTGCGACTAGGAATGTTTCAACTAGGCTTGTAGGCGGAAAAAAAAGCGGAAAATTGAATATCTTTTAATTTTCAAAGAATGGGCAGCTACGTTTTTCCGCTTTTTTCCGTCGCGTAGCTGCCCCATTTGTTGGGTTTTGCTTTGAAAGTCAAAAGATATTCAATTTTCCGCTTTTTTTTCCACTTACAACCGTTCCAACCGAAGCTTATGGTATGTAAGTATTCATATCTAGAATATGTAAGTACAGTCGACTCTCTCTATAACGGAATGGAAAGGACCAAAAATCTTTTTCGTTATATAGAAAGCCGTTTTATATAGCTTAGCGTCAGCCGGGACCAAAATTCCATTGCGTTATATAGAGTTTTCGGCTATATAAAGTTCTGTTATAGAGAGAGCCGACTGTGTTTGCAAAATTTAGACCTAAATATCTAATCATAACTAAATAAACAAAAAGAAAGCCGCTAATTTTTAAGGAATTCTGTATAGCCAAAACTTTTAAGTCTATAGAATCTAAGGCACAGTTTCTTTGACCGGAAAATTGTCTGATTTGGTTTGATCCGCTTCCGCTTCAAGACAAAATAGAGTATTCTTATCTGGACTGCCCTGGACCAGTTCACATAAGAATAGAGCCGGTAAGAACCAGGACTGGCAGACTAGCTTCCGGCGAGCAAGATCGGCCCAGGCCAGAAACCAGGCTTTCCTGTGGCCTTTCCTGGCTCTAGTTGTGAAATAAGAAATTTGATATTTAATCTATTGAGCCTATTGTTTCTAGCGCTCTTACCCTTTTGGATTATCCACCAAGCGCTCCATCATCGATTTTGTTGCTTGCGACCACGTGAGTTCATTGAAAAATTTCTATGCTTGAAGAGGACCTTTGAAAAGGTTGATGCTCTGATTATAAGACTACTCGAATTGAAAGCAAAAAGTTTAGTGACACCTTTATCCCGGATGCTGAAGGAATGGCAGCTAAATTGAAGGATACTTACGGTTATGAGATATTCTGCGGTCGGTTTTTATTCTTTTAAATTTCGATTCTTTCAGATTCTTCAAAAACCTTGAGAATTTTCAGTTGGAATCGGTTTTCCATTGAATTTTGGCTCAATCCCATCAAACCCTTCAAATGTCTACTCGATCGATGAAAGTCTTCACCCAGAAACCTATCCTCCGCTATCACAAAAGATCACTGAAGATATGACCGATTGCTCGATTATATCAACAATTCCATCAACGACCACTAGTACGACAAATGAAGAAACAACTGCTACGTATTCTCAATCTGAAGTTTCAACAACTGAGACAACAACAAGAGCAATGCTCACAACGACAACGCAATGCAGAGGATTCTATGTGGTTGATGCGGATTTGATCGTACTCTATGAACAAGCGGATCCTGTAGATCAATCAAATGTCAATTTTTTTAACTCAATATTCTAATACTCAATACTCCAAAGTACGAAAATCTTAATTTCAGGAAATTCTCAATCTTTTGGCAACAACTGGTGGCTTGGGATTGTTCAATTTTGATGGAAGTCCATACAGATTCGGTCAACAGACGAGGATCCGTGGGGTGAGTGCAATGGAAAAGCTTTGGAGTCAAAGATTTCATTGGATTTGGATGAATCCAACGAAAACTGCCCATTATTGAATTATTGATTTCATTTTGACGAAAATCAAGCTCATAAGAGCGGGTTGCATTATGTTTGTATAAGATTTTGGAGCTTTTTCAGCTCTCCTATCCATCACTAAATCCCACCGGAAGCTCGCTTCGACAAAACCCAACTTTCATCGAGTTCTCGTCGGAGCTTTTGAGCAATAACGCTTCGAATTGGATGCCCAATCCAGGATATCCTGATCTGAGCGAGTAAGTACATAAGAGTATCTTCTTTTTGACTTAATTCCTTCTCTTTCTTCCTTTCACTCCCCCCTTCGTATTCCCTCTTTCTTCCCCAGGAAGTAGATACCGGATAGCAGAGTGGTTAGAGCATCTGCCCGGGAAGCAAGGTTGGATCGGGCAAGTCCAAGGGTTCAACCCCCTCTACGGCTCTCAGTCCCATTTTGCCATTCCATTACTTTATTAAAGGTACTATAAAAACAATCGATTTCAGAGCAATCACCGCCTCATTCGACTTCTTCGATCTAACCCGGCAGAATCGAGTCCTGCTCATTGTCGGGAAAAAGTTGGTTTTACCAAAAAAGCCAAGAAATCAAATTTTTAAGCGATTCTACTGTTAATTCGGCTATCGATTCGGCAAATTCCCTAAAAAATTCCGGTGTCTTTGTGGTCACCATTTCAGTCGATGAAGCCATTGGATTAGCCGCTTTGTCCTCTATTGGAGCCGCTTTCGATATCCCTGACATTTTGACACCGGCAATTGTTGCTCAAAATATTGGAAACCTTTTGGGTAAAAGAACCTTTCTGTGTCTCCCAATCTTGCTTTGATTTTAGTGGCCAAATTCCCGACGTGTGTCCAACCGACGACAACTACAGCTCCAACAACAAGGCGAGTATTGTAAAGGCTTGAATTTTGATCAGAAAATTAATTTTCCTTCAACTTTACGGCGCTTTTGAATTTTAGTGTGATGTGTTTACCATTTTAGATAAAAAATGATAAATAGCCAAAGCTTCAAGACTGAAATGGCTCTGGTTTAGTGCATTAGTGCCAACCACAACCACCACTCAGCCCATCATATCCACCACAAAATGCCCACCAAACACCCCGGTGAGCAGAAATGTGGCCATCGTTTGGGAGCTCTCGGCAAGCAATGGAGACTATGGATATTCTCAGGTTTGGTAGCTGTAAAGAAATTGAATTCGCCTCTCGATACTCCGCACTCAAAACACGTTATTTCTTCTTTTAAGATATCCGATCTCACCTGATTTTCAATATCTTAAACTAAAAAATACACTCTTAACTCAAATAGCTCGGAATTTTGAGCTCTCACTTTAGCAATTTTCACACCAATCGACAATAGAAATAAAAGAGAACGACAAGCAGAAAACAATCCAAACACGGACGTAAAAAAACAACTTTCACACAAAAAATAAAAAAAGAATCAGCCAAATGAATAACAATTTCTTTATAAAGTCTTTAAACACAAGATACTCAGCTAACGAGCTGCAAACCAAGAATGAAATAGAATGAAAACGCGCGGATTTCCTTAATAATTTTCAATTTTCAGACTACAAGAATTAGGCAAATTTTTTAGTGTCTAAAAAAGATTTTCCGATTTGTAGAATGTAGAATGTTGTATGTAGGAATGTCTAAAGGAAGTCGGTTTATCGATAATTTTATTAGGTACAGATGAAATCATCTTTACAAGTCAGTTCCAATCTTATCTTATTAAAAAAAATTCCTGTGAGCTTTCGTTTCCGGATTACCTACATCTCACTAAATCGAGGATGGAGATTCATAATCTGAAATGTAAATCTGCCAAATAGGGTTGCCAAATGCGTGAAAAATGAATTGAAATTTCGAAGATAAGGATTAAAGGGTTTTCAATCACTGGGAATGGGCGCAGGTATGGCCTAGTGGATAGTCGGTTATTCGCTCGTTAGTCGGAGGGACCGGAGTTCAGTCCTGCTCTTCGTTTTTGATCATTATTTCTTTAAATGTAATACTTTACATTATAAATATTCAATATAACAAAGAAAATGGTGAAATGTTAACATACAGGCATGTATATGAGGCATCCAAAACAATAAAAACTTTCAGCTCATTTTTGGTTTAACAGGATGTCGAATTTGGGGCCAAAAAGAAAGCCAAATTAAAGGCAAATTAAAGGCAAAATTGAACAAAAGATCGATTGAACACTAATCAAAACATATTTTAGCATATAGTCGACTTTGTCACACAATATCTTCTAGCACGAGCTGAGTGGACTGGGTAAATGAATCAAAAATTCACTGAGAATCCGTTTTCAGAGTGAAAATGTCGGTTCTGCCGTTCACTTTTAGTGAAGATTTCATTTTCGTTGATGACGCTTACAGGTTGTTTCAAAATTTTGAATGACGTTACAAAGCTAAGTTCATTTTTAAGTCTAATCCCTTCAAGTGTCTCAATTTATATGAGCCAAGAACTCGAGAAAAGTGAAGTCATTCAAAATACGTCTGATATTTCGAGGTTTGTTTTTTAAAATCAACATTTCTCATCGATCTATTTCTTATTTCTAGTGCTTTGGATCGTTTAAATAAACCACAACAATACACAAATCTTGCAGCGATTGTCTTTGCGATCAGGTTGAAGGCTAAAGATTCAATGATTTTAATTCAGATTTAGTGACATTGGTGTGAGTGCTTCGCAAAATATAGCAAACACTTTAAAGTCGACATATCGATATTCGATTATAACTGGTGAGTTTTGAGTAGAGTGTGTTCCTCGCGAGTAAATTTGCATATGAGTAATTTTTTACCTGAGTAATAGCTCGAGTGATTATCGAGTAATGCGTTTTTCTAAAAAGTGCGCCTGCGCGAAAAAAAATATAAAAGCTATTTTTTGCGCAGGCTTTTCAAAAAAAAAACATTTTTTACTTTGGAAGGGAATTTCCCACCAAATCCGTTAAACGGCTGAGTATCTTTAAAAAGTGTCGTATATAACGCGGGGCTCGTCATTTTTGGCTCGTCATTTTTTTGCAATAATTTTTGCTAAAAGTACGGTAATTTTTTCCCAATTGTGCTTTTTAAAAAACACGTTACTCGTGAGAAACACACTCTAGTTTTGAGTATAAAATAAAGCTTGATTGGACGACAAAATACTGAGAAAATCTTATTTTGCGCATTCTTAAAGTTAAAGGAAAATCACTGTAAATGATTGGTGAGGTGAATGACCGCGTAATCGCTCGCCATCTAGCAAAGCAGCTCGGTATAACCTCGGTAAACCACCTCAGTTCCCAAGGAGAAGGAACGGTGATCGACTGAAGCTTTTCGGCGTCACTATGCTCGATCCTTTGAAGGCAATTTTTGCCTTAATTCTGTCTGTATTTTGCAGCAATTTCCACAGTCCATCGCGTCATTCAAATCACAGTAAAATCATAGCAATCGCCACCAAAATCACCACTAAAAATCTCAAATTTCAGTCGGCGTCGGGAATGCGATCGATTTCGGCTCGATCCCCACCAATCCCGCATTCAATTTGACGATGAGTGACGATTTCTCAAGAGAGACTTTCCAAAAGCTATCCAATCAGATCACTTTCCTATTGACAGATTGCTAGAAGTTGTATCTTCTAATCTTTTATCTTAGAAATTCTAATCAATGATCTCATTTTTCTCCTTAAAGTGTATTTTTTTGGAGTTAAAATTTGAGTAAATGGGTTTAGTTTTATGTCGAATTTTGAAAATTCACAGATATTTTAATTCACAAATTCCAGATATCTTTTTTTCTGATTGAGGTTGAGGTTGAGCACAAACTAAACACAATTTGGTTCATTATCTTTAAAACATTTTGCCAGTTTATACGTGAAGAGTGTGCCCACGTACAGAGAGATGGAGTTCACCAAAGCAAACGCGATTGCCTATTTGATTGAAATATCTGCCGATATTTCAAGATGAATCCCAGATTTCCCAGCTAAAATCAACAAATTTCATTGCCTTGGTGAAGTTGGACAAAAAGCAGAGACAAACAAACTTGACAGCGGTTATTTTTGCGTGCAGGTAGGAGGATTGATTGATTTAACGATGCTGACGATACTGTAATCTTATACTGACTTTCTGTAGCTTAGGTACAGTTTCACAAATAGAGTATCTGATAGAATAGATCTTACTAACAAAAATTCACCTTTTACCTTTTGACAATTCTTTTATCACATTTTTTCACGTTTCCAGTGATTCCGGAGTGAAAAGTGACGACGATAGTTGCGACGTCAAAGTCGAAATGGCAATACACGATTCTAACGGATGATTAGGGATTGGTTTATCCTTGGGAAAGGAAGCAAATGATTCCGGAATTGCCTGGACCATTTAGTGCCTGATGATTTGACCAATGTGTACGTAATTAACCAATGCTTATTTAGTTGGTGTTGGCCGCCTCAACCCCTTCATCTCCCCCACTTACAATCTGGAGATGAAAACGACTTTTCGCACAAAAGTTTCACCACTTTAACCGACCAGATCACTGTTTTGGGATCTTGCTAGGCCTTGAATAAGCATTTTGGGAAGAGAATTTTATAAGAAACAAAACAAAGAACATTTTATAACTCGTATTTGAAAATCCTAGATTTCAAAGATCACTTATAGTTAGATTTTTGGATTCTTTTCGATGATTGGATCTTTTTCTTTCGATAATAGCGTCTCCAGGGGTACACCCAAAACGGTCGCATATTCTTCCATCAAATTTCTCTCGTTCTCTTTCATCATCGGGGTTTCAATGTGGCGCAGAGCTTCCTGAAAAAGATTAATTGATCGATTTAATATCAAATTTATTTTTTTATATGTTGTATATGATTTGGATTCAATAGATATTTACTTACGATTAGCCAAGGATAGCCAAGCAAGACCCAGGCTAGACAAGGCCATCACTTGGTGAAGCCAGGCTAGACAAGGCCATCACTTGATGAAGCCAGGCTAGACAAGGCCATCACTTGATGAAGCCAAAGAGTCAGACTAGACCAAGGCCTGGCTTCTGGCTTCTGGTCTTCTGGTCCAGAAAAATGTCTTTAAAACAATCTAATTCCTAATCCACATTATTGTTATTACCCAAAGTTCTCAAGCCACTAATCCAAAAGTAGTTTGAAGTTTAGGTTTCATTTTCAATTGTCCTCCTTTCCCATACCTGACTCAAGAACGTTCCCTTCTGTGAGTCTTCTCCTTTCCATTTTGCTTGTTCAACTGCCAGATCTTCCGGGATTCCAATCTAAAGAGTTGATAAAGAGATTTTTAAACTTTATCAACTCACATTTCGAAAGATTTCCCTCAAAAGTCCCTCCGTGTTGTGAATGATATCATGAAACCAGACACAAGGCATCAAAAATCTCTCCTCATTTTTCAAATATGTTCCATAGGGAGCAGCGTAAACAATAGCAGATCGTTTCTAAAAAGAAAGTGTTCTTTTAAATGATCCTAATCTATAGCCTAGATTTAGAATTGATCTACGGTAACTTGCTTAGTACTTTGAGCTCACAAATGCAAACACTTCCGGAGCTTTACCAGAGCTATCTTCCAGAGCTTTACAAGAAAGAGAAAGGTACATTAAGTTTTAAAAGCTGAAAACTTTAATAGTAGTACAATTTAGAAAGATTAAAATCGATGAATTCTGAGATTTCAATGCAATTATTTTCTATGTTTAACACCCTCGATCTTTCTTTTTGGAAATTGCCAAGGGGGGCCGTTTTCGAAAAACCCCTCCCCTACTTTTCCAGTTTGTAAAAAAAGAAAGTGCTCGCTCCAAACGGTTCCCTTTGGGGGGCCCAAGCCGCCCTTCTTTTTGCCCCCTTTTCCTTTCCCCGGAAACTTTGGTGGTCTCAGCTTTCGAAATACATAATCTTTTTTTTGATTTAAATAAAAAATAACAAACCAATGTATATTTTAAGATTTAACCTTATCCGTATCCGGCTTCAATCTTTGATAATGTTTCCCCTCCATTCCACTCAAAAATCCATAAATCCAATTGCAGAGTTGAGGAGAGGCCAAATAAATCGCTGTCAATAGGTCTCCGATTTCTTCTCTAGAAATCAATTTTATTTGAATTGATTTCTAGAGAAGAAATCGTATTGTTTTCAAAAAAAAGAAAACCTTTTCAAAATCCTCTCCACCGAGTCGATTCCATTTTTGCGGAAAGAGAAAAGATTTCGGAAATTCGGGATTTCGTCGGTAAACTCGACCAGACGGACTCCTACAGAGAATGGATTTTTTTGAAGCCTTCATCAATTTAAATATGCACCTGTACACTCTGTTTTGAGAATGAAAACTTGATCAACTGGGACGTCTTTCCGGAGAACGGTGATCACATGGGGTAACAGGGTTTTCACGTCCTAAATTTTACCTTTAGACGCTTTCGAGCACACTTTACGCTCAAACATTGAAACACACCCTTCCTAGTGGACTTCGTTTTCCATTATCTTTATTTAGCTAATTGAAAACAATGGAGAAGATCAGAAAGGCATCAGAAAGGCATCAGAAAGGGTGTGTTTCCGCGCTTTGAGCACAAATAAGATCAAGTTCACTGTATGGGATTAAATAAATAAATAAATGTATAAATAAAGGTATAAATAATTTAGTATCTAGATGCTAGAAATCAGTTCGAGCCACCTCACGAGTGAAATAACCCTCATCGAGACCGATGCTGAGATTTGGAATCGGATAGGGCTCGGCGGTGCAATGGGATTTCCCCTCACAGTGCAACATCTTCGCCAAGAGAGTGCTGCCACAGCTAAAATAATAACAATTGAAATGTTTACTAAAATGTGTCCACTTTCAAAAACTATGGCAGTTTTATTAGGTTGGAAAGCAATTTTCATTTTTCAGAATCTCTAAACTGAGCCACCAGATATCAAAACGCTTGACTTTGCTATCAAAACTATCATAACGCTTCAAAACGCTGACAAAACGCTTGACTTATGACTTTTTTTTATTTTTTTTTTAAAAGAAAAAAGGGGGGCCTGTCCCCTTTTTAACATCCCCCCCCCCCCCCCCCTTTTTTTTTTTTTTTTTTTTTTTTTCCCTTCCCCCTTTTTTTTTTCCCCCCCCCCCCCCCCCCCCCTCCCTCCCCCCCCCTTTTTTTCCCCCTTCCCCTTCCCTTTTTTTTTTTTCTTTTTTTTTTTGCAAACTGCAGTTCAGGTCGGTTATTTCACAGAGACTCCCCTCTAATACGTTGGAGGAGTTGAGTTGGGTTGTTAGAGATGGCAGGATATCAAAAGGAGCCATTCTCTTTAACTTAACTCAAATTCTAGTCTATATTCGTTTACTCCTAGGCACAAAAAGTAGGCATAATCATAAAAATTCACTTAAAATACTCCTTGAAATCTAGTATTTTTTCGTAAGCCTTGGGAGAAGTCTAGGAGTTGAGAAAAATGATTTTCGAAAAAGAAGTTAGACTACGACCCGGCTGTACGAAAGGGTGACGTTCTATTAGAGTTTACGGTACGCTATGTACCGTAATCTACCGTAATCTTGCTATAAAATTTGCTATAAAATTGCTTTGTCCTATATGCATGACTTTTTGCTATATTTCTAGCACAAACCGTGCCGTATTGGTGTAGTAGATCGTCTCAGGCTGAGGGTTTTTCGCCAATTCTCCAGCAAATCGCTCAAATTCTTTTCGACTCATTTCAGCCAATAGTAAAGCCTAAAATTCATATAGCATTTAAAGATTATAGATTTTTAAACTATTCTCTAGTTTTCAAAACTTACCTCATCGAATAATTGAACGTAGACAAACGGACTTCTTTGCGAATTATAATAAGTGACTGGCTTAGGCAAAAGAACGAAATAGGCAAAATCCTGAACGGTTTATATCTAATAGAAATCTTTGTTACGTTTTTATTTAATATTATTTCTTAAGTTTGCAAATTGAAAGTACCTTTGTCAATGAATACAATGTCCAGTAATTTCCCTCTAAAAGCTTCGTGTCAACAAATGAGTTGTGCACGGTCAGAAAGTCGATCTCCCGAGCGATCTCTTCAATGTCTCGTTTTCTAAAAAGTCGATAAATTAACTAAGTGATTTTTTAGCTTTTATACAAGTCTAATCGAGGTCTTGGTCTGAAGCGATCTATTGCAGCAATCTATTGCAGCAATCTATTGCAGCGATCAAAAACGCGACTGAATGTACTAGAATGTGAGCGTTTTTCGGGGGGTGGGACAAATGCGACATTTTTTTGCGCACCTGGACATTTGCGCACCTTTTTTTTGCTGGAAAAGGCCTTAGGAAAGGTCGTAAAGCTTCGAAATATTTCCATGTAAGGGAATCGTATGCGTAGATTCCGAATTTCGACAAATCGGACCTCGCTGACACGTCAAATTTGGGCTAAAAGGCAAAAACTGCGGAAAAGCGTTAAGTTGCGTAGTTTTTGTCTTTTAGCCCAAATTTGACGTGTCAGCGAGGTCTGATTTGTCGAAATTCGGAATCTACGCATACGATTCCCTTCTATGAATACATTTTTGAAGCTCTACGACCTTTCCTAAGGCCTTTTCCAGCAAAAAAAGGTGCGCAAATGTCCAGGTGCGCAAAAAAATGTCGCATTTGTCCCACCCCCGTTTTTCGTGAAAAATAGTGTTCTTTCAGTCGAATTCCTTAAACTTTTCAGCTTTTCAGCTTTTCAGTGATCTGTTGTTAAATTTTCAAAACTAACTGTCGATAAAGAATCGAAGAAAGTCGAGCTTTCCCCTCCGGAATCTCATCGATCTTTACGAGTCTTCGATAGAGATTTTGAAGGAATACAAAGAATTTGATGAAAAAGAAATACACAGTGAAGAGTTGTAATCGGAAAATCGCCTCGATTCGACCCATCTGAAAGAGTTTTTTTGACTTGTTGAAGAAATTGTAATCATTCTAATAATTCTTTCTTTTATATTGAGTAAGTCGACGTGGTCAAATGTTTTGGGAAGAAGACGGGTCAGCAAGGATGACAAGGGGAAAAGAAAGAGGAAGAGTGGAAAGGGGGAATCGATAGACACCCACATTGCATCATTGAGAAATTGCCGATGGCTTTTTATAGACAAAAAGCGGTAGAACAAAAAATAGGTTTTTAGAGTTTGTGTACGCCGATTTTTGGCTGTGCTTTGAGAAAAGTACGGATTACATTTGCTTATATTATATTTGCTTTTTCAACTTTTATTAACAAAAAAATTTTGGAATTATGCTATGACTAAAGCCTTGAAATGAAACTACTTTTTGGTACAGATATTTTCAGCTATTTGAAGAAAGTAAGCAAGATTTTTGCAAAGTTTTCATAAAAATGAGTCTTTTGAGATTTGAAATGTATCAAAACTTCTTGAAAAAAGCTATAAAAACTATAAAATTGGAAAATTTTTTATAGAAAATGATTAAATCTATAAAATTTGCTATAGAAAATGATCTAATCTATAAGATTTTATATGGAAAACGATCAAATTCTATAGAAAATGATCTAATCTATAAAATTTGATATAGAAAACGATCAAATCTATAAGATTTTATATGGAAAACGATCAAATTCTATAGAAAATGATCTAATCTATAAGATTTTATACGGAAAACGATCAAATCTCATAATAAATCGAGAAATTTCTAAAGAAATCCACTTGTTTACTTGTTTTCAATTGAAAATTGTGAGGAATCGGTCAAAAATTGGGTACTCAAGCCAAATAAACACACGCAAAAAGAGCAAAAAGGAAAACGCAACGAATCGATCGCTTTTACATGGAAATTTTCTTTTTTTTTTGCTGCTTTCACACCACAAAAAGCTTTTCCGTCAAATTCGATTTTTAGACATTTTCATTGTAGCTTTGCATAGTAAAATAGAGTCTTTAGACTTAAAAAGCACTCTTTCTGATGCACCAAAGTTTTCACTTTTCATCGATTCATCCCGAAAATTAAGAAATTGAGAAATTGAGCGCGCTCAAAAAAAGCGTACTTTTTTACGCTTTGAAATAGAAACGTTGTACATCTTGTAGATAGTGTACTTTGTGCTTAAAAAGTAGAAACAAACCCTTGCTAGCGTACACTTTTCTAGATCTAGATTTATCTAGAATTTTCAGCAGTAAAATCAATGTTGTTATTTGATTTGTTTGCGATTTTTTTCAAATTTTTTAAATCAACAAACTTTTTGTTCTTTTTTTTTGTGGATTTTCATGATGTCTTTCAAATTTTAAATGTCATTCTTTTCTTTAATCACTGAATAACTTTGCGAAAACTCTTTCCTTTCTTTATATCAATAAAATTTCATATATAGTTGATGCCATTCTTTGATTTCGATGTTTTACCCTCTTTTCCTCTTCACTTTTTTTCTTGGCAATGTCTTTTTTGCCGATTTTTTGATAAGAAGAACTTAAGAAAAAATACAAATAAGCAGTCTATGATTTTTTCTGTGAATTTTTGTCTTTTTCAACCACTTCAAAGTACTTAAAACTTCGGGAATTTCGTAATTCTAGCCAATTCACTATTTGTTGTTTCAATGAGTCACTCTCTTCTAGCTTTTTAAATCTTTTAACCAAAGGCAATCATTGGTGATTTTAAAAATCACATATTTTAACTCTCTAGATCCTATAAGCCAGTCCAGATCGAGCTAATTTATAGCCTAAATAGGCTAAAGTCCGACCAGAAGTCAGATCTTGACTTTGCTGTCACAAGACCCTAGGGCTTGTACGTCAGGTCAAGCCAAAGCTCGACTAGAAGCTAGGCCTAGTCAAGCCAGGCTAGAACCTCGTTTCAAACCTGGTCTTGCTTGTGTTCACTAAAAAATCTCATCAAAATAAGTCTGTCTTTGTCGTTAGCACTGGAAATTTTTGTATCAAACACAGACTTAAAAACAAGTCGATTAGCATAGCTTCACTTACCTTCATTTAAGCCAAGTCTAGAGCTGAGTTTTGCTCAGATACAAAAAGAGGAGTTCCTGGTCTTCCCCTATTTTTTCACCAATCTTTTTCCTTTTCCTTTTTCACAAAAAGTATCACTCTTTTCCCCTTTAGTCCAACCATTTCCTCTTTCCAAATGGGTCAGTTGTGTTATTTCTTTTTCATTTTTTCTCCTTTCGATGTTCCTCCAAAATAAATCACTTTGTGTTAGCCCTCAATTGTCTTTCCTTCTTTTATCAAATCTAGAAATGAAAGTGAAATGAGCAAATCTTATCTAAACTAGAGAACTTCCTTCGTTCCTGAAATCCTGGGACAAGTTTTTACAACAAGACAACAAGACGAGACTTTTATATCTGCACTGAGCTTTGCGTGGTTGCTAAATGTCTTGGTAAAAACTAACACTTTTAACGATCACAGTACACAGTTTTGATCTCATTTCCCTTGTAAAATAAGTGCCTTTTAGAATATTTATTTGGAAAATTGTACGTTGGAAACCACGACCGTTAGAAAAACTGTAGTGGTTTGTAGAATGTCTGTTCCAGAGTAAGCCAAAAGCCAAGTACTGCTTCTAATCTTGCGGCTTGGCTCATAAAAGTCCCTGAGCTTGTCAAAAACCAGGTTTAGATCTGATTTCGAGTCTAGCCTTACAGGCTAGTCTAGCCCTAGCCCTGAGTCCAGTTTTGGCTTCTGAGTTATGGCCTGCCTTTGCTTACAAGTCCTAGGATCCGATTAGAACATTCCTGTTCCAATAATTTAAGCTGACCTGACTTGCAGGCCTTAGATCCCGGGCAGATCTTATTTATCCAATTATCCAATTATCCAATAATTTAAGCTCTTTCATCAAACCTTTTTTCTTAAACTGGAAACGATTTGCTAAACTTGAACCCTAGGAAATTACCATCATTCACCTCTTTTCGCCGATTTTTTCATGGGGTCAATCCTTCTCTTCCCAGCACATGGACCCACTTAGCTGGCCTCTTCCCCGTCTTTTTTCTGACGTCATCACCCTTGCACAAAGTGTATTTTATTGAAAAAAAGTCTTTGTTCTTCTTCTGCTCAAAAAAATTAGATCCCATTTTAGCTTTACACTTCAAGATAAAGTCGATTTTTTTAAAAGTCTCTTCAAAAATCAAAAATCAACTTTGTGTCTGTTTTTGCGTGTAACCCAATCTGTTCCAAAATTTTTCAATTCCTGCTCACTTGTCAATAGAGAATTCTTCAATTTCCTCGAAACTTTTTACCTAAATTTCTGGAGCAAATTTTAATTAGATTTAAATAAATTTAAATAGATTTTAAGGTTTCGTAAAAGAAGCTCAAAATTCCATTTTGCATTTTCCTTTAAACTTTGAAGTCATTCTTGCTCAACTTCAGCAATATTTTTATATTCTAGAAACCCTTTTGACCTTTGTCAAAGCACAGATCAAGCTTTAGAAGCAATAAACTCAATGAGTCTAGTTTTTAAAGGGAAATTATCACTTGAAAAGATAATTTCCCCAATCATGAGAATTTCTGGTTCCATTCTTTTCCATTCAAACAAAACACTATTAGCTTTTGTTTCATTTCTGAACTTAAGCTAAACTTTATTGGATCAGAATAGGAACCGTATTGGAACCGTATTGGAAGCCCTTTGGATCAGAGTAGACAGAAAACTTTAGGATTTTGATAATAATATGTCATCCTTATGTTAACAATAAACATATTAGCTGGGCTAACAATAAGCAATCTAAAAGTCTCGAATAGTCCAGATAAAAGACCAATTTTTTTGGTAATTTCTGTAAAATTCTGTCCCACAATTTATGGGAAATAGCTGAATTGTACAAAAAGTCTTGTCATTTTTTTTTCAAATCTATAACAATTCCTGATCACCATTTTCCCCCCTCATTTTCCCTTTCGCCCTTCTTTTCAAATGACGATAGCCAGCTGGCCCAAACGCAAATCAATACACAAAGAGCTCCCCCTTTTTCTTCGCTTATCGATGATATTTCGATAGACGATCTTTTGGAAAAATCTTCCCCATTCGAAATGTTTCCCCATTCACAATTTCCTATTTTTCGTTTCCCCACGTCTTCGTCGATTTCCGTGCATTCAGCTCTCGCAATTCTTCTGTAAAATGTCGGTGACTGCTCCGAATTTCTATCGTCGTCCCCTTCCCCAATTGTGCGTTCCATTCGCCTCCGATGAGGGCAAGAAAATGTTCACTGAGGCTTTACTCGAGGGTGAGTTCAATTTGGTTTTAGCACCTTTTTCTAAATATTTTTCTTTTAATTCACATCAATTCAAAGATTCAAAGGATCAAAGCTATAGCAAATTCAAAGGAGCTACGTATTTCGAATCTATAAAGATTTCAGAAACCATTGAACACTTTAAACTAGTTATCGCACATTTGATACGCACCCCGCCCCTTTTTCCCATTAGTAATCTAACTTTGAGCTCAAATTTCTTCGTGTTGGGCTGTCCAATCTGAATAGTTTTTGTACCAATCGATAGAGAAAGATTTAGCGCAGATTTGAGCTCAAATTTCTTGCTGTTAGACTGTCCGATTTCAATAGTTTTTGTACCAATCAACAGAGAAAGACTTGGCACATCTAAAGATATCAATATTTTAGAAATTCAACAACCCAACACCAAGAAATTTGAGCTCAAAGTTAGATTACTAATGGGAAAAAGGGGCGGGGTGCGTATCAAATGTGCGATAACTAGTTTAAAGTGTTCAATGGTTTCTGAAATCTTTAAAGATTCGAAATACGTAGCTCAGAGACTAAAGGATTTATAATTAATCTATAGTCAATCTGTAGATGTATAATAGTTCTCTGAAAACTGAATTCAAAGAGTTAGCAGGGATCAAAGTCAAAATTTAAAGATGTCTATAAATTCAAAGAAAAAATTCAACGCATGCACAAGTTTTATTCAAGTTTTCGCCACTTTAGAATACATAATAAGCCTTTTAAATTTTAAAGTTCTAAAGTTGAACACGTCGGTCCTTTTCGCGCTTTTGGACAGAGCCGGGATTCGAATCCGCCACCTCTCGTTTACTAGGCGATCGCTCTATCAATGAGCTACACCGACAGAGCCGGGATTCGAATCCGTCACCTCTCGTTTACCAGGCGATCGCTCTATCAATGAGCTACACCGACACCTATCCTATTGACGCTAGGATAAAGCTTTATGCCTTACTTTGAGCTGGTCCTGAAAACTGGTCACTTTTTAGGCAATGCGAATATCTATTTCAAATTGGCTTGCCAGTTCACTACACAAGACGAACCAGCCTATTGTGGACCATCAAGTTTGGGTGAGTAATTCAGGGACTAGAAGAAAATTACCTCTAATAGCTTAAAGTCAAAATTCTCATAAATATCTATAATTTTTTTTTGTTGCAGTAATGTGCTTGAACGCATTAGAAGTTGACCCGGGTCGGGTTTGGAAAAGTCCTTGGCGTTTCTATCACGAGAGTATGCTTGATTGTTGTGTGCCGATGGAATCAATCAAAAAGTGAGAAATTTACAAATTTCTTTATAAAATATCGTACCTCAAAAACAGGATTTTCAGGGTTGGGCTGAATATTTTTCAAATGCGATGCCTGGCGAATTGCAATCGCTTGGAGTGCAAGTTGGAGATTGCCGAGGAGAGCGAGAGTGGGCTGGATATTAACTAATAATTTGAGAACTATAATATTAGATAATTTAGAACTATATCATAGTTTCATGTATTTATGATTCAAAGCTGAAATATCTTTTAGATATATCCTTTATTCTAGAATCGCAATTGTCCTTTCGAAAAGACGTGATCGAGAGTGTGCGAAGCGAGGTGCAAATCGTTGTCGTTGGCTACAACAGGAGTACTCTAGGACAATCGGGAACAGGTGTTAATCATGAAAATTTGCATAAAATTTACATATTCAGCTGTTTTCCTATAGAATAATACGTTTTCTAAAGTGTGTCAACTTTCAAAAGCTACGTAATCTTATCTATTGGGTTATCTAAAACTGCCAGACTTTGAACTAAAATTTATTTAACATAAAACCATCAATTCATTCCAAATAATTTCTATTATTTTTGACAACTTGTGCCCATTTTACAGGCAATTTGCGGATTCCTCTTTCGTAGTAGGATTTTGGTTTGTGTGTGAGACAAGTGTGAGACTCAAAAATCGAGGACTGGAGATGTCCAGTTTGGACCCAGTTTGAGCACTTTCTTCAAAAGAAACCCATTTTGTTGTCAATAGAAAAGTTGTAGAGAATCAAAAATTAGGCTTATAGCCAAATTTCCAAAAAGATACACTTAGTAGTTTCGCTTAAATCGAGTTTTGTGAAAATTCGTAAATTTCGCATTTCTTGAAAACCAGTTTTTGAATCGTTCCGAAAATTTGGATATAAGCTTGATTTTTGATTCTCTACAACTTTTCCACTGACACCAAAATGGGTTTCATTTGAAGAAAGTGCTCAAACTGTCACATATGACAATAGATTGAGATTAGCCTTGATTTGCGGAGAAGTCAATGTTCAATTTGAAGATTCGGAGCCGGCCATATTGGTTCGGCATAGGGAGAGGGAAGGGATTTATGTAAAAGCCATGCGCCAGACGACGAGTGATTACGCAGCCGCATAAAGAACACACATAACACACAAATTTTAAGCAGAACTATTAAGTGTATCTTTTTGGAAATTTGGATATAAGCTTGATTTTCGATTCTCTACAACTTTCCCATTGACACCAAAACGGGTTTCTTTTGAAGAAAGTGCTCAAACTGTCACATCTGACAATAGCCGACAGTTTTCAATTCACCAACCCAATAGTTATCCATTTATTATCGAGCTTAGCTATTTGATCATAAAGGATGTTAACTATGTAAAAAAGCTCAAAGAATAGATAAACTGAATAAAAAGAATAAGATTACGGTAGTTCTCATGAGTTGACACGTTTTAAAAAAACGCATCAGTCGAGAGGGATAAACTCTATTCGATGGTAAATCTGTCTTTGAAATTGGCAAGGCAAAGATTCATAACTCTTTACAAAGCATCTATTTGATAAAGCTTGGTCTTTTGTTTAGCGATCAGTGAAAGTAAGCCGTAATTCCAGGCCATTTCTCTCCACTCGGCGCTTATCACACCGCAACCGACAGCGTTCTCATTCTCGATGTCGCTCGTTTCAAATACCCGCCCCATTGGGTCCCACTCTCACTCCTGCATAAAGCCATGTGCACTCTAGACTCAAGTACATCGAAAAATCGAGGTAGAAAGCATATTCATTCGCTTTATTCATATTCATAGCCAAGTTTTTAGGTCATCTAGTGCTCTCCCTCCGCGCCGACACTCGACCGCTTGTCGTTTTCGGGTTGAGGACGACGATTGCTTGCAATGATGCTCATGTGGGTTTTTAAGTTTTAACTGCATATAATTAACTGCATATAATTATTGACGTTAAAGTTCTTGAAAGTTAAATTTCAGTTCGCTGAATCGGTGGTGAATTGGCGCGAGTTCCTTAGAGAGCCGCCGATGCCCGATCCAACTGACGAATGGGTGGTAAGTTGACTAAATTGTACAGATTATTCTATGAACTTATCGATTATCGATATCTAAGAATATATGGAAATACTTATCTATTATCTATATCCAAAATTATCCAGGTAGTTTGCCGCCGTTTCCTGCAATGTTTCTCGGGACACGCGTTGAGCTGCAAGGGAGTCGAGGTGTGCTGCAAGGTGGGTTTTAAATGTTAGCTTTATAGATTTATAGATTTATCTATGATTAAATAGTTGATTATGATTAAATCTATTCTTCGCATCAAATTCTAACTTTTTAAGCTTTCTAAGCAGAAGGTCGAGGTTTCAATTCCAAATTTTTTTACCATTCATTTGTTTACTTTATTTCTAATGCCGTGGTCTGATTTTCAAGTTCACGGTTCTGAAGAGATAGTGAAATGATGTGAGAAGACCTGAAGACCTGGGTATTTCCCTCTCTTTCTTCCTTGTCTTTCCTATTTCTTCTTTCCTAAAGCAGGCGCTGATAGCTCAGTAGAGCAGGTAGAGCATCTGCCTGGTAAGCAGTAGGTCGAGGCTTCACTTCCCTATGTTCTAAACTCTTTCCCATTCATGTTTTTACTTGATTTCAGAACGGAAACCAAGAGTCGGATGATATGGTTGAGTGCTCGTTGAAGATCTGCCGCGAAATTCGACAAACCACCGCTGCCCAACTCACGATGAGCAGTGCGGTGGCTGCGTTGATGATGGCATATCCGTATGAGGTACTGTGAATAGTTAACTATTGACTGAAAGAATTGGAATTGAATAATTAGGGAAGAGAGAGTCGAGATTTGAAGGTTGTTTGAGAAAAGATAACCACTAGGAAGCATTGAATGATTCTGAAGGCCGGTAGATCCAAGTCAGAAGCTAGGTCCTGGCTTGACCTAGTAATTTTCAGCCCGACTTCTCAACTCGTTCCGAGAATCTCCGCGAGTATTCGGAAGCGTGGATGAAAGGAGTCTCCGGGGATACACAAAATGAGATTCTCGTCTTGAGAGAGCAATTGACGACGATGATCGAGTGCACAAAGCCGCCGCTGAAAATTTTGGATCTTTAGAAATCAATTTAATTAATCAAAAGCATACTTTTTTTCTTATACTTTTCTATTCTTATAGCTATTCTATTCTTATAGCTTTAATTCTCATGGCTTTACTTATCCGTTTCACTGTGATGAAAGTCAAAAAAGTTGTGATTCTTTTTTGGTTCTTTTTGATTCATTTACCATATCTGATCCTGAGATTGAGTGTAATTTGAGAATTTTTGAATAAAGATGAATAAAGATGAATAAAGATAAAGATAAAGATAAAGATAAAGATAAAGATAAAGAATAAAGATGACTTTTAAATATAGAATTTACGGCACACCACTTTTTACCTTTTTACCCATCATAAAATGGGATCGAAGAAATGGAATCAAAAAAAAACTCGTCAAGAAATGAAAATCGAATTATGGAGATCGTTATCGAGTGTGAAATCTGCCATCTTATGAGATTTTAAAGCTAAAAAGAATTCCCCGAAGCACTCTTTTATTCGATCGGTCATTTTCCTGTTTGAGTTTTTTATAATAAAACTTGACTCTTGTCCATTATCCGGGGTTTTTGAATGAATCCGGATGTTCATTATCCATTTGAAGAACAGCCATTTGAAGGCTCATCACTTTGTTTAGAGATCTCAGCTTGTTAGCTTTTATGTTAGCTTGTTAGCTTTTATGCTGTTAGCTTTTCTGCTGTTAGCTTTTATGCCTTTAGCTTGTTAGCTTCTATGCTGTTAGCTTATATGATTTTAAAGAGGACATGCCAGACTTTCAAATTAGACAAAAACCTTTATCACATTATCAGGTAAAAAAAAAACCTAAAATGAATAGCGTCAATCGATTCACCGACCCCGAAAACCCTTGAGTACAAATTTACAGCTGAATATCTTCTTTTTGTATCATCTAAAACAAAAAAAACCCTGTGTAAGAGATGAGAAATTCCATTATTGCTCCTTTCTCAAAGAAGTCGATTTGGAGAATGGTGTTCACCGGGAAAATGAACATGAAAAGATTTGGGAAAAAGGGAAAAAGAGGAGAACTTTCTTCTTTCTTCTTTTCTTTCTTCTTTTCTTTCTTCTTTTCGTTTCCTTTGCACTCCTTTTCCCCTCAATTCCACAACAAATCATCCACGTCCTTAACCGTGCGTTCCCTTGAGGAAATTTGTGTTGAGTGCTGCTCTTTGCCTTGAGAATACAAATTCATTTCAGCAATCATAAATTTCTCGGAATTTGAATATTTGACTGTTTTGGGGTCCGTTTTGTTTAGATTAAAAATTCTCTTCGGATCACATCAAACATAAATATTTTCAAGAAAATCCACAAATTTTTACTATTGCCTTGAATTTTGTTGATTAGGCTAGAAGTCGGTAGCAGGAGTGTTTAAAATGGCAATTTCAATTTCCCGGGTCAGTTCAGACAAGATTAAGCACTCCAGGCCAGGATCAGACCAGCACAAAGCATACCAAACTAGACTAAACATGGGAAAATTCCAAGCCGAACCAAACTCTACCTTCGTTTTCTCGGCCGTTTCTTGGGGATTACTTTGAAATTTTGTCTACAAGCTGAAAATGTCGAAATGAATGAAAATTTCTATCTGTAGACAAAATTTCAGAGCAATCGGTTAAGAATCGACCAAGAAAACGAAGGTAGAATTAGGCTCGGTTTCGAATTTTCCCATGTGTAGACTAGACCAGGTCAGTCCAGAGCAAACTAGACCAAAACAGATCAGGACAAATTGGATCAGATCAGATTCAAGTGATATTTTAAGTTGGTTAATCGTTAACTTGTTAACTTGGAGCTGAGCCATGAGCTTAACCAGTTGTTCACACTCGTACTGGTAAGACACTGGTACTGGTAGCAGTACTGATAAAACATCGTTAGTTGCAAGTTTAGAGATTCCAATAGTAAGCGTAGTAGGAAATGTCTCATTTGTAACGTAAGTGAGACGTTTGCTTGAGAGTGAGAGTGAGACAATTCAGATCGAAACTTTCTTTTGAGGTCGTAAAGTTTAACTGGAGTTGGGCAAAGTTGACAAACGATAGTCGTAAAGTTGGCTCAACTTTACGAAGACTCAACTCAACTATGAACTTGCCTGAAATCTAAAAAATGATAAGCAAAAGTCAGATCAGATTCCATAACAGACTGTCTGCCGAATAAAAGTCCATCTCTCAGCACAACACTGGCCGCTTTCCAAAGAGAGTATCCTTGAGAGCTCTCTTTCCCCCACAATCCCCAAATGGGCAGGTAGAAGGGGGGAAAAGGGACAGAAAGAGAGTGGCATTGGTGTCTTTCCTTTGGTCAGAAATGGTGTTGTGAGGGGGGTTGGTCGACCTTGATGGGGCAAAAGGAAAACGGGCATCCATCGATTCTTCCCACCTTGCCCCCCTTCCTCACCTCTGCAATCCCCTCCATTCCCTTGGGGTACTCTTTCTCTTCTACCACCACCCACTCACAACACTTGTATGTAAATATTTTGTGCGCGGCCTCTTTATGACTCTGCTTTTCCCTCTTCTTCCCGTCTTCTTCCCGTCTTCTTCCCCTCTTCTTCCCATCGCTTGCCTTATCTCTGTACCTTTGTTGGAAGAAAATCTTCCAAAAGTACAGTTATTTAAGTTCATACGATTTATTCTTGTTCTTCAACTTGAGCAATTTATTTAGATACTCTTGAACTTCACAGTCTTTCTGTGCTTATTATGAATCTGCTTCTCAGCTTTTGATTCTTCTCACTTCTTGCCTTCTCTTCTACATTATATTTCCTCTTTCTTTGCCATTAAGGAGTTACCGGATAGCTCAATGGTTAGAGCATCGGAAAACAAAAAAGTCCAGGGTTGAAGGTTGAATCCCTCTCCGGCAATTTTACCATTCTTTACTTTATTATCTCTATACCTTACTATTAAACAGAAAGCTTTTTTAAGAAGTACAGTTTTTATTCTTGTATTATATCAGAAGGAATTCAAATTAATCCATATTTTTCTATTATTTTGCTATCGCAGGCTTCTCTGAGAATGGCTTAGGCTTAGGCTTAGGCTTAGGCTTAGACTTAGGCTTAGGCTTAGGCTTAGGCTTAGGCTTAGACTTAGGCTTAGGCTTAGACTTAGGCTTAGGCTTAGGCTTAGGCTTAGGCTTAGGCTTTCTGTTCAAATTCATTTTAGCAATCATAAATTTCTTGGAATTTGAATATTTGACTGTTTTGAAGTCCGTTTTGTTGCCTTTTTTTTACTTTTTTCAAGGGCTAAGTGCTGCTTTTTTCAGTTTAAACAAGAACTGTTATTGATTGATTATTTTTTGAATTTCGTTTCTTAATTCTTCAGGATTATGTGCTTCAATCTTTCTCTTTTCTCTGATCATCGACACCGGCATGATCCCTTTCACAGAGTCTCTCACCGGCTAGATTTCCTTTCTCACACTTCCGTTTTGTTTTTCGGTCTTTTTTTGAAAGGAAAATTATTCTAAATTTTTGTTTCTCACATCATTTCACTATCTCTTCGATTAATTGTAAGTTTTTTTTTTATGTGAAAGCGCATTTTTTATAGTCCAACCCATGTAAATCTTTCAAATGCTCAACTTTTTTGTCTCAGATTTACGAATATCCTCAATTACGAAGCGTTCCTCAAGCGAATAAATCGACCGGAAGCTTGGTTTCAATGAAAACAGATTTTTAGAAGAAAAAATCAAGAGTACAGCATGTGTCTTTAGGAAAATTTTCACCTTTAACAATACAGTAAACTGTTAAATGAGACTGTTTTGAGAAAATCGTCGTCCAGCTTCAATTCAAAGCTTCGAAAACTCGGGCTTTAAACACAGCTCCGGTTATCGGTTCGAATGAAATGGAATGGAAAGGATGGCCGGCCGGTTGTCTCTTTTCCCCTTCTTTCCTTCTCTATCAAAGCTTTCGATGTATTTGTTCTCGATCCGGTTACCCATCTTCTTTCTTTTCATCTTCATCTATTGCCTTCCTGGCCTCCCAAGAAGTCCCACAATCCACGAAGCTTCAAAATCCCATTCATTCTTATCTTTAGCACCTTAATCGTTGAAAACTCTAGTATATTTTTGGCTGACATCACTAGTTTCCTTTTGGCAAACTGAAAAATCGATTTTTGAAACCATAGCTCTATCTCTTGATCGCACAAACGCACACTCTCTGGCACACTCGAGTCCAGAGATTCTTAAGAGAAATAAGAGATCAGTGTGTCAGAAAGAGTGCCTTTACCGGAGCACAAAGGACTCGAGCAGTAGTTGTGCTCGAGCAGTTGGCCCTTTATTTTTGGCATCATTTTTCCAGAGATTTCTTGTCATGCTTATTTGAATAGCTTGTTAAAATAATCTTTCCCTGACATCATTGTCATCTCATTTCTCTTCATTGTTTTTTCTAAAGCAAAAAAAACTTTGTCGGAATATCAGGAACGAGTCCGGATTGATCACCGATGTTCCCCATTTCCCAATCCTCTTTCCTTGACAAAAATCCCACCCAAACACCCATCTCAACATTGTTGGCACATGACACCTGATGAGAGACTGTTAGATAAAAAAGACTGGGCTTTGTTCACGCGATTAAACCAGCTACCCCCCTCGTTTTCTTGGGAAATGTTTATTTTTTGTAAAAAGTATATCCGGGTACAGTACTTGAGAGTACAGTACAGTACGGGTGGAAAATCATCACTGTTTTAAAGATTTGGCTTTGGATTGATTGCCTTCGGATTGATTGCCTTAAAGTACTGTAGTTTTAAAGTTTTCTTAGTGACTTTTTCCGTTGAAACGCACCTTTTCTAGCCCAATGAACAAATCACCTTTATAGAGTTTTAAAAGTAACTTGAAGTCAAGATATTCTTTGCTAAGACAGGTAAGTCAAGAGATTCTTTCCAACATTCATCTCGCACTATTAGGCTTTAGGTGTTCCCCTAGTAATCCCCTAGTAATTTTCTGCTTAGTTTCCACACTTTCCTCCACATATTCCATAAAAAAAGTGAATTTTTATAGAGTGCGTGTCTGTATTGGATCTTGGCATTCATCAGTCACCACTCACGGAAAAGAAGACTGAGAACGAGGTGAAAAAGAGAAGAACTGGCTTCTCCACTTGTTGTTTTGTGCCAAAGAAAGTCGTTGATCCTTTACCTGTAAAGAAAGGAGAAAAGAAGAGCTGAAAAGTGAATGTTTTGTGTGTGTGTGGAGAGAGAAAGTGACATTGACTTGGATGTGAATGGAAAGTGGAGGGATTCTGGGGGAAAGGGGGGAAAATTCTCTTCAGAATCCCCTTTCTTCAATGACTTGACTTTGGTTTTCTTTGATGCTTTGTGATGGGTTTTTCCATCCACTAAACTAGGCAAATTTGCAAAAAAAAATGTATATTTTTTAAATGAAGACTTTGGCCTTTGTAAATTACCAATAAGTTTAGATTTTCTATCAAATCAACTATTGTTTTGTACATTTTGCTTTGAGAACGCGAAGTTGTAAAGTCCGACAGTGCAATAGGTTCTAAAATTCTAAAATTGACTTTTAACACATGACATTTTGGACGATGGCATGACACATGACATGACATTATTCGTGTTATCCACTCACTGATTCCTTTCACACAATAAAAGAACTCCTTATCTCCTGGAAAGCCAAAAAAAGCTTTCACTACAGTTCAAGTTTTCTCGTTTTCGATCATTTCCAGAAAGCGTTTTCATGAAAATGCTTAAAAAACCGTACTCTTAGACTAATCAATGTAAATTTCGTATGCAAAGTTTTGTAGTGAGAAAATCCTGTCAAATCCAGATTACCCGATTTTCTCATTGAGATTATCTTACGAAAAATGTCTCATTTCTTCATAAATCTCCGCTAACACGCGAATGCACCGTAGTCCATCAATCATCGAAATGGGAAATGAATGGGAGGGGAAAACGCAATTTTTCCCCCCAAAATCTTTCAATATTTCTTATTTCCAAATCTAGATTTAGAGTCGTTTTCTTTTTCCCACTTTCTTTTCCAATTTTTGAGCTTTCTAGCTTAAAATGATTTCCTTTCCCACCTCAAGCCAACCACGATTCTCTCTATTTTCTTTATCCTAAAATCTATCTCCGTTTTTCTAAGCAGATCACTATCGCAACTCGGTTTTTTTTTCAGAAAAACCCTTTGCTGGTCTTAAAGTTTTCAAAGAATGGATAATAGATAGATATAGATAATAGATAGATATATATAATAGATTTCTTTGATAGATATATATAATAGATACTTCAGACTATTATCTTTCAGAAAATCTCCTCTCAACTTTCAGTACAAATTACTGGACTTTTTTAATATCCAAGATCCATACTTTAAACTGTTTGGATCGTTAGTGACTTTGCGTGTCCAGTAGGTACTTTGTATTCGTTAGGCACTTTGCAAACACACCCTTTCTTGTGCAACGAGCTCTTTCTCTGTGCTTGGGTCAAACACGGACACTTTTCTGAAGGCACAAAGTACAACAGGTGTAAATTGTTTTCATAGAAATTTGCCCAGTTTTTACAAGGATTTTCCCGATTCCAAAAACCTGCGAAAAGATCGAAATGCTAAGACTTATCGCTTTGTTCATCGTCATGAAACTTTTTGAGATGGTCGAATAGCGTTGAAAAAGTTTGAAATGTTTGCAAATTAACGGGTAATTCGCTAAATCGTTTACTTTCTTTGAGTCTTGTAAATCTCATTGTTAGATTCATTGATTTGGCCAGTTTTCTTATGTATTTGCCACTTTAATGTTTAAATTGAAGCCAAACCAAGCGTTAACTTTTGACCTTATCTTGGTTTAGCTTGAAAAATCGGTTCTCCTTGCGTTTAACTTCTAAAATGTCGATTTTCCTTTCTTCCTTTTCCTTTCTTTCCTTTACTTTCTTTCCTTTCTTTTCTTTCCTTTTCCTTTCCTTTCTTTCCTTTCCTTTCCTTCCTTTCTTTCCTTTCTTTCCTTTCCTTTCTACCTTTTCCTTTCTACCTTTTCCTTTCTTTCTTTCCTTTTCCTTTCTTTCCTTTCCTTTTCCTTTCTTTCCTTTCCTTTCTTTCCTTTCCTTTCTTTCCTTTCCTTTCCTTCCTTTCTTTCCTTTCTTTCCTTTCCTTCTCACCTTTTCCTTTCTACCTTTTCCTTTCTTTCTTTCCTTTTCCTTTCTTTCCTTTCCTTTCTTTCCTTTCCTTTCTTTCCTTTCTTCCCTTTCCTTTCCCACTTAACGGGTGCTCTCCTCGTCGCTTTTCAAACAAAACCAGGCAAAGCGCCCAAAAAAAACAACAACGACAACAACAAACGCGGAACTCGAAACTCTTCTTTCTTTTTCTCCATTTGATTCTTTTACAGTCCTCTTCTTCTATTTTTCAGCAATTCTCTGTCCCAAAATCGTCTTTCATCTCTTTTATTCTAAAAGCAGAAAAACCCTTTTTTGCAATCTTTTTGAAAGGCCAAATTTTATAATTACTGTTATTTTTACTTGCATATTGTTTATTTAACTAATTCAAGCCTTTTTCAAAAAAATTTTGATAATCCAAGACAACTTGATAGTGCGAAAATCTGAGACTGAAAATGGATAGCTTTTTTTTATCCAAAGCTAGCATATCTTTTGTTTAGATATGCTAGCTTAAGAAACTTAAGAATACCGCAAAGCTTTTCTTAAGAAACTTAAGAATACCGCAAAGCTCAGTCTGCCATATTACCGTCAGTAAACTAAAATAAGCAGCCTCCAATTAAATTACTTGAAAAATATTTAATCTTCCGACTTAGGTATTTAAATATTAGAAAAAATTTTTCTTTGGTACTGTAGTGCGGACAGAGTTTCTCTTTGTCTTTACAGTATCTTAAAACTGACTCATTTGTGACGACAGCATTTTTAGTGTACAGTCACGTAGTCGTTAACTATTTACGATAAGATTATCAAAGCTTAAATGGAATTTTTGAATGTTTTCTTTACCGTAAGGTAGATAGAAATAGAAAAACTTGGGATTAAGGATTCCCAAAAAGATTCAACTCTTTTTTTTCTTGAACATCGCCCAACTGTTGTCAAAAAAAAACGGCATTTGGTTGTCCAGTGATGGACGAATTGAATACAAATTGCCCTTTTCCAAGAAAAAAAACTTGACTATCGGTTACCCGAGCCGTTCACTGACAAAGGGGAAAAATGAAATTGAAACCCTTTCCCCATTCCCCCTTATTTTTGTTTTCCGAAGCCATCCCATTGCATCTATTTGTCCCTTTTTGTCAGAACTTGTATCAAGCACTGGTTTTGCCCCTTTTTTCTTGTCTTTTTCCATTTCAAGTTTCCTCACTTTCCCCTCCTGTTAGCGGGCGAATTGCTCAAGCGAACACCGGGAAATAAAAAAAAGAGCTAAACTTGTTTTGACTCGAGTTTTTGCCCTAAATCTTGTTCCTTACAAGTTGGGAAGGTTCAATCTTTTAATTTTGATTTTGATTTTGATCGTTTTTTAATTCGCCAGTAAACACCAAAGCGAAAAACAAAAGTTTTGCCAAAAAAAGAATCGAACTCGAGCAAAAAATGAAGTGCTCGTTTTGTATGCAAGTATTGTATTTTTTTTTCTCCAGTAGACCATCACATCACTCTTCAGACTCGTGAGAGAACCGTTATAAAGCTATCTCCATTGCGTGGCAACTCCAAATTTTAAATCTAAATTTTCGCATTTACATTCTAAAACTTAAAACACGTATAACTTTTTATAGAAAGGCATTTTGCAAAAACGGAAAGCCGATTCGGGATCAGCATGAAATTCTACATCGAATTGTCTACGGTTTATATCATTTGGCTAAATCCTGCTGTTGCCTTTCCCTTATAAGTTAAATCTAAACTAGGTATGTAGATTTGCAATAGACATAAAATAAAATATCGATCTTTAATTGGATCTTTGATTGAAGAAAATACTAGTACTAGGGTAGTTGAAAAGATATTTTTCGAGCCAAGCTTTTTCCAGTTCCATGGCTTTGGCCCAGCTCCAGCCTGGCTTCTGCTGATCCACAAAAGTCTGGTTTTGTTCTGGTTTTGACATTGCCCTGGCTCGCAGACCCAGTTTGAAATTTAATGCACCAAAAAATGAGTCTTCGATGGTGTCAAAGTCTTTGCCCAAATGTTTCAAAAGTGAAAAGTTTCAAGGCTTTGAGATTCCCAACTTTACCAGCCCCCAAACGACCTGGCTTACCCCAGAATGATCTGCGGTAAGCGAGCTAGTGCTTTTTGCGGTCAAACAAATGTTTTCCTTCTTTTTTCTTTGATTTTTGTATCACCCGTTCTTCTTCTTTTCATTCTACCCGCCTACCTTTTTTCGCCTCCACAAAATGGGCCACCGGGGAACATTCAGAACATTCGGAACATTCATTGTCTGTGTGTACTCCTCGTGT
Organism: Mesorhabditis belari; assembly: GCA_958450365.1. Taxonomy (NCBI): domain Eukaryota; kingdom Metazoa; phylum Nematoda; class Chromadorea; order Rhabditida; family Rhabditidae; genus Mesorhabditis; species Mesorhabditis belari. The sequence continues at coordinate 1,670,608 of CAUEEP010000758.1, read as the reverse complement.
CCCTTCCCTTGTTCTCTTCTTTTGTCCTTCTTTTGTCCTTCTTTTTTTCATCCGATCACCCAACCCTCCTCCCCCACTTTTTCCGTTTCGCTAAAGCAATTTGATATCTTGGTTTAAATTTTCGAACAAACTGATCACAGCTTTGAATTCTTATATGAATATCAAAGATTATAAGAGAGAAAAAGGTCGCTTCGCAAAATTCGCTTCGCTTCGGTCGCAAAATTTTCTTTTTTTTTCACCTGCAAAATTTAGGCATTAAAAATTTCACGGAATTCAAGGAAAATCCAAATTTCTTACCTTTTGGCCTCTCTTGAGATCATCTTGTTGATCAGGTGAACTAATAGGGATAAGCTGAACGACTAGCTTAATGGGATATTGAGTTGCTTTAAAACAAATGCTAATTGTAAGAGGAAACAAAAACGAGTTATGTTGTCCTCTAAAGTGACTCTTTATAAAGGTTTTCATTTTTCAAACAGAATTTCCCAGCATCTTTTGGAATTATGACACTTTGTTGAGTACAAATTTTACGCCTTTTCAATTACAGAATGACTTTAAAGTTATCGGATAGTTTAAAAAGAAAAGGACGATAATTTAAAAAGGAAAGAACGATAGTTTAAAAAGAAAAGGACGATCTGACTTCAAATGAATTCAAACCAAATCAAATCTTTATCTATATTTAACTCTTATGTTTTTTGATTAGAGAATTGGGAGATTTTTGAAAAGCAGTTAAAAACAAAGAATTCTCAAGGAACAAGGCAAGATGATCTAGCCAAGATCTAGGTCTCCAGATCTAGGCCATGTTCAATCATCTTCAATAAGATCAAAGTATTGGATTGAATAGAGCCAATTTTACACGAATTTGTTTCACAAGATTTCAATTTAAGATTGCTCTCTGATAGATCTGGTTCCAGAGCTATTAGAATTCATAGACCTATCATCTATGAATCATCATCAGCAACTTGTCTACTACTAAGCCCTAAATGTTACAAAATTTGCCATCAAATCAGTGCATGGGTTACTAGACTGGCAAGATCATCTAGCCAAGACCTAGGTCTCCAGATCTAGGCCATGATTTTTCGGGTTTTAGCTTTGCTGCCTAGCTCTGTACCAACCTCAAGGTCCAGTTCTAACTTCTGTTGAATCTAGAGATTTTTTGTATCAAAACAAGGCGAAATTCAGATACTTTTTGTGTACCAGTACACTACATCAGCTGAATCATCATCAGCAACTTGTCTACTACCCAAGCCCTAAATGTTACGAAATTTGGCATCAAATCAGTGTATAGGTTACTAGACTGGTAAAATGATCTAGCCAAGATCTAGGGCTCCAGATCTAGACCATGATTTTTCAGGTTTTAGCTTTGCTGCCTAGCTCTGTACCAACCTCAAGGTCCACGTCTAACTTCTGTTGAGACTAGAGATTTTTTATATTAAAGCAAATTCAGATACTTTTTGTGTACCAGTACACTACACTTCTAGCCTTAACAGCCAAATGATCTAGTTCAGTCGAACGGCTTTCTTTATCTTTCCCACACCACCAATCCAAACCCCATCCACTTCTCCCATTCCACAAGGGGATTTCTTCATGTGAGAAGAGGAAAACCATCAAAATCCGCATGGTTGAGATGTGGAAAAGAGGATGAGGAAAAGATGAGGAAAAGATCTTCCCAAATCGAAGGACCCTGCAAGAATTTGCACACAGAAGGATCATCAAATCGTAATCTGGTTCGCATGCTTTTCCCCATCTCGGCAATAAGAGTCCCGAGATTTCCCCTGTTTTCTCCAACTTTTCCTTATATTTCCCACACTCTCACCCACTCTCCAACTCTCCAACGGCCACTAATATGTATGCAAATTTGTGCAAGTTGCGAAGAAGATTTCTCTTCTTTCTTTTCACAATTTCACCAATTGAAGACCAAGAAAAGAGAAAATGGCTAATGAAGTGGTCAAGAAAAGAAAAGAAAAGGCTATTCATTGCTGAGAGAAAGAGTTTTTGAAACTTGCTATATTACCGTTTGTTGGGTCTGGTCTTTCATGCTATATTACAGTTTGTTTTGAAGATTTTTACCCCATTCTATGCTTGCTTCTACATTTTACAAGATTGCTAAAGTTGTGCAAAAAGCTTGAGCTGGCAAAAAGCTGGCAAGCTTTACTTGCCAACATTCAACTCTTAGCCTCGTTTGATGTTAACTTTTAACTTTTAATCTGTTAGATTGTTGGAAATTGCTAATTTTGAGTTTACTTTATACTATTTTTGATTTCAAGTACTGCATTAACAAGTCTGAACAATGTCAGGACAATGTTTACTTTTTTGTTTTTCTTGAATTTCTTTAACATTATTTGCAGATGAAGTCGAATTGTTCTTGAAGAAATTTTAAATGAAATTTGTTCTTGAATCCGTTAGATTGATCTTAACAGACAAATTTACGCGTTTTATTTCTCCATCAATAAGGCGCACCATCAAAGAGCACCAATCAGTTAGAATTCCCGTGTACACAGTCACTCACACAATCCAAACACATAACGATGACTGGAAGAAAGGAAAGGAAGAAAGAAAGAAAGGGAGACAGGGTCAACCGTTTATCGAAGGGTCACCCGATGAAGGGGAAGACTGGGAGAGAGGCTGGGAGAGAGGCTCGGAGAGAGCTGGGAGAGCCTTTCCCTTCCACCTCCAAGCATTCCCACACACCAAGCCTAAGTACCTGCTTTCCTTTTCTCATTTCTTTTCTTTTCTTTCGAAAAACCGTTCCTTTTCCATCTCCTTTCATTTCTTCCTTTTCCCATTCTTAGAACCCTTATTCGATCTCTCTTTTCCTAGAGATGCAAATCGATTAGAGATCTCCTTCTCTTTCTACCTTGTCTCTTGGATTTCATTCCCCACAACACCTACAGCTGATCTGTACTGATCTTTGTGATCGATTTTCTCGATTCTTTTACTGTCCAATCAGAATTCTTATTGTTCAATACCTGTTTTGAATATCCTTTTCAATTTTCTGCACTTTCAAAACAAGTTGGACTCGCCAATTCTTTTATGGGTTGAGGCTGGAAGTCTAAAACATGCTAGACCCCGAATTCGAACTCTCGCTTACCGGGTAATCGCTCTAACAATGAGCTACTTAATCGATCTTTCTTTTCCTAGAGATTAGAGATCTACTTCTTATTGTTCAATCCAGATCTGGGTTCAACTACAAGCTCATCAAATCTAAAATGATATACAGGATGTCCGACAAAAAAGCTTGACCTGTTTTGAATATCCTTTTCAATTTTCTGCACTTTCAAAACAAGTTGGACCCGCCAATTCTTTTATGGGTTGAGGCTGGGAGTCTAAAACATGCTAGACCCCGAATTCGAACTCTCGCTTACCGGGTAATCGCTCTAACAATGAGCTACACCAACACTTATCTTATTTGCCGTCATGGTAGCGCCTTATGCCTTACTTTAACATCGTAGGAATTGCGGTATTTGATTGTTTGTTCTTCTTATAGTTAGTGTAAAACCAAGTTCTCTTATGATGACACTTGTAAATCTTCAATGATTCATAGAAAACCTGTTTCGGAAGCTTTTTTTGAAGCTGCTTTTTGTCGACTAGCTATCAGCGATTACTCATCATCGATGTCTCTTTGTCATTTGGCTTTTTTTTAAACTCTCAGCTCTCACATTTGTCTTGTTAATCCAAAAAAAATATTTGTTTTGTTGTTTTGAACAATCTTTTAACCTTTCTTTCTTGTTCAACTTCAAATTTTAAATGAAAATCTGATTTTAAATCACTTCAACTCAAATTTCAGGTGCTCACTGACTTGTCAATGGAAGACTGGGACTCCAGAATGACCCCAGAAGCTGATCACTTGATTTCTTTTCGCATTCATTTTCGTCTGATCATTGCATCGTCTGATCCGTCATCGTCTGATCATTGAAAAGATCAATAATTTCCTGTTTTTTGCCTTCAAAGCAGCGATTTTCATTCATTTCCATCTTCGGAAATCGTCGATTTTCTTCTTTCTCTCCTTTACTTTTCCCGTTTTGGTGATTGAATAGCTTTTCAACTCAAAAACAAACTCGTAAAAACTTTCTCCTTTCTTCTCGTTTTCTTGATCGTTTCCTTTTGATGAATCACGAAATGTTTGACTTGATTTGCGAAAAAATGTTACTCCAAACATTTCTGCTTTCAGAAGATTTTAAACAATTTCCTCTTCTTTGCCAAAATTTGTCACTTGACTTCAAAAAACTGAAGGAAAGCTGAAGGAAAACTGAAGGAAAGCTGAAGGAAAGCTGAAGGAAAGCTGAAGGAAAGCTGAAGGAAAGCTGAAGGAAAGCTGAAAGAAAGCTGAAGGAAAGCTGAAGGAAAGCTGAAAGAAAGCTGAAGGAAAGCTGAAGGAAAGCTGAAGGAAAGCTGAAGGAAAGCTGAAGGAAAGCTGAAGGAAAGCTGAAGGAAAGCTGAAGGAAAGCTGAAGGAAAGCTGAAAGCAAAAAGCTGAATGGCAGTTTACGAATCACTTGCAGAAACAAGAACAAAAAGTTTTCAAAATATAAAAATTTAAAGATTTTCCCATTCCCTAGTGAGTCGGCTAAGCTTTGACTTGTTTCGAGTGCCTCTTTTTGGTTGGTTGAAGGAGAATGACCGCTTACTGCAGCTTATTAAGAAAAGATGGAGTGAGTGGGCAGTGAATGAAAAGAAAAAGTAAAGAAAAGGGATGGATGGACCTTTTGAATTCTTTTTGGAAAAGGGGAAGACAGTTCTTTCCATTCACTCGAATTTGAAGGGGATTTTGAAAAGAATGGGCAAGTGAAAGAAAGAGATGAGGGGGAAATAAGCTGCCGTTGCTTTGGTGCCATCTCGTCTTCATTTTTGTAGCGAAAATCTAGTCAGTTGTTCGATTTTTCAAGATTAATCTTTAATCTTTAATCTTTAATTTTTAATCTTTAATTCTAATTTTAATTCTAATTCTAAAGATTATTTGTATCGATTTTTAAGCTGAGCTTAACTGTTTGATACTTTTAAAGTTTTTTTAACTTTAAAAGCCTAAGACTGGTTTTTGCCTATTGCCCAATTGCTTCTACGTACTGTTACAAGTATAGAGTACTATAATAAGTACTATGTACGGTGTTATTTGCTATAATTTTTCATTATTAACCATTAAAAATGGTCATTAGTACGCTAGATCATTCACTATCAGTTGCAAGTTTCATTTAAACTTCGATTCAGCAAAAGGTTTCAGCAAAAGACCAACTTTAAAGTTGCTAAGACATTTATAAATGTAAAAGGTATAGCTTTTTATATCGAATTTGCATGATTTCAATGTCATTTGATAGGAAATTCTTTTTCACATCAAATCACATCGAAATCTAGGCTTAGGCTTAGGCTTAGGCTTAGGCTTAGGCTTAGGCTCAAGCTCAGGCTTAGGCTTAGGCTTAGGCTCAGGCTCAGGCTTAGGATTGATTGAATTGAATTGATTTTTACTTGCTCACTCTCGAGATACCGACTCGCTCCTTCAGGCTCAGGCTCAGGCTCAGGCTCAGGCTTAGGCTCAGGCTTAGGATTGATTGAATAAGTCTACAAAAAGTTATAGCCAAAAATACGTTGTACATTGTTAGACAAGGCTAATATCGAAGATTAATGCTCAGCTACTGTAAAAACTATTTAAGCATCACCAACTCAACCTTGCTCAAAATTTGTGACCTATTTTAAAAGCTAAAACTTTTTAAAGTCTATACTTTTCAAGCTCTCCATGCCAGTTTGACCTTGCGCTAACTAGACTCAAAGTTTTTTTTATTTCTTCTTCCAAAAACGAACAATGTTCAAGGGAGTTTCTTCTCGATTTTCCCTAAAGTGCCATATGGCATTTTATAGCCACCAAGGGGTGACACTAACTAGTAACACAATTTGTTCTCTCTTTTCTTTTCTTTCCTCTCGTTTCACCTCTTCCCCCAATTACGATCATTTTCCTCCTTTTTACTTGCTCACTCTCGAGATACCGACTCACTCCTTCAGATGTCGCACTCATTAAGAAATGCCATTTGGGGTGGTTGTGCTGAGCTCTCTTGAATCTCTTTGAGCTCTATCTCTTTGAGCTCTATCCTTCATCGATGACAACCACTTCTCTTCATTAATGACAGTTATTCGCTTTGACTTCTTTATTCTTTTACAAGTTCATTTGTGTATTTGGGGAACTGGTTTCGTTTATTATGTGTTTTAAAGATTATATTGAACTCTAGTCTTGGAGATTTTGATGCCATTTAAGCAGAAATGTTCTAATCGGGACCAATACAGAAGTCAGCTTTTGACAGAATCGAACCTTTTCCACTTCTTTCTCGCCATCATTACATCAGAAATGTTTATTTAAACAGTTCTAACTGAAAAGACAACGTTATTTATACCCAGATACTAGATAATGACTTACAAGTACTTACAATTAGTCAGTTATGTAGGTTATCCTTCCCCTTCTTCAACCGTTCTCGTGCTGGTTCTACCCCAAAAAAAACTGCGCAAATCACTCGTTTACCACACAACGGATCAAATGGTTTTAGACACAAAAAAAGGGAAAACAAAAGAGACGAAAAGTGTCATAATCTATCGAGTTTACCCCCCAACTCTTCCCAACAGACCGGTCAGTGCAAAGACTGAAGCCATCTCTGAACGAGAGACAGACAAAACATTCGTGTTTCTGTCGGAAAGCTTTCTGCTAATCTCTTTTCTTGTTCTTTTCATTTGAAAGTATTGTTTGAACCTTAAATATGATTTGGTTCTTTGTTAAATGAGTCAAATTCTAAGTCAAATTCCAAGTCAAATGACAAATGAATGAGACAAATGACAAGCCATCATTTGATGGCTAAGGTAATATCATTGTTTGTTTCATCTTGCACAATTGTGTTTGAATTTCTGGTTTCAATGTGCAGCTTGAAAGCAAGATTTATAGATTTATTTATAGATTTTGATCAGATTTAGCAGTATTTAAGCAGAAAAGTCAAATAAGATAAGTAAAAAATAAGCCAATCTTTTGACTTTAACTATCAATCAGTTTCAAGATATTCAGCCAATTATCAATTACCAATTATCAATTATCAATTATTCAGCCAATTATCAATTACCACCATTTCAATCAAGTTAATCAAGTCCTACTTACAACAAATATATAGCTAAAGTTCTCATTGTTAATCTAGTTTCAAGTTCTCAAGTTCTCTAGTTCTCTAGTTCTCAAGTTCTAATTGTTAATCGATTTTTGGAGTCTTTAGCTTTTCTTTAAGCTTCTTTAAGCCTTTCTTTTCTTTCTTTTTTCAATTTATGTTTTTGTTTTTAAATCTTTATCTCATTAGATCTTAAGCCCCATATCATTTTATAATAAAATCCATTGTTGCAAGCAAATTTCCATTCAAGATGAATGGATGAGATCCCCGGGAACGCGCGATCTCTCATCTGGATTTTGGAGAGAGAGAGAGTGGTTTCTCTTTGATCTACAGTAGGGGTGACCCCTCAAGAGGAGATGGGTTTTCTGGAAGCACGGCCAGCTCGTGGACAGTCAATGAAAAGAAGAAAAAGAAGAAGGAGAAGAAGAAGGAGAAGAAGAAGACCGAGGGACTTTCACATACACAAGGCACTACGTCGTGGACCGGTCCCGCTTTATACCAGAGACCCAGAGATGTTTGCGCGGACCCCTCTCCCCGGAAGCCGGACCCCCGCACCCTATCCACCACACGCCAATCTGTCATTACGGGTGACAAATCAGAAATACTTTTCTTTTCCTTTACATCTTCTTCTTCATCATCATCATCTTCTTCTTCTTCTTCTCCCTTCTTGTTTTTGATCTCATTCCTTTGATGTCTTTTCCTCTCTCTTCCTTTTTGGGACCTGTCCATCCAGCCCGTCAATGCCCACAATTTCCTGAACCGTCCATCTTTGAAATCAGAAAATCGATTTATTGATTGCTTATACATTGACCTTTTACTTGGTTCTAGATTTCGTTATTTCTTCTAGTATTGTCGCAAACCTGACTTCACCTATGTTATTCAAATTATCGTTCAGATATGCTTTGTCCTTATCCTTATCTAAAATGTCTTTTGACTTTGAATCGATCAGTGTTTGTATTGTTCCTTTGTTTAGCTAGTAGACCCTGATTTATTATCCTTGTTTTCAACAATCTTTCATATCAAAATAAAACTCAAGAGCCACTTGGTCACCTTGATGCAAAGCGGTGATCAGAGTTCCCGATAATTTTCGCATATTGAAGTTTTTTCTCTGTCTACCTTATGAATCCCTGTGAACTAAAGAATAGTCTTAAAGAATAGATAAATCTTACATAAACGAGCGCAAAGAAAGAGCAGCGATGGCCTAGAGGATAGTGGCCTAGAGGATAGTGGCCTAGAGGATAGTGGCCTAGAGGATAGTGGCCTAGAGGATAGTGGCCTAGAGGATAGTGGGTTCAAACTTCAAATGTATTTTTCTCGCCAGGAATTTAATTTAAACAAAAATTAAATAGATATTTGAAATGCCTGTATCCTACTTTTCTTACACTGACATTAGCTTCCTGATCTTACAATTAATATATTTGTTTTTTTCTGACTCTAGAGCCAAATATTTTAAAGTCCTAAAACACTTTAAAGTATGCACATTCTAAAATACTAGTTCTAAAAAGGTAGATAAGCTTAAAAATATGACCAAATCTTGATTTCCCTCAACCGTCAACTCAACTCAAACGTCAATCTCATCGTCCGATTGGCTAGTGAGTCAGTCTCCTCTGAATAAATAACCCGAGTTCAATTCCCGCTTCAACTTAAACTTCAACTCCTTTCGCCTTTTCCATTCATATCATTTCACAAATATTGACAAACTTTTTCCTTTTTTTCCCCGTTTTTTTCCATATCCGTTCCGAGTTAAGATGTGGCGGTATCTTTTGAATTTTGACTTTTCTTTTCTGTTTATGCCATTGAATCATCAAAAATCATCAAAATTTTACGGCGCTCCCCTTCAGCCGATTTTAATGACCGCCAAAACATCATAAATTTTGATTTTTTTTTTGAGCTATCCTTTTGCGGGTTTTTCTAATTTTTTTTTGCCTTTTTATAATTTACAACTTTTAAGATCAAATTACAGATTTTTTTTCTTTAGAATAAAGTTCAAAAATGAATTCAGTTAAGACTTTTTAAAAGCTTAAAGTACAGGAAAATTTGACTGTTAACTTTGAAATCGCAAAATCGAAAGCTCAGCCCTGATAACTTAATCAATGGGAATTTCTTTCTTTCTTCCTTTCTTCCTTTCTTCCTTTCTTCCTTTCTTCCTTTCTTCCTTCTTGTCCCCTTTCTCTGGGGGTACCGGATGGCTCAGTGGTTCGAGCAAGTGCCCGAAAAGCAAAAAGCCGATGGTTCAGTCACCTCTCCGGAAATCTACTTTTTCTTGCCAATTCCTTTACTTCTTTGTTAAGTGATTGTAGACTTTTAAATGTCAAAATCGAATTCTCAACCCTGATAATTTAATCAGTTTCAAAAATGCGTTCATTTGAAGAAAACATCCTTTTCCTTTTTTTTTTCTTCCTTCTTCCTTCTTCCTTTTCTTCCAGAAAACATTCCTAAAAACTCTGAAGGTCTATAGTTCAAAGCTTCAACCAATTTTCTGTTAAAGCAAAAAGAAAATGAAGAAGAAAACGAAGGGAAATGAGATTCCCGGGGAGATGAAAGGGAGACCTATTTTCTGGTTGAGAAAGAGAATGGATGAGGCAAAGTATTGTTTTGAAGCTTTTCCTTCTGAGTATTGTTTTTGAAGGTTTTTAGGGGTAACTTTTTAAGTTCTTTTTAAGCTATATCATTCCTCCATTCGGGAACCCATTCTACAATGTCAAAAGTTCAAAAGTTACCCCAGATAAACTTGGTAAAAGGCACTGCACTGCTCTAATTTACCTTTACCTTTACTTGAGTGTTTGAGAAGTTGGTGCTTTGTTCGTTTACTTTTTGTATTTGTTTTTTTTTTGACTTCACGAAATCTTTTCTTTATACCCTTTTTCGATTTTTTTTCATCGATCATGTCGATCTCTTTGTTCATTTCCTTTTCTCGATGTCAAGGTCACTCTTCGACAATCTGAATTCCCACGAGAGAAAAGCAGAAAAATGAACTGTTCGTTTGGTTTAAAGCTGTGCTTTTGAAATGAAGTGTTCGCTCGCTTTAAAGCTGTGCTCTTAAAATAAACTGTTCGTTTGGTTTAAAGCTGTGCTTTTAAAATGAACTGTTCCTTCGTTTTAAAGCTGTGCTTTTGAAGAATCGTTATTTCAATCATTTTCAATAATATTTCATGGAAATTGTCTTTTTTGTTTGCCTAATATTTTTTGCTTCTTCATTTCTTTCTCTTGATTCCATTATGATTATGGCATCCGAAAATTTTTGTGTCATTTTTGTCGATCGGGAATTAAATGGGGCGATCTCAGGGAAAAAAATGAAAAAAATGAAAACAAAACATTTCCGGATGGCCCTTTTCATAACATTGAAAACCCAAAAAATCGGATTTTCAAATCGAAATTAGAATTTCTTTAAGCGCACTCATGCGTTAAATCCTTTTCATAAATGATTTTTACTGTTCAAATGCATTTTTGGTCAATACTAAAGCTGAATTTATCCCAATTTTTGGAGGGTGGGACAAATGCTACCTTTTTTTGCGCACCTGGACATTTGCGCACCTTTTTTTTGCTGGAAAAGGCCTTAGGAAAGGTCGTAGAGCTTCAAAAATGTTTTCATTAAGGGGAATCGTATGCGTAGATTCCGAATTTCGACAAATCAGACCTCGCTGACACGTCAAATTTCGGACTAAAAGGCAAAAACTACGCCACTTAACACTTTTCCGCAGTTTTTGCCTTTTAGCCCAAATTTGACGTGTCAGCGAGGTTTGATTTGTCGAAATTCGGAATCTACGCATACGTTTCCCTTCTACGAAAACATTTTTGAAGCTCTACGACCTTTCCTAAGGCCTTTTCCAGCAAAAAAAGGTGCGGAAATGTCCAGGTGCGCAAAAAAAGGTAGCATTTGTCCCACCCCCGATTTCTACTGTTCAAATGCATTTTTGGTCAATACTAAGCCTAACTTTATCCCAATTTTTGAGTCAAAAACTTTAAATTTTGATTTTTATACTCATTTTTGTACATTTTGTACCTTTATTTTTGTAATAATTGTATTTTTAAAACAATTTTTAAAGCGCTTTCATTTTGTGCTTTATGCTTTCATAAACTCTCGCACATTTAGCACATTTAATTCTTAATTATCTCATGAAATCGTTACAGAATCGTTGAAAAATGAGAAATCCAGTGTACCAAAAAGTTTTAAAGACAATGGGCTATTGATTTTCTAAAAAAAAAGTCAACTTTCAAACCAGAAACTCTCTATTTGTAAAATCTTTTTCAAAAATCTCTCTATTTGTAAAATAAATAACTTTTCAGCTAACTTTTCATCAAACTTTTCAGCTAACTTTGATCAAACTTTGATCAAACTTTTCATCAAACATCAAACGAGAGTCCAATAGCCTCGAAACCTTTAAATTATCTGTAGATGATCTTGATCTTGATCTTGAAGCTCTAGTGGATCCTTGACGTTATCTGTGCTACCCATATATTACATGTATTATATCGTGTTGCTTTTTATCGGCCCTTTTCGTGTTATTTGTATGTATGAATTGACTGCTCGTTTTGTATGCGAGTATTGTATTTTTTTATCCACTAGACCATCAAATCACGCTTCAGACTCGTGAGAGAGCCGTTATAAAGGCATCTCCATTTGCAAATTTTAATCTTAAATCTAGCGCACTTTATCTCAGGTCCTGAATAAAGTATCTATATATAAAAAAAAGCTTTCATTTTTTCCTATTTGTCATTGTCAATTCTTTTCCCTATTTGCATTCAGCTTTTCACCTTTTTTAAACCAAAAAAAGCTCTAGACTGAATTGGAAAAGGCGGAAAAAAAAAGCACTCAATTCATTCATCTTTCTATCATTTTTCTATCATTTTTCTATCATTTTTCTTACATTCATTTTACCTATTTTTACGCATCTTTTCTATTATTTCTCTATCATTTTATTATTTCCCTCAATTTCACACCCTTTCCCCCCTGATCTATTCAGAAAAATCGCCCACGAAATGGGTTACGATCTATTTTTTGTTTTGTTTGTGAATAGAATCATTGATAACAAAATCGGCATCACTTTTTTGAGCTACAATCTGGGAATATTACTTTCTTATTTCTTGGCTTTATTTATTAAATCGTCCATAATTTGCGTCTTAAATCGTCTAATCGCAAACGCGCACCTCCTCGCGCACTTGGGCACTTCTGGCGCACTTTAGCACTTCTGGCGTAGAAAGTGACTGATTACCTTTCGGCTGATCCAGCGTTCTTTATGCTCGCTTAAACGCTCCATTTCTGGCACACTGAAACTTCGATTCTCTCAGAATCATTTACGAAAAGCCAAAGAACCGAGTGTGCCAGATAGCAAACGTTTCCGGGGGAGGGGGCAGAAAGTATCTCTCTGGATTACTTGTTCAACGATTTTCCTTTTAACCTAAACTTTTTCAATTTCAAAACTTCTATTGATCCATTAAAAATGTCATTAATTTCATTAAAGCCCAAATTCTCATTTTTTCTTTAATCCTTGAATATTGATCTGTCGTTTTCTAGAAATTTTTTCGAAAAAAAAACGTTTCCTAGTCACCGTAGTCAAGCAAATTCAAAGAAATCCAAAAAAAAAGGTAAAATTTGAAAAATAAATTTATCTAATTTCCTTTACAGTATAAATTTTATATATTTTTGCATTTTGAAGATACTTTTTTTTGCTTCTGTAAAGCCATTAAAAGCTTCTTAAAGCTTCTTAGCCGGGAAAATCCTGGGATTTCCCGGGATTTCTCGAAATTCCATGGCGATAAGTCTCTCCGATGAATATTGAATACTTTTCTGACTACAAATTTTTGATAAAATCTTGTTTTATAGATATTTTATGAACTACGAATTGAGGGTATAACATAGCAATATAAATTGAACATTTAAAGCAATATAAATTGAACAAAGCATAGCCCAAATTTCCCTTTGTGTAAGTTTTGCTGTGTTGTGCTTGCTGAAACGCACCGTTTCTGGTGCAAAATCTTCATTTTTCTTGCTTTAATGAATTCTTATAGCAAAATAATAAAGCATTCAGTGTGCTAGAAGGGTTGGGTTTCAAATTTAGGCCACAAAGTGTAGAATAAAGAAGATGAATGGTCAATTGGTAGCGAGCTCGTCCCTTTTTTTCAACCTTAGTTTAATCCCTAGCTTTTTTGAGTTATTTAAATGTTTAAACTATGCAAAACTTTCCTCTCGATCAATTAGAAAAGAAAAATGAGTTGATTTTTCGAATAAAAGATAGTTATTATTGAAAAAGTGAACTCATTTTTCTATTCTTGACCTGTTCAACGGAAGATTTCTTTAGTTTGATTGAGCTTTATTGAGAGAAATGACCTTTATTTTGAAATAAGAAAACCTTTTTCTTTAGAATAATCAGAAGACATCGATTTTTATCAATTTTCTCTCTTTTCCCTATCCCATTCAAATTTGCATAAATCATTCGTTTTCAAGTGTTCTTTGTTCAGCCTTTTTTTCGAAACCAGTTTTTCTTTTTCCTTGAACAATGAGATTGATTCGGACAATTGAGGAAATTGAAATGATAACGAAATAAGAAAAATCATTAGATTAAATACCTTGACTGATCAGTTTAAATCTTGATTTTTAAATAGATCTTATTAAATAGATGACTTATTTGATGGCTAAATGATCCAGCTCAAATTACTATTAGTTTTTCAACTTGAAAGTTGATACACTTATTCATTGCACTTTTTAGAAATAACTAGTGCACCAATTAATCTACAGTTATTTGCCAATAAAAAAGCGCATTTATTCTCTAAAACAGGCTTTTGACAGTTTTAAAAAAGCTTTAGTTTTGCAGGTTTCTTGGGGGAAAGAAGTTGAGGAACCAAAAATGATGAACACTCGATCAAACGATTTAAGCATTTTCTTTCACATAAACCTATTTTGATGTCAATAGAAAAAAGATAGAGCATGAAAAATTAGGCATATAGTTTTCTCAACTATACTTTTGATATCAAAAAATACTAGATTTCAAGAGCTATCATTTGATACCCAAGCGCACACTGTAGCTTAAAGCAGCGCAGAGAACGGAGCGTGTGAAGTTAGACTACGCGGCAATACTCCGTCATTATTGGGGTGAAGTCGGGTAGTCAAAAAGGATTTAGGTACTTTAATTCACAAAAACCTACGGTAAATACAGTAATAGTACCCCACCGCCCTCGTACAGTCGCGTAGTCGCAAAAGTTTTTTCGTATTTCATTTTTTGCAAACCACCCGTACTTTCAAAAATGCGTCTTTGGTATCAAAAAATAGCTGAAATTCAGGGCTACTTTTTGATACCTAAGCGCGCATTGTAGCATAAACCAGTGTCGAGAAAAACGCGTTCAAAACTAGACTACGCGATGCTCCGGTCGTCATTATGGGGGTGGGGTACTATTAGAGCATTTACAGTAGATAAATAGCTAAATTTTCAGCTAGATCTAATCAATCGTTTTCTTTAATCATTCCATTTGAAGAATTTTCAGAAAAACTTGAATTTCTACTCAAATTCGTTTCAAAAGTTCCCCAAATTTGCTTAACCATTTCTTAAATTAGATATTATATAACTTTTATTTAGAGAAATCGAATTCAATTTCTGAAAAATAAGAAAAAGTGTCAATCTAATAGAAAGCTCAAAGTTTTTTCCTTGTTTTAAACCTTTCAGAATCATCCTTTTTTCATCCAAGCTTCTTTTCAAAATGTTGCTTATTTATGTTTCGAAAAACAATGACTTCTATCCATTTCACTCCTTCGTTTTCACGTTTTTCAAGACAAAACATTGATCATGCTTTTGAGAAAGTTGTTTTTCTGACTTTTGATTCTGATTTTCAATTTGAAACTTTCAGAAACTTGGCACCAGTCATTTTTTAAGAATATCTGGTGATTGAGAAAGAAGAAAGTGTAAAAAAAGAGACCCGAAGAGGGATCCTCTCAACAGAGAAAGAACAAGCGATTCGAGATTTGAAGGTTAGTTTGAGAGTTGCGATTTGAAATTTTGATTTAACTCTGATTCTTTGATAAATGGAAACCAGGTTACCATAATTCCTTTTTGATAAACCTTTAATAAAACGTTTTCTAAAGACTGTCGTACACTTCAGCTACTGTACTCTTTGAAATTAACTGCTACCAACATACTTCTTTGATCATAGTAGCCAGTAAAGCAGTAAAGCAGTATAGTAGTCAGTAAAGCCATTAAAGCCAAAGTAGTCAGTAAAGCCAGTAAAGCCAAAGTAGTCCGTAAAGCCAGTAAAGCCAAAGTAGTCAGTAAAGCCAGTAAAGCCAAAGTAGTCCGTAAAGCCAGTAAAGCCAAAGTAGTCCGTAAAGCCAGTAAAGCCAAAGTAGTCAGTAAAGCCAGTAAAGCCAAAGTAGTCAGTAAAGCCAGTTACTTTTAAGTAAAGAACTGCTACCGTATACCTTTTTCTCAATGCTTCTTTATCAAAAAAGGCTTTTTCATTGAATGAATTCGTTTTCAAATGATTGAAATTCAAATGATTCATATGATTTTAGTTATTTCAAAACGAGTGGAAGATTCTCCGATCTGAGAAGCCCAAAAACTTTAAACGAAAAGAGAGATGAGTGTCGCCGACGATGAGGAGGCGATCTCCATTCAGATTTTCGTACCCGAGATACAAGTTCGAGTGAGTGAAAACAAAGATTTATCTCTTATAATTTATTGTCTTTATTTATTATTGTTTATTGTCAAACTGTTCAATACCAAGAGATACAGAAAAGCTTTTTTTTTCTTTTGAGATTCCCGTTTAGAGATAGAAATAGATTTGATGTTAAACCATTTCTAGAGTTAAACCATTTGATGTTAAACCATTTCTGTTAAACCATCCTTTCTTGTGCAATTGTTTCCCTTTCTCAGCAATATTGAAAAGAAATGGTGTGCCAGAAAGGGTCGGTTAACAAGTTGTACACTACTTGTACAGTAGAATGTGAGGATTTTCTTTTTGAAATCTCAATTGTCCATTTCTTGAGATCGCCCCGAGGGTGTTCTCAAGAAATGAAGAAAGAGAAAGATTGAGAGAAAGATTGAGAGAAATTTGCACAACTGTGTCAATGGGCTCACTGTCAATGGGGACACTTGGAAGAAGATTGGAAGGGGAAAAGAAAGGGACAAATTTAAGACTGACTCTGAAAAGAAAACCCTTTCACTAACTGGGATTCGATAAATGTTTATGTGATGGGGAAAACAAAAAGCAGTTTTTATTCTTACGAATTGTGAATTTATTGGGGAAAAGAATCTAGGACTGGTTACGAGAATTTCTTTGTTTTTCTTTGAATTTCTTTCTTCAAGAGAAAAGCTTTCAATTGTCATTGAAATTTACCTTCAAGTTACTGTCGGATTACTATAGAATAGTAGGAGATTACTGTAGGGCATAATAGCTTATCTAAATAAATCTATTTAGATAAATTATCTAAATAATATTGCTGTGCTTTTTGTGCTAATTTTAAAACTACCGTCTTTCTTTCAACTTTTATCCAATCTACTTAAATATGATAATAGTTTTACAGAGCATTTCAACTTTTAGAAAACACTTTACTATACTATAAATGCCTTTTGAAGAGCACTTTACACTCAAATATGGAAACACACCCTTTCTAGTGCGCTGACTTCAGAATGTGCTTTAATATCTATAAGCACACGGTATACAGGGTTGCCGCGAATTATAGCGACTCATTTCTGAGGGTCTAGCTTCCCGAGAACTTAATGAATCCGTATGAAATCTTTTGAGGTCATTTTTAAGCATATCTTCTATAGCCAAGTCCATTTTCTAACTGACTGGTGCTTCTATAATCGTTATATAACCTTACAAAGTTGAGAGTCGCAGTAAACTTGGCGAAAAACCCAATTTAAGACTTTTGAGAGCCGTTTTTAAAGTTATTTAATGAACTTCTTAGAGGTGTTTGATTTTCTGTTTGATCTGTTTTATCTTTTTTGTCTTAAACTTGATCATATTCATTAAATAACTTCAAAAACGGCTCTCAAAAGTCTTAAATTGGGGTTTTCGCCAGGTGTTCTGCGACTCTCAACTTTGTAAGTTTATATAAAGACTCTAGATGCACCAATCAGTTAGAAAATGGACTTGGCTATAGAAGATATACTTAAAAATCACCTCAAAAAATTTCATACGGATTCATTGAATTCTTGCTGAGCTAGACCCTCAGAAATGAGTCGCGATCACCTTGTACTTTACAGGACAAGTTGCAAGTACTGTAATTTTAAAGAAGATCTCATATTTTAAGAAACTTTACTAAGAACTAAGAAACCGACTCATTTACTCAATTCTTCAATCAGTTGCGCATTTTTCATTCAATTCACAAAGTATTACATGCAAAAAAACAGGCAAGACTTTCTGAATGTGAGATTTTTGTCAGTAAAGCATAGCCCAATCATTTACCAATTCATTTGCCCAGTTTTTACTAGCTTTTGAAAAATCTTGTTGCGCTAATTGTTGTAGTACCAACGAACCAAGTCCTCAGTCCCAACGAATCCCAAGCAATCCCAAGCAATCCCAACCAATCCCTGTAATCCCGTCATTCATTCACCCCCACTCACCCTTTGCGTACAATAGAGCTCAAAAATCGTTAACTGAATACCCTTTTCTTTTTCCTTTTCTTTTCTTTATCTTTCACAATCCATGAAAGCACCAAAAATTTCCTAAGCATCAGGTCTTCTTTTCTCTTTTCTTTCTTTCTCTCGAAAATTCCGGGCACAAATCCTTTCGGCCGATGGGCTTAAGCTGCAAACAAAGCAATCTCCTTACCATCCAGGTACCCTTTCCTTTCTTTTCTTTATGCCTTCGTTTTCTTAACTAAATTTTGATTTAAGCGCAGTTTTTTTCCTTTTCCATTTACTTATCTAACCTAGGTAGATATTAGAAATGAGAAAATTCCAAGCCGAATCTGATTCCACCTTTGTTTTCTTTCTTTCTTGACTGATTGCTCTGAAAATTTGTCTACAGGCAGAGAAGGCCAATTTCTATTTGCAAATCAAATTTCAAAGCAATAGGCCAAGAAAATGAGGGTGGAATTAGATTAAAATTTTTCCAGATCTAGTAGATATATCTAAAAAAAAAAAAAAAAATACCGACTGGGGCTACCAGTGGTGAATTTATCGCATACACGAAATATATCAATCACAATACAACGACACACACAATACTAGGCTATATCTTAACTTAACCCACGTCATGACAGACGGCTCCCTAACCCTAAGCTCAATGGGGAACTAAATAGCTTTTTTGGTGGTGAAGGGAAGATGACGATGAAGGAGTGGCTTGTCACTTTAAAGAACTGGGGCCACAACCACCAGACTGCCCTCCAGAAAAACCTCTCAACCCGAAGGGAAAGGAAATCCGAAGGGGGTGGCCATGTCGCATGTGGGGTTCGAACCCTCGACCTTCCGATTAAGATAAAAGACACTTAACCAGTCAGCCACAAATTTGTCTACAGGCAGAGAAGGCCAATTTCTATTTGCAAATCAAGTTTCAAAGCAATAGGCCAAGAAAATGAGGGTGGAATTAGATTAAAATTTTTCCAGATCTAGTAGATATATCTCTTCGAATTTCTTTGATTTTCTTTTTACTTTTTTACTTTCCCACCTTTTTCTTAGCCTATAATATAGCAAATTTGTTTCATTAACTATTTTAAATACTATGAAAATATCGAATTAATAAGTGTTATGCTATCATAAACCGCTAAAGTTCTTTGCCTGAAGAAACTAGAATAGAAACTAGAATAGAAACTAGAATAGAACTAGAATTGAAACTAGAACAGAAACTAGAATAAAAACTAGAATAGAACTAGAATTGCCTAGAAAAGGTATGCATCATTCAACGTCATGTAAAAACCTCACAATCAATTGGTAGTTTGAGTACTCTTAATCAATATTTATCACTATCAGTATGACAGTATTCTTTAAAACAGAAACCAGATCCTACCGAAACTAGAATTATTTATTGCTTAAATACTTTTATTTAACTTTTTTTATCTGTAATGTTCTACTTATTTTTCTTTACTTTTCGAATCACCCAATTCCATGATCTTGATGAAAGTTCTCAAACATATTGGTGGGTGAAGACAAAAGAAAAGGAATTATGCTTGGAAGTAAAGAAAAGAAAGAAAAGAAAAGAAAAGAAAGGAAAGAAAGAAAGAAAGAAAAGAAAGGGAAGAAAGAAAGAAAAGAAAGAAAGAAAGAAAGAAAAGAAGGAAAGAAAGAAAGAAAAGAAGGAAAGAAAAGAAGGAGAGAAAAGGAAGGAAAGAAAGAAAAGAAAGGAAAGAAAGGAAAGAAAGAAGTGTTGCATGGGAACACATGCAAACCTACGACAGCTTTTACCCCTCTTTTTCTCTTTTCATCTTTTTCCCAACCTTGTGTTGTATCGAAGGATTACCCTTTGGGAAACTGGGAAAGAACCTGACAGATTCCCGTAGACTTTTCGCATCCACTTTGCACATTCATCAATTCTCGTTTCACAAATAGACTAGCAAGTTTTTTACTTTCTTTATTTTCTTGTTTCATTGTTGATTTATTTCTTTATTAACTTTCAATTCATTCCACTTATTAAGAGAATCAACTATTTACAATATAATGTTCTCAATGTTCAGAATCGATTCGGAATTTTAAAGTTGAAATCATTTCTGAATCTGAATCCTGAATCTGAAATTTGTGTTAAGATCATTACCTTGTTATAAAGATTCAACTTTCTTCTACATCTTTCTCCTTCTTCTTCTATATATTTCTTCTTCTTCTACATCCTTCTCCTTTTCCTTCCACATCTTTTTCCTTCTTCTCCTTCTTCTACAACTTTCATCTTCTTCTTCCACATCTTTCTCCTTCTTCTTCTTCCACATCTTTCTCCTTCTTCTCCTTCTCCCACATCTTTCATCTTCTTCCACATCTTTCTCCTTCTTCTTCATACAGATCTTCTTCTATATAAAATATTCAACTTTAGATATAGAATCAGATTTGATAAATAGATTTAAACCATAAGACTACCTGATCCCCAAACTCTAAAATTATTGCCTGATCACTCAAAAGTTTTTTCATCAATGACTCTGATATCTTTACTTTTCCAGAAGTGTCTCGGCGTGTCGATCGACGATTTTGTTTGGGACGTTAAGAGGAAACTTCTCGCCACATTACCACAGGTAACACAAAAGTACAATAAAACGAGTCTAACAGTAAGACAACTGAATATCTAGTCATTATCTATCTATATAAACAGAATATCTATCTATATAGACAGCTTTATCACCATCTTTCTTGTTCAGGCTCTTCCCCAAGCTTTCAACTACGGTCTTTTCCTTCCGCCGTGTGATGGTCGAGCAGGGAAATTCCTTTTGGAAGATCGACCAGTGAGAGATTATCCATTTCACGATTGTGTTCCGTATTTGGAGGTAAATTTTCGAAATAAATTCAATTAATTCAATTAATTCAATTAATTCAATTAATTCAATGAATGAATTCAGCTGAAATTCAAAAAGCGGGTCTACAAGATGTTGAATCTTGACGAGAAACAGTTGAAAGCGTTGCACACAAAGGTAAATTGATCTGAATCTTATGCTCAGTTTCTATCTTTTGACTTTCAGAGTAACTTGAAAAAGTTTATGGACTATGTGCAGAACAAAAACGCGGAGAAAGTCGAGAAAATGTGTGCTCAGGTAGAGTTTAAGCCTCTTTTCCATTAGCTGAATGAATAACCGCAATTTAAAGACTCATAACTTTGTCTAGTAATGATATTTTTGTTAACTTTTTATATGATTTTAAAGAGGAGACTTCAGGCTTTCGATTGATTTAGAATAAAGCACGACTGGACCACAAAATTCTTAGAAAATCATTCACAAAATCAAGACAAAATCCGTGTAAATGACTAGCGAAGTGTTCTTTGTGCAGTCGCGTAATCGCTTGCCATCTGGCATACCGCTCGAGTATAGAAGGCTTCCCGTTTGTCCCTAAAGCTTTCCTTTTTCATAGTCATTTTTCAGTTCAAAATAGAAACAAGGCTAAACAAGGCTTAGCCTTGGCCTTGGACTTAGTGCGAAGGCTAGCGCCTAGCATTTTGGGATTTTGGGACTAGCAAGTCTATTTGGGTTTTTAGGCTTAGGCTTAGGCTTAGGCTTAGGCTTAGGCTTAGGCTTAGGCTTAGGCTTAGGCTATCAAGCTCTTATTAAATCTTTATCAATCCAAGAATATTATCAAATCAAAATACCAAGTTGTAACTTTGTTTTAAAACGAAATATCTAGGGTCTTGACGCGAATTTCCACGACTCAGCTGGCGAGACTCCGCTAACGTTAGCCGCTGGAGTTCCAGATAATCGAAACGTTCTGTTAGCCTTAGTTGGTGGTGGAGCGCATATCGATTTCCGTAATTCCGAGGGACAGGTAACAACAATTAGCGAACAATTGGATAAATAAATCACCAAAATTTCCAGACTGCCATGCACAAAGCGGCTTTCCTTTCATCGGTGGAAAATGTGAAGACATTGCTGGAGTTGGGCGCAAGTCCGAACTATAGGTTTGAGATGAGAGATTGCAGAGAAATTGCAGAAAATTCTTTCTCTTTTTTTCCAGAGATCCAATCGGATTGACGCCTTTGTACTACAATATGTTGACAACGGACAGCAATGATCTCGTTGGGGAAATGTTATTGAGTGAAGCCGCAGATATTGGAGTCACTGATATGCATGGGAATCATGAGATTCATCAGGTGCGGAAAGTTTAAGTAAATGTAGAGGACCTGGGATACGGTAGACTTTTTCCTAGTGGTGTACGCTGCAATACTATAAAGAATCAAAGACAGTGCTCGTCATTTGATGCCTTTGCTCTATATAAGCATTTGATTTGAATTCACTGAACTATTCTTTTTCAAGAGTGAGACATAAGACTCCACTCTGTTCGGCAATCGAATAAATGTCGGTGTAGCTCATTGGTAAAGCCATTGGTAAAGCGTTCGCCCGGTAATCCTGGTGGTTGCGATCGAGGTCGCGGGTTCGAATCCCGGCGCCAACTATGACCCAGCTCCAACCCATAAAAGGACTTTCCAACTCAAGTGCTTGGTAGTACCGTACTTCAGTTCAGTCCGTAGTTCAGTCCGTAGTTCAGTCCGTAGTTCAGTCCGTAGTTCAGTCCGTAGTTCAGTCCGTAGTTCAGTCCGTAGTTCAGTCCGTAGTTCAGTCCGTAGTTCAGTCCGTAGTTCAGTCCGTAGTTCAGTCCGTAGTTCAGTCCGTAGTTCAGTCCGTAGTTCAGTCCGTAGTTCAGTCCGTAGTTCAGTCCGTAGTTCAGTCCGTAGTTCAGTCCGTAGTTCAGTCCGTAGTTCAGTCCGTAGTTCAGTCCGTAGTTCAGTCCGTAGTTCAGTCCGTAGTTCAGTCCGTAGTTCAGTCCGTAGTTCAGTCCGTAGTTCAGTCCGTAGTTCAGTACCGTACTAATTTCTTGTACTGAATATTTATACATAAGTACTTGAAACAATTTTCCATCTATCTACCACTCTAGCTAACCCCAAAATTGAAGTATAGCTCAAGTACTGTACTATATAGATTATTACAATGATCAATAATACTGCAGGCTATTGGATATAGCTGGAAAGACATGGATACAGTATAGTACGGTACAAATCCTGCACTGTATTACTACTGTACTAATAGACTAGACAAATACAGTACTGGGGTTTAAAGTTCAGCACTACAGCTTTCTGTAATCAGTTCCACCATTCAGGCCTGCAAAAACGGTCTCATCAAACACGTCGAGCATTTGCTTTACTATGGCGCCGATGTGGATGCCGAGAATGTGAATGGGAATTCGCCGCTTCACGTTTGTGCTGTGAATAACAGGTGAGTCAGGGAGAGGTTAGATCAATAAAGGAGAATAATGCATACAAAAGCTATATGTAAATAATCTTTCAGACCCGAGTGTGCCCGTGTGCTTCTCTTTCGCGGTGCGAATCACCTATCCGCGAATAAACAAGGCCAGACAGCGCTCCATGTGGCGCATATCGTTGGATCGAATGCAGTTGCCGATGTTGCTCAAGCACATGATCCATCAATGTCCGGTTGGTTATGAAATTTTTAGTTAAACAATAAAAATACTGTACTTCAAGGTAGTAAAGTAGCTACAAAGTAGTAAGTAAAAGGTATAGCTTTGAAATAGCTTTGAAATAAGCACAAAATCTTTGCGTTGAAGTACTGTGGGTCTTCAAAGCCTTATTGAAAAGTGAATCATTCGGAAAACTACCCAAATTTTATTCGTTTAATTAGTTTTTATTCAATTTCATTCATAGTTTGATTCCCGGGATCATAATGAGAAATTTAATCAAAAGAAAGCTTACCACCCTATCATAGTTTGATTCCCGGGATCATAATATGAAATCTAATCAAAAGAAATCAAAAGAAAGCTTACTAGCCTATCAAATCATCCACTTTTTAGAGAAACAAATTCTTCAATTGATAAAAAGTTGAAAGAAATTCAATCTGAATTCAATTTCTATCTTTTTAGTACCATATCGAGGCGCTCCACAATACTCGACTCGTCGCCGTGTCTCCATTTCAACGCTGAGTCGGCGTCGCTCCCTCTCACAATCCTCTCTTGCCAGTCATGATGTGGGAAAAGCTTCAATTTTAGCTTCAATTTTAGCTTTAATTTTAGCTTCAATTTTAAGTGATTTTGTAAGCCATATCATCTTTTTAGGTCTACCGAGCCTCTCCCTCAGTAAGAGCTGCATCAAGTCGTGCACCCTCGGTCGCTCCCTCACCCACTCCATCTCGAGCAACAATTGTCCCATCCGAGTATGGGACGCTGAGGAGATTCCCGGCAGAGCATGTATCTTCTGGAGCCGCTGGACATGAGTGAGCTTAGTAGAAATATTTGATTTATTCGTTGGAATTGACTCTTTGAAGAGTGAACTCTATTCACTCTATTTCTAGGTTTATTGATAAATATATCAAGGCTATCAAAGCTTGAATCTAGATTTGTAGATTTTGATAGAGTAGATAAATCAGTGTACAATCAGATTACAGCTTTCAATCAGACAAACTCTTAAATTTCTAGCCTCTTATTGCAGAATTACTTTTGCCGAATCTAATACCGAATTACTTGTAATCAAATTTGTACTAGAGATTTAAGCCTTTAAGCAAATTTCTACTATACTAAATGCTTTCATTTCTCCGTTCTTACAAGAATTGATTTGTGTTTGCAATGAAACGGTTTGCAAATTAGCTTTTAAAAGTTGTAGATTAGCTTTAAAAAGTTGTAAATTAGCTTTAAAATGTTTCCCCTCATATTCCCCCTCACAAATCCAGCTCCATTAGGCGTTTCTGGCAGTCTAGCTTTTCTTTTTTTTGGGAAGCAAAAAATGGCTATGGCTAAAGTACAAGCCGGTAGGGGAAAAGGGGAAAATTTTGAAGAAAAAGCTCAGATTGGCACTCGACTGTCTCTTTCTTTCTTTTCTTTCTTTTCTTTTCCTTTTTCATTCGTCCATTTTCGGGGAATCGAGGGAAAAGACTGAATAACTCACTGCCTAATGGACCGATCCTTTTTCTGTACGAAACTATTAGTGCTGAATAGAAAGTGCTGAATAGAAGCCGCTGAACGATTCTAAACCTGCTATTCTTGAATAATTCTACCGTAATCCATTAAACGTACTGTTACTTTTGGCCAGTACTGTAATAGAACTCAATGTTTCGCGGATACTGTATTACTATAAGTTAAAGCAATTCTTACTGTTGTACAGGGTTACTGTAGCTCTACATGAGCCATTCAACTATACTATTTGAATCAAAGCTTTCGAGTTTTTGTACAGTAACACTTTGACTATTCAAATAAGCTAGATCTTATTCAGAATTCTTATCAACAAGTCTCACCATATCTAAACCTCTTCTTGGACAACCTCGTCCAATCCTTTTCCCCAAATGTTCCCCACTTGTCCCACCCCAAACCGCCCGATTCGTCCATTTACTCAAAACAAATCCGAAGTGATCTATGCGCATTTGAATCCTCTCAGAATCCCGACAAAAACCGTGAAATTTCCCCTCGAAACTCAACTTTTGGCAAACATTTTCCCGATTCCAACACCGACTCGCTTGAATGGGTTACTCGAGTGAGTAAAAGACCAAAAACTATTTATTCTAAGCATTCAAGAATCAATCCTATATTGAAAAAACGAAAATTGCTAATTTTCTAATTTTCAGATGCAACGTACCGAGGATACTCGTGATTCCCCGTGGGCCGAAAGGATTCGGATTCATTTTGCGAGGAGCGAAACGTGTGTTTAACTGACAAAAGAGTGTCAACAGGGTTTGATGACCAAATGACATAAGCCATATCCAGTAAAAACCATTCAAAGCTAATAGAAGCAAAAATTAAAAGTAAACAAAGTCATCAGCCGGAGTCGAACCCGTCGGACTCAAAGTCCTTTCTTCGTATTCAAGCCCACTGCCGGCTACCACGAGACCTTTTCCTCTCTGGTCAGTCAACTTTTAAGTTCAGCGTCTGTTTTCTGCGATCCCATACAAAAGTTTGAGTGCTTATACCATTTGACAGAGTGCTACGTTGTAAAAACGGAAAGATTCGGAATCAGCGCAAAATTCTACGTCGACTGGTGTATGGCTCATTTCATTTGACCAAATCCTGTTGACTTTTCCTTGTGAATACAAAGAATACTATTTACATTTATGCTTTTGAATTTAAATTCAACATTTTTTTTGACTTGCTTTAAATGCAAATTCCAGACGTTGATGCTGAAATGGATTTCCACCCGTCACCCATACAACCGGGGCTGCAATTTTTCGAGGGAGTTGACATGAGTGGAATGGCCATGAAAGCTGGTCAGCATTAAAGCTGACTTTATCTGACTAGCCGACTAATTTTAAACTTTAAACTTTAGAATTAACAAAGAAAAACTAATTAATTGATGAAAATTTTCATTTATAAACCATTTTAAGGCCTTCGACCCGGCGATTTCCTGCTACAAATCGACGGGGTTGATGTGCGGTGTGCAAGCCATGATCAAGTCGTTCATCTCATTCAACAAGCCGGTGACACGATCACGTTAAAGGTACGCTTTTATATAATTGTTAATATTGGGTTGGTGAATTGAAAACTGCCGGACTTTGAACTAAAATTTATTCAACATAAAACGATCAATTCATTCGAAATAATTTCCATTATTATTGACAACTTGTGCCCATTTTACAGGCAATTTGTGGATTCCTCTTTCGTAGGATTTTGGTTTGTGTGTGAGACAAGTGTGAGACTCAAAAATCGAGTACTGGAGATGTCCCAGTTTGAGCATTTGAGCACTTTCTTCAAAAGAAACCCATTTTGGTGTCAATAGAAAAGTTGTAGAGAATCAAAAATTAGGCTTATAGCCAAATTTCCAAAAAGATACACTTAGTAGTTTCGCTTAAAATGTAAGTTTTGTGAAAATTCGTAAATTTGGCATTTCTTGAAAACCAGTTTTTGAATCGTTCTGAGAATTTGGATATAAGCTTGATTTTTGATTCTCTACAACATTTCCATTGACACCAAAATGGGTTTCTTTTGAAGAAAGTCCTCAAACTGTCACATATGACAATAGCCCGCAGTTTTCAATTCACCAGCCCAATAGATTGAGATTAGCCTTGATTTGCGGAGAAGTCAATGTCCAATTTGAGGATTCGGAGCCGGCCAGATTAGGGAAGGGACTTATGTAAAAGCCCTGCGCCAGACGACGAGTGATTACGCGGCCGCACAAAGAACACACATGACACACAAATTTTAGGCGGAGCTATTAAGTGTATCTTTTTGGAAATTTGGATATAAGCTTGATTTTTGATTCTCTACAACTTTTCCATTGACACCAAAATGGGTTTCTTTCGAAGAAAGCGCTCAAACTGTCACATGTGACAATAGCCGGCAGTTTTCAATTCACCAATCCAATAATGCCTATCACTTCGAACTTCTTTTTCAATCGATATTAACTGAAGAGTTTAGGTGATCACGGTGGATCCAAGCCAACCGTTTCCCCAAACTGGCACCATCGTTCAAAGAAGGCATCATTCAGGTAAAAAAGATCAAGATAAAAAAGATTGAGGTGTGCGGCAAAAAATAATAACGATTATTTTTCGTTTCAACTGAAGTTTTTAAAGGTTTTATTAGAGATTTAGCAGAAATTTGACTGTGATTCAGGGTTATCGAATCACTATAAATAGTTTAGTTGATCTTTGAATCTTCACCAAATTATCAGCTATCGAATGAGCTTTCATAGTTTGATTTCTCTTTGAATTCAAAGGAAAAATTCTCAGTAAAACATTTAACGACTGTACGCTTTAAAGTAATATATTAAAATGTGTTGAAAATTGTCGACTTTTAAATTTCCTTTCAAAATTCACAGTGGGGCGAATGATGGGAAATGGGCCGACAGTGCCAATGCGGCATCCAAGTACGCAAGTCACCCTGCGACGAGCCTCCGTTCATTCGGTGATTGGATGGCCGGGTAGGGGTGAATGGAGAATGAAAGGAATCGAGTCCCTCGTCAGATTTTCGGATTGATTGCACTGTTTTCTAAAAGATGCTCATAAGAAAAGTTACGGTACTCCGGCTCGTTCTTGTTTACCGTTTTCTCGAAAATCACTAAAGGATTCCCATTTTCAACAATCTTCATTTCAAAATAAGACAAACTCACTGCGATTGTTTGTAATCTGTTTGTACTTTGTTCTAAAGGGCACTTTTGAACGCTCGTCGGCTTTAACTGTCAAAGGATTATGGTAACTTTTAAGACTGTGAGAGTTGACTGCGAGAGTTGACTGTGAGAGTTGACTGTGAGAGTCGACTGTGAGAGTCGACTGCAAGAGTTGACTGTGAGAACTAGATTACGGTAGCTTTTCCAAGAGAATCTTTTAGAAAACACTTCAATCAAAAAGAAAAGAGTCGAATTGTGATTGTCCCCTGGAAAACGGTGTTGGCAGCATGAGAAAAACAAAACCCTCGATTCTCCACTCAACAATCCCTCCAACCCTGCTCACAACCTAAAATCGCGAACTTTGACCCAAACTTGTTTCTGTACAGCTTCTGTAAAGTCAAAGTGATTTCGTCGTCGTAAAGTGAGGCGCCTTTAGCCGCGTACAATACTACAATAGCATTGAACTGACAGTACTTTTCAAGGATTAGAAACCTACTACTGTACGTACTGTAGTACTGTACGAACTGGTAAGCTGGTACAGTATAATAGAGCTGTTCATTTTCAGTCTGATTGCCAATAGGTGTACAATGGAAAAACGCGATTTGACCATTTCAATGGGTACTTTTTCAAGATTTCTTGTCACATAAAGGTAGAATTTTTAAACCTCTATCTTTTCATCTGAGAAACCCTTGAAAAAGTTGCTGTTGAAGTGATCAAATCTCGCTTTTCCGTTGTACACCTATTGACAATTAGACTGAAAATGAACCTACATAAGACTCATTTCATTCTTGAGACTCATTTCATTACATAAGACTCATTTCATTTCATTGTGCTCCAGTACTAGTACTGTACAATTTCTAATATATTCAGTACTAGTGCTGCATGCTGCACGAGACTGAAATATTGGCTTAATCGGAAGCCTACAAGTAACCAGTACTTAGACTAGCCTACAAGTAACCAGTAGACTAGTCTTAAGAGGCCATAGTACTGTACCATTCTCACTCCTTTAATTCCAAAATACATCGGAAGCCTACAAGTAACCAGTACTTTACCCTTGACCAGTACAAGCACATGTACACAGACTAGTCTTAAGAGGCCATAGTACTGTACCATTCTCCTTTAATTCCAAAATACACCTCATTAACTTGTCATTGCAAAACAGTGAAAGCCAATCAAATGCATGACAAAATCCCAAAATCAAAAGCTCAACGTTGTCTCAAAAATCGAGTGCTAGTGGTGGTGGTTTTACCGTGATAAATCAAATTTCCCAATTTCCCAATTGCAGGCGAAATCCGCGAGGAGTACTACCAGCCGAGAACGGCCTCCGTTCGACAAAGGCCGTCAGCGTCGAGGAGGATCTCAGCGGCTGAATTGGAAACACTAATGGTCAGACAGGGATCACATCCAACCAATCCCCATCTACCGCCACATCCACAACAACAACAACAACTCCAACATCAGTACTCGTTTGATCAGGTTTGGTTTCAAGGATTTTAAAGCATTAATAGTCCAGTCGGTCAATGCACTTTAAAAATGGAAATACTGTATTTTCTGTAATAGTAGTGCGCACTACTATTTTTTCAACCCCCTCTAGCCTGCACTACTATTATAGACTGCACTACTATTACAGAAATTACGGTAAACATTTTCTAGCGGACTCAATTCTTCAAATCTTTTAGGCAAATCTAGCAAGAAACTAACAATAAGAATCTAAATATTTTCAGTTTTCAGTTACCGTATTCTCTCTAACAGTAGTGCACCCTAAGCGTCGTCTAAATTGCACGAAATCTCGAAAAGCGCTTATCAGAACCTATCGATGTGAGGCCGGAAAATGTAGCTGACGATGAGATCTTGTGGGGGATTTGAGTGTTGAGCTTCTGGGAAAAATTGGAAACCGTAAAATAGTGATCAACTCGGCTCGCCTGGGTGCACTACTATTAAAGAAAATACGGTAAACAAGACTTAACTTCAAAATCTGTTTAGCAAAAGGATTTTCCAAAGCAAAAGGATTTAGGAATCATTGTGCGGTGATCGGCAAACACCGAAAAAGTACACTTCGGTTGCGGATATGAAAAGGAGAAAGCAGAGGATGGTAGACAGCCCACAGCCGGGACGGGTCGATTATCAAATGGTACGTTTGAGTCCGGTAAACTAAAGCTTCAAATCTTAAAGGATAAATTGAGCTGAGTAAATCTATTAGTTTTTCTAGGGCAATAGCTACAAACAGGGTTGACATAAGAGCCAAATTTTCAAGTCAAATCAAGCCAAAGCAATAGCTCAATTGTTTTAGCTCAATTTCATTTATTCACACGAATAATTTGGCACAAACAATATAAAAATAGAACCGTTAAGCGCTAAAATTAGGCTCCATATATTAGGGCTAAAATCCATATATTAGGCTACCTTTTCGTTCCTTTTCGTACTTTCGTTTAAAACCAAAAAACATACATCAATTGAACTGAGGTTTATTTCATTAGAGAACCCAATTATTTTTCAGCAAAATAACATTAAAAAGGAGTTTAAGGCTCTTAGCAAGTGGTGGCATAAAGTCCCTTCGATAAAATCTCTTTCAAAGTCCCTTCCATAAAATCTCTTTCAAAATTTTGAAAGAGATTTTATGGAAGGGACTTTGAAAGAGGATTTTATGAAAGGGATCCCATGAAATCTCTTTCAAAATCTCTTTCAAAATCCCTTCCAGAATCCCGAGCCAATCTATGGATCTCCCGCAATGAAATCCTATGCCTCATCGCCTGATATGATGACCTATGATGATGTAAGTTGAGAAAATAACGTATGAATGAATGTGAATGCTAGTTTTTGACTTGGTGATGCCTTGAAAAACTTTAACTAATCAACTATCAACTACAAACAAAAAATGCTAACTAAATTTGAATCTTTTGCTACCAAAATGGCTTTTAACGTCTCGTAGTGTTGCCTTAGACAAATAGAATTCAAAATGCACGCTAGACTTGATCTTTCGAGTGTACTTTGTGCAAAAAGCGGAAGCACACCCTTTCCAGTGTACTGAATTCTTCACTTTATTTACTAGAATGCTCGAAATGAGAAGAAAGAAATGAGAAGAAATCCAGTGCACCAGAAAGCGTGCGTTTCCGCACTTAAACGCAAAGTACAGCTTCAGTTTCATGCACGCCAGTTGCGTAAAGATTTTGGTGATTTTAGCCTGCAAGAATCGAGCTTGTTTGCAAGCTTGTTTTGTTCGTTTCCCCTTGTCTTTTTCAGCATCCATTCCCTCCGCCGCCACTCGAGACTGACTACCGTACTCCTCAAACTTCATCTCATCGCAACGATCCATCCGATTATTCACGTCCATATCGAGCCACTTCTCGCCCGAAAACTCCACCACCGCCACCGCCGCCAAATCAGGTACCGTAATCTTTCTTGTCCTATCTTTCTTGTCGATATGCAAATTTAAACAACTTGAAACAACTTGAAATAATATCGACAAGTTCTACCGTAATCCTTTCACTATTAGCACCATTTTATTGATCATTTCCCCTCTTGTACACTCAGCACATTCTAATTTGTGGTATGTATGTAGATTGATTAGTTTTTCTGGTGCACAAAGTACTAAACCAAAAAACTATTGTGGTACTTGGGTGTACTGTAAGTGTTGTTATGTAAGTGTTGTGCCATAATCGATGCACTAAGTGTCTTGCGAAAGGCGGCTATCGTTAATTGTTTGCATATGTCCACGTGGAAGCACTCGTACTGTTGTAGTTGTACTGTTGTACTGTTGTAGTTGTAGAATTATATTGTAGAACAGAAAATAATTGCACTACCAGCCATTACTGTATTACTGTACTTACTTTTCACTCACTGCTATTGTGTATAACTATTGTGACGCCTAAATCATCGTAGTTAGTCTAGTACCGTACCTAATGTACTACTGTACTTTGTCGTTTGTACTACAGTACTTTTCGTTTGTCATAAACCTTGTCAACTACCCTACTGTACTCCTTACACGAGCACCTTTTCAGGGCACTCTCACCAACTCGACTCGATCGTTCAATCCGTACGCTCCGCCGGCACAAATCTATCAAGCTCCTCAACAAACAAATTATGGACACATTTTGCAGAATAATGTTCGCAAGAAAGAAAACTTTTTTTTGACGTAATCTTTTTCAGAATACAATCTACGCGAGTCAAAATGGATATGTGAAAAATTCACATTCACAACAACATCCCGGAGCATCGATTCCACATCTCGTTGCCAATCATCAACAAGCGCAGGGGTAAATTTGAGCAAATATACTAATCAATCTTTAAATAGAAGATCAAAATGATTTATTATAGCAATAGAAAATTAGAAAATTATGATAGCAACCATCGTTCGTTTTTCGATCTCAAACCGACTTTCGAATGAGCTTTGATAGTCCTCGAGTTACAAGGCGAAGATTACAAACTGAAAAATCTCCTATTTAGCATGAGAGCCGGTCCATCCTCCGTCTATGCGCCATCACATCCTCTTCCCAATTCAACTCCATCATCATCCACTCCCGCTCCTCCTCCACCCCCTCCTCCACCATTGCCTCATTCATCCGGTGTCGCCCCGCTTAGCTCAAATGTATGTAAACAATTTTCTATTGAACTGTTGAACCTTTATCCTTAGCAAACTAGCCTTTATAGAAAACCTCGAGAAAACCTTGAGCAAACCTTGAGCAAACCTTGAGCCTTGACCTTGCAAACTTGAACCCCACTGGTTAACTAACCCCGACAATAAACCATTTTTGGAAGCCTTCATAACGTCGTCTACTGTCGTCAGTTACTCGGTGGCCGACTGCCAAGTCGTGGCTACTCGTTGGTGGATTGGATTGGATTGGATGCTCACCTTGATCGGACGTCTATCGAGTAGTTCCAGTAGGCCCACGTGATCCACGCTGAGCTGTGCCGATTCTGGGTCACCACTCCGTGTGGCTCCACAAAACTTCACGTACTCACGGGTCTCACCGGGTTTCGTAGTTGGACTGCGCACCAAAATGTGCAGTGTGTGAGAGAGTACCGATGGGGGCAATGATTATTAGATATTTATTCCGAATCTAGCACAATACTAATCACAATACTAATCACAATACTCATACTACAAGGCGAACATGCTAGCTCCGATCCCAGTACTCGGATTTTCTTTTGCTTTTTTGTAGTCTAAACGTGTACAGATGTCAATGTGCTCCGAGCTTTGCTAATCATTTCTTGATATCATCTTTTGCGTTTCTCGATTCCAATTTTCAAGAAGACGATCTAAATCTGTTTACTAATGCTCCAACTACTTTCGCGACAACTACTTTTAGCCAATATCTAAAATTAAAACCTAAAACAGAGAAAAAAAATCGAAAATGCAAAGGAAATCAAGTGCCCGGGATCGAACCTACCCTAGCAGCTTACCACCTCGCCTCGTAGCTTAGAAACTTACCAGTCGGCCACCGAGCAACGCGAGGTTGTGGCTCCACTTTGTCTTATGAAGGATCCCAAAAATGTTCGCTCTATTTTTGTTCTATATTGGGCAAAAACTAGTTACAGATTTAACTCAAATTTGGTCCGGTAACTCAAATTGAGTATGATGAAGCAGTCAGAGTTCAAAAAAAACCCCATAATGACTCCATTGTCTTCTCCTTGTTTGACATTTGCTCTGAAATCCTATTTTCCAGGCTCCACCCCCTCCCCCGCCTCCACCGCCACCAGATTTCATGGCTCCATCCAGCTCAAACACGATTCAACGAAATGCGACCCCGTTGTCAAAGGCTGGAATCACTGCTGATGCTTTGAAGGTAGAAAAATAGCATTCTTACTTTGAAACAATAACAATTCAACGCAACTTTTTAGGCTCAAGCATTCAAATTGCAAAAACAAGAGGTCACCGAGGCGAAACGGGAAGAGAAAAGAGCCGAAAAAAGTCCCGCACAACAATCCGATTTTCAGATGGATCTGAGGAATGCACTGGCAAAACGGAGAAGTAAAGTGAGAATTTATTTCGGTAAAACAATCGATTTTTCTACCAGTCAAGTCAAGAAGTCTTATAAAATTATGCTTTTTTCAAGGTTCATGTCGACGATGAAGAGGAAGATCGACGAACGGACAGTGATGGGAGTTCTCGTTTCGGGGGACTTTCATTGAGGGAATCGGTTAGAGAAAATGTGACAACAAAGAAGCAAACACAGCAACATTCACCGCCCGGCATTGCACACAAAAAGGATAGCGGGTGAGTGATGGGAAGAGAAATCTTTTTTTTTCCACTCAAGAACAAGATTTTATAGACTTGAACTAAGCGGTTTTCTGATTGCAAAGCTTTTTCCATATCAATTATATCAATTCAAAGTTTTCTCTTCAGCTATACCTCATCGCGAACCTCTCTTGAACCGTCAGAAGTCGATGCTGGAGCATATTCAAATAGTGATCATCATGGTCACTATCACGTGGATCAATCACCATCAAGTGCGCATAAGGTGCGGAATCAAGAACAAGATAGAACTAGACTTTATAGACTTGAACTAGCGTTCTGAGACTTCAAGCTTATCTTCAAGATTATCTGTAGCTGTTGACAACTTATTTTGCGTCTTTTCAGGTACAATTGATCAGTCAATCGATTGAAGACAACTATGGTAATCGACGCCCGCCAGATACGGTAAATTTTTGACAATAAATAACTTTTTGATGTGAGCTAAAGAAGTGGGGTGAAGTGTGAGAGCTTATCAGTGACCAAAAAAATTGTAAACACTCAATGTCTGGCATACTGATAAGCAGTAATTGATGAGCATGTGTTGAGGGTTATTTAGAGGTATCTAAATCCGTAGTAGACTTGTTCTTGTATGTACTTTGGGCTCAAAAAGTGGAAACATCTCCTATCTGTCGCATGGAAGTCCTTTCAGATCACCTATCCTACACCAGAAAGGGTATTTGAGTCATAAAATCTCTCAGGTTTTTTTGCTTAAAGGTTTTTTGCCCTTTCTGGGACACTAAACTCATTGAGTGTACCAGCCGTACCAGTGTACCAGCCGTACCAGTGCAACAGTGTACTCTATTTTGAGCCGTGTTTCCAAGTGCAAAGTACAGAACAAGTCGGCTAAATCGATGAAAGCTTTTCCCTTCTCTATTCTCTTTTTGATCTTCTATCCTTTTTCTTTCAAAAATCTTTTCTTTAATGGGAGTGCACGCATTGAATTCTATTCTGTTTATTCTTTTTGTACAGATGTCCGTCTCATCTGGAATGTCAACAGTTTCCGGGAGTTCTTCAACAAATAATGGAACAATTGCTTATCGTAATGGTCATCAACCGCCACAAGTACCGCCTGTTGATTATGATGATTCGGGAAATGGGGACAGTTCGGATAATGATGAAATGAGAAAAGGTGAGGAGCAAAAGGAAGAAGGATTAGCATTTCGAATTTGGAAAGAGTCAGCTTTAACTAAAAATCGCGAAATTCAAATGAAAGCTGTCAATTTTAATTCCTAAAATCAAGCAAAACTTCCTTGCAAATCCCTCAAATCACCATTTCATTTCTTTCGCTGCACCGAGCTTTTTTTGAAAAAATAACCCAGGGATTTTTGGATTTTTGGGCTTTTTCACGTTTTTGAAGACGTTTTCTTTGGTGTTTCAGGGAAAATTTACGGTGCATGTTTGGCTACCGTATTTCTTCGAATAGAAGACCGGGTAAAGAGTATGATCGCGTACTCCTGCGTAGCAGCCCTTTTTAAAATTTCTTTTTTGCATAAAAGCTTTCAATGAAGTGTTATAGGGCTGGAAAATGGCTCAAAAATACGACATGAGCTAACAGATTTTTGAGCCATTTTCCAGCTCTATAGCACTTGATTGAAAGCTTTTATGCAGAAAAGAAATTTTAAAAAGGGCTGCTACGCAGGAGTACGCGATCATACTCTTTACCCGGTCTTCTATTCCAAGAAATACGGTAATGAGTATTGTTGTTTTCACGAAACATTGAAATCATTCAAAAATTTTCAGCGTCGAACGGCCGGCCGTTTTCTGCAAAGAGTGTAAAAGTGTGGACGAGTGACGATGTGCAACAATGGCTGATATCACTTGGTGAGTGCGATTTGAACAAAGTGTAAAGCTGAAGAAGTTCCCGGGTTTTACTTCTAGATCTCATACTTTCAAGTATTAGTATCAGAGCATTTTTCTGTCAGATCTCTTTTAGGTCTCTGATACTAAGCCGGCTTAAAATAGAGTTTACACACGCTAGTCCGCCCTAGACGTTCAGAGGTTTTCTAATCGGACTTTGAGATCAGTAAAGGGTTTTAGTCTGGCTTCTAGCAACAGCAACCTGGCTTCTAGAGCTGTATAGGTTAGATATTAGAGCTGTATAGGTTAGATCTGAGTTTCAAATCGAATCGATTCAGTCTATTTTCGAATCGAATTGGTCCAACTTGATTCAATTCAAAAATTTTCGACTTTCCGTCCGGATCCATTCGAATCGATTCGAAAATTTGAAGGTTTCGAGCCAGAAGCTTCGAATCAGAAGCCCAATTCGAAGCTTTCTCGACTTTTGGTCTAAACCGAAAACGATTCGATTTGAGAAAGCCAAACCAGGCCTATTATAGATCAAGTCTGCGTCAAGCTAGGCTAATCAAAACCCCAAGCTTGTAGAAGTCTGGTAGCTAGTTTAACCTGAGCCTGACCCACAAAGCAACCCATGCCATCAGAAGCCAGGTCAGTGAAACTGACTCTAAAACTCTTGACCTGACCTGGCCTGGCTCTAGCTCTAGCTCAAAAAAATGTCTACCCTTTTAGCTTAAAACTACAGCACATATTAGAGCTGTTCATTTCATTTCATTCATTCATTTCTAATCGTCAATAGGTTTACAACGGAAAATCCATAACGGCGATTTTTCATTTTTTTAGATAAAATATAGAGCTTGAAAAACTCTACAACAGTAAATATTAGAGCAAGAAGAAAGCAAGCAAGTGTAGCAAGAAATTCTAAAAAATTTTCCGTTGAAATGCTCGTTTTTTCGATTTACATCTATTGACGATTAGAAAATAAACAGCTCTCGTACAAATCCAATTCAATCAGCTAATCCAAATAGCTAATCCAAGCCTACAATTCCAGAGTTGAGCGAGTACAGCGGTGCATTCACGAAGCGTCGCGTCGACGGGCGAGCGTTGTCGCAAATGGATCGCACGGCGTTCACCCAGTTGGGCGTCACGCGGATCGCTCACCGCCAACGCATCGAGCACTCGATTCGACAATTCGTGCAACAACACGATGAATAAACACATTGTAATTACCGTAAATACTGTAATAGTACCCCACAGCCCTCGTACAATCGCGTAGTCGCAAAAGTTTTTTCGTATTTCATTTTTTGCAAAGCACCCGTACTTTCAAAAAATGCGTCTTTAGTATCAAAAAATAGCTGAAATTCAGGGCTATTTTTTGATACCTAAGCGCGCATTGTAGCATAAACCAGTGTCGAGAAAAACTCGTTCAAAGCTAGACTACACAACACTCCGCACCGTCATTATGCGGGTGGGGTACTATTACAGTACTTACGGTAGTATAAATCGCAAAGTAATTAGTAATCTTCATCTGATGCCACTCGCTTGTCTCATTTCCCCCTCAGCTCAACTCCGTCACTCTAAGTCCACGTTTTGCATTTCATTAAATGAATATTTTTTGTCTTGTGCCTAGCTTGTCTTTTATTTTTCCATAAAGCTCATATACCGTAATCCGATGACTTTTCACTAGATTACTGTAACTTTGTCTCAAACTACAGTACTCGATTTCTCTTTTGTAATTCATTTATGACTGAAAGACATTCCCTGTCCTTACTGTTCACTGAATATCTTTTTATATTCTATATTCTTTTTTATATTCTTTTTTTCTGTTGATATTATAATTTAGTCATCTTGTGTTTAAAGTCATTGAAGTCTTTTTTTCTGTTGTTTATTGTCTAAATTGTGCTTTTATCTTTTTTTTGTCTTTTTTTACCGTAGAAGTTGCCTATAAGACTTCGCACAGATTATATAAAGAGAGAGAAAAAGAAATAAATTGTTTATTTTGAAAAACAGTAAAATGAATTTTCAAAAACACAATAAATATTCAGCTAAGGAAAAGTAAACACTTTTTTTTTTGATTAGAAAACATTTTTTACAAACTAGCAAGCGGAAAAAAAGCGAAAAATTTAATATCTTTCAATTTTCAAAGAATAGAGCTATTCTTTTCCGCTTTTTTGTAGGCTGCACATCCGCGCGAAACAATGTTAAAATGTGTTTTCTGATGAAATTTCTTCTAATATATACCATTCGACGCAGAATTTTGTGCTGATTCCAAAAATGATAACGATTTTGAAATCCGTTCGACAAATTTTTTAAAAATCAGCTTTTTTTGAAAAGTTCAAAAGTCAAAATTGTTATTTTTAGTTCATGGAAAAATTCTATTGGGCAATCAGACCTTCTTTGGTTTTATTTAAAAGAAGACATTTAAAAAATCTTTTTAGATTTTAAAATCTAACAAATTAGTTTATAAACCCAGAGTTTCTGAAGTAGAAAGTTCGCCTATTTTCCAAAAACAAGGATAAAGTTTGGAGGTCTGGTTCTCAATAAAAGTTCATTAACAAAAAAATTCTGTCTAATATTTTTATTTCACGAACCTTTCTACCATTTTAGTTCAAAAGTAACTAAAAATAATCATTCTGCGCAAAGTTATAGCTTTTTTCTTGTCCTAATCAGAAATAGGGCCCTGTTTTCCCAAAACGCTTCAATTACCGTACCCCTGGATGCCCTCAACGTCTCGTTTTATGATATGCTCGTTTTTGAAATAAGAAGTCAAACTTTGTTTGTTTTTGTCAAACCTTATAACTAACTTCTGATCAAATGCTCCTTTTAGGTATGGCGGCAAAGAAAAGAACACAAAAGCTGCTGTTTTGCGATGGAAGAAGAGAACGGATTTGCCAAATAATATCAAAGTGAGCCAGAGAAAAATGCTAAGCAAGAGATGAAAAAGTTGTCGCGTAAAAGAATTGCAAAACATCGCCAGAGAAAGCAAAATGTAACGATTGCTTGTCGTAAAGCAAGGACGTTCGAAAGAAGTATCGCAAATTTTTTGATTCGACAAACAAACGAGACCACATATTGTCTCCACTCCAATCACTTGCACTTTTATCGAAATCAAAAATCTCTCGTGATGCCCACAGACTTTACATCAGCTCAACGAAGACTCTGTCCACCGAATATCAGATGCAAAAAATTAAGAACACTCTTGGGACGCATATGGAATACTTCATCGATAACGGAATTGTCAGACTAAAGAATTTGCTCGAATCTGTGCGTTATAGACTTGATCAAGTACCCGAACATGAAAAGAAGAGAGTCGTGATTCTGGGAGATAAGGCTTTGAGACAACAAAGATAACTCTTATGTTACCAGATAGAGCAAACAATCCCCAATCTTGTTTCAATCAACTGATTTTGGCCCTTTAGGAAGGTAGTGATAACAACGAAAGCTTGCAAAAAGTGAAGGATATTTTTCAATTGCTATCTTCTCTAAAGTGCACCTTCTTTCTCGGCGGCGATCTTTCTTTTCTTGCTTCGTCGTTTGGTCTCTCAAATGCTTCTAAATTTCCATGTATTTGGTGCAAATATCGAGCAAACAAAACCAGAAAAATTGAAGGTGAACTTGATGTTATCGACAGACGCACTTATCCAAAAAGGACTCTAGCAGAATTCTTTACTTTACTTTACAACAAAGCAATCCGTTCACAAATCGATTAAAAACTTAACTTTGTGTAGTCGTTTTTGTAGAAGACAATATGTTGAAAAATAATAGAAAATATGCGAAAAAATTAAAAAAAGGTCAAAACGAGCATATATTTGACACTGGGGCATCCAGGGGTACGGTAATTAAAGCGTGTTTGGGAAAACAGGGCCCTATTTCTGAGTAGGACAAGAAAAAAGCTATAACTTTGCGCAGATGTTATTTTTAGTTACTTTTTGAACTAAAATGCTTAGAAAGGATCGTGAAATAAAAATTATTAGACAGAATTTTTTTATAGTGGACTTTTCTCAAAGTCGAAGCCTTCAAACCTTGGTCTTGATTTTGAGATTTTCATACCTTTCCCTTTCTAAAATTTGAGTAATTCTAACAAATTGCTTATAACTTACAATAATAAAAAAAGCTGGAAGTGTCTATTTTTAGAATATTTAAAAAGTAAGCAAACTGGTCAAAGGTGAAAGATTTTATGGCCGTTTTACGAACTTTAGTTTTGGCTTTTTTGCGTTTTTTGAAAAAGCCCATTTTCTAAAAAACTGTCGATGGAATTTAAAAATGATATCGAGATTCGGTTTTATTACACTTTTTCCCATCGAATGGTAGGTATAACATCAATTTTCATCAGAAAACGCACTCTCGCGCGGATGTGGGCTGCCCCATTGATGTGGAAAATAAATTACATAGAATAATTACATATGTTCGCGATAAGATGTGCCCATATCCCTTGGTTCAGGCAGAATATTTATTAATATTCATTCCGAACAACATATTTGCTGTATTTTCCGTCGCTGGTAGTTCAATGGTAGAATATAGACTCGAAACTGATTTATCTCCACGAAGAGATCTTATAGAGAAAGTGAAAGAGATTTGGACACAATATAAACTAGAGATTATGAATCTAAAGAAATTAGAGAAATCGACTCAATAGATCTCTGCACAGTTGGGTTTTCCTTTGAAAATCAAAAGATATCAATTTTTGCACTTTTTTTTCCACTTACAAGAATAATAGGTATTCTGCCGTTCTAGCGCACCTTTTCGCCCATTCTCAATTTTCCCATTTTCAAGCCATTTTAAGACTTATTTTCATTGATTTTGTGTCTCAACTCTTCGAAAATGTCTCATTTTCAACAATTTTCAAAAATGACCAAAAGGTCGAAATGCGTTAGAGAAAAAAATGTGGTCGAAATGGATGGTCGGAATGGTCGAGAAAAGTGCGCTAACTTTTTTGAATAAAAAATAAGCTTAATAAATGCATTTTACAAAAGACCTGAAGCCTTTGACCAATTTAAATCTTCTGAATCTCGTAGAAAAGCTAGGAATCAAGAATTTCCGGGGCATCTTTATGAGAGACACTTTGCCTACTCAAATACAGCCAAGAGAAGTAGGAATTGTGAATTTAGACTCGATTAGCTGATTCCGATCAGAGTTTAAAATTGTCACAAAATGATAATAAAGTATCAAAAAATGTGAATAGTCAATCTACATTTAAAAGACAAAAAATTATAAAAAGAAAAATAAATTAACCAAAGAAAACCAAGAATTTCTAAATGGAATAATTACTGGTTCTGGATTTAAAACTATTTCAAAGCAATAAATTTATAAAACAACAGAGTTTACATATTCAGCAAAAAAAACAATACGAAGATTACTGTTTACTAAACAATGGAATTCAAAAGAGTCTGAAGATGCTCCAAATTTTTTTGCAATGTGTCGATGTATTCGTTCAGTTGGTCGGTGGGACTAACACGGAATTGTCGTTTTTTGAAGCCAATTTCTAGCCTTTTAAGGAGGCCTTTAGTTGGATCAAATTGTTCACGAGCCAATTCGATCTGGTTTGAGAGATCCCACTTATCCAAATACACCTTTGCGATCTTCAACCAGGAGTTGTCGTCGTGTTGATTTTTCACGGCAGAATATTGTTTTTTCCATCCTTTGTGTGGAAAAGTTGTGATCAGTTCGCTTTTGATATCTGGATAAATCTTGAAATCGTTTGTCGGGGCAAAGTCAACAATTGCGGCGTGCTGCGTCCCTTTCCACCTTCCTAAAATCAATTATATTATAGTTTTCAGACACTAAAACAAACCGCAGTTCTGTTCATGTAGATCAGAAATGAATAGGAGCACTCTAAGCATAACCAATTGAACAACGACATCCGCGCAAAGGCTGTTCTCATTAATAACGTTTTCAAGAAGCTCAAATCTGTCGTCCCATTGAGTAGCAATGTCTCTGAAATATGCAAAGATGTATATGTATATGTTGTGTCCGATTTAGATTGAACTTATCGCGGACGTCCGATTTAGATTACAGTCTATATCGGACGTCCGATTTAGATTCAATCTAAATCGGACGTCTTATATAGATTGAACAATAATATAAACATGTTTAATATACGTTCTTAAGCGTTTTCTGAAGTTTTCTGCATTTTCAAGGGTCTTTTATTAATTACAGTCTATATCGGACATCCGATACAGATCGAACAATAATAAACGTGCTTAATATATGTTCTTAAGCGTTTTTTTGCAATTTTCTCCGCTTTTCAAAGAAATTTTATTGTCTTTTATGAGAATTTTTTGTTTTCTTGTTTTCCTATTAAATGTTACAAGATTTCCTAAGATGTTACAAGCGTCTAAAGAGAGGTTCTTTTATGATCGTTTTTCGGTTTCACCTAATGTGCACAATTAGATTTCAGCCTTTGGATGTTGGAAAGAACGTAAGAATTCTAATTAATCCGGTCGAAAAGCGCAGAAAATTGCAAAAAAACGCTTAAGAACATATATTAAGCACGTTTATTATTGTTCGATCTGTATCGGATGTCCGATATAGACTGTAATTAATAAAAGACCCTTGAAAATGCAGAAAACTTCAGAAAACGCTTAAGAACGTATATTAAACATGTTTATATTATTGTTCAATCTATATAAGACGTCCGATTTAGATTGAATCTAAATCGGACGTCCGCGATAAGTTCAATCTAAATCGGACGGAAATCTAAATCGGACACAACATATACGCAAAGCTGTAAAATCCTTACGTGCTTGTTTTGGTTCCAGTCGATTTAATAGGAGGGATAATATGAGATTTGGGGCCGACACCGATTAATGCTAATAATTTATAGCAATAGAATTCGGAGACGTCCGGCACCTGGCCTGAGCTCGAGCCTTTTGGGCCATAATGGTGGCATCTAAACAGAAATGGATCTTGAATGAATGAATAGAAAACATACTTAATGTTGTACTTCGAAACCGAATCTTCTCCATGAATCTGTACAAACGCAAGTGTGTTCGTTGGCCTGCCTCCTAAGTCCGCGTCTCGTTCTTCGAAATAACAAGTGAATTTGGAATCTTCATTTCCTCTGTTCTGATCATGGAGACTGTGGAAGTACTGCTCCGTCGCTTTACGAATCAATTCCACGTCACCATCGGTCCAAGCAGCGACTTTAGTATGATTCTGTCTTCGAAAGTTGTTGAATTGGGCGTAGACATTGAAGAATCCGCTTTTGGTTAAACGTTCGTGATGTTGGACAGCTTCTTTTGCGATTTCAACTTTGTCCGGGCGCTGCTTCAACACTAACTCAACACATTCTTTGTACTCGGTCCACCATGGAAGATCAGCATGTTTCTGAAAATAAACAATTTTACAGAGCAATTTTACTAATTTTATTAAACTCGAGAGCAATTTTACAGAATTCACTAGCTGTATAGTATAGTAAACACTTTTCCATCATGTTTAAATAACTTTTCTGTTGAAAGTGTTAACGAACTTATGGGACACCCTAATAGTTAGACCATTGTGAAAGTGAAGAGTGCTTCTAGAACACAATTTTTAAGCGTATGAAATCTTTAAAAAAATTAAACGCCTTTCAAAAACCTTAAATTCCACACCAATAAACTTATACATCCTAACAATAAAAAGTGAATTCTAAATTTAAAAATTCAACTTACGACAACAATTTCTTCGCCAAACTTGATGGCCTGAAGAGGATGCTCAACAACGGGTAGCTCTTCATCACGGAATTGGATTTGTTGATAATCGCAAGGAATATTCGTCAGAGTCTCTATTCGCTTCACCAGGTCATCGACATGAATCTGAAATTAACATAAAATCAATTATTATCAACCATAAAAGTAAAAACCTGTGGATCCAACTCAATACGCTTGAATAATTTATCATTCTCTTCGCCGACCAAACGAATAGTAATCTTGACCATTTCTAAAACCAAAGAATTAATGAAATAAGTAAATTGAATAAATAAAACAGTTTTAATACTAAGTCGTCGATGTGAGGATTTTGGATGAAAATATGTTTATCCAATACCATCTCAATATAAGTACAAAAATAAGCTTCACTTTTCGGAAAACTTGGCTAGCTAAAATGCTTTTGAAAAACTGAGACATTACGCCAGACAATAAGATACGGAAAAGTTGTTAACAAACTCAAAGTTAAGGAGAAAATAACAATGATAATCACGGATGGGAAATCACGAAATCAACGCGAACTACAGAAGAAAAGGAAGTCTCTTTTCTATTCACAAAAGTTAATGGAAGAATGCGATGTTGGCAGTTTCTCGCCTTCCTCTGCGTATCTGCTCACAGACGCGTCACTCTCATCACTAGAGTGTGCTCCTTGTTGACAGACAATTTGTCAGACAAATTTGTCTTGACAACTTTTTTGTCGGACAATTGATCCGACAACTTCCGACAACGCGTTTTCTAAAAGGTGCGCTTTTTAAGCAAAGCTATAAAGGCCGCGCGAAAAAAAATGTGCAAAATTTTCTTAAAATGTAGTAATGGATAGTTTTATTTAAGGATTTCGATTTTTTTAGGGCGTGAAATTTGTTTTTGAATAGTTGTTAACGGCAAATGCACTAGGCAAATGTAGACAATAAGCCTGGTAAATTCTTAAATAATATAATTTTTTAATAGTGTTTCTTAACTTTTTCCGTTTTAAATGTTTTCTTTAATTTTACATAGCATTTTAAAATTTTCAAGTTTTATCGAAATTTTGACATGAGCTGTGATTTATAAGCGTAAAGGCAACTATCACTAGAATTTACCCTATTACTGGGAGAAGCATCCATTTTCTCTCACAATCACACGGTTCTCTACGCAGTACTCTAAATAGTAGGAATTATCAATTTAACCTGTTTGAAAAGGAGAAAAAAAAACAAAAAGTTA
This sequence comes from Mesorhabditis belari, assembly GCA_958450365.1. Taxonomy (NCBI): domain Eukaryota; kingdom Metazoa; phylum Nematoda; class Chromadorea; order Rhabditida; family Rhabditidae; genus Mesorhabditis; species Mesorhabditis belari. Next base: position 1,625,931 of record CAUEEP010000758.1, on the reverse strand, counting down.
TGGAAAGAATAACAGAAAAAAAGCGCAAGATTTTAATGTACATTTGCATTTTGAAAAATTTGCTGACGCAAAGCATAGGGTCACGGTCGCTTATCTTCGGCGCGCGCTTTTTAGAAAACGCGTTGTCTGCAAGGAACACACCCTACTCATCACCCTTCCACTCTAGCCCAACGCGTTTGCGTGTCGCGTCGCGTGCGCCTAGTTCAACTGGAGCAAATGTGTGATTGTGCTCGGTCACAGTGAGGAAGAGAAAAGAAGGTCTAACAAAGAGAAAGTGGTCACACCTAAACATCGAGAAATTGTCAGGGCGAAGGCGTTTCAAGAGTTGTTGATAAATAAAAGAGAGAAGAGAAGGACGAAGTGTCTTATTTGAGAACGATTTTCGTCTCAGAATTTCTTCAGTTTTGCTTCATTTTCTCGCATAAATTATCTCATTATCGCTTATAACTTGCTTCAAAGTTGCTTCAAAGACTTCAAGTTTAAAATTAGATCTTTTCAGACAAGTCCTATTCTCATAATGAGTATAGCTTTACCGGTATTTATAAAATATAACTATACTGATACCTGTAATTGTTAGGGTATTGAGCTACGACCGATCGTCATCGATGATCTCAGAGAATGACATGCACTGACATCAAGTGCATACATTCTCTACAATATTGTCAGTGATAACAATCGTATATATAAACCCTTGTATCTCTGAATAAACACTTTTGAACCTCTGCTGTAGCCTTTAACTGTAATAATATATATAATAACTATTACTAATAATGATTGTTATTTTTTTATCTTCATCATTTTTTCATTGTTTTAAATAGAATGTCCGAAGGATTCATAAGATCAAATAAAGACATATTTTGTTTCAAGTGCAAGAAACATACAAACACCATTGATACATCACAAATAATTTCCAAAAGTAACAAATTGATGATGAAGGGATTGTGTGAAGATTGCAACACCACGAAGTGTAAATTCATTCCTACAGAGTCTTCGACTCCTAGATCCGAAGGATTGAATACTTTGAAGACAGGAAATGGAATTCCTGAGCAAAGTAAAGACATCAAAGAAAAAGATAAAATACTCCTAGAAAAAACTTATTACTCACCATTCAGTGGATTTTGTGGTATCAATGAGTTAGCAAGAATAACGAAGAAACCTATCAAAGAGGTCAAAGAATTTCTGAATCAGCAAGATGTTTACACTTTACATAAGCCAGCTCGTAAAAACTTCAAAAGTCAAAGAGTTTACTTTGATGGCATAGATGATCAGTGGCAATCAGATCTTGTAGAAATGCAAGTGTATGCAGATGAAAATGATGGTTTTAGATATCTTTTAACAATTATAGATTGTTTTTCAAAGTTTGCATGGGTTGTTCCTCTAAAGAGTAAAACAGGCAAAGAAACTGCAGATGCTCTCTTCTCAATTTTTACAAAGAGTAAAAGGAAACCAAAAAAGATGCAAACTGATAATGGAAAAGAGTATTATAATTCAACTCTTCAAAGTCTCTTTAAAAAATTAGAAATTAATCATTTTCAAATTAGCATGTTCAAGATGCCACAAAGAATTCAAGATGTCACAATGTCACAACTCTGCAATTCAAGATGTCACAATAGCCTAAGCTGCAAAAATAAATAGAAATTTTTAACTCGTTCGTTGTTGTTGTTAGTTTTTTGTTGTTATATGTTGTAATTTTGCATCTATTCTGTTAACGCTAATAAATTGTTTCATAGTTGGGTTTTCTTTTCAGAAAAAGACAATAAAATTTCCTTGAAAAGCGCAGAAAATTGCAAAAACGCTTAAGAACATATATTAAACATGTTTATATTATTGTTCAATCTATATAAGACGTCCGATTTAGATTGAATCTAAATCGGACGTCCGATATAGACTGTAATCTAAATCGGACGTCCGCGATAAGTTCAATCTAAATCGGACACAACATATACATATACATCTTTGCATATTTCAGATACATTGCTACTCAATGGGACGACAGATTTGAGCTTCTTGAAAACGTTATTAATGAGAACAGCCTTTGCGCGGATGTCGTTGTTCAATTGGTTATGCTTAGAGTGCTCCTATTCATTTCTGATCTACATGAACAGAACTGCGGTTTGTTTTAGTGTCTGAAAACTATAATATAATTGATTTTAGGAAGGTGGAAAGGGACGCAGCACGCCGCAATTGTTGACTTTGCCCCGACAAACGATTTCAAGATTTATCCAGATATCAAAAGCGAACTGATCACAACTTTTCCACACAAAGGATGGAAAAAACAATATTCTGCTGTGAAAAATCAACACGACGACAACTCCTGGTTGAAGATCGCAAAGGTGTATTTGGATAAGTGGGATCTCTCAAACAAGATCGAATTGGCTCGTGAACAATTTGATCCAACTAAAGGCCTCCTTAAAAGGCTAGAAATTGGCTTCAAAAAACGACAATTCCGTGTTAGTCCCACCGACCAACTGAACGAATACATCGACACATTGCAAAAAAATTTGGAGCATCTTCAGACTCTTTTGAATTCCATTGTTTAGTAAACAGTAATCTTCGTATTGTTTTTTTTTGCTGAATATGTAAACTCTGTTGTTTTATAAATTTATTGCTTTGAAATAGTTTTAAATCCAGAACCAGTAATTATTCCATTTAGAAATTCTTGGTTTTCTTTGGTTAATTTATTTTTCTTTTTATAATTTTTTGTCTTTTAAATGTAGATTGACTATTCACATTTTTTGATACTTTATTATCATTTTGTGACAATTTTAAACTCTGATCGGAATCAGCTAATCGAGTCTAAATTCACAATTCCTACTTCTCTTGGCTGTATTTGAGTAGGCAAAGTGTCTCTCATAAAGATGCCCCGGAAATTCTTGATTCCTAGCTTTTCTACGAGATTCAGAAGATTTAAATTGGTCAAAGGCTTCAGGTCTTTTGTAAAATGCATTTATTAAGCTTATTTTTTATTCAAAAAAGTTAGCGCACTTTTCTCGACCATTCCGACCATCCATTTCGACCACATTTTTTTCTCTAACGCATTTCGACCTTTTGGTCATTTTTGAAAATTGTTGAAAATGAGACATTTTCGAAGAGTTGAGACACAAAATCAATGAAAATAAGTCTTAAAATGGCTTGAAAATGGGAAAATTGAGAATGGGCGAAAAGGTGCGCTAGAACGGCAGAATACCTATTATTTACAAGCCTGATCTTAGGAGATTTGCAACACAATTTTGAGCTTGTCCATGATAAAATTTGTAACTAGGGCTCTGTGTAGTTTTTATTTAGCCTAATTTTTGTATCATTCGACGAGGATTGCAAGCCTCAGTCAATGATACGAAAATTGGGTTGATCAAATGGAAACTTGGTGTTTGATTACGATATTTCTCTCAACTAGATGCCTTATAAAAAAAACGCCTTGCTCGCGAAGAACGCACTCTACAAAGTGGCTCATAATTAGAGCTAAAGATCAAAGGCTTTGTAGGTAGACAAAATTAAACTTTTGAGAGCAAAATTTTATTTTAAAAGCTTCTTTGGCATAAATGAACAGCAAATTAGCAATGAAATTCAAAGCGATCACTATTTTTAGCGATTGTGGGAGATTCTATACGCGTCCCACCCCTTTTCCCATTAGCAATCTAACTTTGAGCTCAAATTTCTTGGTGTTCGGGTGTTCAATTTATAAATTATTGGTATCATTGAATGAGTCAAATCTTTCTCTGTCGATTGGTGTAAAAACTATTGAAATTGGACAGCTCAATACCAAGAAATTTGAGCTCAAAATTGGATTGCCAATGGCAAAGGTGGGGTGCGTTTCAAATGTCCCACAATCTTTTGTGTGTACATAAATGAAAACGCATCTTTTCTAGTGCATTCAGCTCTTTATTCGGAGCTAATTGTTGATGAAATAGTGAATTAAGAGTGTACTTGTTTTCATTAGTTTGAGCACAAAGTCAACTTCAAGATCTTCAAGAGCTGCTTCTAAACTCTAATTCTTAAGCTCTATGATTGAATGAGTCTTTCTCTGTTGATTGGTGCAAAAACTATTGAAATCGAACAGTCCAACAGCAAGAAATTTGAGCTCAAATTTCTTGCTGTTGGACTGTCCGATTTCAATATTTTTTGTACCAATCAACAGAGAAAAACTTGGCACATCTAAAGATATCAATAATTTATAAATTGAACAACCGAACCACAAGAAATTTGAGCTCAAAGTTAGATTGCTAATGGGAAAATGGGCATAGAATGTCCGATAACGAAACTTTTCTTCCCAAATCGATCACAAAAAGCTCGATCGACCATTTTTAACTTGTGAAGATGGATTTGGCAGTAGACCTGCGTGAAGAAGTGTTTCTATAGCTGCTTTTGAAACTTATCTTTCTGTGAGTCTCAAAAGCACAAAGGGTAATCTATGTAGGGAAATCATTATCACAAATAAAACCTCTAGCTATTTACACATGTTTTATGGTACACTGTGCACTCGGTGCACTAGATGGAGTGTGTTTACACAGTCACTGCACACTCGCCATCTTTGTGATGGTGACATTTTGTCGTGAAACGGGCGCACTCGTAATCGACACGGATGCGCCTCTCGCTTTTGTGATCGCCTCGTTGATGACCACCTTCTCATTCGGCTTACAACAACAGCGACAACTTTGGAAAAACCAAATGAGAATCAATCTGAAATCTGTTTTTTTCAAATTCTTTAAATTTTTTTTTCAACTCTTAGATTTTACCCCTGTAAAATCGCCAATATCGGTATGTAGAAGCTGCTGGAAATGAACGCTTGAAGAAACTCGATCGAGGTGATCATTCCAGCGATCACAGAAACGAGTAATCCAACAGATACCGATGAGATGTGATTTAATAACATCTAAAAAAGATTTTTGACTAGATCTCTTGACTAGACTAGACTAAATCAAAATTGTGCAGAAAAGTAGCTCTTTTCTGTGAAATCTTATTTGATGTTTTGATTTTGAATATCTCTGATTCTCTTCTCCTTCCTCTAAACATCGTTTGTGTAATAAAAGGGGACGGAGCCCGCTTTGTATTGCTTTTTTTTTGGCTTTAAAACACTGAACCAACAATTAATTATATTTTATTGTATTTTCTCGCTAGATTAGTGATTGTGCTATACGCGGAATAAATATCCAAATAATCATTGCCCCATCGGTACCCTCTCACGCACTGCACAAATGGCCTCTTTGCCTCTTTTCGAAACGAAAGTAAGTGCGAATGGTGGATCTGATGGCATTCGATATGTTTATCGTCCTATCAACAAAAGATTCAGTAAAGGATACATAATTCCGACTTTGAAGTAATTGTGTTATATTCGGAATAAATATCCAAATAATCATTGCCCCATCGGTACCCTCTCACGCGCTGCACCAAAAATGATCAAACGATCTCATCCACCAAATTTTCTCGATTTTAAATTGATTCTGTTATACCTAACGATTCAAACGCTAAACTCTTACAATTAATTCCACTCGTTCACAATCAGCGTTTCTTTTAAATTAGTACAAATGTATCAAAAAGAAACATTACTTTATAGAAAAAAAAAAACAAAAAAAAAAAAAAAAACCAAAAAAAAAAAAAAAACCAAAAAAAAAAAAAAAAAACCAAAAAAAAAAAAAAAAAAAAAAAAAAAAAAAAAATTTTTTTTTTTAAATTTTTAAAATTTTTTTTTTTTTTTAATTTTTTTTTTTTTTTTATTTTTTTTTTTTTTTTTTTTTTTCTTTCTTTTTTTTTTTCATTTAAAAAAAAAAAAAAAAAAATTTAAAATTTTAAAAAAAAAAAATTTTTTTATTTTTTTTTTTTTTTTTTTTTTTTTTTTTTTTTAATTTTTTTTTTCTTCTCCCTCTCTATTTTTTTTTTTTTTTGTTTTTTTTTTTTTTTTGGTTTTGTTTTGTTTTTTTTTTGTTTTTTTTTTGTGTTTTGTTTTTTTTTGTGTTTTTTTTTCAAATTCTTTTTTATACACAATAATGGGCTATTTTTTTTATTGAAATTCCTATCGTGAAAGCTAGTTTATTGATATGTCATTCCAAATGGGGGCCAAAAGTTTGGAACAACCACCTTCCGGAACTTTCAATCTAAATTTCTTTTTTTTTGTCAATACTATTGGATTGGTGAATTGAAAACTGCGGGCTATTGTCATATGTGAGAGTTTGAGCACTTTCTTCAAAAGAAACCCATTTTGATGTCAATGGAAAAGTTGTAGAGAATCAAAAATCAAGCGTATATCCAAATTTTCAGAACGATTCAAAAACTGGTTTTCAAGAAATGCCAAATTTATGAATTTTCACAAAACTTGCATTTTAATCGAAACTACTAAGTGTATCTTTTTGGAAATTTGGCTATAAGCCTAATTTTTGATTCTCTACAACTTTTCTATTGACACCAAAATGGGTTTCTTTTGAAAAAAGTGCTCAAAAGTGCTACTGGGACATCTCCAGTCCTCGATTTTTGAGTCTCACACTTGTCTCACACACAAACCAAAATCCTACCACGAAAGAGGAATCCGCAAATTGCGTGTAAAATGGGCACAAGTCGTCAATAATAATGGAAATTATTTCGAATGAATTGATCGTTTTATGTTGAATAAATTTTAGTTCAAAGTCCCGCAGTTTTCAATGCACCAACCCAATATTTCCCCTCTTTTCTATTCTCTGTCAATTTTTCTGTTTCACTTATTCATTTACCGAATAAAGTATATATTATTATATTATAGTAGCAAGTATTTTAGTAGAGTACTCACATGATAACAGAGTCGCCTTTCCGCTTTCTCGCTTGGACTGTGCATGAGGTTGAGATCTTTCTGAAATGAAATCGTTTCCTCTTCTGAAAATAGTGAAAAATGCATACCTAGTAGAATATATTTTAATGTACTCATACTTATACTTGTTAAAAAGCTCAAAAAAATCTATTGTACCCTTCGCCTCCTCAACAACAACCACACACAAATGTCGCTAAGCAGTGTGAACACACCGATGACAGTTGTCGATCCTTCGGATATCCAAAGGATTATTTGGCAATCTCCTGACATGATTGCAAAAATTGTAAAACGTTATGAAACCCTCACCTCCAAATCCACCATCGAAATACACTTCGTCGGTGTATAAAGAACACCAAGCTGAAATGTACGGTTACTGCTTAGAATATTTTAACTATTACGGTGATAGGAATGAAACCCGTGCTCAAATATCTTTCCAAAAATGAAAAGATTGCAAGCCCCAATCAATAAGTGTTGTATACTATTAGAAAGCTCTGAATTTCCTCTACAAAATAGGGCAAAAAGTTTTTGAAATTGGATTGATTATTGGGGATTTGAGTGGTAAGAAGTAAAAGCAGGTCGAGTCGCAACCTGGATATCTGGGCCTGCTATCTGCTATGCTGGCAACTATCTCGAGCAACTATCTCCATTTTCTCGAGTCTCAACCTGAGTACTGCTGGCAACTATCGCTTTCAGCCTTTTCGCTTGAAATTTTGGTGCATTCAACATTTGTAAAGCCAATTTTTAATGAAAAAGTCCGTTTATTTAGTTGGCAACCTAATATCATTAAGCCAATAAAAGCTGAGTACGGTACATTTTCTAAAATAAGTTTTCTAATCTTTTTTGACTTAGAAGAGTCATTGCTACACTCACGCAAAAGTAGAGGTAAATGAAGGAGTGTTGGAGTGGAAACCAAAACAATGATTTGAACGATCTCCTTCTGTGACATGAAACGGTAGAATCGTCCATTGAATGCAATAGCCAATAAACGATTACAAGAAAGTGCCATTTGAGCTAATGGACATAATAAGGAAAAAATCATGTAAAGAGTTGTGAATAGTGTATCAACGAATGGCGGAACGTTGCCCATTGCGTCTGGCCTGAGAATTCAATTCGAACTTTTCCAAACTTTCTGATCCGGTTCAATTGCCCAATTTGGTATCAATCACACTGCGTCAGATTGATTTTTTTCGAATGAACACAAGAAAGAACACAGAAATGTATTCGATTCGATTTGATTCGATTCGATTTGATTCGATTCGATTCGATTCGATTCGATTAGATTCGATTCGATTAGATTCGATCCGATCCGATTTGATCCGACCCGATCCGATCCGATCCGATTCGATCCGATCCGATTCGATCCGATCCGATTCGATCCGATCCGATTCGATCCGATTCGATTCGATTCAGTTCGATTTGATTTGATTCGATTTGATTTGATTCGATTGATTTGATTTGATTCGATTTGATTTGATTCGATTTGATTTGATTCGAACTTTCCTTTTCTCAAAACTCTCACCAAAACATTTTTGGACTGATATAGCTGAGAAAGAAGACAATTAAATAAAGTCTTGACAAAAATTCGATAAAGAAATATTTCCGAACGAGAGAGCTCAATCGTTTCTGTGAAATGATCACCCACATCGCCCACAACATCAACACCAAAGCGATCAATGAGAGCTGAAAGGGGGAAGTATGAGTAAATGGGGGTAAAACAAGGCTAAACCCAAGTCAAACCAGGGCCAACCCAGGCTCAGCTCAGAGCCAAGCCAGCTTAGGTCAGTTCAGCGCTAGTCAGGGACCAGAGATCAAGCCAGTAAGCCAGAAAATGCAAGTTCAGAGGCAGGCCAGGGCTATAAGTCAGAATTACACCAAGCTCGTCGTCCCCGATCGCTTGATGCCAAAATAGAAGTTGAAGAATTAGAGATGCTGATCAAAATGGTGCAAAAATCAGCTGCTCTTACGCGCGCAAACGCGAGATATCTGGCATAGATATCTTTTTCGCCTCTCTCGTTAAAAGCGACATCTCGCTTACAAGGCTTCTCTCGCGCGATCGGAAAAAATACAAGTTGGTGGCTCAGTGGGTAAGACGCCCGGATGCAAGTCACCCTATCTATTTTTTGCTTGAGTTCGAGTCTTCACAGCGATTCTTTGTTACTTTTAACTAGTACCGTACCCCAACTAGCCCTCGCCGGTGAAATGATCAAGCGCAATAGGATCAAACCAGAGCTAAGCTAGATTTTGGTAGATTCTGACTTGACCTGAATGAAACTAGTAAGGAAAAATGGTGAACAATGCTTTCTCCTGACAAGTTTTTTTATTCAACCAACCGCAGTAATTGTTATCAACGCCTCGGCGTATCCAAGTGCATCAATAAAGTACTCAAAAGTCACATTCTCCACGTCATAATCATTAGTAGTATTGGATAAAAATCCAGTCGTTGAAAGTATCCCATAATTTGATGTAGTATTCAGTACAATAGTTGAATTCATAGCTAAAGAAGAAAGGTCAATCTTTAAAATCTAAGTGTTTCCGCAAAAAAATCACTTGGTTTAAAAACGTGGATCGAATCAAATTATGTCCGTTTAATACAATTACCCCTTTCTTTTTAATATTCAGCTAAAAGAAGATCAAGAATGAAATTGTGAAATCCTGAAAAGCATGAGAATTCTTTTTCTTCAATTCTAAAGACTTTGTTCTTTGAGCTTTGAGCTCAAAATGTAAACAAAATGCCTTTTTTCATTTGTTTTGACTACTTGATCAAGGGATAAATGTGCGTTGTATTATCATTTCGTGGGAGTGGGACAAATGCGACCTTTTTTTTGCGCACCCGGACATTTGCGCACCTTTTTTTCCGCACCCGGCCCATTAGCGCACCTCTTTTCGCGTTTTAAAAAAGCTCTAAAAAGCTAATATTAACCAATTTCTATCCCAAAAGTTGTTTTTCTCGGTAATTTGAGGGTGTAGAATCGAAATTTTGACATATCAGAGCTTGTGGAAGCGAACGGACGGAGTTATACAAAGAGAAAAATCGACAATTTTCTGTAATTTGACCTACCCGTTTTGTCTTTCAAATTGATTCCACACGTTCTATTATGTCAAAATTTGAATTCTACACCCTCAAATTACCTAGAAAAACAACTTTTTGAATAGAAATTGGTTAATATTAGCTTTTTAGAGCTTTTTTAAAACGCGAAAAAAGATGCGCTAATGGGCCAGGTGCGGAAAAAAAGGTGCGCAAATGTCCGGGTGCGCAAAAAAAAGGTCGCATTTGTCCCACTCCCCATTTCGTTTCTAGTAAAACCCTGAAAGTTCTTTTGATTGTATGATGATTGTCAAATCGTGCAATAATCGTCAAATCGTTACTTTCCCTGTTTCCCTGTAAACTTTTGTACAACTTTTTATTTCCCATTTCAGAGCTGAACAATTGACATCTTTGTGATAATAACATTTTGGCGGGAAATTGGAGCACTCATCGAAACCGCTCGAGTCGTTCTCATCTTCTCTTCGTTGCTCGCCATTTCCAACTTTCCTTTTGACGCACAACAGCGATAACTTTGAAGGAACCAGATCAAGATGAAGCTGAAATTGGAAACGATTGAAAATTGGATCTAGATAAGCGAAGAAAAGGCAAAATTTAGCTAATTTAGCGAATTTAGCTAATTTAGCTAATTTAACTAACAAGGGGAACTTCTTCAAGTTACATTTCGCTATTGATTAGATCTTTTGAGTGATTTTAGTATTGAATTAGGGCTCTCGAAAACCGCTTTCAATCATCTCAATCATCATATCATTTGCGTATCATCAGCCAAAACTTAGAAATAAGTGAAATTTGAAATTTGAAAATTTGGAAAGCTTATAAGGCTTTTATTTTTCATTTTCGTCACTATGTTCAAATTTTTGGGATTGTTTTTTTGCCTTAAATGCCTTAATTTGGCTGTATTTCTGCTTCAAATTCTACATCCTTTTAAGCAATTGCAGTTCATAAACAATCAGTAAACTGGGAGAACGATACGATCTGATCTGTTTCTTTTTCTCAGATCTGATCTTCTCGGATTTTCTCAGAATTGCGTCGTTCAAACAAATTCGATTTTAAATTTTTTTGAAAGCCTTCAGTTTTAAACTACTTTAGAACTCTTTGAGTCAAAGCCTTTTTGCATTGTCTTGTCAAGATTGACTCTTCTTTTCTCTTCCCCTTGTATTCCCTCTTTTTTTCTCTAGCAAGAAGATACCGGATGAATCAATGGTTAGAGCATCTGCTTGGAAAGCAAAAGGGTTCAATCTCTCTCCGGAAATCTTTCTTTGCCATTCTTTACTTTACTTTATTAATCAAGCCACTCACCCCTGTACCACGGCAGCTATCGGCACGTGTAAATTTGTCTGAATGACCGCTTGCAACAGCTCGTCATTTGTGAGCGATCCCGAGATTATACTGACAATCAAGCCGATGATCAACGTGGAAACATGATTGAGAAGCATCTGAAAATTTAGGAACTCAATTTAGGAGTTGAACAAAACAAAAAAACCCACATGACGACACAGTCGTCGCTCAGTTTTTTCTCCAGGATTGTTCAAGAGATGGGCGTCTTTCTGAACAAGTTTGATATTTTAAAATCGACTTTTCTGCAAACCCTTCTTTTTTTCAACATCCGCCACACACAAATATCCATAATTATCGTGATTAGACCGAAAATCGAGGCGGCAAATACCGCAATCCACGCGATTTGTGGACAATAACCTATAAAAAGTTTATGTTTAGAGTTTTTTTTCTTTTCTTTTACCCCCAAAACCGACTTCTCCGTAGCAATCGGTGTTGTATGGAGAACAAGAAGCTAAAATTTTGAATTTTGAATTGAAATTACCAAAGCTTTATTTAAAGCTTTCTTCTTTAGAAAAAGTTTTTGTTTGCTTTTCAGTAGCTAGTAAAACTAAAGCTCCATGTGTAATTGATGTAGTTGATGATGTTTCAAATTGTAATTGTAATTAATTGATAATTGTAATTGTAATTAATTAATGATTGTAATTGTAATTAATTCATGATTTTAATTGATGTTTCAAAATTGGAATTGAAGCTCAACTCACGCAACAATTGTGGGAAATGTAGAAGCAACGGCGCGACGATCAAAATCACGACTTGAAGTGTCTCCCTTTGTGACATCAAATAGTAAAATCGTCCATTAAATGCCACCGCTAAAAATCGATTTCCCGAAAGAGCCATTTGAGCAAATGGACAGCTTAACGTGAAAACCGAATAGAGATATGTGATCAGAGTGTCGATGAAAGCCGGAGTTTTCCCGATTTCCTCCGGCCTGAAATTCGTCGTCAAATTAGCAGTTTTTTTTTTTAAAAATCACTCTTGTCTTTCAGTGAAACTCACCAAAAAAGTAAAGGATTTATATAAAGTTGAAAAAAGAGTATCAAGTAAAGTCTTGATGCATACTCGACGAAGAAATATTTACGCACAAGCGAGCTCATCCGTTTCTGGCGATAAATCACCCACACAGCCCAGATCATGAGGAGGAGAGAAAGGCAGGAAATCTGGGAAAATCATCGTATATTTATAAATTTAATAATATCAATTGTTGTCAATAATAAATAAATTTAATACCGTATTTTCTCTAATAGTAGTGCACCCCGGCGAGCCGAGTTGATCACTATTTTACGGTTTCCAAGCTTTTGCAGAAGCTCAACACTCAAATCCCCCACAAGATCTCATCGTCAGCTACATTTTCCGACCCCACATCGATAGGTTCTGATAAGCGGTTCTCGAGATTTCGAGCAATCTGGACGACGTTCAGGGTTCTACTATCAGAGAAAATACGGTATTTACATATCTATTTTACGGTTTCCAAGCTTTTGCTTTATTTATGGAGACTTTTGAGCTCGGAAATCGTTTAGCGCTCTCAAAATTGATTTATGACAAAAAATCGTTAAGAAAGCATTTCATAGAAGTTGGAACAAACTCGATTTCTAGATTTTTTTTTTCCAGTTTACTAAATTTGATATTCTGAATCATCGATTCATCGGAACTTGATCACCAAATTCCGCCAAAAGAAGTCGGATCCCAGTTGTTGTTATTTACCAATAAGAAAGTCTTCACTATTTACATTATTTTGAATCTACGGGGCATTAAAAATGTTAGAAACAGATTTTGATTTCGGTTTTGGTTTTTCGACGAAAGCTTAACGCTTAACTTAACTTAAGCTGGTGACAAACTCATTTTATGCCACAGTAGACGCTCCACAAGTGTTTCTAGGCAAGCAACAGCAGCGCAAAAGGCAATCATTTTGAATAAAGTCACTTAAAGTTGTTAAGTGTGTTTCTTTCTAGTATTAAACTTGTACAAAATGAGGTCTAAATCTAGTAATTTATTGGTAATCTAAATCTAGTAATAAATATTGAAGATAGTACGCCTAATAGCCGGTAATGCCAGCCTAATCGTAGCAGGTAATGCCAGCCGGATTTGTAGCCGGAAAGATTTGTAGCCGGAAAGATTTGTAGCCGGATTTGTAGCCGGATTTTTGTAGCCGGAAAGCCGAAAACTTACAGCCATAGTCACAATTAACGCCTCGATATAACCCAAAGTGTTGAGAAAATACTCTTTCGCCTCTTCTTCTGTATCGTTTTTGATCGGCATAAAGCAACGATCGAGTTTTAAGCTGCTACCGTCGCTTGTCATATTCGAAATTTCAAAAGCTATTGTGGTAGAACTCTGGAGTACGGTAGTGGAATCAATTCTTTAGGAAAAGAAATTTTATTGAGCTGAATCAATGAAGTCTGAGTGGAAAACGTTTCCGAACAATCTGCCACGAGAAAAAGTTTCACGGCAATGAAATTCCGCGCAAATTATTAGGGTTTTCTCTTGGCTCTTTTCATATATGAATGACCCAAATTCAAGACAGAAAATGGGTTCAGAGTTCCCCGAAAAAGCGTGAATTTCCGTGTAATTCCCGCTTTTTTACGTCTTTTGACGTTGAGGTGATTTTTGCGGAGGTTAACATGGAGAAAACATCATTTTAAAAGTTTTTGTCGATGAAAAGCCTTGACAACGATTTAAATAACGCATATTAAAGCAATTTTCAGCACTTTTTCAATCAAAGAAAGTTTAAACAAATGAAATATGAAAATTTTTGATCCAATATTTAGTGTCAAAACAAGAAAAACTTCTTTTTTTTAAAATCATTTCCGTTTTCAAGCTATTTGCTAGGATTTCTAGAGGTCATTTAGGTCATTTAGGCTTTAAAATTGTTTTTGAATCAAAAAAAACTAGGGGTATTGTTAAGATTTGGTTCAGATTTGGTTCAGATATCAGAAAATCGATATGCTCAAGGCGGTTTAATTGCCCGGCGCAGTGTGCCGGATGCTGCTTTTTCCTACGAGCGATACAAAAAGAGCACATATAAGCAACTCTTAGTGAAAAAAGCTTGAAAATAAAAACCAAAATAATTCAAATTATCAAAGTCGGGCGTTTTTTAAACTTTTTAAATCAATTTTAATGGAGTGCAGAACCGGGAGGCGGCTGTAAACGTCAAAGAATGTTCTACGGCCGTAAACGCCACTTTAAGGGACTCTAAAAATACAAAAAAATAAAAATTCCATTACAATATACCGGAAAAATAGACTGAATATCTTTTAAATCTGCAAACAAAAACATCTATTCAGTTTTAACGCCTGCATACTCTAGTTTCGTATAAAAAATTGTAGTGAGAGAAAGACAAATAGTATCTTTAAGACTTACAATTACCTTGACAATGAGCAACGATGTTCTAGAGCTCCAAAGCCTGCAAACCAAGTCAGACTAGTGCAACTCCACCAAAAGAGTCAGTGACTTGACTCAACTTTGAGTCGATGTAGAGTTGGCAGATCAGAAGCTAATATCAAGTTCAAGTCTGATTCTGGATGGTTTTTGTGGGCCAGAGCAGTAAAAAAGAAGTGAATGAATTAGCAAAAAAAAGTAGATTGAGAGGGGATTGAGCCCTCGACTTTTCCTTTCCAGACAATTGCTCTAACCAGTGAGCTATCCGGTGAAGACATCGAGTAATATCTCTGTTAGTGCATTCGTAAGCTTCAAGTGAAAAGTCTAAACTGTTTCTGTTCGAGTTTAGATTTAGTTGTGATTTAAATTGTAATGATTTCGATTAGGTAGACTTCTCGATTAGTTTTTCTCGATTAGGTAGACTAGTGCAACTCCACCAAAAGAGTCAGTCAGTCACTCAACTTTGAGTCGATGTAGAGTTCAGATTCAGTTGGCAGCTCAGAAGCTAATTCAAATATCTTGAATTGGGCCGAAGCATTGAATTTTTTGGTATTGTCTTTTCGCAGTTATTCGATCAAAAGTACCCAAACACCTGGAAACTTTTTGTCACATGTCCTATTTCTTTTCTTTGTTCAAATGGACACAGATGTGTTGGCAAGAGTCCTTTTAGAAATAAGAAATTCGAGCAGTCACAAGCACGAGCAGTCATTCTTTTTGTCGTCTTCTTTATCTCTTCGTTTTCTCTGATAATCATAAGTCAACTGTTTTTTTTCTCTTTTATCTTTTTCTAGGTGTCAGTTGCTTTTTGACTCTAGTGTGATCTATTGCAATTCTCGAAATTTCATCATTAATTTTCTGTGTTCCATTTGCAGTAATCTATATCTTAAAAGTTAATTTTGATTCTAAAACATCGCTCTAACTTATCTACTTGATACTTTTAGATTTATTGAGTCCAGCACTTGACAAATGACAAGGCAGGAACAAGACAAGACAAGACAAGTTCACTTGTAGAAAAACTTTCTGAATGTATTAAGATATAACTTAAACTCTGAAAATTCAGTGCTGATTTGTGTGCTTTTCTTTTTCTTGTAAGCATCGTAAAATTCATAAAACCCCTTATTTCTTTCAATATATTTCTATTTTGAGACCATATCCGTAAGTTTTGAAGTTGGAGAAACTAGAGAAACTTCGTAGATTGCTACTTTTTTTTCCTTGACTGTTCCTCTACATTTTTTCCCAAAGACAACTACACATTTGCACTCAGAAAGCAGTTTGAATTTGAAGCAGTCTGTTTTGTTTTCAGTAGTATTTGAAGCAAATCGAGTATTTGAAATCGTAAAACGAGATATCAGTATATCGAAATATAAGAGAATATTTGAAACTTCTATTCTTTTGATTTTCATTATATTTATATTCAAATCACATCTGCTTTTGCCTCAAAATCCTCCACTAGTTTCAAAGAATTTTCAGCAATTTCCCTTTTTTGCTTTGTTTATTGCATCGTTGTGCGGAAAGAACGAAGTAAAATTCATTGGAGACAACCAGTAAACAACTCAACGAAATATAGGCATCACGGGAGAGATCGAGAGAGAAAAGGATGGTTGAAAGAGAGGAAACGGCAGGGGAATAGAGCAACATTTATCTCTGATTTCTCTCAATTTTGGCTCTATCCAAGCCTCTCTTCATATGCTCTGTGCTCATGCCTTGGCGACAATGTTAGAGGGGAGAGGGGAGAGGGGAGAAGAGGTAAGCAGAGCAGGGTGGGCGCCCCTCTGCACCCCTCTCTTTGCCCCCCTTCCCCTTTCTCTTCCAATTCCTTTTCATTTTCATTCTTTCTTTTTCTTTTCCTTCTTTTTCTTCTTCTTCTTCTCCTTCTTCTTCCTCTTCTTTTCCTCCTTCTTCCTCTTCCTCTTCTCCTCCTCCTCCTCTTCTTCTTCTTCTTCCTGTGCTCTTTCCCTGTTTCAGTGTTTCAACTTTTTTATCGAATTTCCCCTTTCAAATCTCCCTTCAAATCCTTGTATCCTGTATTGTTCAAATTCTTCACAGTTTGCGTTCAAATTTCTATTTTCTTGACTACTAGAATTTAATCTATCATTTGTCTATCTTATTTAAATTTAAAATTATTTCTTAAACCCAGATTCTTGCTGTTTTCTATGTTCTTTGCTGCTTTGTTCAGCTAATTCGACTAATTTGAACGTGATTTTTCCCTTTTAAGCATTGGTTTTGCAAAAAAAAACCTTAAATCTTATTGTTTTTGAAATAAACCCATACTCATAACATTCTATAATATTAAATTTCAAATCTTAAAGCAAAAAAAAATGATTCCTTTGTAGCAGTGGGTACAACGGGCCTGCTGTTTAACAAATTTTAAAAACAGAAAACAGAAAGAATTTTGAGCTGAGTTAGAGTGCATATCTCTTTTCATATTGAACTTACTTGTATTTACTTTTTTTATTTCATTGTCATTCGTTTTGCCTTTCAGACAAGAAAAGAAAAATGCCGTGCAAGGAGTGGAGTCTGAGTTGTTTGAAGAGTCAATTCGACACTCTCCCGGGATGGGGTCAGTCAGAACTTTGACATTAGCATTTCTAATGAAATGAAAATATGAAAACCAACTTACGGTAAATACTGTAATAGTACCCCCTCGTACAGTCGCTTAGTCGCAAAAGTTTTTTAGTATTTCATCTTTTTCAAAGGGCTCGTACTTTCAAAAAATTCGTCTTTGGTATCAAAAAATAGCCCTGAATTTCAGCTATTTTTTGATACCTAAATGCGCATTGTAGCATAAACCAGCGTCGAGAAAAACGCGTTCAAAGCTAGACTACGCAACACTCCGCACCGTCATTATGGGAGTGGGGTACTAATACAGTATTTACGGTAACTATATCTAAAGTTGTTTTTCTAAAGATTACAATCCCTAGCTTTAGGTAAAGCTGCGGTTGGAGTGGCGGCAGGCCTTGTGCTCTACATTCCTTACAAATACCTCACGACTCGACCCCGAAAAAGCCCATATAAAGAGGATTATAAGCCAGGTATGTAAATTTGATTATCTGGATGGCAAATCTACAACTTCCCTTTCATCTATAGATTTAGCTAATCAATAATCAATATCAATAATCAATGTCATACTCTTAAAAATCTATCCTACAGATCCACCACTTTTCCTGGGGACTTTGGCTTTGAAAAGCTTGAAACACACCCTTTCTGGTGCACTCAATTTGTCACGCATCAATATTTAAATAAAATACATA
The DNA here is from genome assembly GCA_958450365.1 of Mesorhabditis belari. NCBI lineage: Eukaryota > Metazoa > Nematoda > Chromadorea > Rhabditida > Rhabditidae > Mesorhabditis > Mesorhabditis belari. The sequence goes on along the minus strand of CAUEEP010000758.1, from coordinate 1,608,152 downwards.
TATAAGTTATTCGATTTTGAGTTTAACTCATTGCCAGCCATGAAAATGAAAAATTGAGCGCGTCAGGAAGGTGCGTTCCCAAATTTTGAGCGCACAAAGCACACTGACTCACCGTTTCTTTCGAAAAATGAAACCTATTCAGACTAAAACATTTCTGAATCAAAAACTCAACATTTCCTGCTCGCTTTTTGCAAGATTCCCTGATTCCATGACGTTTTCATGAGCCTTTCCCCAGATAAGCCCTTTCAAACTCCAAACACAAATAGAGAAAACGGAAAAATTGATCGAATACCCTGATAATCTTTGTTAATTTCTCCTAATTTCTAAGAATTAGTTGAACTCCTCAATATCCTTTTGCTTTTATTTATTTTCTTGAGTGTCTTTTGAGTTGTTTGAGTGGAAAAGAGAGGAGTTCCCTATTTATTGACAAAGAAGGAGAAGAGAAGAGAAAAGTTTCGAACACTGACTTGTCTTCGTAGAGATTCTTTTGAAAAAAGGATTCTAGAAAATGGAAGACTAAGGTGTTTTTGAGGTTTATCTAAATACTATTTATTATACAAGATCCATCCAATCATAGAGCTTAAGAATTAGAGTTTAGAATCACCTCTTGAAGATCTTGAAGTTGATTTTGTGCTCAAATTAGTGAAAACAAGTACACGCACACTCTCAATTCATTATTTCATCAACAATTAGCTCCGAATAAAGAGCTGAATGCACTAGAAAAGATGTGTTTTCATTTTTGTACACACAAAAGATTGTGGGACATTTGAAGCGCACCCCACCTTTGCCATTGACAATCCAACTTTGAGCTCAAATTTCTTGGTGTTGGGTTGTTCAATTTGAATAGTTTTTATACCAATCGATAGAGAAAGATTTGACGTATCCAATGATACCAAGAACATTGAAATTGAGCACCCGAACACCAAGAAATTTGAGCCCAAATTTAGATTAGAGCATTGGAGAACTTGAAGAGCATCTTTTGCTCTAGCGCAAAGACTCATAGTCAGCTGAATTCGTTCACTAAACAAAGACAATGAATACAACTAGCAATGTGCCAAGGCATCCGGTATATTCCCAGTTATATGACCGTCAGGTATGTCCAACCTGAGCCTGCCCCTGGCTGGCATTAAAACCCACCCCCCCCCCCCCCCCCTCCTTGCTGTATTTCCCCCCCCCCCCGCCCTCTCCTTTTTGGTGTTTTGGACCCCCCCCCCGGGCCTGCTCCTGACTGGCATTGGATCATCCAACCTGAGCCTAATGAACTTAGTGACTCGTTAGAAAGATTCCTGGCAAATTCTAAATTATTTTGCGTATCCAATATTGCGAAAACTTTATCAAAAGTATCAAATTTTTAAAAAAAAAGCATTCACCTTTGTTATCTAAACATTTCCATGAGCGATTTTCTTCTCTAAATCACCTCCACCCCGATCATTTCCTTTGTGAATGCCCGCTTTTTCAAAACTGTGATGGCCTTGACTTGAAAAATTCCTGAAAAACCCAAAAACCACACACAAAATAGCACTATAGGAAAGGGAAAATTATATAAAATTTGGAAATTTTTTTCATTTTTAGGCGTGGTCTACTTGTATCAATTCTATCGAACTTCAGCCACTCCAAACGTTTCAAATTATTGCCTCAAACTTGAGACATGGCTCAGAATGGCGGATATACATTACGAGGTACTGTACTGTACTCAAAGTTGTGAACAAATCTTTCCTGGTGCACTCGAATCTTTCATTTTTCACGCAGCAATCATGTATGATGTTCTGTGAAAAAAAAAGGAAGGATTTCGTACACCAGAAAAGAAAGAGCAATGGAAATTGGCTTCAGAATAACTCTTAGCTGTGTTTAAATGTTGTTTTTTTCGATTTTAAGTGAAATTCCAGATCGTGCCCGCCCCAATCTTTCTCCGGTCAAAAGAAGGTACAATGCCATTCGTCGAATTGGACGGAATCGAATATTATGATTCAGCGTTCACTATTTCGTAAGTTTATGCCGGTTTTTAGTTACAGAATGAGATAGTAAAGTATAAAGCTCTATTCTGACGACAATCGGAAACGTGTAGGAGTAGCTGGTAAAGCATTAGTAAAGGGTTGGCCGGGTAACCCCGGTGGACGCGATCGCATGATTAATCGCAGGTTCGAATCCTGGCCTAGATCGTTTTTTTGTATTCCCAGCCGCAACCCATAAAAGGAATACAGGCTTGGGGAAAAGTTAAGAGTTAAGAGTCCAGTTAAGAGTTCTTCATTGTAACTTTGAAACTCAACCATAGAATTTTCTCCATAGTTATTCATTTACCCTATTAGAACATTACTGAAAAGAAAAATTTGTTGTTTTTCTTTCGAACCACAAAGTTTTGGGTAAAATTGATCCTCGCGGAGCTGCATTTTCCCCTTTTGAAAAATTTGACTTCTTTTCACGAGAATAATGAAGAGTTTATAGAAAAAAGGAGTTTTTATGAAACGGTTGACGAAAGAAATTCAAAAAAGTTTCTTGTCTGCCAATTTCCCCCAAACCGAAATGATTTCCCAAATGAGCTGACAATAAGCTAATTAAAATGAAGAACAAATCAAATTTAGCAATCTGACGTCAGCCCTCAACAAGAGTAGCCTCGAGGATCATCTCACCGACGAGCAGAAAGCCGTTTCGAGGGCCTTCGAGAAAATGACTGGTCAGCAATTTAATTGCGGAAATTTATTACCTGATTTACCTCCTAAACCATTTATAAATAAACAATAGCAAAACAGTGTAAAACTGAATACAATAGTAATCTAAAAAAGGCTAAAAAAGCTAGTAATAAGCTGAAGGAATTTTTCCAGAGAACTCCTTCAACATCTCCCACATTCCGCTACGATTGGAGCATATTGGAGAGGTAAAAAAGTGCAATACATTCGATAAAGGAGAACTTAAATTGAAATCTTTTTCATTTCTCTTCAAAATCTCATTCAGATTATCGCCACTTTGCCAAATATTTTCGGTTTTTTGCGTCCACTCGTCGGTGTGATCGCCTCGAGAGATGTGTCGACCAGGGTTCCTTTTTGAATTTCTTTTTGAATTAAAGCTAAGACTAAAGAACGTATTTTATGAAAGTTTTCGTGAATTTTAGATGTATTATCATCAATTATTGGGTTGGTGAATTGAAAACTGTGGGACTTTGAACTAAAATTTATTCAACATAAAACGATCAATTCATTCCGAATAATTTCCATTATTATTGACGACTTCTGCCCATTTTACAGGCAATTTGCGGATTCCTCTTTCGTAGTAGGATTTTGGTTTTGAATCGAACAACTTTCAAAGCCAATTTTTGACTGCTTCTTCCGGATCGAAGTGTTCTCCCGCAAGCTCATTACTCATGATCCGGAATAAATAGTAATCAAAAGGGGCGAGGTCCGGACTGTATGGGGATGCGACAAAAGTTTCCAAACAAGGCTATTTATTTTAGAGCGAGTCAGTTTTGCAACATGAGGGCGTGCGTTGTCGTGGAGGAGAACGATCTTTGACTTGAAGGGTCTATTCTTCTTCAGGGATTTATTCACCTTTTTCAACTGTTCACTGTATTTGATTGCATTGTGCCCATTTTACAGGCAATTTGCGGATTCCTCTCTCGTAGTAGGATTTTGGTTTGTGTGTGAGACAAGTGTGAGACTCAAAAATGGAGGACTGGAGATGTCTGATGTCCCAGTTTGAGCACTTTCTTCTAAAGAAATCCATTTTGGTGTCAATAGAAAAGTTGTAGAGAATCAAAAACTAGGCTTATTGCCAAATTTCCAAAAAGATACACTTAGTAGTTTCGCTTAAAATGCAAGTGTTGTGAAAATTCGTAAATTTCGCATTCCTTGAAAACCAGTTTTTGAATCGTTCTGAGAATTTGGATATAAGCTTGATTTTTGATCCTCTACAACTTTTCCATTGACACCAAAATGGGTTTCTTTTGAAGAAAGTGCTCAAACTGTCACATATGACAATAGCCGGCAGTTTTCAATTCACCAACCCAATAAAATCAATAAAATCAAATTTTTCAGTACAAAGCCGTCCTCGCCGCCTCCGCCTATGGAAAGCACACAAGAGAAGAAACGGTAAAATTCTGATGAGAAATTTTTTTTAGGGCGTATTTTAGAATTCAGCTACTTACTAGGGAACGCGTGCAAAGTTTCCGCCACCTCGCCTATAAGGAGGCGACAAGCGGGAGGGTATGAGGAACCGCGGTAGCCTAGAGGTTAGAGCGCTAGTCTACCAAACTATACTTTCCTCGCGGATTCAATTCCTCTCCCAGCCAAAATCTTTTGCTTTTTTGTGGAACTTTTGGAAAACATTTTCTGAGCTTCCAAAAGCATCTTTGCACATCCATTTGACCTTATAATACTTAAAAAAGCCGTCTAAAGTGATGCTGGAGGGGATTTTTGTTCAACATTTTCAAGATTCAAGCCGTCAAGGGTAGAATACATTTTCCATTTGAAGACCTGACTTCTTGACAATCTTCAACAATCCTTCAAGACTCAATCTGTTTCTTGTTAGCTCATCCATAGCAGAGGCTAAAAGAGTCATTTTGTTGGATCTTTATCTTGACCAAGAATTTCAAATCATCACCAACTTTCCAGATCATAATCGGATGCGATGACTTGAAAGCGATCTCGACCTATCTCGGAAACAAGCATTTCTTCACCGGATTCAAGCCGACAAGGGTAGAATTTGATGAGTTTAATTTTAAAAATCTATAAACATATTTTTATTAAACAATGCTCTCTACAAGTAGCTCTATTTAATGAAACTTTTTTTGAACAAAAAAATAAGATTGACGATTGACGATCCCATACAGATTGACGCATGTTTGTTCGGTTTCTTGTCGCAAATCGTCTACGCTCCCTATCCAAACGAGCACACGAAATACATTCAAGAAAACGCTCACAATTTGATCGACTATGTGAATCGAATCAAAGCAAGGTTGGCTTAAGTTTAAAATTTTAAATTAAACTTCATTAAAAACACTCAACAAAGTGACCTTTGCACCAAATTTTTTCCGCAATTCGCCATAACTTTCTTCTAAATAGACGAATCAAATTAATACTGCTTTTTCAAGATATTCAAGATATTCAGGCTATTATCAATTAACTGAGTATCTTTAGATGCTTAAATTGTGATACTATTGGCCAATTGTCAAAGCTATTGAAACTTTTTGGATCGTTTGCGCAACTCGCCATAACTTTCTTCTAATTAGGCCAATCTTTATGATTTTAATGTCATTTTGTAGATCTCAAAATTGCAACAAAATGACATTAAAATCATAAAGATTGGCCGAATTAGAAAAAGTTTTGGCAAATTGCGCAAACGATCCAACAAGTTTCAATAACTTTGACAATTGGCCAATAGTACCACAATTTAAGCATCTAAAGATACTCAGTTAATTGACAATAGCTTGAATATCTTGGAAAATAGCATTAATTGGATTTCTTTGGATTAATTGGATAAAAACTTTCTTCTAAGTAGGCCAATCTTTATGATTTTAATGTCATTTTGTAGATCTCAACAGGTGCAACAACATGACATTAAAATTATAAAGATTAGCCGACTTAGAAAAAAGTTATGGCAAGTTGCGCAAAAGATCCAGTTGCGCAAAAAAATTTGACGCAAAGTAGCCACTTCTGACTTCATTTTGACAATTCTTTCTAATGACAATTGTTTAATTCTACTGAATCTTTTGGGGTTTTGTGATTTAAAGCTTCGCTGATTTTTTAAAATTCTGTAACTAACTAACTTTAAGTAGTATTCTTGACAAAATGACATCAAAAATCTCAACCCACTTAGAAAAAAGTTATGGCAAGTTGCGCAAAAGATCCAGTTGATATTTCTTTGATTTTTTTAAAAATTTTGATTTTATTTCTTTGCTTTCATTTAATTTCTTTATAGATTCTGGCCTGATTGGGAGGAATGCACAAAGAATTTCTCGACAACAACCGTTTGGAAGAAGCGAGGAAATGGGGGAAGTGCGACAAGTTCAAGAGCTGGATCAACAGCCGGATCGATTATGCATTCCCCGAGAGGCCATTAAGCCTCTCAATGAAATGAAATTAAATGAAATGAAATGTTTAGAGGGTTTGGGAAAGGGGAAAAGTCTAGAAGAAAAGTCGAATAAAATAGTTTAAAAACAATGAAAGTACAGTAATTCATTTTGAACTTTAATGTTTTTTTTAGTCTGAAATTTGAGCTTTTTTCCATTTTCAAACCTTTCCAAACATTTTTCCGTTTGACTCGTTGTAAGTCAAACGATTCATTGGTTCAACTACTTGCAAACTTTTTTCGGACGATCACTTTGAGCTTTAAAGAGCGACCTGGCTACCGTAATCTACCGTAAATACTGTAATAGTACCCCACCCCCATAATGACGGTGCGGAGTGTTGCGTAGTCGAGCTTTGGACGCGTTTTTCTCGACGCTGGTTTATGCTACAATGCGCGCTTAGGTATCAAAAAATAGCTGAGATTCAGAGCTATTTTTTGATACCAAAGACGCATTTTTTGAAAGTACGGGCGCTTTGAAAAAAATGAAATACTAAAAAACTTTTGCGACTACGCGACTGTACGAGGGGCGTGGGGTACTATTACAGTATTTACGGTAATTACAATGTGTTTATTCGTCGTGTTGTTGCACGAATTGTCGAATCGAGTGCTCGATGCGTTGGCGGTGAGCGATCCGCGTGACGCCCAACTGGGTGAACGCCGTGCGATCCATTTGCGACAACGCTCGCCCGTCGACGCGATGCTTCGTGAATGCACCGCTGTACTCGCTCAACTCTGGAATTGTAGGCTTGGATTAGCTATTAGCGCTCAGATATCAAAAAATAGCCCTGAATTTCAGCTATTTTTTGATACCAAAGATGCATTTTTTGAAAGTACGAGCGCTTTGAAAAAAATGAAATACTAAAAAACTTTTGCGACTACGCGACTGTACGAGGGGGTACTATTACAGTATTTACCGTAAGTTGATTTACAATAAACCACAAATATTTCCTTTCTTTAGCCCTAAAAATTAGAGTAGACGGAGTTTGAAGTGAAAAAATCGCTTGAAAAAAGTTTGCAAGTCGTTTTTTGCATTTTTCTTTTCATTTTTCATTTGTCACCTCTAATAGGATTATAAAAAATCGATTTTTCTTTAAATTTTAGGCCTTTTTTAAGAGATCTTAGTCTCAAATCTTGTTTTTATTTCGAAAAACTGATGAGTGAATGTTTTTTTTAAATCTTTTCTTTTTCTTGAAATTTTGAAACATTCGGGTAGCCAAACTTGTCAAATAAAATGTTAAATTTCAAAAGAATTGAATACTAAAGTGCTTTCTAAAGTTCTAAAGAGTTCTATCATCGATTTCAATATGCAAATTTTTAATCCCACCGAAAACTGAAAGGCTTTTGTTTGATTGAATCGATTTTTTTTGATATTCAACTATGAAAAAAGGATTTATCTTTACATTTTTATTGATTTTTTTACAATATTCAACTGGAATTTTGGTATAAATCGATTTTTTGGATTTAGTAATCGATTTCTTTTTTTAAGAAAAAACCCGTCGAACCGGTGATCCTTGACGAGAAATCGAAATACACTCTTTATGAAGAAGCTGATGAAGAAACGACAACGCACAAGGATAGTGATTATGATGGGTAAACAATGATAAAAGAATCATCATCATCTCAAGACTTTCAATAAACAAAACAAAAACAATTTTTCTATTGTTTTAAACAAAATGAAATCATTTTCTAGTGTCCCCCCATCGGAATTTTGATATTCTTTCTGTTTCCATATGATTATTTAAAGTTTAAGTATTAGATTGGAAACTTGAAAGTTGGTACACTAATAAGTGTACCAAAAAAGATAGAGCATGAAAAGTTAGATAGTTAGAGCAAGATTGTCAACTTGAAAGTCGGTACACTTATTCATTGCAATTTTTAGAAATAACTAATGCACCAATCTACAGTTTTTGCCAATAAAAAGACGCATTTATTCTCTAAAAAAGGCTTTTGACACTTTTAGAAAAGCTTCAGTTTTGCAGATTTCTTGGGGGAAAGAAGTTGAGGAACCAAAAATGATGAACACTCGATCAAGCGATTTGAGCACTTTCTTTCACATAAACCTATTTTGATGTCAATAGAAAAAAGATAGAGCATGAAAAGTTAGGCATACAGTCAAGTCAAATTCTCAGCTCGATTTGTCTAATTCCTTTAGTTATATGTCTGTTTAAAGAATTTTCAGAAAAACTTGAATTTCTACTCAAATTCATTTCAAAAGTTCCCCAAATTTGCTTAAGCATTTCTTAAATTAGATAATATATATTTAGAGAAATCGAATTCGATTTCTGGAAAATATGAAAAAGTGTACCGACTTTTAAGTTGCCAATCTAATATTTACAATTACAATAGAATTACACCTCCCTTGATCGTTCTGACCAAGGGAGGTGTAATTCTCAACAAAGGGTTACTTTAAGAAGTTCAAATACTATAGATCAAGATCAAGGTGAGTTTTAAGTCAAGGATTCAGGGATTTATTTTAAATGCCACAATTGCAATAAATTCTAAAGTTTTCTAAAGAAGTTTTAGCTTTATTGGTCAAAATATGGCTGAGAAAGTGCCCGTACCGACAGACAGACAGACAGACAGACAGACAGACACTGCTCTTTTATATAGTAGATACTATCCTACGTAGTAAAATGGGTATTTAAAGTGATTGAGGCTATTGTATCAAAAATGAGATCAGAAGATCATTTTTGTTGCTGAAAATGATTGTTCTCGAATTTTCTCTCTTCTAGAATCCCGGATTTCGACGAGGGTCTATACACGAATGTTTTCCAAGGCGCTGGCGGAAGTCTCTTCACGAATCAATCCAAATTCTCGTGTCCGAAGATTAAAGTCAGTGATTTTCGTCTTAGATTCTAAAAATTCTTTAGCCCGATTTGCATACCGGTGACACAATAGCCACCCTTTCGCCCGAGGACATTGAGATCATTGCGGCGATGGGTGGATCCATTGCAGTGAGTTTCTTTTGAAAAACATTTTTTGATTAAAAATCTAGAAGAATTTTGATTTCCAGTTTGAATTTTGATATTTCCAGGCTGGTCGCGGTCTCTGGGATCCTCCGCAAATCGAATTCCGGGGCGCTTCGTTCGCGATTGGTGGAGACGCGAGTATCGATGGATTATTGACGATACCAAGTGCGATTTTATTCTTACTTTTATAAGGGTATTTTTCTAGATAACTAAATTTTATATTTTTAGCTATGATAACTAATTATTCTACTATAAACATTTAGATATTCTCCTCCAATTCAACGGCCATCTCCAGGGTGTCTCGCACGGAATGGGCGGAAAGGATACACTACCAGAATATCAGGAATATCTAAAAATTGAACTAGCTTATAAAATATCCTTTAATTACCGTATTCTTAAACTGAATAACTTTTTATTACCGTAAATACTACAATAGTACCCCACCCCCATAATGACGGTGCGAAGTGTTGCGTAGTCTAGCTTTGGACGCGTTTTTCTCGACACTGGTTTATGCTACAATGCGCGCTTAGGTATCAAAAAATGGCTGAAATTCAGAGCTATTTTTTGATACCAAAGACGCATTTTTTGAAAGTACGGGCGCTTTGAAAAAAAATGAAATACTAAAAAACTTTTGCGACTACGCGACTGTACGAGGGGGTACTATTACAGTATTTACGGTAACTATAAAAAGCGAGTTTTCAGTTCAACGTGGCTGAGAGTGGAGCGATGACTGAAGATCTTCCACAACAGGTATCATTCATAGCTTTCAAAAACACGCTCCAAAGGCACGGCTGGCCCAGTGGCTTACGTGTTTTTCTCTGAGGCGAACAGCCGATAGGTGACAAGTTCAAGTCCGGCTTGAGTCCAAGTTTTTCCCTTTTTCATAAAAAATTCAGTTACTTTGCTAGATCGATGCTAATTAACCGCTACGAAAATTATTAGCTTTCAAAAGCATAATTAATAATTAATAAAACTATTTGAAACAATTGAAAAAAGCATTTAGGATTTTAGAATTTAGAACTGTATGAATTTTATATTCTAAAGATTAAATGATGGCTAAAAACCAGGCTCACGAGGTGGTGGGACGTCTTCGCGGACAAATGCCTCTATCAGTTCTCTCGAAGCGCTGGGTTTTGTTGATCATACAAATTGGCACCGAAGAGGTTATTCTAAAGTTCTTTTAAATCTTTAGATCTAAACACAAAATATCGATTGAATCAATGGTTCGATTAGAGTTGTTAAATAGCCTTCGAACAGGAGTATTTCAATCGACTTGGATCTGTGATTCAGATCCAAGCCTAGTCCAAGGCTTCCGAAGCCAGCGATCTTTTATAGGGTAAATTTGTAGCAATATCGGAATCTAGCCTCAGCTAGACATCTTTTTGCCAAGCCAGACCCAGAAAATTTGCCTTGAAACAACTATTGCACTGCAGTAGTTGCAATAGTTGCAACTACTGCAAAAGTTCTCCTTTCAGATGTGTTCCTGCCATCAACCGTCGATGTCAGCCATGCGACATACTCTGGGGATTTTAAGGTCAATAAAACTTTTGGTTCTTCTCGGAAATTCGGGTCTTTTCATTGTGAAAAGGTATTATATCCAAAACCTAAAGTCAATTTGATTCTTTTTCTTGGGACAAGGTGTTAAAATAAACCCTACCAATAGGTTTTACGACCCTGCAAACATTTACAGAACAAAAGCAATTAGAAACAAGGAGGAGCTGGAAAATGGGAGTGAAAAAAGAACGGTTTGGAAACAAACGAGAAGCTTTTGATGGGCCGGGAAATTCTTGATCGCTAATCGCTGATCTAATCGCTGATCGGGCGAAAGGAAAGCATTTTATACCGGGCGGGTATGCCAGGTCGCGAGCGGTACGCGGCCGCACAAAGGACACACAGTGATTTTTCTTCTGTTCTGATTTCCAAATGAGATTTAATGTTAAAAATTTGTGCCCGAGGTTTTCAGGGTCGTAAAACCTATTGGCGGGGTTTATTTTAACAGATTGTCCCAAGAAAAGTCCCAATATTATCGAACAGAATCGAGTTGGCTTTGGGTTTTGGATATGAAAGCTTTTCACAATGAAAAGATCTGAATCCTATCTTTCTGATTTCCGAGAAGAACCAAAATTTTGAATCTGTTTGAATTAGCAACTTAATAATTCCAGAAAAGGAATCCCGCGCTGTCTTGTGGTGATCGTCGGCCCAATTCACATCGCCTCCTCCTACTCGCAGAACGTCAATATTCTTAAGGGGTAAATTTAATTTAAACTTATAAAAGGCATATAAAAACTTATAAATTTGACTCTAAAACATTGTAAAAACTTAAATAAGCCATAGAATTCTATGGCTATTTGTTCCAGAGACGCTTGCAAATGCCTGAACACGATCACCAAAAGCGAGTACGTAAGTTTGGTGAAAGAGTGGCACGATCTCTTTCACACTGTCCAGGTACTGAAGTGAGGAATTTAATCGATTAAAACAAATCTAGGATGAGATAAACAACCTAAAATATCCGACTTTCGGCGTATTGGCGATGACTCAACTGAATATCCATTCAAGGGATCCGAAATCGTTGATCGTCGAAGGGTTGCCGCTATTGAATCGGTTAGAAATCAAGAGCCAATTTGGTCGTTTGGCTTTTTAGTACTGTATCCTTGTACTTTTCTTTTCTTTTTCTTTTTTAGTACTATATCCTTGTACTTTCCTGATTAAATCGACTAATCTTCACTTTTCAAACAGATCTAGTCACCCAATCACCCAATCTTTCAGATTCGTGCTCGTTCTATCCTAATTTTCGTGGCGTACTCTGAATTCATTGCAAACAAAACCTTCCTGCCGCACTGAATCTTTAGTTCACAAGATATTCTTTTCAGAAAAGGCCACACTTATGCTGCGCAATATGTCTGGAATCGTTTAATGATGGGCCCAAAATTCGACGTCTCCGAGGCGGTTTTCTCAAGAGATGGATACTATTGCCCGTCAATTGTAAGGAAAAAATAAAAACTTTGAAAATACTCTCCTTTCCAGGGATGTCCATATTTTCGAACACCGCTCAATTTCAACAGTTGCACGATCACCACCGAGTTCGAGTTTCAACAGTTTTTGGCCGCTCTACCAGCACCGGTCACAATGCGACCGACGAGGTGAGCGCTAAATTGATCTCGGGTTTCGTAAATACTCTAATAAAACGCCATCTTCTCGTAGAATCGCGTAGTTTAACTTCTTTTTAGAAAATCTTTTTTTCTCAGCTTCTAGAGTTTTCCCAAGTACACTTTTGATACTAAAAATACTAGATTTCAAGGGCTATCATTTGACACCATTTAGCACACTATAGCTTAAAGCAGCACAGAGAATGGGACGTTCAAAGTTAGACTACGCGAATGTACGCGTAGCTGTTGAAATTCATTATGGAGCTAGCGTTCTATTATGTTGAATAAATTTTAGTTCAAAGTCCCAGCAGTTTTCAATTCACCAACCTAATACTTTAAAAATAACTCTTCTTGAGTTTAATATACGAAATTGAAAAGATGGAATCATGCTTTAACTACCGTTTTTCTCAAAGAAAATGAGTAGTTAAAGGTAGAAACGGTAGTTAAAGTTAAGGTAGAAACGGTAGTTAAAGTTAAGGTAGAAACGGTAGTTAAAGTTAAGGTAGAAACGGTAGTTAAAGGTAGAAACGGTAGTTAAAGTTAAAGGTAAAAAACGGTAGTTAAAGGTAGAAACGGTAGTTAAAGTTAAAGGTAAAAAAACGGTAGTTAAAGGTAGAAACGGTAGCTAAAGTTAAAGGTAAAAAACGGTAGTTAAAGGTAGAAACGGTAGTTAAAGTTAAGGTAGAAACGGTAGTTAAAGTTAAAGGTAAAAAAACGGTAGTTAAAGCATGATTCCATCTTTTCAATTTAGTATATTAAACTCAAGAAGAGTTATTGTTAATGTTATATTAAAATCAAGAAGATTTAGAAATTTCACATTGAAATCCTTTGTCACTTTGTTATTTGTTCAACACTTTTATCAAGCAACTCTTGATTTGGCATCTGATTGGTTAAAAATTCAGAGTGGAAGCCATGCAGAAACACCTCGGCACAATCATCATCGTCGTCGTGTTGCTTTGCTTTTTGTCTGGTAAATTTGAAAAAGAAACAAATATCAATACTAGATATGAAAGATATTCCTTTTAACAATCATTATCCTTTTAACAATCATTTAGTCACAACCCTCGGCACAGTCTTCTATTGCCACGGTCTCAAAGCAACAAAGGGACGTTTCGAGAGTGTTCAAGGAGTATAAAATCAATAAAACTGTTTGACTAATCAATAAAAATATTGTTCAATAAAAGTGAAAAGATAAGAAAAGATAAGAAAAGATATTCTTTCAGCTTATTCAGCTTAGTCAAATTGATTTTTATTCACGGAGCAATCTTATCGTATCGAATAAATGTGTGCTCTTGCATTCCGTGAGTGAGCGTTTCCATATGTAGCCGAGCCTGCAAAGTGCTTCGATCCAACAGTGTCCATTCGCGTACCAACTGAAAGAAAATGGATTATGTTTTGAGATTTTTTTGGCAGATTTTAAAGTAGATATTAGATTAAGTCTTTTTAAGTTAAGTCTTTCCAATTTTTTTTTTTTTTTTTTTAAACGTCTTTTAAAAATAATAACGCCATCAATAAAATTTCGATTTGAACGATTAAAAAGCTTATTTGTTTCTCTACAAAATGGCTTTTTCAGAAGTTCTCAGAGAAGTTGTTTTTATGGATTTTTAAAGGCGCAAAGGCTGCTGCTCCGATATCAAAAACTTCAGCTGCTGCTCCGATACTAAAGTCCCAATTTGGACCCTTTCTTCTATACAAATCTATTTTTATGCTAAAGTAAAAAAGATAGAGCTTATTTGATTACATAAGTCTGTAAAATTTGAAAACGATTCGCTCAAGGGATTTTCTTTAAAACAGCAATTGAAAATTTTACATAAAAATGCGTTTTTTTACCGAGTGGAGGCGAGCTTTGGAGCTCTCTCAAAAGCCATTTTGTAGAAAAATTATAGATCTTTATTATAGTTTACAAATTTGGTAAACGTTTCTTTTCTATTAAAAGAAAAATTGAAAAAAAAATTGTAAAGATTTATGCATGAACGAAAGGTGAAGTCCGATCTTATAGATTACTGGATCTTGAAGAAACTATAAAGGAACTTTAAAGGAACTAAATAGGAACTATAAAGGAACTATAAAGGAACTTTAAAGGAGCCAAATAGGAACTATAAAGGAACTTTAAAGGAACTATAAAGGAACTTTCAAGGAACTAAATAGGAACTACAACGGATTAAAGGTCTTATAGATTAAAGGCCGGTTTTAGATTCAACTAGAGTATTTCCTGTAATTAATTAGCCTTTTTAGATGGTGTAACTTTTAAATAGTAGGCTTATTTTATAGGTTTCGCTTTCTAAAAACATTTTCTAAAGCGGATGGATTGGATTACGGTAGTTTTGAAAGTGGATAGTCGGAGTCGACTACTGGATCTTATTGATTACCGTATTTTCTCTAATAGTAGTGCACCGCGGCGAGCCGAGTTGGTCACTATTTTACAGTTTCCAAGCTTTTGCAGAAGCTCAACACTTTAAAAACCTACTAGATCTCATCGTCAGCTACATTTTCCGACCCCGCATCGATAGGTTCTGGTAAGCGGTTCTCGAGATTTTGAGGAATTTAGGCGACGCTCATGGTGCACTACTATTAAAAAGAATTTGGTAGTTTTTTTCTCATTTTTCTGAAAAATCTTAACTTTACTTGTCAAATCAAGTGAAAAATAGCTTTCATTTTGCTCATTTTCAGTTCCACTTTATATTTATCTTTATATTTATCTTTATCTTTATCCTTATCTCTATCTTTATCTTTATCACTTACATCATGAACGGGTAAATCTCTCGAGAAAGAGATCCGACCGATATCTCTCAATGAAAATTTGATGTAAGATGATGAGACTTTTCCCTCCTCAACAGTGACAAATCCTGAAAAGCGATAAATAAGATATTCAGCCAATCACTTACCATTATTCATTACGGTAGTCAATGCCAACTCTTTCGTGTTCGGCTTTACAGCAATATAGCCGTACTCAGAGTGCAGCTCGTCCTTGTCATTAATCGACCAGGCAAAAGCACTGAAATTTTAGTGTTTCTTTATGTTTTTAGATTTAGAAATTAATAAGAAACTTGTTTAATCATTTTTTTTAAAAACTTACGTATAGTTGATTGCTCTAACCGCTTGCATTTTATCGTCGGGCACGGTGAACTCGATCTCTTCACCATATGTGAATTTTGGAATTGTCGGGAAAATCGCCTGAAGAAATCATTGAAGAAATCATTGAGAAATCATCAGAACAATAAGAAAGAATCGTTAATAATAAATAATTAAAGAAAATGAATGAATGGAATCAATTGCCCGACCTTTCCCCCGTGCTCACTTCTCCATTTACCGATCAGCCAAGCCAACGACGCCAAATCGGGCGAAAGCCGCGTGATGTCGTACTCTGAACTGAACGCTTTTCTTTCACATTCGTTTTTTTAAGGAGTTTGGTTTTGAATTGGGGTTTGAAATAAATGAAACTTTCTTTGAACTTTGAATCTTTCACAAAGATTTTGTTCGCTTACTTCTAATCACACTCCCGCAATGCCCACAACTGAACGGGCAATTGATCCGAA
Source organism: Mesorhabditis belari (assembly GCA_958450365.1). Taxonomy (NCBI): domain Eukaryota; kingdom Metazoa; phylum Nematoda; class Chromadorea; order Rhabditida; family Rhabditidae; genus Mesorhabditis; species Mesorhabditis belari. Next base: position 1,592,444 of record CAUEEP010000758.1, on the reverse strand, counting down.
TGTAATCCGTGTGCTTACACGTTTGTGGATCTGTTCCCACCCAATCTCGGCAATTGTTGTCCGAGTCTCGACATCCTGAATTAGATTGAAAATTCGATTTCAAATTGCTCGATCAAACCTGCACTAAGAACCGTTGTGAAAAGTGAGAAGAAAAATGAGCAGAGAAATCGATGGCTGAGCATTCTGGAGGATCTGTAATATATTTTCATTGAATTATTGGAAACACAAAGAAAAATATGGCTAATAAAAACAAAAAAAGCTATAGCTTGATTTCGAGACAAAAACTATCGTTGAAAAATCTTTAAAACTATCGTTGAACAAAGTTAGACTAGAGATTTCAAGGGCTATCATTTGACACCATGTAGCACACTATAGCTTAAAGCAGCGCGGAGAGTGGGACATTCAAAGTTAGACTACGCGACCGTCCGCCCGTCATTATGGGGCTAGCGTTCTATTAGAGTATTTATGGTATTTTACTTAAGCAGATAACCATGATACATCTAATAGATCAGCTTTTTTCTTTAAAAAACTAAATGCTTTACAAATCTTTACGAAGCTTTCCAAAGCTTTACAAAGCTTCTACAAAGCTTTACAAATCTTTACGAAGCTTTACAAAGCTTTACGAAGCTTTACAAAGCTTCTACAAAGTTTTACAAAGCTTCTACAAATCTTTACAAAGTTACAAAGCTTTACAAAGCTTTACAAAGTATTCACTCATTTACATTAGAAAACAAACTCAGTATACATTGCATTTGCATAATAAAAAAGTGCAAAAACGTTTAAAATAAAAAGTTTTTCAATTAAAAACGTATAAATAAGGCAGAATGATTCATTCAATGATTCACTACGCGACCGTCCGCCCGTCATTATGAGGCTAGCGTGCTATTAGACTTTTTCTCACTCTTTTCAAATTAACTCTTAACTGATGAAAGCTAGTGTTACTTGTTGAAAAAAGGAAAATGAAAAAGATGAAATAGACGCGGAATCTTCTCAAAGCTTATAAAAGCTTATAGAGCTTATAAAAAAAAAAGAAAATAGAAATCTCAGACCATTTAAAATGGTAAAACAGATGTTCAAAAATGAAACTGTTCGAAAGTGAAATTCGCAAATTGGATGGGAAAGAAAATGGAAAGAAAATGGAAAATAAAAATGGCAAATCTTTGAATGAAATCTTACCTTTCACTAGATGATGATTCTTTTCTTTCTTTTCTTTTAAATGAACTTTCAGGGATATTCCCCTGGACAAAGATTTTGAGATTTTGTGTGTAAAGTGAAGACAATGAGGATATCCAGAGTGGATTTGAAGAAGAGAGAGACGGCGAAGATTTTTATCGGAAAGCTCAATGTGTGTGCAAATCGGACGAGTCAATGGCAAAATCCATCTAAAACATTTTAAAGCTCAAAAAAAGTCCAAAGTTGAAATGGAAAATGGAAAAGGGATAATTTGATTGAAAAAGATTTCATTTAATAGAAGTTTCGTCGCGCATAGTTAGTGCACTTAGTTAGCAAAACTGTCAGGCTAGGTCAGGGACGGCTAAACCCAGTCTAAAGACAGGCTCAGGTCTAGTCTCTGGCCTTACCAGTAAAAAAACAAAGCAAAACTGTGCGGGTAGTGCACGACTGCACGGAGAAGTGACAATGAAGCATATTTAGATAGAGCAGATGAACAAAAGATTTGCGCTACTTGCGATTTGCGATTTCTGCAAGAAACTCAGGCTACTCAAAAAATGAAAGCGGTATGATGCAATTAAATGCGAAGTTTTACCTTTCTGGGCGTGTAATCGGTAAGTACCCGCACAGCTTTTGGTCGAACAATGTGCGTCTTTCCTTGTCTCCAAATTCTTTCTCTGATTTCGGTAGTCGAGAAAGGTGTCACGCTTTAGAAAACAAAGTCTACGGTCGACCAACGATAAAGCAAAGCTCAAAACAAGAGTTCTCAAGTCTCAAGCCGTTCCCGGTGATGTCAACTACTATTGTACCAGTTTAGAATTTAACTTCTAACCTGGCTAAGCCAGTTTATACAAACTGGATCGTAGCTCGTAGCTAGCTAGAACCAATTTGGAGAGCCTGTCACTATATCAAAACTGATCGGACTTTGGATCAGTTTTGATCTGATATTTGAAAAATTGAGAAAAAGATTTGGTAAGCAACGAATTAATTACAGAATTACAGAATTACAGAATTACAGAATCAAATGATTCTAAAATCCTAAAAGGCTTCTAAAAACGCATCGGTTCAATATAACAATCTTTTAAAATTTAGTCGAATAGTCTAATAGCTCTTTGTTTAATCGTTTAAAGTTTAAAGCTTAATCATTTCAAGTTTAATAGATAGTATTAGCAATAAGTTCAACCGTTAACCGTTCTTTTTTTTTGTTCAAATCATAGAAATGCGTGAGCTATTGGAAACGAAGCAAAAGTTCCACGAAATTCCAAAATCGAGACTGAAAATCTCTAGCTGAACTAATGATAAATCAATTGATAGCCAATCTCTCTATTGTGAATGTGAAGTGATAAAATGTAAGAGTAAAATGGGAAAAATGAGAGAGAGAGAAGTAACCGGAACGGAAGAGAAAAATTTGAGAGAAAAGGTAAGAGATTGAAAGAGTGCCATCTCACACTTGCTCTCTCAGTCTCTGCTTTGCCCTGGGGGTTTGAAGGTTTTGAAGGTACGGGTGACAAAGTGTTAAAAAGCCACCCCTTCCCACGAACTGGTTCATGTGATCGTGTTTCTCGAACCCATCAAACACCTCCTCCGGCAGTCAACCACCCGAAATGTTGCAATTTCTTTCTCGAATGCATTCTATTTCATTGCTTTACCGCAACATGATAAACACCCTAGCAGGCTTATTCTAGACTTGCAATTATATTTACCGTGACAGGCTCTCCAAATTGGTTCTAGCTAGCTACGAGCTACGATCCAGTTTGTATAAACTGGTTTAGCCAGGTTAGAAGTTAAATTCTAAACTGGTACAATAGTAGTTGACATCACCGGGAACGGCTTGAGACACGCGGGAACGGCTTGACTTGAGACAGAACTCTTGTTTTGAGTTTTGCTTGATCGTTGGTCGACTGTAGACTTTGTTTTCTAAAGCGTGTCACCTTTCTCGACTACCGAAATCTTTCGAGTAGATATGATAGATTAGAATTGAGTCTTTCCTGCAGCTAAAAAAGCTGAAAACGAAAACTACATAATAATATTACTGTTTAAAAGTTATACATTTTAGAAAGTTTAGCTTTTCTGCATTAACTTTCTAAAATGTATAACTTTTAAACAGTAATATTATTCTGTAGTTTTCGTTTTCTAAAACGTGAAACCATTCTCTACTACTGAAATCTTGTCCTATAGCTTTTCATCAAATCCATTTTGATTAGCTTTCAAGGGGGAATGACTCCACCTCGAAGTTCAGAGTCGTTTCGTCACCGAGTGCACCTTATAGAATCGGCTATGCTGATTCTGAAGCTGTAAAAATTAACTGCAAATCTTTCGTTAAATCTTTCGTTACATCTTTCCAAAATCCTTACCGAATCCGATAAAACTAAATGGATTGGAATACGGTCGTCGAGAAAGTGAAATGATAAAACAGACTACTATCCTGTTGTTGCTGTCACTCTGAAGCAATTGAAAGCACTCACAACTAGCCAGTCAACTCGTTTTATGCTTTCCGTTCTTTTGAATTTGTTTTAATGAATATTTCGCTTACTTTTAGCAACCCATTTAGTATTTATGCGATTTGTATTTTATGCCAACAATGTGCGTTTTTATAGAAACATTCTAATCACTAAAATCCTGAAACTAGTCATATCTGTATCAAATTGTATCAAATTGTATCAAATTGTACCAAATCTGTATCAAATCTGTACCAAATCTATATCAAATCTATATCAAATCTGTATCAAATCTATATCAAATCTATATCAAATCTATATCAAATTGTATCAAATTGTATCAAATTGTACCAAATCTGTATCAAATTGTATCAAATCTATATCAAATCTATATCAAATCTATATCAAATCTATATCAAATCTATATCAAATCTATATCAAATTGTATCAAATTGTATCAAATTGTACCAAATCTGTATCAAATTGTATCAAATCTATATCAAATCTATATCAAATCCATATCAAATCTATATCAAATTGTATCAAATTGTACCAAATCTGTATCAATTGTATCAAATCTATATCAAATCTATATCAAATCTATATCAAATCTATATCAAATTGTATCAAATTGTACCAAATCTGTATCAAATTGTATCAAATTCTGTATCAAATTATCAATACTATCTATATCAAATTTCCTCTCGAAAAGATAATAGAATCAGTCTTTTTCTCTCTCAAATTTTCCCTTGGTTAGAAAAAGAAGAAGAAAACTTTGCTTTTCCCAACAAAGGAATCAAGTTCTATCAACAAATAGCACGAATAAGTAATCGAAAACGAAATGAAAGGAATGTGCGCGGGGAAATTTTACTTCCATTAATGACGTTTCGAATTCCTCAAAAAAACTCAAAGTCTAGAATGGTTCTTGATTTGAAAATTGGGCTTTATTATTTTTTTAAAAATACATTTTATTGAAAACCAATAATGTGATACAAACAAAAGATACATAATAAGACATAAAGGTCTAATTTTTATGACTCTAATTTTTATGGCACTAGTATGGACACAATTTTATGACCACTGCGCCCGTCGTTCCCCTATTACCCCTATTACCCAAATGTTGTAAAAGAAAAAACAAAAAACCCATTTCGTGGGAAAAAGAAACATTTTTATCTTGCCAGCGTGATTGAAGCCTCGACCTTCCGCTTAAGAGACATCACTTCTAACCGATCGGCCTATTATGGTTTAATTTATTGATAAAATCGATTTGAAACTTCAAAAACTTCAAAAACTTCAAAAATTCGACATTCTTTTGTCAAGCCATATTTCGAAATCTCATTGATGCAGGGAAAACAAAGTTATTTAGTTATTTATTTAGTTAACAAAGTTATTTATTTAGTTAACAAAGTTATTTATTTAGTTAACAAAGTTATCACCTTGTTTTTTGCACAAATTTTTTAAAAGATCAATTTAAAAGAGAAATAATAATGTATATCTCGTCGAGTTCTTTGCAAATTCCTGTTCTCAAAGGTCATTTCTCTAAAAATATTCTCTAATATTCGTTGTGTTGCCGAGTGAGATCAGATAAATCTTCCGGATCGACACACAATAAACGAAAGAAAACCGGATTTATTGGAAAGAAAAAGTATAAAATAATTGAAAAACTCGAACAAAGCCGACATTAATTCTCTTGATATGAGAAATTTGGACACGTCGATCGCCAAGATTGATCGAATTTCGCCCGCGGTGAGAGGTTATCCTTGTGACAGTTGATGATCTGACTGAAAAAAAAAACCTTTGCTCACTATTGGGTAAGTTTAAGCGGACAAATTATTGAATATTTTGAGTAATAGGCATTTTGATTCACAGAGTATCGAGGTATTAGAACCCAAAAGTTCAACCCTTAAAGTACTCGTACTGTACCCGTACTGTACTCGTTAAAGTACTCGTACTGTACTCGTTAAAGTACTCGTACTGTACTCGTTAAAGTACTGCCACTTCGAACCCTAGCTGTCATGAATGCCGAACCGGACTCCAGAGCCTATAAATCATGTCAGGCTAGGTCAGGGACGGCTAAACCCAGTCTAAAGACAGGCTCAGGTCTAGTCTCTGGCCTTACCAGTAAAAACAAAGCCAGAAACCAGACCAGAACTTGGCTTGGGGGTCCTGGTCTGATTCGCAACCCTGCTAGCTGAATATCTAGGCAATTATCTCAGCTAATCCTACAGACATTCTCTTAATTGACTATCTTGATTGTATCTTCTTTTCCAACTCACTCCATGTAGAGTAAACATTCATCGAGTCGATCCTCCTCATCCCATTCACAACTCAGCAAACGCGCCGAGCAAAATTGATGACATCGAGCCGGAATTTCTAGTTGTTGAAAACTTTAGCAACCTATTCCCCGCACAAACCTTTAGCCTGGCAGCACTCTGTGGAATCTTGTCCATCAGCAAGACAGTATATCCAAACAGGTAGTTGAGAAGCACAACGAAAGGCCAAAGTTGACGAGAGCTGTAGTAAATAATAACAAGATCACAAGTTTTAGAAAACAAGTCCCATTGAATAATTTCTCGCTAAACTTGTCGTTGTCTACCTCTTGCGCGGTGATATTGTAAAGACAAAGTGGGAGACAAAAGCGTGTGTCCACCGGTCCGACCGCCAAACAACAATTCTGGATTCGAGCGTTGAAAGCCTAGATTTGGTAACTCTGGCTATGATTGCTGATCTTATACTCTTTAAACAAAATTTCAAAGCTATTCTCACATTTTCACAAGAACACGGGCATTCCTTTCGTAGTACTTTTGCCGGCAATTCTCCACCAAAGCATTCACCCTAGAGTATTGTTACCGTGATCGATTTTCAAATACCAAAATTAGAAGTCCAAAACCTGAAAAGCTTTTTGAGCGCAAAAGTCTTTATCCTCTGGACAAGCGGCCTTCAAAATGTTTAATTCCAGTGCTAAATTTGGTGTAATAAGCTTTTCCAATCATAAACAAAACCTGGGATAACTCTTAAAAAGGCACTTAAAAATAGTATAGTGTAGAATATGGAAAACATTCTAGAGAATGACTACAACAGACGCTCCTCACCTAAATGTTCGTTGACCATGAAAATGTGTAAACACCATGCTCACATAAAAAACACCTGCCTTGAGGCAATATTTACTTTATTACAAAGAAAAAAAAATCGACGTGTGAAGATGTGTAAAATTCCATGACCAAAAGAGGGAATTTTAAGGAAATGGCGGAAAAATTCGCGAAACTAAGCGTAATAAAAGAAATTTGTTGGTTGAGCAAAATAATCAGAGGGCTAAAATATTGGGCTCAAAGAGCAACACCAATAGATTGTATTCATCACAATTAACGCATTTTCTAAAAGACGCACTTAGAAAAAAGCTACCGTAATACAAGTGTCTTTTCGGGGAAGCAAAGATATTCAAGATATGGGGTACGGTAATCTTCCCCTGAACGCGCGTTTTAGAAAGCACTTTAATCAGAAGAAAACAGTCTAAACACCAATATCGACACGATAAAATTAAGTTCGTAAAGCACTGATCACAACTCATCAAAAAAGAAATGGTGAAAGTTACTTGTAATATTTTAAGTCAATACACACGTAGAGAACTATGCAATTTTTGGAAACCACACAACCACACAATCACTGATTTTTACCAGCAGAACCCCTTTTGTTTAAGCATAGGTGAAGCGAACGGGAATGATCTCAATTCACTAACAAAAAGCCAGCATAAGTATAATAGCAGCAAAGATCAATGACAAACTTAGATATGTGCATATGCTGCCAAATATAGTTAAATAATATAAATATTATAAAAAAACGTGGAATTTCTCGTTAACTGATTCGTTGCGTGAATAGCAAAAAGAGGAGAGAAAGACGAAGAAGATCAAAGCAAAGCAAGAAAATTGGGAGAGTTACAAGCAAGGTATCAAGATAAATCTACATGTCATGGATGCAATCTGACCGGTCCCTGGAGAGCCTCAAGGTTTTTCCCTTCGTTGAGCAGATATTCGACAATTTGTCCCTGCATTATCATGTGAAAGGCAAGATGTGAGTTCGATTGCACTGCCACATTTTCTTCCTAAACATTTTCATTTGCCGTTTATTCTTGGGTTTATCAAATTCATTTTCAAACCCCTTACCTTTCCTTTCTTTTTCTTATCCTTGTTCTTTTTAGCCGTTGCCGAACGATCTTCAGCTCCCGATTGGAAAAGTGTCGGTCCAAACATAATCGCCAAATTGTGCGTTTGCATCCGATTCTTGTCCGCATTTTTGGCAACCCTAAATAATGACACATTTTTTGTAAACCAACAAAGATTCCCCACGTGTTCAAATGTCTTAGCAATAATTTCAACGTTTCTCGATTTTCGATTGGCAACAGCTTGATAAGCTCGTCAAAACGACGCTGCCGATGACTCGATTTAGCCTGCTCTGAAAGGTGGAGAAGTTTTGCAAGAAAATCTAAATGACTCACGCATTGCAGAGAGAAAATCCTTGTGCATTTTGATTGGAAACACAGGTTCCGCCAGTTCACGGAAAAACAACTGAACACACGTGATATCTTTTGAAACATTGATATCTTTACCTTTAGCGCTCCTGTCAAAACATGAATGTCCTCTTCGGCAACAAGTAGCTGATATCGATCTAAAGTTAAAAATTTCGCTAATAAACTCTTAAAAAGCTCACTTTGATCAACTTGACATCGAATTTTCTGTACAGATGATAAATTTCCAGATACACGATATAAACCATCGACCTAAACAAACAATAAAAGTTATAAAAACATTCAATACACCTCCAATCCTTTAGCTTCAATAAGTTCTGTGACAACTTGAATAAATCGGGGAACAAGCGTGTTTTCCAGCTGACAAATCACCGGCAGTGTTGATCCAAAAACGGGTTCCGCTAAAAACTTTGTTTTGACATCAAAATTTCACAACTTACGTTTATAAATTCCTTTCTCCTTCAATGACTCAACAGAAGGGCGAGAACGGAAGAAACTAAAACATATAATGTATAAAATATGCTTTCATAAGAAAATTAAGCAATTAAAAACAAGTGTGGGTGCTGTTTCTAGACTTTATTTGGTTGACATACGCCCATAAATGTGTTTTTGTTTGAAGTAGATCAACTTGTCTAGAATCGGCAAAGTTTACTGAATAATAACGGTCGAAATAAAAACTTACCGTCGCAATTTTTCCAGAATTGATTCTCGTGAAGGCGGTGGATCGTGGCAAACACCGCTTCCTGGATGATAAAATGTTGATGAGCCGGCTGATGACACCTCATAAACAGAAGAGCTCATTGGATCGGGTCTAAAAATTAAGAATTACCATTTTACATTACCAAAATAGTTAGCAACCTGGTGTTCCTAGTACGCTTTTAAACTCACTTATGCTCTCGTCGAATACTTTTTGTCAATACATTGTAGGTAGAGCTTGGTCGAGGAGGCATTGCGGACGGATTTCGAATGACGGAGATTGGAATCGTTGAAATACTTGCCGTTGTATCATTTGTATGGGCAGGCTAAAAATCAGTTTTAAAAATAATGCAAATGCAAAGATTCTACTTCCTTGGTTGATTCCTTGTAGATTTTTGTCAAAGAGAGAGTCAGACTTCGAATTAATTTGGTCTTGTTGGCATTAGGACTTGAATTATTTGTTGCCGGTTGCTGTGAAATTGAATGGAACAATTTGGGCTTAATGAGTGGCACATTGTCATCATTCAAGAGGTTCTTTTGTTCAAATAGATTAATCAGAGAATTTGTTCTTTTCATTAGAAAAATGAGGAAAGGTCGATAAAATTTGAAGGTACGCAAAATTTCCCTCGAAGGCTACCTACAATTTTCGGATTATCGTGTGAGGGGCGTGCTTACAAGACTCAAGAAAGAAAATCCCTGGCAAAAGTACGTTTGCCTTCGATTTCAAAGTCTTTATTTTGTATTGAATCTCGAAACTTAAAAAAATACTCACTAAATGTGCGATCACTTCACGAATCGAGTCGAACCACTGCTCAGTCAACGCATCGGTTGAGGATCGAAGGATGAGTGGAGGTGCGGTGGAAAGCGCCGAATTACCAGGTGCCGAGTTTAACTAAAATATTTAAAGATTTAAACGAATAAGTAAGCGTGCGTAATCAAAGCAAATTGAAAAGTTACGCCAAAAATTTCAGGTTCTCCATCCAGCAAATCCAACTAAACTTTTTGGTACTTAATCTCAAGTCACGCAAAGTATTTCAGGTTTAAAAACCAAACTTTAGCCGATCTAACAAGTCTAATTTATTAAATTCAATTTGCAACTAACTTGAAATATCCGTCGTTTTCTTCTTTCCTTTTCCACAACCCAGCTCACAGAAGCGCCGCGGAGCTCCATTCCAAAAAGTGGTGCCTCGTAGTGACGGCCTTGTTTCTGTAAAAAACCAGCTCAAATCCCGGTCTTTCTGAAGAAACCTCAGCACTTTTCTCGTCTTTGTACACAAGTAAATGAGCCGTTGACAAAAAGAAATAGCACGGTGACCATTCTCTTTTCTTTGCTTTTTCGGCAACCTAAAACAAATACCCATGAAACTTATAACTTTGACAACCAACCACTCTTTCCATGTATCCTTGCTTGACTGGTTTAGGTACCTCGTTATATAGTAGCATCTCTAAAATTAAATTTTGCAAGAAATCTAGTAAACCAACCATCTCTAAATGAATAGCAAGACGAAGATGGTGCCGGAGCCTATAATTCGTATGAATTACACAAAATTAATAAAAAGCAAACATCGTATTCAGGAACTTCTGAGGCGGAAGGAACTGAGGCACTCATAGCTGATATTGGCAGCTAAAAACGTACTGGTTTTAATAGGACATAGTCAAAAATTATTAAAAAATTCAAAACTCACTTGAGGAACATGAACTTGTTTTAAAGAGCCTCGATTTTTGATTACAAGTGATGGAGGACGATTTGCCGATGTGGGAATGCTTGGTAGAGGTGGCAAGTTGTTGAAGATTTCCTAATAAAATCTTATTTTAAAAAAGATGTTTTGACAAACCTGGTTATTAAAGGGATCGTTTCTGCTGTATTCTGTTGAACTTATGAGCTCGTCGCTTGATGGTATATCTAAAAGCCACAATGAAATGACGATAAAATCTTTTATTACTTTGCGGCTCCAAACTGGTCGCTCTGGAAGTGACAGATTCAACTGCTTCGTTGTCACTATCGGTGCTGGCTACAGAGTCAAAATTTTCTTCTAAAAATATAATTTTACAGCAAATTAGCTAAATTCGAACCATCCAAAGATTTCTGTGAGGGTAGAGCTCCTTCCAAATGCTTTGTCGCATCCAAAAAAGCCTAAAAGCAAAAACTATTAGAAAAAAAACAGAAAGTAAAACCTTGATTTGTGAAGGAGAGCGCATTAGACGAGGTGGAATCCATTGACACCGGCCGGTTTCCGAGTTGAAGAAGTAAGAACTAAAAGAGTTTATAAATCTTGGATTTTATTCTAATCAAAAACTCATATTTTGTATAAAATTATGCCTAAAATTATGCCTCAGTACCAGTAAAACTACTAACCGGCCACTTCGACTAATATATTCTGTCCATCCATGCGGCAAAACTCGTCGCTGTTGATCTCCTTCTGATGGCTTCGGTGATTCAATGAGAGGCGCTGCATTTCCAGTCCCAAATTCTGCCAAGTTTGCATACACGGGCTCATTATCTAAAAATTAATTTTAGCAATTGCCTTTCGTTTAAAACAAACCATCAACGTGTATAGGTGCTGTCATTTTTACTGATGCCACTTCTGGTGATGTTGAACTACCATCTCTAATCTATTAACACCAATATTATGCAACTCAAATGGTTAAGCTTACCGAATTGACTTCGGGCGATGATGAGTCACTTGAAATGGGTCCATCCATGTGGTGTACATCACCCTGCAAAAGTTGAATTGGATAAAAAGCTTTGTTATTTTCTAATTTCGAAAATTGATCTTTTGGCATTAGCTGGGTGTGTTATAACTCAAAAATTTTATTATAGCCAAAACTTTTACCTGTGCTAGATAAACGAGATCAGGATCGGGTTCATACGGTGACGCGTAGACGCTGGTGGAATTCATTCGACGAGTCGCTGTTATAGCATGTCCATAAGAGTACCTGAAATCTGAAAAATGTTATGAAATTTGATAAGGTTTTACAGAAAAAAGGAAATGCTTGCTACTTCAAATAAAGGTTTCTAAAAAAATAAGCAATTCGTCATCGTGAATCGATAACAAAACTGGTAACTTTACAAAACAAAACTTTACCAAAACATTTATTATAAAAAGCTGATGCAGTTAAAACCTATATTTCTCACAAAAACGAATCAATAGCTTTTTGCGCAGAAACGAATCGAAAAAAAGTGTTAACAAAATCATAATGAATCAAGCAATTTTCCATTTAGGGCTGCAGAAAAAAGGGAAGAAGCCAAAAAAATTTCCCCGTGACTCATCTTTTCTTCTTTTTTCTGCGCGCTGAATTTTGTGTGTTATCGAATCTATTCATGTACAAGTCGCCCCCCCCGCTTCTTGCTCATAGTTGATGGGAGAAGGGAGCCGCAACGCGTGCACGTCCCGCATTTTAGCCTCTTTTCCCCATCGTCGCCCCGCCCCGAGTACACACTATCAAACCTATCCTTAACTTTTCAGACTTTATTCACTTTTTTTCATTTTGCAAGCTATCAGTTTTTGTAGTGCCAAAAGAAACCGCTTTCGCGATCCAATGAATTAATTGACGTGACAATTGGTACCATGATTTAAACGTCTAAAGATACTCACTTAATTGACAATATACTTGGCTGAATATCTTTATTTCAAAAAGGCTATATTAATGGCTATGACATTTTCCTTTTTAATTTAAGTTTCCATTCAAAACGGTCTTAAAAACGTTAGAATTTATGCTTTCAAAGGCTCGTTTTTTAAAAGTATCATTTGAGAACCATTTTCGGGAATCCTTAATTTCTCTATGTTCTCTTTCCTAATAATTTTCATTTATTCTTGATTTTTAGAATGGCCGATGAAGAGCACTCTCGATCCGCGGCTTCCGACGAAGACGAAGAATTCGATGTGCCCGATGATGGTTACGATGATGAAGGTATGCTTTAAATTATCGTAAATAATCTGCCTTAACGTCTATAGTTTAAGTCTAGCCTGACTTCTTGTTGCGCATTTATGATTGGTTTATGTTGCATTGATGTATGATTTATGTTGCACATTTATAAACAATTGATGATAAAAAACTTTTAAAAAAATAATTTTGAAATTTAGTAACGTTAGACGAGGAAGAAGCGCTTGGTGAAGGAGCGGCTGGAGCCGATGAATTGGCAGCGCTTGAGGAGGAGGGTGAAATGGATATCGAGGTGCTTTCAAATTTAATGATTTTTGTTCGACTAGAAAAATTTTTATTAATAAGCTCTAGTAATTATTTGAATAAAGTGTCTTTTCCAGGAATTACGACGACGATATGGATATGGGATGCCACCTGAGACAGCGAACGGCACAACGAGTATCGAAGAAGTTGCATGCGTGGAGATTCAAACAGAAGTGGCTTCTACAAGTAAGTCTTGCTTTTTAGTAGGCAAATTTTCTTGCACATAAAAATTAGGGCAAGTGTATGCTTTTAAAAGCTATCCCGGTCCTGTTATTAAAGTGTAGGAAAGGTTTTTAAAATATTCATTTTACTAAATATGTAGGTTCAACTCTCAACTTGCTGAGCTACTACGAACATCACGGAGGAGATGATGAAGAAGACAAAGATTACATTCCATATGACAAGAAAGAGGTTTGACTTTACAAAGAGAAAGAGTGTTTTACACTAAAATGTGTTTAGCCTCGAGTTGATCCAGTGTTATACCAAATAACGGTGCCAGACTTCTGTACATCATCAAACGAGCTGCAAAGGGATTACCCGTGTACGGCGTTGTGGATATCTTCAAATAAACTAGGTTTTTTTTGCTAGAATCTTTTACAACTTGTTGTGAGTTTTTCAGAAGACGCTATGCTGCAACTGATTCAAGAACAGATGAAGGCCAAAAACCCTGAAATTCGACTCGAAAATTGTTCAATGGTACTCGCCTCTAAATGTTTTGTATGTTGCTTTTGTGACTAATGCAATAGTTAAAGTAGTCTAGTTTTAAGGAAAACTAGAATTTAATCAAAGTTAAATGTTAATTTTAGCAATCCGACAACGAAGACTTGCTGTTCACCATTCTACAAGTTGGCTACGATGGAGAAGCTGCACTGAAGGCGAGCTGCGAAAATAAGATTCAACACGCAAATTTACCGATTAACACGGTTAGTTGATCTCTTGTGATATTTTTAAATTTGTATAGGTATTTTTTTAGTATAAGACAATGTGCAATGCATTTTGTTTAGTGGAGTCGCTCATATTCTCCTGATGGTGATTGCGAGCATGATGTCGCTTTCAGTAACGAAGAAAAGCAAATGTTTGATGTCTACTACAAAGAATTCGGCAAAAATTTTCTCCAGATTGCTCAGAAGGTAGAATTTTTCTCAAGTTTTAATCTAATCAAGCTACTGGTTTAGTTTCCCGAGCGAAAAATGGGAGAACTCGTCGAATACTTCTATCGCTACTTTAAACGCTCCGCTAGGTGAATTTTTAATTTTTTCGCTATTGAACGTATTGTTTAGACTGGAGAAATATGTACACAAAGGTTACATTAAAGAGAAGGACTGTATCGACGTTGCTGAAAATGTAAGTTTTATCGATAACTCAAATTGTGTTTAAATCTGAACTAAGCTTATGGTTTAAACTGCAAATTTGCAAATTTTCAGATCCGTCAACAAATCAAAACGGCTGAAAATCGAAAATCAAAAGACATGTCAAGTCTTTGGGAGGGAACACCGACAAAGGATTTGGTCTGAAAATTCCTTCAAAAAGTTTCCACTGTATACCTTTTATATTCAATTTCAATGTTCTGGTGCTTCTACATTCATGATTTTAGCTTTATTTCCCAAATTTTTAATTACTTAGCTTTATGTGTGTTTCTTTTGTTACTTTTGCTGACTTGTACTTTTCCGAAAAAAACGCAACAATTTTTGCGAAAAGTACACGTTTAAAGATCCTCAATTTTTCACACGTCTCTTCAAAAAGTGCGTTTCTCTTTTGATCTTTGGCTCATAACTGCCTCCACTTGACACATTCAGGATTTGTACATACAGTTAGACATTAGAAACATTTTACTTTTCTTTTTTTACGAACCGGTTGAGATAATTTTTTCGATTTCACCCAAAATTTGACACGTCTTGACCAGTATCTCTTTTTATATCTTGGTGTTGTTTTGTCAATAAATTGTTTTGCAAATGTAGGGTACACTTGAAGTATACGATTTTCGTTCGGATTTTGGATAAAGGATTAATTTGAGTCAAACGTTGACACTTACAAATAGAAAATCGATATAGAAACGTGCAGTCATTGGTTGAAATGGATGTGAATTTTGATGACACCCATTTTTACGATTCGATATTGGAAGATTTTGAAGGTAAAGCCAAATTCAACACCCACATCAAAGCATGTTAACGTTTGATCTATTTGGGTCAACAGTTTCGGACCGCTAAAATCCAAGTCATAAACAGATGATGCCTTGCCGTCAAAATCTCGCCAGGGCGAAGAAGAAACGCACGAGGCATCGAAACGACTCGAGGAGATCGTTCGACAAGAAGAAGAGGGACATCAAGACGTGAGAGAAGTCGCTGTTCAAGCAATTCAAGCACTCTTACAGGATCCCTATTTGCCGTCCAATCGACGAAGGATTAATTTGAACCGGAATGTGACATATTTTCAGTAAGTGGAGATTCCCAATAAAAGATATTGATACAAATGAATACTTCCAGAAACACTCAGATCCAGCAATCTTTCTCCCGGACCCCATCACAACAATATTTCTATGTGGAGCCACCAGTTGTAGACGAAAGAAGAAAAGAAATAACGACAAGCTCCATACAGGTTAGACTCAAAAATCGAAAAATATCTAAAAACTTCACAGAAAGCTGATGCCGAAACTGGACCCAAATCACTGAATCGACTTTCTCTCAAAATCGGCTCAAAAGTTTTTCGATACAAGGTAAAGGAGGCAGAATAATTTGTACTTAAATTTCTAGGTTGTAAACATTGCCGACATGCCATCGACAAGCAGTGATTATCAAGTGGATGGACAAGGTTTTTGAATGAGAAAAAAGAAAGAATCACGAGAAAAGCTTTAGATTCATTTGCATGGGAATCAATGAATCAAGTGGAAGTGCAACCGGTTGCCCAACTTGTACCCCCGGTTCGGTTGCGACTCAATCGATCGGTCAAGCAAAGTTATTGGTAAATGCGAAGACTGGAATCAGCATCAAAACAAATTTTAGCTGCTCGGAGTGCTCGGCCACTTTTCTAACGAAAGGCCAACTGATGCGCCACTTGAGCTCGCATTCATTTCACAAGTTAGTAGCGAAAAATTTTACTGTGATCAATTACAACTTTTAACAATCTATGTACAACTTTTAGACCTTTCCGGTGTTGCTATCACAATTGTGCAAAAGCTTTCACGACAATAGATGGCCTGCGCTTACATGAAAAACTGCATCTTGGTACTTTTTAAAAGGTGAAAGCTCAAAAATCACTTTCAGAAGGAAAACAATACGAGTGCGAGCTTTGTCATAAGACTTTCTCTCGACAACATAATCTCATCATGCATTTACGTTTGCACCAAAGTGGGCGGTAAGTGCAAATGAAAAATGACAATGAGAGGAAAAGAGTTTAGCCGACATTTCTGCTCATTTTGCGGGAAATGGTTTCGCTTGTTTGTGTCCATGTACGAGCATCAGGTGAGTGCATTATCTAATATTCCCGTAAATACTGTAATCGTACCCCACCCCCCTCGTACAGTCGCGTAGTCGCAAAAGTTTTTTAGTATTTCATTTTTTTCAAAGCGCTCGTACTTTCAAAAAATGCGTCTTTGGTATCAAAAAATAGCTCTGAATTTCAACTATTTTTTGATACCTAAGTGCGCATTGTAGCATAAAAGAGCGTCGAGAAAAACGCGCTCAAAGCTAGACTACGCAACACTCCGCACCGTCATTATGCGAATGGGGTACTATTACAGTAGGTAGTCGATGTCTTTGATCCTATCTGAAAAAGGATCAGTACCTTTTCTGGAACTCCACACTTCCAGAATCTCTGCTCTTCTCGTCTTCCTGGTGAAGTCCCACCCTCCGAGAAACCACTTCGCTACAAATGTACTTATTGTGAAAAGATGTTTCACCATAAAAGAGACAAGGTTTGATATGGGTAAGATGTTCAAACAACGACTTTTTTAAGCAAATTCATGAACGGGTTCACACAGGAGAACGACCATATTCTTGTGGGTATTGCGGGAGAGGGTTTTCACAATCTCAGGTTTGGGAAATTGCCAAAGTGCAAACTGATAGAGGAATTCTAGGCTTTAACGGTTCACATTCGATTGCACACCGGTGAAAAACCGTATCAGTGTAAAACGTGTGAACTTTCTTTCAGAGATACGTAAGTTTTTTTGAAAAGCTTTTGATTTCATAAAGCATCTATTTCAGATCAGCTTTACGAAAGCATGAGTTCAATCATCATTGTGGCATCAGGTAAACAAATCAAATTAGACTCGCATTCTAGTCATTAATAAAGGATTTAACATCTCCAAATATCTACAGGACAAACAATTTCCATGATGAAACATTTATTCGAAGATTTTCTCGAAAAATCACCTTATGTTCTTTTATCCATGTGTCCCATTTACGATCTATTTGAATCATTTTACCTTGAAGAGACACCGAACAGATTTGCCCACACAATCTGAAAGATCATAGTTTAGAAAAGTTAAAATTTTATCTTACCTGGGTAAAGAAAAGCGGCAAAATGTAGGCCAGTGAAGCTTCTGCCACCGAGAATAATTTGTCATGAAGACAAGCAGTAGTCATCTAAGCAAACAATAAAAATGAATAAATTAAAATAAAACCTGAAAATGAACGGCACCAAAAAGTGCGTGAAGTGCGGCAAAAGCGCCAACGGCGAGTGAGATACGACCGAGTGGAAGAAAAGCACATAAAACGGAGATCGACAGTGAGAATACTCCAACAGCACCTGAAAATAAAACAATTCGAACAGCTCTGCACAGTTTATTAAAAGACTCAGGTTCATTTACCCAAATAGGAATATCGATCAGAGACGAATGGCGTCTTGATGAGTGCGTTGTCAAGGATGAGTCCCAAGAAAAGTGGCTAAAACAAAATACAATGAAGACTCAAATAATAGTCACCTGAAGAAAGAGAATGGCGGGCACCAGTGAGAGCACTTTTGAGCTCAAATGTCCAGTCAAAATCCCCATGATGGCGCAGGCCTAAAATGAGAAATAAAGTTTAATTTAAAAATAGAATACTTTAAAGAGTAGCACACGTCGCTCAATATCATCTATAGCTAAAAGACAGAATTTTAACAAATCAAAAACAAATCTACCAGGCGTTTTCTTGGTCACGATGTAAGCGTGAATAGGGACCACTATGAGCAGCAATGTTTCGATAGTTGGATGGAAAACTAAAAAAACTAGTAATAATGATTGATACAATCAAATACTTGAATCAAGAATTGGCGCCAAAGAGGTAGCTCCGGCCAGCTCTCCACACCCGGCACCAACCAACAGCACCTAAAAAACAAGTAGTAAGCAACAAGTTGGTAAAGATCGTACCGCAATGCCCAAGTACAACTCGACGAGCGTATTCTTCGTGTCGGTGTTCAACTTATCCACCCCATCAGTGATTGCCATTGCTGCTGCAGCCTAAAATTTTCACTTTAGACGAACAAAACCAAAGCATACATAATCTTGTGCATCCTTGAAGGCCGGTTCAGCAATTTCACGTCCACGATTAACAGCCGTTGCAATCCGAGAAAACACTCTTCCACCTTGATCATAATAAGCAATACCTGAAATAAAGAGTTTTAATAACTTTAGTTATAAAGAAAGGCATGAAAATTGTTCCATAAAAAAGCGTAGACACAGCAAAAATATTCTAAAAAGTAAAAATCCAAATCACTCCTCACATCGTCGACGCATCGTCTCGATGGTTGTTTGCATTTGCTCGATCCAATGAGTACCGATTTCCATTTTTGTGGGGTTTCTCGAAAATCTAAATAAAAGATTTAAGCGGTGATTAACTAAGCCTTCCTGTAAGTGATCAAAAATAAATGGTTTTGCAAATAAGAAAATGTAAAAAGTTTTAATAGAACTTTAAAAAATGTACCTGTTAGTCTTTGCGAAGCCGTAAGAAGAAGCCGTGAATCGAAAATGAAATTTTTTCGACGTTAGATTTCAAAGGAGTCAATTTAAAATGCAAATTATTACTTTTGGCGCGAATTTTCAGACAGTATGCAAATCTAGAGCTTCTGAGAGAAGCACGAAAAGACTTCAAAAGATTTTAAAAGTTTCTTCATCGAGTTTTGCTCGGATCTTTATCTTTGGCGTTTTATAATCATCGTCGACATGGATAAGGTAAGGAGTTTAATTTAAACGAATATGCAAGCAATTGTTTTTAGTTAGAATCGTATGTTCTGGGCACCGAAATCACTTACATCATCACTCTGGTCATCACCACCATTCTCTCGTTGATTGCCTTTGCCCTCGCCTACGTCAACTCTTGTATCGCCAGATTCACGGTATAGAATAGCTTTTTAAAATTTACTTTTGATTTTTTAAGGTAGTACGCCCGATGCATCGAGTGAATCAGAAGATGGAACTTTGCGATAAACTCATTGCTTCGAGAAAATTGTCCGACGATATACTTCGTATGGTTTAGTATTTACTTACCTACTTCCTTTATGTACTTACTCGATCAACGGTCTATGCAGCGAAAATTTTCCTTTCTTAAAGGATTGACCATTCTGAACTTTGATATACCTAAGTATTGCGATTTGTTTAAACATCTTTAAAGGAACTAATTTTTTAGAACGCATGGCTGTGGTGGCGAATTTCGACTTTGCTGCCATTGAAAAAGAGAGAAAAAGCACCAGAAGCGGCGAGTCTCGTAAAAGGCCAACATGATTTGTGACCAATATGACGTAAAAGAACAAGGTACTTGTGGAGTATCGGGGGGACCGGGTAAAATTTTAAGATCCGGGGGGGTAAAATTTTAACTTTTTTATACTTTTTTTAAACTTTTTGACCATTCTGCTACTTTTATCAATCTTTTGCGCCTATCGCTTTCAGAGTTTAAAAGAAGAACGAAAATATTGCTCATGATCTGATTAATGGTCTAAAGATCAATAGATTAACGCAAATTCCGTGAAATTTTACATTTACCATAGGCTTTGTAACTAAAAATGAAATTCTTGAGGCAAATGTTTAACCTTTTGTTAAACCCTTAAACTTAAACCTTTAAACTTATATCATTTTGCGTTAATTTTAGCGTTTTAAATAGAATTTCATCAATTTAGTGTGAAAATGTTTGCCGCCAACTAGGATATTATAAACATTTCTAATAATGACATAAAAAATTTTTGTAGAAGTTACGTTTTTGATCGAGTATCACCTCGAATCACGTAATCAAGTAATCACCTCAATAAATTGAATATCTTTACATTTGAAGGGAATTTGCCACCAAATCACTTAAGCGGCCGAATATCTTTAAAAGGGGTCGTATATAAGTACAGTAAACTTAACCTAATGTTTGAACTCTCAGCTAACTCAATTGGCGATAACGTATATGCCGCTTTTGTGACCCCGATGGAAACGATACCGGCCTTGAAGCGATAAACCCATGCTTTTCCGACCATTAGTATACAGGTTAATCACGATGCACATCCGCGCGAAAGTGCGTTTTCTGATGAAAATTGATGTTATACCTACCATTCGATGGGAAAAAGTGTAATAAAACCGAATCTCGATATCATTTTTAAATTCCATCGACAGTTTTTTAGAAAATGGGCTTTTTCAAAAAACGCAAAAAAGCCAAAACTAAAGTTCGTAAAACGGCCATAAAATCTTTCACCTTTGACCAGTTTGCTTACTTTTTAAATATTCTAAAAATAGACACTTCCAGCTTTTTTTATTATTGTAAGTTATAAGCAATTTGTTAGAATTACTCAAATTTTAGAAAGGGAAAGGTATGAAAATCTCAAAATCAAGACCAAGGTTTGAAGGCTTCGACTTTGAGAAAAGTCCACTATAAAAAAAATTCTGTCTAATAATTTTTATTTCACGATCCTTTCTAAGCATTTTAGTTCAAAAAGTAACTAAAAATAATCATTCTGCGCAAAGTTATAGCTTTTTTTCTTGTCCTACTCAGAAATAGGGCCCTGTTTTCCCAAACACGCTTTAATTACCGTACCCCTGGATGCCCTCAGTGTCAAATATATGCTCGTTTTGAACTTTTTTTAAATTTTTTTTCGCATATTTTCTATTATTTTTTCAACATATTGTCTTCTACAAAAACGACTACACAAAGTTAAGTTTTTTTAATCGATTTGTGAACGGATTGCTTTGTTGTAAAGTAAAGTAAAGAATTCTGCTAGAGTCCTTTTTGGATAAGTGCGTCTGTCGATAACATCAAGTTCACCTTCAATTTTTCTGGTTTTGTTTGCTCGATATTTGCACCAAATACATGGAAATTTAGAAGCATTTGAGAGACCAAACGACGAAGCAAGAAAAGATCGCCGCCGAGAAAGAAGGTGCACTTTAGAGAAGATAGCAATTGAAAAATATCCTTCACTTTTTGCAAGCTTTCGTTGTTATCACTACCTTCCTAAACGGCCAAAATCAGTTGATTGAAACAAGATTGGGGATTGTTTGCTCTATCTGGTAACATAAGAGTTATCTTTGTTGTCTCAAAGCCTTTATCTCCCAGAATCACGACTCTCTTCTTTTCATGTTCGGGTACTTGATCAAGTCTATAACGCACAGATTCGAGCAAATTCTTTAGTCTGACAATTCCGTTATCGATGAAGTATTCCATATGCGTCCCAAGAGCGTTCTTAATTTTTTGCATCTGATATTCGGTGGACAGAGTCTTCGTTGAGCTGATGTAAAGTCTGTGGGCATCACGAGAGATTTTTGATTTCGATAAAAGTGCAAGTGATTGGAGTGGAGACAATATGTGGTCTCGTTTGTTTGTCGAATCAAAAAATTTGCGATACTTCTTTCGAATCGTCCTTGCTTTACGACAAGCAATCGTTACATTTTGCTTTCTCTGGCGATGTTTTGCAATTCTTTTACGCGACAACTTTTTCATCTCTTGCTTAGCATTTTTCTCTGGCTCACTTTGATATTATTTGGCAAATCCGTTCTCTTCTTCCATCGCAAAACAGCAGCTTTTTGTGTTCTTTTCTTTGCCGCCATACCTAAAAGGAGCATTTGATCAGAAGTTAGTTATAAGGTTTGACAAAAACAAACAAAGTTTGACTTCTTATTTCAAAAACGAGCATATCATAAAACGAGACGTTGAGGGTATCCAGGGGTACGGTAATTGAAGCGTGTTTGGGAAAACAGGGCCCTATTTCTGATTAGGACAAGAAAAAAAGCTATAACTTTGCGCAGAATGATTATTTTTAGTTACTTTTTGAACTAAAATGGTTAGAAAGGTTCGTGAAATAAAAATTATTAGACAGAATTTTTTTGTTAATGAACTTTTATTGAGAACCAGACCTCCAAACTTTATCCTTGTTTTTGGAAAATAGGCGAACTTTCTACTTCAGAAACTCTGGGTTTATAAACTAATTTGTTAGATTTTAAAATCTAAAAAGATTTTTTAAATGTCTTCTTTTAAATAAAAACCAAAGAAGGTCTGATTGCCCAATAGAATTTTTTTTCCATGAACTTAAAAATAACAATTTTTGACTTTTTGAACTTTTCAAAAAAAGCTGATTTTTAAAAAATTTGTCGAACGGATTTCAAAATCGTTATCATTTTTGGAATCAGCACAAAATTCTGCGTCGAATGGTATATATTAGAAGAAATTTCATCAGAAAACACATTTTAACATTGTTTCGCGCGGATGTGCGATGTCACTTCCAACCGTAATCTCAGCTGTGATATTTCAAAAACTATATTTGCAAAAGTTATAAGACTAGTACAAATTCACAACAACAAAAACACAGATATTTACAAAGCTAAAACGAACAAAAATACAAATAAAAGTGAAGCCCTGGGCCATCATGTCAGAACAAAGCTATAAACAAAAATCACAAAAGAAATCTCAAATGGTTTTCCATGTTGACAAATTAGAAATAGCGATGATGACGTGAGCGAGAACCATGGTGTCCAGAAAATCCGTTGCGAGCAACTTCGTGATGAGATGGACGAGCCAATTGCTAAAACATACATTTCATGTTTATTTCCTAAAGCTTTTACTAACATTGTTCGAGCATTTGCTGCAACGATAGTTTCCTTCGCAGAACGTCGTGGCCAATCAATAACCAACTTGCCAAAGTGACGAAATGTATTGTAAATGTCCGCTTAACATCAAGATTTTAAGTTATTTACAAAAACCCAACCTTCTTGAACATCAATAGGCAATCCTCCAATAAAAACTTTGCGAGCGAATACTTCGTTATGTGAGCTCTGCTTTTGTGGGCCAAACGAGTTGTCAGCGCCACCAAGAAGAGCATAGTAGTCGTTGAAAATATCTAAACGTTGTGCATTTTAATTACTGATATACGGGACCCACGATTAACGGTCGGAGCCACAGTCTCTTTGAGTTGTCCTTGATTCGAGATAAAAGCGTTGAAGCAATATTGGCTTTTAAGCGTTGGGCTCATTGGAAGTCCATCATGTTCTGACACAAAAGTTGGCGACCCAGGCCAGCACTTCTTCAAAGCGTGAATCTCCTAAAATCCAGAAATTACCAAAAAGAAAACAGCTTTACCTTGTTAGGACTGCTCTTATTGGACGTGGTTACATAGCCATCATCATAAAGTTGAGGAATGGTATAACCTCCATCAGGCGATCGCTCCACCAAAGACGGCATCCCGTATTTACGAGTGTTGATCAACTAAAATTACCAATAAAAATCAAAACGTACAATCTATTAAATAGTATCCAAGAGTTCTGTGTCTTATAGTTAACAACTAAAGCTAGAAAGCGGCATGAAAATCTGCTTTTTTTCGGCTAAGCCTCATTTAAAAAGTAACAGAAAACCAAGCATCACCCAAGAAGGAGATTCATGTTGCTTGTAGATTCCATCGTGACACGATCCGACCTTCTGCTTGGCGACTTCCATCTGTTGCTCCATCCAATCTCACAGCACAGCCAATGGCAGTTTGTCGAACTCTAAACAAAAAGATGAAGTCAATCAAATTGGAAGATGGAGTAGTTGCTTCTTGTTGAAAAAGTACGACACCAGAGCCCGTATGCTACGCTCCGGGAAAAGTTCCCGCGCCGTCTCTGATCTTTACGGCGGCATCTTTGATCTTTCCGACAAAACGTCCATAGTTTCCCGCGGAGCGGACTTTTCCTCGGAAAGTTTTACCGGAAACATTCTAGAAGAAAGTTACATTCCGCGGGAAAACTATGGACTTTTTACCGGAAAGACCAAAGATGCCGCCGTAAAGATCAGAGACGCTGCGGGAATTTTTCCCGGAGCGTAGCATACGGGGCTCTGGTGTCGTATGAGTGTTTGTTTGAGAGTAAACTTAGACTACGTGACGCTCCTATAAGGGGGGGCTTTTATTAGAGTATTTACGGTATATCGGTAAAGATCAGAGACGTCGCGGGAACTTTTCCCGGAGCGTAGCATAGGGGCTCAGTACGTTTGTTTCTGCGCCCCTATTTTTAGCATTAACCAGCGCTTAGGACAAAATGATGAAATGAAAATTGGCTTTTTTTGGCACCTAACCCACATAACCTATTCTGCGCTCTATGTGACTGAAGAAATTGAAATTGAAAAGCACAGCGAAAGGATGCGAGAGGAAGTAGGAGGCTCACGAGAAAAATGAAAAAAATGAAATTTTGGTCAAATTGGAGAAAAATGAGACAGAATCGAGTGCAAAATAGAAATGGACGAGGGCACAAAATAGAATTTAACCTTTGGCAGCCAAGTGAAAACAGCCATGTTCTGGGGATCCATTTAACTACCGTAAAAGCTGTAATAGTAGCCCCCCCCCCTATAGGAGCGTCGTGTAGCCTAAGTTTACACTCAAAGAACCGCTCATATCTCGGCGCCCAGACATTTGTTTCAGCGCGCTTAGGTATCAAATTAAAGTAGAGAGGGTGGGTGATTTTTTGAGATATAACACATATCTTTAGCATTAACCAGCGCTTAGAACAAAATGATTGAAAAATTATAAAAAATCGGCCGATTTTTACCACTTTTCAATCATTTTTCTCTAAGCGCTGGTTAATGCTAAAGATATGTGTTATATCTCAAAAATCACCCATTTTCTCTACTTTAATTTGATACCCAAGCGCGCATGAAAAATTCTTCAAAAAGCCTTTTTAAATTTACACCTTTTGTTTTTAGTAACAGTTCAAAATGTTATTTTAAAAAGAATAAAATCTCTTGGTAAAAATAAAAACTTAAACTAGTCTTCGAAAAAATGCGAAACTGTGTGTTGTCTTATGCCTTAAATGCAGTGCAAGACTTCTTAAAAAGGTTGGAAATTTTTGATCCGAGTGATTACATACCGTAAATACTGTAATTGGACCCCTCGTACAGTCGCGTAGTCGCAAAAGTTTTTTAGTATTTCATTTTTTTCAAAGCGCGCGTACTTTCAAAAAATGCGTCTTTGATATCAAAAAATAGCTGAAATTCAGGGCTATTTTTTGATACCTAAGCGTGCTTTGTAGCATAAACCAGTGTCGAGAAAAACTCGTTCAAAGCCAGACTACGCAACACTCCGTACCGTCATTAGGGGGTGGGGTACTATTAAAGTATTTACGGTACAAATGTTCATCAGAATTTTAGCTTCAAAATACATGGGAAATTTTGTTTTAGCTTTCATTGAGAAAATGAATCATTTAAAATGTGCGAGAACTTCTTGATCACCCAGTAAATATGTTAACAAGAAAGACTAATGATTGGGAAAGTTCCCTAGCTAAAGTCATAGCTTTTGTTTACTTTATGTTAGTGTCGGATAATGGTGGAGTTTGAACATCGGTTTTTTTTTCTAGCAGATCTGGCACATACATTAGAAAGTTAGCTGTGTTCAGGTTAGCATTTTTCTAACTTCAGATTCAGCATCTACGCTGAATCTGGAGCTGAACTCTGTGTACAAATTTGCAGCTCGAAAAATCAATTCCCTGATTTTTCAAGAAAGCCAATAATAGACAATAAACTCGACAAAAACCATTTCAGAAGTCAAAAAATCCTTTTCTGATATGCAAAACTTTGTTATTATGTTTTTTATGTTCATAGCAAACCCAAAAGAGCAACTTTTTTTGAATTGGCTTAAAGCCTGATTGTTGGACCTTTCTTTATCCCTCAAGACAATAAAAAAATGTATCAGGACAAAATTTCTTTTGTTGATTTCGTTGAATCGGCAAAATGTGAAAATTTGATGGGGAGAGAGAAAAGAATTTCATCCCATTTTCTTTTTTTCCAAAATTTTCCCCTCGAGGCGTTTGAAAAGAAAAAAAAAGAGACAATTGTTGTTTCTTTCTCTTTTTGTCTTTTTTTTTGCAGAGATTTCCTCTTTATGGAATTGCTTTTTGAGCGCTTAAAACACAGTGATATTTGGGAAGAGTTCACACCTTTTCAGATCCACAAATTTGCGAGAATTGATGAAAAATTTGAATGAACAATATACACAGATACAATTACCGTACTACTTGATTGATAACATAATATCATAACATTGTCTACTATACAATTGAAAATGAATGAATAATCAATTAATGACAACACTTCCGACAAATTTCACATTGTATCTGCCGGTTAAGCGTTGGATGAAATCATTTTTTGACGATGTTCAATGTAAAATGAGTCGCTTTTAGATTCATCACCGTCACCGTCAATTGATGGTGGTACACCGTGTAGATCAAAGCTGAAGTTTGTGATCAGAGCTAATAGTTGTCGTGTACTTTGTGCTTGAACACGTAAACGTATCTCTTCTGGGAACACGTAAACGCATCTCTTCTCAAGCGATTGGGTAATAGAAATGGAAAATTGAGTATACTAGAAAAGAGGTGTTTCTACAAGCACAAAGTCCACGTCGAACTCGAGATTTTTGTGTAAAGGAATTAATGAATTTAATGTGCGAGAAAGGATTTGTTTTGTTTTTGTTTCGAGCACAAAGTACGCTTGAAAGTGTTTTGCGGGTTCTGTCTGTCCGTCTGTCTGTCCGTCTGTCTGTCTGTCTGTCTGTCTGTCTGTCTGTCTGTCTGTCCGTCTGTCTGTCCGTCTGTCCGTCTGTCTGTCCGTCTGTCTGTCTGTCTGTCTGTCTGTCTGTCTGTCTGTCTGTCTGTCCGTCTGTCTGTCCGTCTGTCCGTCTGTCTGTCCGTCTGTCTGTCCGTCTGTCTGTCCGTCTGTCTGTCCGTCTGTCTGTCCGTCTGTCTGTCCGTCTGTCTGTCCGTCTGTCTGTCCGTCTGTCTGTCCGTCTGTCTGTCCGTCTGTCTGTCCGTCTGTCTGTCTGTGCGCGCTACTCCTCAGCCCCTAGAGGACCGTTTGCAATTTTTTGCGCCGTTGAATAGGGAATTACATGTAGTTGTACAACGTGCTTTTGGATTTTTTTAAAAAGCACAATTCGAGTCGCACAGAGAGGTCGAACCTGGACCGTATGGGCGATAGGCCGGCGCGCTATCCACTGCTCCACGGGAACAAAAATCGTCCAGAAAAACTCGCCGTTAGGCGAGCCTCTCGGCTGGTCTACAATATATAAAGAGACGTCTGTCAGTGTGCACTACTCATCCGTGCCCAGTGGGTTGCTTAAAATAATTTATAGTTTGTTTGTCTTAGAATTTTATGTAGTTGCGCAGCTTCTTTTTAAATTTTTAAAAAACCAACAGTGCTGACACGGGCGGGAGTCGAACTCGGGTTGTGTGGGTTAGAGACAATCTCGCACTGCGCCATCTAAAAGAGCATGGCTGAGTGGTAAACGCGCGCGCCTTTCAAACGAACCTAAGAGAGAGGTCGCGGGTTCGCCTCCCGTCGCCGCCAATTCTTTTGCTTTTTGTTTCAATTTTTTTTTTGCTGCGAAGCTTCTGGTAATACTAAACATTATCATAATACTTTATTGAACGTCTATTGTTTTATATTGTAAAAACTGGACTCTCCTTGTTTGTTCTCTGTCGATTTGTGTCTCTTGTTAGATTTCTGTTAGAAAAAACTTCATGTTCAAAGTCGTCGATGCTCTAGCTTTATCCTTTATCCCTCAAGACAATAAAAAATGTATCAGGACACAATTTGTAGAAAAAAAAAGCTACGACTCTAGCTAAAGAATTTTCTCCAATTCTCCAATCATCCTCTTTATGGAAGTCTCCAAAAATCTCACTATCGTTTCTCCGTTTTCTTCGATCACATGATTTAATCAAAATCCAGACTAGAGACGCGCAAACTTTTCGATCCTTTTCCTTTTTTGGGGAAATTCGATCTGGATGAACATTCTTTGTGAAATCATCATCACATAGCCAATGGGAAAATTCCGCAGGATTTTGTAAGCTTTTAAAGCCTCTCTGATTACCGTATTGCCTCTCTGATTACCGTAATGCCTCTCCGATTGAGCTTTTTTGCTCCTCAGAAAAATCTACCGTAATCCCAGCTACCGTAATCCCAGCTACCGTAATCCCAGCTACTGTAATCCCAGCTACTGTAATCCCAGCTACTGTAATCCCAGCTACTGTAATCCCAGCTACTGTAATCCCAGCTACCGTAACCCCAGCTACCGTAACCCCAGCTACCGTAATCTCAGCTACCGTAATACCGTAATTTTTAGGCAAAACAGATACCAAATGCCTTCTCCTAGCAATTGATTGTAGATAAAAGTTCATTGGTTCAACGATGAAATGAGTACAGTAGAATACGGTAGCTTCTAACGTAAGAACACCTTTCGAAAAAACTTTATCCAACGCAGATTTCAGTTAAACTGTAAAATTCTTAAAAAAACTAATTGCACAAAGGATTTTCCGAACAAAGATTTTCCCATTTTCTCAGTTTCTCATCAAAAATCTCGAAAATCAGCTCGCAACAATAAGAAAAAAACTCCGGAGTTCCCCGGGAAAAGAGAAATTTTCAATAGAATTTGTTTGTTTTCTCAATGGAAAACGAAACAAAAACAAAAATCTCTCTCAATTTCTTTTTCTTTCTGTTTTTTCTGTTCTTTCTGTTCTTTCTTTTCTTTCTGTTCTTTCTTCTCTTTCTTTTCTTTCTTTTGCTTTATTTTTGTAGGCGGAGAAATACTCCCATTTTTCCTCTCCTCCAGGCATTTCTCTCAATCAACACACACAAAAAAAATGATTCATAAATAAATATTCGACTCAACCAAAGCCATTCACTCAATTCTTGTTATAAGTATTACTTTCTAGCAAAGAAAAGTTAAGATTTTAAATTGAAATATTCAAGTAATGAATTTTGAGGGTATTGGCCATTCTATTGATTCTCAAAGCGCACAAAAAAACAACCACTTTCATCATTTTTTTAAAATTTATTTTCTCTCTATCAGCTTTAGTCTTTAAAAATGTTTTCAGTGATGGTTCAATTGATATCTTCTACAATAATCTTTCTAACAGTCTTTCTAACAATCTTTATTCAAAATGTTTTCTCTGAAAAACCCTGTCAACAAATGACAACATGTGCTGTGGAGAAATGTCTCGATTATGGTAAACTTAAACAAAAGTCTAGCTGCATATCTATAAAGTAAATCTTTAGGTAAACTAAAAAATGATCTCTCTGCAACAGCTCGCGAGGATTTCTTTGAATCGGTGGTTCTCAAATTCGACATGTTATGCATCGCTGTCAAATGCACAAGGCAGTGCAAGGTTTGGAAAAGAGTAAAAATATTAAAAAAAAATATATTCAGGCTTGCAAAGTTTGCCACTACGCGCTTCAACAAATCCAATCGCTTGTAAAAGGAAGAGATTCGGGTGGGTTTGAACATTCACACTTTCTGCTATATAAAACTTTTAAAGATCAATGAATTAACTACCGTAAATACTGTAATAGTACCCCACCCGCATAATGACGGTGCGGAGTGTTGCGTAGTCTAGCTTTGAACGAGTTTTTCTCGACACTGGTTTATGCTACAATGCGCGCTTAGGTATCAAAAAATAACTGAAATTCAGGGCTATTTTTGTGATAACAAAGCCGCATTTTTTGAAAGTACAGGTGCTTTGCAAAAATTGAAATACTAAAAAACTTTTGCGACTACCCGACTGTACGTTTACGACTACGCGAATGTACCGTAAGAGAATGTTCGTAAGAGAATTCTATTACACTATTACAGTATTTACGGTAGTTATATCTAAACAAAGTAACTTTTTCAAAGTTATCTTTTTTAGAAAAATCGATGTGCCCTCGTCTTGAGGGATGTGTTGAGAATTGTGTGAGAAGCGAACCGGGAAAAGTAAACTTGAAATTTTTCGCATTTCTTTCAATCCATTCCAGGCAGTACAATGTGTCGCCGCTCGTTGCAATATTCATTGTTATGATGGAGATTGTCCATCGTGTAGACAACTTTCGAAGAGAATGTTCTCAAGGGTGTGCAAGGTAAAAAGAAGTGAAGGAATTGGCAAAGGGAATTGAACTCTCGACCTTTCGTTTTCGCTTTCGCTTTCCGGGCGATTACTCTAACCACTGAGCTATTTGGTACTTTAACTTGCCAAGAGGAAAAAAGGAAAGAAGAAAGAAAGAAAGAGAAGGAAATACCCGGGTCTTCAGAACCGTGAGCTTCTGCTCTACTTGAAAATCAGAAGGTGTTAGTGAAGTAATAAGCAATAAAGTAATAAAGAAGTAATAAAGAAGTGAAGGAATTGAATCAAGAAAGAATGATTATATTATTATTAAAAATCTAAAGTTTAAACTAGTTTTGGTCGGTACTTGGCTAGGCCGAAATCGGGACATTGTACTTTGTCATTTTCTGGCATACTTGTCGATTTTTCGAAAGACATTCTTCTCATTGTAGCGTCAAGAAATCAAGTATGACAGAAAGCGTACAAGAATGACATGAGAAGGGCACAAACGCAAGTCTCCTAGTGCACATAGGGTTGTCCAGACAGTAAGTCAACCGGTGAAAAGCCAGGTCCAGGTTTGCTGATCTACTGATTCAAGTTTAGCTCGCCAGAAACCCATAGCCTAAATACCATTACATTAAATTTCGTTGAAACGTTGAAACCATTTCGTTGAAACGGATGCTGCTATGCCACGGATGCTGCTGAGTGGTTAGGAATCTTGTATCCTAGTCGGGAGGTCACGGGTTCGATCGTAATGGCTAGAAAATTTGGGTCTGGCTCTCATATGGGTTTTGTTTCTCTGCAACAAAGGGTATTAGGGCAGTTGAGTTATATATGTCGTAGCCGATTATGAATTTCAGCCGATTATAAATGAGCGGGCCCAGGAGCGTCCAACCATCAATTATTTGGTATCATTCGACGCAGAATCATTAGTAATTATGTTAAATTTTTAAAATTAGAAAGATTGGATAAAAAGAAAAAAAATTATGAGGCCTCAAAGTTTCCTCTTAAACAAGTTTCCTCTTACACCTCTTTTTTTTTGCTCTAATTTTTTTTCTTTTTATCAAATCTTTCTAATTTACAAAATTTAACATAATTATTAATGATTCTGCGTTGAATGATACCAAATACTTGATGGTTGGACGCTCCTAGACCCACTCATTCATAATCGGCTACGGGGGTCCCGCCGATTTTGAATGAAACGTTATAGCACCGGTAATTTTTAACCTAAACTCACAAATTTGGTACCAATCGACGCAGAATTTAATTCGCTACAGGATGATATAATATTGTCCTCATACATTAAAGGGTTTCTCTACTAGATTTACCAAAAAAGATTTACCAAAAAATTTCGTTCATAATCGGTTACGACATATATTTGTTTATGTCATATTATTCATCTTAAGTAAATCTATCAATCTATCTATTCATTCATCTATCAAGCTTTACTTTATTTCTCGATCTCCAATTCCAGGATCTTTCCCTCACCCGTTTCCCTCAAGTCTCATATCAAGGTGAATGTCCGGATCTCTTTCAAACAATGGCTGATGATTTTGTGATGAAAAAGAAGAAACGGGTTTAGGAATTGAATTTCAGAATTGCTTTGTTTGTACATATTTTGTGAAATTATCTGTACTAAAATGTTCTTTTTCACCAAATCAAACGGGTATGGCTCGTCGGTTTTTAAATAAATGGTGAACAAAGATAAAGACAAGACAAAGAAACAACAATCACAAGAATGACTGTACTTTGAAGAGAGCAAACTGTGGTAGCTTTTAGAAATATGGTAGCTTAAAATACTTTCCGAACTATCCACTCTTTAGAAAACGTATGACTGGAAATAAAAAAAAAAACGGGAAACGGGCTTTTATCATGAAAATTTGAGTATTCAATTAAGGAAAAACATTTCACAAACGTCAAAAACGGTGAAAAGTGATCAAAAATTTTGCGAAAAGAAGCTTATTTCATAATTCGAAGCCCTCAAAAAGAAAAGAAAATGTCTGAATTTTTTAGAAGAAAAGAATTTTTCTAATTCTCCAAATTTTGAAAGAACAAAATTTCCACGAAAGTAAAATTAATTAGATTCACTTGATTATAAAGTTTTCAATCTGAATCACTCAAAAGATCGATCAATTCTCATTTTTTTTTGCCTAAAAAACACGTTTCGATAAGCTCTTTTTCACAAAAAAAAAACAGAAAAAAAATCATTTTCTTTTTTGGTCTTATCTAACGTTTACCGGATTTTCTCTAATAGTAGTGCACTCCGGCGAGCCGAGTTGATGCTTATTTTACGGGTTCTTAGCTTACCTAAAAAGATTTTAAGAAAGATATCTTTAGCACCACACTGAGTCGAGTTGATGCCTATTTTACGCTTTCAAAGTTTTCACAGAAGCTCAACACTCAAATCCCCCCACAAGATCTCATCGTCAGCTACATTTTCCGATTCCACATCGAGAGGTTTTTGATAAGCGGTTCTCGAGATCTTGAGGAATTTAGGCAACGCTCAGGGTGCACTACTATTAGAGAGAATACGGTAACTGAAAACTGAAAACTAACCCAATTTCTTTCAAATTCAACTTATTATTTGTTTGAGTGTTTTGTCGAAGCTTTTTTTTTCAAATATAAAAACAAAATCCTTACGTCGAAATCCTTTAGGGTACACCTTTTTTTTCAATCGATTATTATCGATGCTGATCACGTGGGGTTTGGTCCAGGACTTCCTTGAGGAAAGCCGCTCCTGTTGGTGAGTGAAATATATCAAGATACCGTATTTTCTCTACTTGTAGTGCACCATGAGCGTCGCCTAGATTGCTCGAAACCTCGAGAACCGCTTATCAGAACCTATCGATGTGGGATCGGAAAATGTAGCTGACGATGAGATCTTGTGGGGGATTTGAGTGTTGAGCTTCTGCAAAAGCTTGGAAACCGTAAAATAGTGATCA
This sequence comes from Mesorhabditis belari, assembly GCA_958450365.1. Lineage (NCBI taxonomy): Eukaryota > Metazoa > Nematoda > Chromadorea > Rhabditida > Rhabditidae > Mesorhabditis > Mesorhabditis belari. Next base: position 1,559,243 of record CAUEEP010000758.1, on the reverse strand, counting down.
ACTCGGCTCGCTGGGGTGTACTACTATTAGAGAAAATACGGTATTCATCATTTTTCAGCGCGATTTCAAAATATCCCAAATAAAAACAGAAATCAAATCAACTTTTGAAGATTACCGTAAACTTGCCTAGTTTTAAGTCAATCTTTTCTCGATTTGAATTCGATTTTGTACAGGTTCACGAAAAGTTGATAGATCGCTCGCTAGGATTCAAAAAAAAGTATCGCTCGCGAAATCGCTCGCTTTCTGGCAAACACGCCTGGCATAAAGTGCTTTCTTTTTGGTTTCTTTTCTTTCCGAGATTGAGTTGAGCGTCTTGTTTCTCGATTCTCCTAGGACTCCGTGGTCCGACCAGTTTCCATTTTAGATTACAAATCACCAAATTCGATTAGGCATACACAAATTTTAAGCTCATTACATTTGAGTGTATTTTATAATAAAGTCTTGTATGTATTTCTCTTAGTACAATTATTTTTAAAAGTTTATTTGACAAAAAGAAACTGAAAAAAATAGCATCACAAAAGAAATAGAATGGGGAAAAGTTAGAAAAAGGGTATTGCAGGCTAAAGAAACGCCTTTAGTACCAAAATACTTTTTTAAGAAGCACCTAAATTTTCTGGTATGCTGGTTACAATAGGATTGGGGGGAAGAAAAGAATAGAATAGAATAGAACCTGGATTTTCTGATATTCAGAGAGAGAGAGAGAAAATGGGATCGAGAGAAAGCGAAAGAGCGAAATGAGCAAAAAGGACTGATATTTGATGGGGATGAGTGGGATTACGGTAAAACGGGGGCAATTTATAGGAAAGGAAACGAAAAAGATACCCGTGATTTTGGGGAAGAGAGGAGAGGAGAGAAGGGAAGGGAAGAGAAGGGATGAGATGAGAAGAGAGGAGAAGAGGAGAGAAGGGAAGAGAATGGAAGAGAAGGAAAGAGAAGGGAAGAGGAGAGGAGAGAAGGGAAGGGAAGAGAAGGGAAAGGAGAAGAGAACAATTTGGAGAATACAGAGAATTATTCTTTTTATAAGAATACATATAAAGTGAGAGTTGAAAGAAATTTGCATATGAAAATGAAACCCGTTTAGCGACAAAATGGCTATTTGCATATCAAACAATTTGTAAACAAAGTTGTAAACAAATTTTGTAAATAAATTTGCATTTAAGAAAAAGCTGATTGATCGTAGCTGGAAAGGTACTCGACGACAGCCTAAAATCGAGAAAATTTCAGTAAATCAAACGGTTTTTTTCGCAGATTTTCTGTAGTTTTATTCTTTACCATTCAGATTACTGTAGTTTCAGTCTGTAATTTGTAATTAAAGTAGTCTAGCTTACAGTACTTTGTGTGCTTGCAGCTTGCAGGTAAACACACCCTTTCTAACGCACAAAATGCCCCATTTTTCTCACAGCTTTTGCGAGAAAAGGAAAAATGAAGTGCACTAGATAGGTGTTTAGCCATTTTTGAGCACAAAATACAATAGATAAAGCTTAGCCTAGATATTAGATAATTAGGTCAAGCTCTTCAATTCGATCAAGCTCTTCTATTAGAGAAAGCTCTTCAATTAGATAAAACTCTTCAATTAGATAAAGTTCTTCAATTAGATCAAGCTCTTCAATTAGATTTGCTCTTCAATTATTGGGTTGGGGACTATGCCTCGGCGCCGAAAATCAAAAAAATGTCTAAAACTTCTATTCGACTTTGTCAAATAATATGCGTTTGATATGAGTAGAATGGTTAACTAATTCTCTACAAAATGACATTTAAAAGAAAATTCAAACAGCGCCTCCGCTCAAGAAAAAGCCATTTTTTCACAAAAACTACAAACTGTCATCTAGAAAAAACCATTGGTGGGATCTTCCTGCAAATTTGGCAACTTAAGTAATTGAATGTGCTCTATCTTTTTTATATAAACACCAAAGAAGGTTTATGTGAAAGAAACTGTTCAAATGATGAGTCGGACTCTTTGCCATTTTGACTAGCTGTGTTTGGGAGTTCATAAACTCCACGAAAGAAAAGCTTTGTGGAATCTCTCAAAAGGCATTTTGTAGAGAAATAGTGGATCCTTTTGATGAAACCAAACGTATATTTAAAGAAGGCTTTATGTGTGCAAAAAGTCCCTTTAAAGTTTGGCGCCGAGTCATTCTCCCCAACCCAATAGATAAAGCTCTAATTGAATTCGAAATTTCACTTGAATTCTTTGATATCAAACCTGATACAAGAAATGATAGTGCTCCTTGTCGCCAACCATATTCGAGCGTTCGGTTCTCAAAAGTTTCACCTGAAAGCAAACTTTATTGTTTAAACGTTTCGGCTAGATAAATTCTTTAATGTTTGACTTTCTTATCTCTTCTTGGGCAAAGATTGCTCGGAGCATCTGCCCGGTGAGCAGAAGGTCGAGGGTTCAATTCCCCCCCTCGTTTCCTTCTTTGTCATTCATTTCTTGACTTTATTACCGTAGTGAAAACATCAACGACATGCTCTTCGTGAATTCGATCGATCAACAAAGCGAGAGAGATGAAAACTCCCGACCGAATTGCCCCTCCACCACAGTGAACAACAACTGGACCCACCACACCGAATTGCGCTTTCGTTCGGTGAACCTAGAGTTTGGAAATTAGTTATAGTTAAGGCTTAGGCTTAGGGTTAAGGTTAAAGTATTACTGTACTGTATAAATACTGTATAAATAAACCTTTTCTTTAGTTCTCTTTGTAATAGCTTTATACTTTTGACTACGTAATGAGTACTGTTGACGTAATGAGTACTGTTGACGTAATGAGTACTGTTGACGTAATGAGTACGGTTGACGTAATCAGGTACTGTTGACGTAATGAGTACTGTTGACGTAATGAGTACGGTTGACGTAATCAGGACTGTTGACGTAATGGGTACTGTCGACGTAATGAGTACTTGTCAGACAGCTTTGTTTACTTCTATTTATTTCTTCTACTCTATGTTTACTTCTATTTATTAGTTTACTATAAAATATTATAAATTATATTGTAGAGTATTGTATTTCACCTGTTGAATGAAATCCAAAAAAGTGTCGGCAGTCCTCGGCACTCCTTGTTCAGGCCATTCCATGTACTGGAAGTGGCGAACCGTCCGGGAAACCGTTGACTGGAAAAAGAGCTTTTTAAAAACTTATATTATATTATACTAAAGATCTTTTCTCTTTATTTACCTGTGGATCCGAGATGCGGAACTCGCGCAAGATGTACTGTGGCATGTTGTACTCGGCTACTGGCTCGACGATCACTCCGCCGATTTGGACTCCTTGATCCTGGGGCCAGTACTCGAAAGACCATTCCTGAATAAGTAGAAATAGTATCATAAAGACATAAAGCTCTACGCGGCAATGGGACACGTGTCGGTGTAGCTCATTGGCAAAGCGTTCGCCTGGTAAGCGAGAGGTCGCGGGTTCGAATCATGGCGCCGGCCAATTTTTATATTCCTAGTCTCAACCCCCATAAAAGAACCGTCCCGTCCAACTATAGTAGTTCTGCTACACTAGGACCGTAATGTTTACAGGGTTACGGTAGCTTTGCTCTGTGCTTTTTAGAACTGACAAGGGTCGACTGGATAGGCCAAATGACATAAACTATAGATGATTTGACGCAGAATTTCACGCTGATTCCGAATCTGCTTTCCGTTTTTGCTAAACGACACTCTATCAAAAGTTATACGAGTTTAAAGTTTTGTTTTTTTGTTTTTTTTTTAAAACTCGTGGTTGATGATCTTAAAATCAGACTTCTTCAGTCGCGTAAGAGGTGTAGGGGTGGCCGAGTGGTAGTAGGTTAGAATACAAGGTGAGATCTGCGTGGTTCGAACCCGTCAGCTCATTTTTTTTAGCCATTTTTAGATTTAACTGACTTATGTGTTTTTCGATTTAAGCCCGCTACTTTTAACGAATTTTTGAGTCTTTTACTTGCCACTGAATTTCCTAGAACTGCAGTAGACAGTTACGGTAGTTACAGTTACAGTAGACAGTAATAAACTGACTCGATTGCACTCAATAGTCTTGCACAACATGACAATGATCGCCGCTTCACTCTCCCAAATCATCCGCCAGAAATCCTCGACTGTCGCCTGGATTGGCCCTTGTGTGCCGATGTAAGCATTGCGTTCTCTGAGAAATTTTTTATTTTCGAATTCGTTTCCCTTTCACTCACCGATATCCGTCAATCCAGCTCGCATTGATGTAATCACTTCCCTCGACACCCGGGAACATTTGTAGAATCATTCGATTGTTGTCGAATGGAACGGGTGCGAGTTGACGATTCTTATGCCGATTACAGCCAAGACTTGCCACACTACATCTGGCGGTCGTCGTCTTCATCGTCGAGAGGTGCTGAAAAGGAAAAAAATCGCAGACTATCGCAGAAACATTTCCCAACATTTCCCAACACTTACCCGAAATTCAATATCAATTCCCGAGCCAACTTCGAGATTTTGCGTATGTGAGAGCGCTTGTACATGTTGATATAAACGATTCGCGGGCACCTCGGTCGATCCGCTGTTCACCGCATCCAGCACAGCGTCATGAATAAAAATGTACTGATCTTCGGTCTAAATTTTCCCCTTTTTTAGCAAGGCCGATATTTCTCAATTTACCTGCACCATGTAGCTTCGTTGTGCTCGCAAATTCGTCACACATCCATAGATATCGACAGTATTCTCGTATCTCAGCCTTTCCAACATGATATCGATCACGATGAAAGCTCCCGTCCGACCGATTCCAGCGCTGAAAATGTGAGCTCTTTTTCATCAGGATCACGGTAGCTTTGTAGAGACTACGGTAGCTTTTCTAGGGCTTACAGTAGCTTTGTAGAGACTACGGTAGCTTTCTAGGGCTTACGGTATCTTTGTAGAGACTACGGTAGCTTTTGTAGAGACTACGGTAGCTTTGTAGAGGCTACGGTAGCTTTTCTAGGGCTTACGGTAGCTTTACTCACCTGCAATGCGAAAGGATCGGCCCGGCATCGGCCGGGTTCAACGTGCGCACACGTTTCAAGAAAACGAGAAACGGTGTCGGATGATCGGGAACCCCGTGATCGGGCCAAGCCGTGTACTGTAGTTGTCTCACTTCACGCATCTAAGAAAAAGAAACTTCTTCGAAAGAATCTCCATTTTCAAACCAATGGCTCTCCGAGCGCCTGTATCCGGAATGTTCTCGAGGTGTAGTGAGCGAAAATCGTCGTTTCGAGTAAAGTCACCTAAAGATTACTGTATCTTGTTCTTGTTCACAGTAGCTTTTTACCTGGATATCCCCATATGTGACCGTACCCCTCGAGGGCCAATATTGATCGCATTTCACTCGGGATCGCTCCTCGAGATTCGTCAGCATCACGATCATCGCCGTGCCCTCCTCCCAGACCTAGATAGGGTTTAGGATGAAGGTTTTGTTTAGAATTGAATCAGATCCTGAGTACTATGAGTACTGTAGCTAATATTTACATCACTACATTTACTAACCATTTCTCCAAGCCCCCCCCCCCCCCGGCCCCCCCCCCCCCCCCCACCCCCGCCCCCCCCTCCCCCCCCCCCCCCCCCTATCCCCCCTTTTTTTTGCCCGCCCCCCCCGCCCCCCCGAAGAACCCAACCCCCCCCCCAAAAAAAATAAAATAATTTTTAAAAAAAAAACCCCCCCCTTTTCTCCCTTTTTAAAAAAACCCCCCCCCCCCCCCCCCCCCCCGCTCTTTTTTTTATTTTTTCACCCCTCCTTAAAGGTTTTTTTTGGAAAAAACCCCCAAAATTTTGGGGCCCCCCCCCCCCCAAAAAACCCTGACCCTTGAAAAAAGCGCCCGAAACTTGTCCAAAAAAGTTTTCCGGATGATTTTGCCTTGTAGATTTTTATATCTAGTCATAGCGCTTATAAATCTAATAGATATATATAGGCTGTGTCGGATTTTGATTTCCGTCCGATTTAGATTCGAATTTAATCGTACGTCCGTAGATTGAACTTATCGCGGACGTCCGATTTAGATTACAGTCTACATCGGACGTCCTTTAAATTCAATTATAAATCTTATAAGGATTGAAGAGTAATTTAAACATGTTTTGTATCATGTTCTTAAGCGTTTTCTGACTAGTTTTCTGCATTTTTCAAGGGCTTTTATTGATTACAGTCTGTATCGGACGTCCGATAAGATCGAACAATAATAAAGGCTTAACATATGTTCTTGAAGAGTTTTTTGTAGAAAAACGCAGCAAGATTTAGGGCAAAAATACGCTCTACAGAACATATTGAGCACGTTTGATAATTGTTCGATCTGTAGCGGACATCCGATAAATACTTTATCCAAAATCGGACGTTTCCGCGATAATTTTGCAATCTAAATCGGACGGATATCTAAATCGGACAAACACATATATATATATATATATATATTAATATTTAAATCACCTCGAATGATCGTAGGCGACCACGTTGGCGTATCGATTTTTGTGCTTATTGTACTCGCTGTTTGAGTGCTCCCACGTGAAGTGTTGGCCCGTTTCGATTGATTCGAATTCCTGAATTGAAAATGAAATGAGGTTTGCGTAGCCTGTAGGCTACGTAGGTTTTGCGTAGCCTACAGCTTACTGTAGCCAGTAAGCTGTAGGCTTATTAGATTTCTCTATAGTCTGCCAGTCAACAAAGCTGAATATCTTTCTTTCACTTGAATTTTCTAGCGAGCTGGTCATTTTTTCAGCATACTGTAGTGATACTGACTTTAGCTAAAACTCAATAAAAACTATTCAGCTAACAAAAAAAGCTATTCAGCTAACCTGCTGAAAGCCGAGATTGTTATTGCCGCGTAGTCGCTCGATGTGCTGAGCGAGTTGACTAATCGGAATCGGTGGATGGGAGATCGTGTTCGCAACCACTAAAAATCGTCGAGCTAAGTTGAGATTTTTGTGATTTTTTTCAAATCTAGCTATCAAGCGTACTATAAAGTATTGTAAAATGCTAAAAGAAGCGATGAAAAGACCTCAAGACAACATTTCTTTCCTCAAAAATCTCGTCAACTCACAATTCGGCAAAAGTGACGTATGAATGGGCAACGGTGCGTATGCGTGCTCGCCTTTCCGTATCGTTCCATTTGTATGACTTTGCATTGTCATCCCATAATCGTCCATTGCTGACTCCATCTGGCCGTTCAGCTAGAAGAAATATTCGAGATATAACCTTCATTTCTTCATTTCTTTTTACTTGATCATATGGATTCATGATCCTCTGCGATTGGCTGTAGCTCTCATTCGGCAAAAGTTTACTCGTTTCCGATGGAAGTCCGTTGATTGGACCGCCTAGGGCTACCTGGAAATGTACGGTGCATTATGGGGTTACGGTAGCTGGATTACTGTAGATTTTTAATAGCTGGATTACTATAGAGTTTTCGACTTTTGTATCACTTTGGTCTTTTGGTCTTTTTGAAAATTTTCATTTATAACTGAACCGGTCGAAAAACCCGGTTAATCGGTTAAAGCCAAGTTTTTCTAGTTGGGTTTTCGCATCGCTGTGGCGCAGTTGGGAGCACGCTGGTCTCCAACCCACAGGGTCCGGGTTCGGATCCCGGGTGTTTCCCCCAACTTTTTCCTTTGAAAATTCTTTTTAAATAGCAAAACTACAAGATATTCTAAGGTTTTCTAAAGAAGTTTCAGCTTTATTCGTCAAAACATGGCCAGGAAAAAACAGACAGATACTGCTCTTTTATATATAATTAGAAAATTAGCTGACTTGTGATTTGCTTTAAATAAAAACCTGATAGTACAGCTAGCAATGCATTCTTACAAACCTTTGTGATTGATCCGTGTCGATGTGTATGGGGTAATCGCTTTCGACTGCATCTCAACCACCAGCAAACCAACATGAAAACGATGATCGCGATGACGAAAAGCGCCACCGCCGGCCCGATAAACCACATCCCTGTGGCGGCTTTGTTCTGAAAAATTCAGCTATTTTATGCTTTGGATTTTAGCCTTTTAGATTTCTTGTGTTCATTTGATAAACACATCCTTTCTAGCGCACGCGAATTTCTTACAATTTCCCACGTCCATTCAATTATTGGATCATTCAAACAATCAATCATTCAATTCACAGATTCGAGTGCACCAGAAAGGATGTGCTTTTAATTTTTGGAGCACAAAGTACGCAATTATGTTGAAAAAGGATAGGCTTCTTGTCTACCTTTGTCAACGCCGACGATGACATGAACATTTCAGTTGGCGACGAATCGGTGTACAGCTTCAACGTTTTCTCGGACATCGGCGGTCGGTGTTCCCACTAGAAAATTGAAATTTAGATAATAGATCCAGATTTAGATAATAGCTCTAAATTTTCATTGAAACCTTGTTCGTTTTCTGTTCGGCAGCGAATGCACGGGTCATCAGTCGATATTTTTGTCCTGGCTCCATCGGATAGTTCGTGAAACCGTCGTAGACCTGAAAAATCTGTTAGATATATCTATTAGTTTATTAGATATATCTATTAGATAGAAAATTAGAATATTATTACATCTATTAGATAGAAAAACTAGAATATTATTATATATATATGTTGTGTCCGATTTAGATTTCCGTCCGATTTAGATTGAACTTATCGCGGACGTCCGATTTAGATTACAGTCTATATCGGACGTCCGATTTAGACTCAATCTAAATCGGATATAGATTGAACAATATTATAAACATATTTAATATATGTTCCTTAAGCGTTTTCTGTAGTTTTCTGCATTTTTCAAATGTCTGTTACTGTCTTTTTCTGAAAAGAAAACCCAACTATGAAATAATCAATAAAAGACCTTTGAAAATGCAGAAAACTACAGAAAATGCTTAAGAACATATACTAAACATGTTTATATTATTGTTCAATTTATATAAGACGTCCGATTTAGATTGAGTCGTCCGATATAGACTGTAATCTAAATCGGACGTCCGCGATAAGTTCAATCTAAATCGGACACAACATATATATGTCGTAACCGATTATGAACGAAATTTTTTGGTAAATCTTTTTTGGTAAATCTAGTAGAGAAACCCTTTAATGTATGAGGACAATATTATATTATCCTGTAGCGAATTAAATTCTGCGTCGATTGGTACCAAATTTGTAAGTTTAAGTTAAAAATTACCGGTGCTATAACGTTTCATTCAAAATCGGCGGGACCCCCGTAGCCGATTATGAATGAGTGGGTCTAGGAGCGTCCAACCATCAAGTATTTGGTATCATTCAACGCAAAATCATTAATAATTATGCTAAATTTTTAAAATTAGAAAGATTGGATAAAAAGAAAAGAAATTAGAGCAAAAAAACCGTTTGTTTAAGAGGAAACTTTGAGGCCCAATAATTTTTTTTCTTTTTATTAAATCTTTCTAATTTTAAAAATTTAGCATAATTATTAAGGATTCTGCGTTGAATGATACCAAATACTTGATGGTTGGACGCTCCTAGACCCACTCATTCATAATCGGCTGAAATTCATGATCGGTTACGACATATAGATATGATCAATTCTCAATTCCAATGATATTCAAGATCTTTCACCCTCTCGTCTCCGATGATGAATTTCCCTCCAGCTGAATGAAGTGATCGCATCGCTTCGGCTCCGATTTTCGCTGTGACATAAACGCCATCAGTGTGCTAAAAGTTTTTATGGAAATTCTTAGTACAATAACAAGCGCTTGACACTCACCGATGAAAGAGCTCTTTGCTTTCGTGGATACGAGGGATATTCATGAGTGAGTACGTCATCGGAGAAACGAACCGACTTTTTCACCTAAAGTTGGTAAATTCAGCAAATTTTACCATTTTAAACCATTTTTAAAAGGATTGCTTTAAAGATTTGTAAAAAAGCAAAAAAATTCTCCCCGGCCGGGAATTGAACCCGGGTCTCGCATGTGACAGACGCGGATACTAACCACTATACTACCGAGGACGCGTGAGACCCTCCCCGAAACTCGCCTTTTTCGTCGGCTGCGCGCTGATCATTCGTGCCAATTGAGCACGTTTTTCGGTGGTGGCCAACTCCATGTCTCTGGGTTCCATGTTCACGACGTGTTCCTGGAAATTCAATATAGAATATTGACAATTTTAAGTATTTACAAATCTTATTAACCACTTATCTTATTAATGATAAAGCATTTCTCCCTTAATTAACCCACGAAAAGACATCTATTCTAGAAAATAGCTTATCAAGATCAAGAGTGCCAGTAAACATTGTGATTCAAAGAGTTTAAAAACCCAAAAAAAAGTTTCCTAAACTTTCAAATCGACAAAGAGATATTCAAATGAAATAATATTTTTCATATTCTTTCAAAAATAAAGCCAATTTCTAGATAAGGTTCCACGAAAATTAGCCCTAATGAGCAAAAATCGGCAAATTGGCAAAAAAGGGATTTTTTTTGAAAAGAAATTCTTTATTCAGCAGTGTTCTGAATTTTTTAAATCCTCAAGTCTTTTTTTTGTGGGTACAAAAAGGATTTTGTAAAAGTTTTTTTTAAAAATGACTCAGTGATTAGTTTTGAAAAAGGATTTAAATACAAAAAAGCTATAAAAGTTTTTCTGATTCTCTAGCTGGATATGAAGATTCAATTGATCTGATAGATTCAATTGATCTGATAGATTCGATTGATCTGATAGATTCAATTAATTTGATAGATTCAAAACATGAAAAGATATTCAATGAGAAAATGAGAAGCTTATACTTGTTTAGGTATTTCATATGTCTAGATATTATTTAGATTTTAAAAAAAAACTTACATATGATACATTGCCCGGGATTACGACAATCCAGTAATGAGAGATCGGGCCGTACTCCTCGCTGGCTGGGGTCGGAGTGATTGAGAGCTGGAAATAGTAGAGTTCAATTTACGATCATATAGCTGAAAGATTTCGTTGCAACGACTTCAATAAAATCCCACAACTGTAAAATTCCTAGCCAGAATCAGGTCAGCCAAGTCCTGGTCGCCTTCTGGACTAATTTTTGGCCTTGCCTTGCCTGGCGAACCTAGCCTGAACTGACTCACAGACTTACAGACTTACTGAACAGGTCCTAAGATCTAATTATATCAAGTAGGTATTCAAATATGTATTAGGTAACAATCATATCAGATGAACAAGGCTTTTTCAAAAGCCAGGCCAAGGCAGACCAGGCAAGGATTAGATCACAAGCTAGGTTCAGTCTTGCCCCAAAAATCTTAGCCAGTTTTGAGCACAAAGTGCGTAATGAAGACAGGAGCAAGGCAAAAACGAACCGACTTTTTCACTTAAAAGATTAGATGTTAATTTCAAAAAGTAAAAGACAATCTCCCCGGCCGGGAATTGAACCCGGGTCTGGCATGTGACAGACGCGGATACTAACCACTATACTACCGAGGACGTGTGAGACCCTAGTCGAAACGCAGCTATACCAGGATAAGTCATATGGTTCTAGGATCCAGATCTCTGCTAATAAACACTCATTTCCTCTGGCACCCACCTGTCCCGGTTTGACCCATTCGGGCGGATTGTCGATTCTCGGTGCATTGACAAGTGGTGGCCCAGTTGGATCGGTTAAAACGATGACTTCTTTCGGCCAAAATTGCTTATTCTGTTCCCCGAGGACTCCAACGGTGAATGTGTAGCGCATGAATGGACGAAGGTTGATCCACCTAGGGAATTGTATGTTAAAACCAACAAAACAATTAAGACTTTAATCTAGTCTATTGCTTTCAACTCACAAGTACTCCCTGGTGCCCGAGTCGGCGTCCTTTTTAAAGCCAGGCGTGAACATTGTCTTCACAGCTAGTTGTTGATCCATGTACTCTTTCTTCCCAGTGTGATTTAAATAGAAACCGGTGATTCGGCCAGGTGAATCGTATTCCCAACTAAAATCGAGTTTTGAATAAAGGCAGTACTTTACAGTACTTTAAAGTACTTTACAGTTCATTTATCAGTTCTTTAAAGTACTTTAAAGTACTGTAAAATATGTAAAATTCTTTACAAAACGAAATATAGTAATAAAATTAAATACTGTAAGAGATATTGCATCTTCCATTTAATTATTTAATAAACAAAAAAACTCACGCTAGCATCACTGAGTTACTCGTTTTCCACTTCACATGCAAATTTCGGACCATGTAGAGTGGAGTGAGTTGAGAGATTGTAGATGGCGGGTCAGAGCAGGAACCTTGTCGCTGAAAATTCGAAATTATTAATCCCTACTGAACTCAGAACAGTCTAGTACTTAAAATTCGAGGCATATTCTATCTTCCACTCTTTTCATTACGTCCTTTGTACTCAAAATTCATTGACGAACGCCTCCAGGTGCACTAAATCCATGCTCTCTTTTATCTCAATGATAGGCGAGAAAAATGAAGAGCTCAGTGCACCAGAAAGCATCCATTTATATTCTTTTAAATCCAAAGTGTTTTCTTTTGTTTTCCAAAGTGATTTTTTTCCCCTTAGTTTTGCATATCTTCAAAAACGAAAGTATTTTCTTCTTTTAGTGTAGTAAATGGGTACTTTGAGTAGGCTATTTGGGAGGAAACGGGGAAAGGGTAAAGGATTCTAAAGGAGGGAAAGGACAAGGTAGGTCCCAAGATAATTGCCGCCTTCATCCCTTGTGAAAAAGGCCTTCTATAAAAGTGGAACTCGAAAGATTTCTCGAGCAAGAGCGTTTTTCTGGAGTTCCCTTTACTTGAAAACTCGTGAAAGTTCATTTTTGGACTATTCTTAGATCTAGAATCTAGATAGAGCCAAGATAAATGTAAATTGACTGTAAATTGACCATTTTTATCCAACAAACTTACATTTTGCCGAATCGCAAGCACACAGAAAGCGTACGGTTTATGAGCGGTCAACTGGCCGATTTCGAGGTGTCTAGCTGATGGTGACATCACTGTACGGGCTGTCCATCTGAAAAAAAACAGTGATCAAGTATTCAATCTAGAATTTATAGTATGTAAACTATATCTAAATCTAGGTTTTTTTTTTAGTCTTTCAAATTCTGGAAACCAATTCTCAACGCCACTCACCTCTCGGTGTCTTTTGTGCCACGAGGCTCATGAATGTACTTCACTACGAAGCCGTCGACCTGACAATTTCAGTTTTGATATAGTCTATATATAATCTAGATATATAGATAGATATGATGTCTAGATAAATTTATCGAAATTTGCATATTTATCACTTTTCACTCACCTGTTCCCCATCGAAATCCCACTCGATCACCGCCGAGCTGTTCGACGTGGCTTGCACTCGGACATTTGTCGGTGGACCAACCAAAGCTAAATAGATATTTAGCTAATAGCTAATAATACATAGTACTAAGATATAGTACTACGGTAGCTAATAAGATATAGTATCAAGACAAGATCTTGTTTTTAAAAGCACACAACATTACACCAAACAACAGCAATACCAAACAGAGTCATAAAAAAGATATAGCCAACCTAAACTGGCTTATTAATCAGCCATTAAGGTTAGAGCCAGGCTAGGCTAGGTCTAGAACTGTTTCAGGTCCAGGCTAGGTAAAGAGCTGGCTGGCCCGCTGGCCTGCCAAAACCTGGCTGGCCCACTGGCCGACCAGAACCTGGCTGGCCCGCTGGCTGACCAGAACCTGCCTGGCCTGCTAGCTGACCAGAACCTGGCTGGCCTGATGGCTGACCAGAACCTGGCTGGTCCGCTGGCCTACTAAAATCTGGCTGGCCCGCTGGTTGACCAGAACCTGGCTGGCCCGCTGGCTGACCAGAACCTGGCTGACCTGCTGCCTGGCCTGCTGCCTGGCCAGAACCTTTGATTCGAACCTAATCTTGCCCAAACTGGCCTAGCTAAAATCTGATTATAAGTATTAGTAGCACAAGTACAAGTGACAAAATACCAATATCCGTTTGCAAGAGTCCTTTAACAACAGCTCCAAAAACGTTGCTTGGGGGCATCTTCTTCGGCGTCTTCGGCGTCTTCTTCACATCTAATTGTGGTTGTAGGTAGGCGTGGATGCCCACAGAAATCTCCTCTTCATCATTTTCTTCTTCTTCTTTTACATTCAACTCATTATTTCGTCTTTCATCTGTCATCCATTTGTCTTCATCCATCCATTTCCCCGCTTTTTCTTCTTTCTTTCGATTTTCGGGTGACCGAGATCTGACACAGAAAGTCGAGTTTATTTTTGAGCAAAATTAAAAACTAATTATCCTTGAAAGATCTAGACTAGCAATAAGAGAAGACTTGATAAAAGATGCCTCTCGAAAAGCTAGCCCAACTACCCCAGCTACCCCAGCTACCCCAGCTACCCCAGTTACCCCAGCTACCCCAGCTACCACAGCTACCCCAGCTACCACAGCTACCCCAACTACCCCAGCTACTCCAGCTGTTTCAGATTAAATTAGGATTACTGCCTAAATGTGACTAAGTCTGTGCCCGTTTCCTTGTAGTTTTCAGATCTTTTAAACTACCTGCTATTTGCTAGCTTTGTCGCAAAATCTCCATTTGCAAATGGTAATCGTTGTCTTGTTCTGACTCTTGTCCCTCCTCTTGTCACTCTTTCAGCACTTGATCTAGCCGCTGGTTGACTCAAATAGAAAACATCGGAATAGGTTGAATTGAAATAGTGATCGAATGATTTTGGACTTGCAACATGATCGATCATTTTGTGAATCGGCGAGAGAAGTAAAGGTGGAAGTGGTAAAGAGAAGGACACCTTGAATAACAACAAAAGAGATGTGGGGAGGAGAAAAATTGTTGGAGAACTCATAAGGGAAAAGGACAGCATTGTGTTGGAGTCCTTGTGTCCAAAACTGAAGAAGATTCTGAAAAGAGCCTTTAAACGAGCGGACAATTCATTTCTAATCGGCTCCTCTTCTCGTTTTTTTTTCGCCCTGAATCTTTTTGCTATACTTTTGCAGTAGAATATTTGTGGGAAACGAGTTCTGGTATTAATGGAGTTGTTGTTGTTTTAAATTCGATCCGTTTTACAATAAATAACAAACAATAGTAGTTCAGCAAGAGAAATAGAAATAGAAATAGGAATAGGAATAGAAGATCGAATTCGAATTCGAATAAGATCAACAGAATAGTGTTGTAACAATCTTTTAAAGATGAATCAAAGCTTTTAAAGATCTAAAGAATGTGAAGAAGTAGATGTTGAAGAGAGATTGCAATGGAGAACCAGTTACAGGAGTTACAGGAGTACAGGAGTACAGGAATACAGGAGTTACAGGCTACAGGAGTTACAGGAGTACAGGAGTACAGGAGTTACAGGAGTTTCGAAGAGTTGTCAAGAATTTTTAGATGAAAATCTATTTAGATAGATGAATATTTCTTCAGTAACATAGTAGAATATCATATAAAAAAAAGAGAAATTCGATGGATAATAGGCGGAAAGCTCCGTTTCGTGGACCCAATTTTGTCTAAGCTTTGGGGATTTCTTTCTTTTCTTTTTCCTTGCTGCTTGTCTCTTTCTTTTCTTTTCTTTAAGTACTCTGATCTACTCGATTAAGACGGAAATACAAGAGGTCAAAATGAAATGACCAATTTTGGACCCTTCCCCAGCTATTGGGGGAAACAGATGCTCAGTTTTATTGGTCGAATTGGAATTGGCAATAGAGCTTCTTTCAGGGTAATGAATAATAGATATTATAGAATATAATATAATATTATAGAATAGAATATAATATAATATAGTATAATATAATATTAGATAGTATTAGAAGTAATATATAATATAGTATAAGTGTACGAAAGATTGAGTTAAAGTTTGAGCAATTTCAACTCCAAAATTGGCTCAAAGTTTAGCTGAACAGGTGTCGTTTAGAAAAAAAGAAAAGCTCTAAAAGAGTTTGAGCTCTTTCAAGAAGTTCAATTTCAATAAATAGATTAAATTCGAGAGCTTAAAAATAGAATTAAACTCAAATAATAGAGTTTTTGCATAGAATGCACAGCTAAGAGTTCTTGATAAAGAAATTTCATTCAAAGTTTAGAATAAATAGAATGAATAGAATAGATTAGTCAGCTTTTGAGAGTCAGCTTTTGAAAGTGAGCTTTCGAAGTGAGCTTTTGAAAGTCAGCTTTTGAAAGTCAGCTTTTGGAAGTCAGCTTTTGAAAGTCAGCTTTTGGAAGTCAGCTTTTGAAAGACAGCTTTTGGAAGTCAGCTTTTGGAAGTCATCTTTCTTGACTAAAAATGACTTGTATAGATGAGGAATTTAGCTTGTTCTTCCTTACGAAATCTTCAACTAGTGATTGAGCACTTGACGGATTTGGGATGACTAGTCAAAAGTCGAAAAAGCTCTCAAACTTTTGACCCATTCACAAAATGCTTCAAAATCTATGGGCGGAAAGCTCTTTTCAGGTCTTTTTGGGTGATACTCGATTCAGCTTTCCATTTTGACATCCATCAGCCTCTCCCCCCTTTTACATCTCATTTCAACTTCTGAATTAGACATGCTCGCGTGCCTCTTTTCCCCTTTCTCTATTTTCTTTTTCGCGTTTAGTACACAAATTTTCGAAAAATCCCCTTTTGAAGCTGAAAAGTATTAAGAGATTTTGACCGTTTTGCTTGAATGAGCAAGATTTGAGCAACAATGGCAACAACAATGGCAAAAGTTTCATTCCTCGAAGTTTAAGGGATTTACAGAAAAGCAGATAACTTCAGTAAAAGGAAACCTTAGCTAACAACAAGTATTAGCTAAACAGTGTCCAATTCAACTTATACAATTTGGCTCTTTGTTCATTTAGGCTCAACCAGACCTAAGCCAGCTTTGGAGAAAAAAAAATCCATACATAAACTTGCACCAATCTGGTTCTGATACAAGAAAAGGATAAAAAAGGTAAAGGAAGGTATTATTGAATGTTTTTGAAGTGAAAACGAAGCTGAAAGTCCAAGGCTAAACTTCAGCCTAGGAGTCTGTTAGCTAACAGTCAAAACTACAACTACAACCACAGCTAACTTCAGAACTACAACCACAACCACAACAAACAAAAAGTTACATACAAACGCAAGTCTAGATATTTTAGATAAAGACCTAAAAACTACAGGTACAGTAGCTTTTTTCGATAACCAAAAGCTCACGTCGTTTAAACGGCAAATTCACAGTGCCATCGATCCATCTCGATTGAACACTTTCCGTGGTGGATGTGAGAAAATCAAAAGGATCCTGGCTTTTCCCAGCCAGCGAATAAATCGTCCACGCTTTCACAGTAACGGGCGAAGATTTAGGGAAAAGATCGCCTGTGCCCGGTGCCCTGTTCAAGATTGCATCAAAAATATCAGCAGTGTCCGCTTCTTCGATCATTTCGGTTGTGTCAAGAAGCGATGAAAGAGATGACGAGGAAGAGGGAGAAAGGGAGAGATCTGAGATTGGGCATAGGCTTTTTGAGGATAAGGATTTCATTTTTCTCACCTTTTAGACATCTCGCTATATGCTAACGAGTAAGTCAAGGGATTTAGGGTGGGAGAAAGGGTGGGAGAATTTTAAGATTCAAGTCAGTTTCAGCTATTTTTCTTATACAATCTGTTGGTTTTTAAGCGGTTATCATTTTTAAAAGAAATATGGAATGTATTGAAGAATTGAACTTGAAGACTAGGAGACTTGAACTTGAAGATTTGGAGAATTGAACTTCAAGACTTGGAGACTTGAACTTCAAGACTAGGAGGCTTGAACTTGAAGAAATCTGTCTTGTTTTAAGCTGTGATCAGGGTTATTCTAAAGAGTCAAAAGCCATTGTTAGCTAGATCAAAATAAAATGAATGTCAGAGTCAAATTTTCCGAATTAAAGTTGAAAATCCAAAATCCAAAGATTTGGCTTTATCTTTGTAGCATAGTACATGGATTTTAAAGTTATCTATGAGATTTATAAAATCAAAACTAATAAAATAGATGCACTTCCTAGGTTTGAATGCTTTGAAGATTAAAGATTTTGAAAACAAACCAATAATTCCAACTAAAGTCCAGGCGCCATAATAAACGAAAAATTCAATGCCATTTATTAGAAAACGTTCGGATTTCGGTTTCGTTGCCCATTTCAAGATTTTGAGTGCAGAAAGTGTTTGAAGAAAAGGGAAAAGAAAAGAGAAATGAAATGAAAATGGACAAAGGCACTTTTTCTTTTCTTTCTTTACTTGGAAATTTTGACTTTCTTTAGGATTCCAGAAATCTTAAGGGACTAATATCGAGGGGGTTTTAAGGGCACTAATATCTAAAATCGTTCGTCACCATCCGAAAGACTGATCAAGCCAAAAATGTCTTCAAAAGAATGTGTTAAATGTTATGGGGGTTCAGGAATTTGATAGAAAGATAATTTGATAGAAAGAAAGGCTAATTTGATAGAAAGATATTCAAGCTTGAAGCTTGGGATTTGATTAGGACTTTAACAAAAAAGGATTTAAAAAAACTAATATCTAAAATCGTTCGTCACCGTCCGAAAGACTGATCAAGCCAAAAATGTCTTCAAAAGAATCAAAAGAATTTGTTAAATGTTGTGGGAGTTCAGGAAATCAAAGGCAAATTCTAATTTGATAGAAAGATATTCAAGCTTGAAGCTTGGGATTTGATTAGGACTTTAACAAAAAAGGATTTTAAAAAACTTTAAAACAACCTGAACTCATTAAGACACTTTCCCTTTTTTTTCGTTTCATCAAGACGAACCTTGTTGCTGAGGGAAAAGAAGATTTTGTTGATTGGTGGAAGAAGGGAAAGAAGAGGAAGAAGAGGAAGAAGTGGCGAGTGGATTCCCAAGAGATGATGATGGTGATGATGGAGATGGAGGAGCGGGTGGAGATGGCAATCCACTTGATCCACCTACTACCACAAGTTTCACTTGGTTATCGATATCTAAGACACTCTAAGAGCTTTAAATCTAAGACAAAGCTTATCAAGAGGGAGATTTCCTCTTGATAAGCTATTTGCGTTTTTTAAAACGTGTCCAGTTTTTGAAGATGACCAGAAGTTGCCGTAAGTTGCCAATCTTGGTGATTAAAGGCAGGATTACGGTAGTTTTCAAGAAGGGACATGAAAGAAAATTGATACCGTAAATACTGTAATAGTACCCCATCCCCATAATGACGGAGTGTTGCGTAGTCTAGCTTTGAACGAGTTTTTCTCGACACTGGTTTATGCTACAATGTGCGTTTAGGTATCAAAAAATAGCCCTGAATTTCAGCTATTTTTTTGATACCTAAACGCACATTGTAGCATAAACCAGTGTCGAGAAAAACTCGTTCAAAGCTAGACTACGCAACACTCCACACCGTCATTATGGGAGTGGGGTACTATTACAGTATTTACGGTAATTTAAAAGAAACTAGAATTGTTATCGATAACCAAGCACCTTTCTCCCTTCCCTGTTGCAGTTTCGCTCTCATTCGACCCTTTTGTTGTGCTCTTGTTAACCCTTTCGATCCGCCTTTTGAGGCACGTTTTGAACGCTTTTCTTCATGATTTGATGGCGGTAAAAAAGCCATTTTAGTGTAAGAATTTGTGGGGAAGAGTACTGAAAAGTTTTTAAAAAAGGCAAAATCAAAAAGAAGAAAAAAGAAAATTGAAAAATATAAAAATTAAGTCAGGTTTTTTGGAGATTCAGGTAAGAGAAGTACATACCAATTATATAATTTGGTTGTAATGTTGGAAGAAAATCTTCGAAGCAGTGCTGATTAAAAAAGGAAAAATTTTTGTTCAGCATTAGTTTAGACTTCTAACTTTTTCTAATTTTACAAAGACCATAAGTACAAGTATCATAGCACAAAAGAGACTTAAGCTAGTGTTAGACTTAAAAAGAAATAAAAAAGAAATAAAGAAGAAAAAAAAAGAGACATAAAAAAGCTATTCCATTAAAGCCCTAAGGTCAAGTGGCCAAATAGAGGAAATTTGAGCAAAAAGCGCATAAACAAGAGCAGATGAAATGTGAGCTTTTCTCGGTTTCTTTTTCCTTTTTGATCTCTAAAGAAATGTGAAATATCAAGAAAAAGGGGTTTGTGCGGGGGTAAAATAATGGAAATTTGGCACGCGAATTGGGAGAGCCAAGGCGGAGGCTGATGCTGAGGCTGAGGCTGAGGCTGAGGCTTCATTGTATCCCTTCTCCCCAAAAATGTATCCATCAGCGATGTAACATTTGCGCGGAAAAAGAGATTAATTGAAAAAATGGATTCTCGCTGTCCAAAATAATTGCTTTAGAATGGATATTTTTAGTCAAGGATTGTGGAGGATGGAAAATGGTAGATTACTGGCTGGTGATGGATACGAAGCTTAGAGAAGTTCTGATGAAGCTTAGATAAGTTCTAATGAAGCTTAGAGAAGTTCTGATGAAGCTTAGAGAAGCTCTGATGAAGTTTAGATAAGTTCTAACGAAGCTTAGATAAGTTCTAACGAAGCTTAGAGAAGTTCTGATGAAGCTTAGAGAAGCTCTGATGAAGTTTAGATAAGTTCTGATGAAGCTTAGATAAGCTCTAACAAATCTTAGATAAGTTCTAACAAAGCTTAGATAAGTTCTAACGGATCCTAGATAAGTTCTAACAAGTCTTAGATAAGCACTAACGAATCTTAGATAAGCTCTAACAAATCCTAGATAAGATCTAAAGCTTCAAAAGATATTCAGTTAAACGAAGAATTCAAAACTGATCAAAAGGATTTAAAGCATTTTTTTCAAAAATAGCTACAGCTCACTGAAATGAAAAGAACTAAGCAAAAAGTTGCGAGAATTTTACTAGATTTTAACAATATTCAAATAACCTTAACAGTTAACGAAGTTAGTGCAGAGGACTTTTAAACCTTTAGCTATTCAGCTTAAAGTTATGCCCGTTTTCCTAGAACAAAAGAAGATCTGTAAATGAAAAGCAATCAACTTACCTACCCTTTTCCCCGTCGTTCCCTATCTTTTCCCATTCTTTTCCTTTATCCAATTGCCTTGATGACTCCAATTCCCTTCTCTCCTATACCAATTTTTGAACGCATTTTTCTAAGGTCCCCAGGGATTTAAAAAAAAAAAAGCTACAAGTACAAGTAAAAGTTAGACAGAGTAAAAGTAATATTTTCTTTTATATTTAGGATTTGATTGTCTTGTACTTTGCGTTGAAAACGCATCCTTTCTGGTGCAACAATTTCCTCACAACTTTATAGGAAATTTGTGAAATTTGAAGAATTCAGTGCGCCAGAAAGGTTGCGTTTCTACGTTTGCAGGGCACAAAACGAAAGTAAAATTCATTTTATAAGCGTATCTCATCTGGTGCACTACCGAGAGAAAAGCAATAGAATGGGAAGCAATAGAATTTCTAGCAATAGTGCTAGAAAAGGGTTGCAATTTATATTTACAAATATGTACATAGTAATGTTAAAGATATACTTTTTATACTTTAATCATTTGTAATCTTAAGACTATGCATTCATTTTATAAGCATTCATTTTTCTGGATTCATTTTTCCGAAAAAAATCCCCCAATCACCGAGGCGAATGATCTGATTCGTGCAAGAAAGAGAAGACATTTTTAGATAAAAAAAGAGAAGAAATTTTTGTGGGTTTTCTTTAAAAAGAAACCCGTTAATATAAGCTCAAAAAAGAAAAGATATTCAGCTGAAAGAATGGGGAATTGCGAGAATTCATTTAGTTTCTTTTTAGAGGGATTACCGAGGGCTTAGCGAGTCCAGAAAAAAACATTGATTTCCTAGGGAAACAAAAGATATTCAAGATATTCAAGAGTTTACCTGAAAGATTGAATCGATTGAATTGACGGGTTATGGTAGATTCGAATGACTTTATAGGGTAGCTTTTCGAGACAGATTACGATAGCTCTTGACGTACTTTAGAAGACTTTTTATGGCAATATTGGTAAGGTATTGGATTACGGTAGATTTAGATGCTTCTAGGAATAAGGACAGTAAGATTACGGTAGCTTTGAGTACCTTTGAAGGAATTTAGGAGATGCACTCTTTGGGAATTGAATAGGGATCAGAATACAGAGATTACGGTAGTTTTGAATGCCTTTTAGAAGGTGCACTCTTTGGGAATTGAATAGAAATCAAAATACAGAGATTACGGCAGTTTTTGGTGTACTTTAGAAATGAGTCTTACGGTAGCTTGAAATGCCTTTAACACAAGGTTACGGTAGCTTCGGTGGGCTTTAGAAAAGAGCTTGCCAACAAGTTTATAATAGTTGTAGGTAGTTTTCGAATTGGATGCTTGCTAAAGCTATAAGCTATACTTGTTATTGTTCTCCGAGGCCGTAATGTGGAAAAAGATTTAACGATGATTGATGGAGCCACAAATTGGGCTCACTTTTCTTCTGTTCTGGGAGATTTTGGGGAGTCGAAAGGGTTCTTTTGCCTCTAATTCATTCACCCAATCTCTCCATCCATTACCCAAATGACCCACATTTATCAAAGCGATCAAAGTGAACGAATGAAGTGAAATGAGCTGCAAAATTTGAATGAATGGTTTTTCTAATACAATTTGATTTGGTTTTTTTTGAAAAGGAAGAGAAATTGGATGGGTTACGGTAAGCGAGTTGATGAATAGGGTACGGTGGGGTTACGGTAGGCTTACGGTAGGCTTACGATAGGGTACGGTAGGGTTGTGGTAGGCTTACGATAGGGTACAGTAGAGTTACGGTAGGCTTACGGTAGGCTTATGATAGGGTACAGTAGAGTTACGGTAGGGCTATGGTAGGGTTACGGTAGGCTTACGATAGGGTACAGTAGAGTTACGGTAGGCTTACGGTAGGCTTATGATAGGGTACAGTAGAGTTACGGTAGGCTTACGGTAGGCTTACGGTAGGCTTACGATAGGGTACGGTAGGGTTGTGGTAGGCTTACGATAGGGTACAGTAGAGTTACGGTAGGGCTACGGTAGGCTTACGATAGGGTACAGTAGATTTACGGTAGGGTTATGGTAGGTTGAGCTACGTTGAGCTACGTTACAATGCGATTACGGTAGCTTGAGCGCTTTCTAGGTGCTGAATCGAGACGATAAAGCTATTGAAAACTTTTGGATAATAGATTTATCATAAGATTGCGTAAGATATCAATGCAAGCATTAAGCAAAGACGAGTATAAATGGTAGCGTATACAAGTTTAAAACGCCAAAACGAAACCCAATTGCACCAAACAATCAACAAGAGGCATGCAAAAACAAAAAAATCTTTCAAAATCGAATTCACCAACCAGTCATCTGTTGACAAATGTAGGTGGAATACTCATCGAATTGTGCCCATGCTTGTTTCACAGGATCCGTATTCGATACATGATATTTCCACCCGGCTGCCAACTTATCCAACATACTCTCCACATCATCCAGAATCCTCGTCTTACATTTCATCGGTGATAACTGTTTCTTCTCCTCTTCATCTTCTTCATTTTCTTCATTTTCTTCATCTTCTTTCATCATATTCTCATTTTTCTTTTCTTCACTTTCTTCTGCGTTTTCTTTGTTTTCTTCCTCTTCTCCACTTCGATTCGCTTTTGAACCATCATCATTTTTCATCTGTGAATTCCAAGTGTTTTATGGAAAACTAGCAAGAAAACAAACAAGAAAACTAACAAGAAAAGCAAACTAACAAGAAAACTAACAAGAAAACTAACAAGAAATAGAAAGATCTCGATTCCGGAGTCGCAATCAAAATAAAGCTTATTATAAAGTAATCAAGATAAAGTATCAAAAATAAAAGAAAGTTAAAGAAAGAACTAGCAAAAGAAGAAGATGATTAACTTTATAATTCTTTTAAAATCTTTTAGTTTCTTTTTCTTTTAAAATCTTTTAGTTTTTATCTTTTAAAGAAGAAAAATATCTTTTAATATAGTAATCAAACGAGAGAGAAGAATCGGGATGAGCCTGGCTTTTTTTTCGAGTAAAATTCCCAGTTTACAAAAGAGAAAAGAGCCATTTTTTTAAGCTAAATTAGTCCATTTTAAAATCAAAATCAACTTTTAAAGAAATTAACCTTAATTCAAGCAGCTTTTTGTAATCTTCAGTCAAAGTAAAGTTGCTTTAGATGTGCCGTGGATAAACTCAATAATAAGTAGGGATTTGCAGGCAAGTTTGTAAGCAATTGGTTGTAAGCAATCGATTGTAAGCAATTGGTTGTAAGCAATCGATTGTAAGCAATCGATTATAAGCAATCGATTGAAGCGATCGATTGTAAGGGATCGATTGTGAGGGATCGATTGTAAGCGATCGATTGTAAGGGATCGATTATAAGCAATCGATTGAAGCAATCGATTGAAGCGATCAATTGTAAGGGATCGATTGTAAGGGATCGATTGTAATCAATCGATTGAAGCAATCGATTGTAAGGGATCGATTGTGAGGGATCGATTGTAAGGGATCGATTATAAGCAATCGATCGAAGCAATCGATTGAAGCGATCAATTGTAAGGGATCGATTGTGAGGGATCGATTGTAAGGGATCGATTGTAAGGGATCGATTATAAGCAATCGATTGAAGCAATCGATTGTAAGGGATCGATTGTGAGGGATCGATTGTAAGGGATCGATTATAAGCAATCGATTGAAGCAATCGATTGAAGCGATCAATTGTAAGGGATCGATTGTGAGGGATCGATTGTAAGGGATCGATTGTAATCAATCAATTGTAATCAATCGATTATAAGCGATGTAAGCTAAAGTAAAATTGGTAAGCAGAGTAAGTTTTTACAATCTTAAACACTAAAATGAAAAAGTGAAAAGCAAAAGGGGGGAAAGGAAAATGTTTTGTTTTTCTTTTCCCCTCATTTCATCAGTTTGTGAGTCTCTCGGTTATGAAGGAAAAAAAAGAGAGGTAAAAATGGAGACAAAAGAGATACAAAGATATGAATTATTTATCTCGAAGCACACGAGAGTGAAATATTGAGTGAAAAGTGGGGAATTAGTTCAGAGATTTCTCTTTTATATAGTCTAGATTTTGATTAGCTGAATATCATTTTCGAGAAGGTAACATTGATCAGAAATAAATCACAGGAAATTGGTGATTAGATGGGAAAAAAAGTTACAAGTTATTTTTGGGAAAAACAAGAAAAAGACGGGGATTTTTGTGGAGTTTGGCTTAAAAAATGAGCAAAATACACGAATAGTTTGCGTTTAATTTGAGAATTTGCATTTAATTTGATTCCTATTGTAAGTACGGGGAGTTTACTTTGTTTTAAAAGCGATAAGTTAGAGTTTGATTTCGATTTTCCACGATTTTCCACGATTTCTTTCTGTTAAATGTTAGCCAAGACGACTTGTACTTCGTGCTTTCTAACAAACGCGCACCTTCTGGCACATTGAACTCGATTCTTTCTGTTAAATGTTAGCCAAGACGACTTGTACTTTGTGCTTTCTAGCAAACGCGCACCTTCTGGCACATTGAACTCGAATTCTTCCGCAGATTTCTTCTGCAAATGAGTCAAAAGCTGAACGCCATGCGCTACAAGGTATGCGTTTATGAGTGAGTACAAAGTACGCGACGGAGGTTGAATATAGCTGCTAAATGATATTGTTTTTAAAGAAGATAAAGATAATTTTTGATATTTAGTACTATACTTTGAGAGTGCCGCCCCCCAGTGTCCCCCTAAAAGTATGCCCCAAGCCGTAAGGGCCGTAAGGGCATTCGTAGCCCTTACCATTAGTAATTTGCCATTTTCTCTCTATCTACTGGATCAATTTTTATGATTTTTATACCATTTGATGGGGAATTAAATTACGCATCGAATGGTATAAAAACATAAAAATTGATTCAGTAGTTAGGGAGAAAATAGTAAAATACCGTAGATTGCATGGGGGACACTAGAGGGACACTTTTAGAGGGACACTAGAGGGACACTGGCCGGCGGTACTCTCAAAGTATATTTAGCACTTTATATATCTATTAAGAGATAGTTTTTGCTTAATTATATCCATTTATTTCGAATAAATAGCTGCGCGAAGGTTCGAAAATGTTTGTTTTGTTTTGTTTTTGATGACTTTTTCGATTCAAATGATCAAAATGGTCAAAAATCAAAAAGTGTTTCATGTAAAAAGTTGATTTTGAAAGATATTTAGGAGAATATATTTAAAAGAAAATCAAAATGAACGCTAGAATTCATCTTTGCTGTACAAATTGAAGGGATTTCATCAAGAGATTTCATCAAAAAGGGGAGCTAATCCATCGAATCTGTAATATCCGGGAAAAGAAAGAAAGAGAAGGAAAAAAGATATTGATATTTTGAGATTTCCTTTTCGATATTTCTATTTACTGAAGTAAAATATGATAAATGTAGAGGAAACGAGGGAAATCAAAGAAGAGGAAGAAGAGGAAGAGGGAGAAGAGGAGGAAGAAGAAGAAGAAGAAGAAGAAGAAGAAGAGGAAGAAGAGGGAAGAAGAAGAAGGAGAAGAAGAGGAGGAAGAAGGAGAGGAAGAAGAAGAAGAGGAAGAGGAAGAAGAAGAGGAGGAAGAAGGAGAAGAAGACAGGTGCTTTCTCTTGTCTCAAAGGAAATCGAATGGATTTTGAAGCGGAAATGCTTGCGAAATTGCAAAGAAATCTTTATAAATACTATATAAACTACGGAAAGCGCTAAGTGACAGTTAAAATGAAGATAAAATGAAGACAAAATGACAAAATGAACTCAATTTTACTCTCTCTTTTGCCACCTCATTGTTAGTTTCGCTTTCAAAGGTCGTTTTCAGGAAAGTTACTATTGATTTTGTTCAGATTTTCCTTTTTTCTATTCTACTTTTTGATATAATGATATTTAAATTAAGTAAAACGAAAAATTTAATAAAAAAAGAACAGTAGTTTTCTTTTAACTTTAAGAAAACGTTGCTTAGTCTTTGGTGACTTAGCAAAGAGATTAAAAGCTTTTTTTAAAGCTAATTGGAAATATTTTAAAACAATCGATGCTTTTTTTTTTATTAAATTAAACTGAAATCTAGCGAAATCTCTTTCAAAAACTGTTTTTAATGTTTTATTACGATTTTTTAGTACGATGACCTCATCAAAAGTGTAAGAAAATCTTTGGGAAATCGAGGGGATTATGATTAAATCCATACAAGAGAAAATATTCATACAAGAGTGCAAAAATGGATTAACTCGTTTCTTTGAAAAAATCTCTTCCGACTAACTGTTTTTAACTCGATTTCTCGCTCGGACAACCGTGGAAATTGGGAATTTTTCGTGATCAAGACAATGAGAGGGTATTGCACATTTTTGTATAGCTTAGAGACAATAAGACTTTCCAAACTTTTGACGTCAATCTTTGCCTTAAAATTTGCCCCCATTTTTGCTACATTCTGTTCAACCATTGTGTTACTTTAACAGTAGTTTGAGTAGCCAAAATTGAGGGAACAATTCGCTCTGATTTGAGAGTTTTGCCCCTCGATTTTCTCTGGATTACTTTTAGTCGAATCATTTGATAAACCCGAAAATTTGCTATCATTTTATCGTAATTTCAAAGAGCTATTTTACCCTGTAGATAGATGGATAAATAGATAGATAGATTCCTAGATTTTACCCTGTTTTACCACAATCAGCTCGATCTATCTAACTCTAAAACTAAAGGAATTTCAATTTTGAATCCAATCGACAAATGATTCATTCAAAATTGGGGTAAAAAAAGTGCTGATGTTGAGGGATTTAAGTTTTTAAATCCCTCAAAATCCCTTTTTTTGAAAGACTTTAGATTTCTAGATAGATAGATAGATAGATGGATAAATAGATAGATAGATAGATTCCTAGATTCCTAGATTTCTAGATTTCTAGATTTCTAGATTTCTAGATTCCTAGATTTCTAGTTTTCTAGATTTCTAGTTTTCTAGATTTCTAGATTCCTAGATTCCTAGATTCCTAGATTCCTAGATTCCTAGATTCCTAGATTTCTAGATTTCTAGATTCCTAGATATCAATTCTGCATTTTAAATTCTTAACCTTATCCTTTGCAAAAATGACAAGCCAATGCCAAAATGGACAAAATGGGCAAAACAAAACTGAGCATAAACAGCCGTAAATTCGGCGAAAGTGCTTCATAAAAGTGGGGTGTGAACGAGTGAATACATCAAATGCGTCAAAAAGCATTTTCGAGAAGAAGAAGAAAAAAAGGGAATCAAGCCATATACTAAAAAGTGCTCTTTTCTGGGAGAAAGGCTTTGTGGAAGAGAAAGGTGAAAAGTCTCGTAGGATGGCAGAAATTTGACCCTCCCTTCTCGGGACATCTATAGACTTGTGAAATTGTCTTTTTCTTTTTCGACTCTTTTATCTCTTGTCTCTTATCTTTTCTATAGGCCCTGGTCAGCCCTCAATCTCTAGGACTTAGCCAATTAAATACAAAACCCAGCTCTGTTCAATTACAGGGTGAAAACAGAAATCTAACTTCAAATCTATAGTAACTTTATAGGAGATTGTAGCTTTCGAAAGTACTTGTAAAGTACATTACTTATAGAGTACAGTAATTGTAAAGTACAGTACTTATAGAGTACAGTACTTGTAGAGTACAGTACTTGTAGAGTATAGTACTCGTAGAGTTACCGAAAGTACGGTAACTCTACAAGATACGCTAGCTTCTTGAACTACGGTAACTGGAGGAAAGTTTAAAGAGGTATGAGGCAAGGAAATTGAGCTACGACAACTATGTAACACTATCACCACCGCTTTACCTTACAAGTACGGTAATTGGGTAGGGTTTAGAAAAGAGTACACCACTATGTTCAGGATTTAAACTATTCAGAATGTTAGCTGATGCTATGACAAGATAGAGAAATCTAGGCTCAAGATACATAAGATAAGGAAAGTTTAAAGAGGCATGAGGCAAGGAAATTGAGCTACGACAACAAGCTTTATGCTTTATAGAGTACTTATAGAGTACTTATGCTTTATAGAGTACTTTTAAATATAAGCTATAAGCATAGCTTATATTTAAACTGCAAGATTGAATGCAAACTAACTGTTTGGCTAAGGTAGTTCTAATTCGAAATCGAAACTCCGGTCCGGGTTATTCGAAGGGTCAGCCCTGGTGATACTTTAGGAGGGCTGGTCCACAAAATATTTAAACTTTATGCTTATACTTAAACTATTTCAAAGTAAATATCTACTTTGTCCTTAGAAAAAATTTGCAAAAGTGGATTTGTCTAAAATTTTTCGACTCTTACAACTCCTCAAGGCCTCTTTCTGCCAAAAAAAGAGACCAAATGGGAGTAAATTTGTTTTTTCTTTTCCTTTTAAATGGAGAATTCTACTAGAAAAAGTGGTTAGAGACAACTGAATAAAGGAAAAGAAAAGGAAAGGAAAGGAAGAGAAATACGGACAGAATTACATGCTAATTTATTTTCTATCTAAACCAAGAGAGATTTGGAGTCTTCAAAATGGATAGATGAGTTATTGGTTGTGCTAAATTTTGAAAAAAATCCATTAAAATAAATCCATTAGCATTTTCTAGACTTCTTATAGCTTAAACCTTTCATGATTGACTTGTTTTCTACTTTATACCCGAAAAGCGAAACGCACAGTTTCTAACGCAGAGTTTTCAGCGCAATTTCACTTTATTATCGTGCCAGAAAAGAAGCCTAATATTGGGTTGGTGGAAATTTTTTGAGAGAGTACCTTAAATTTGTCGAATTTAGACGTTTTATAGCTCATCCTAAAGCTGAATTCAAGACGGATCGATTGGTAAAAACCGTTTTGAGATATCTCTTTTCTAAAAGTTTTTACAGCTATTTTAGTAAAGGGCGTCAGAGCCAAACTTTTAGAAAAGAGATATCTCAAAACGGTTTTTACCAATCGATCCGTCTTGAATTCAGCTTTAGGATGAGCTATAAAACGTCTAAATTCGACAAATTTAAGGTACTCTCCCAAAAAATCCGAAAGAACTTTTCCACCAACCCAATAGTTCGGAAATTAGAGGCTCAATCCATCAGAAGGCCATCAGAAGTGTTTTCACTTTTTTGTACAAAGTACTGAGTACAAAGTACTCAATAAGTTTCAAGTTCTAGAGGTGAGTCAATAAAGTTCTAATGCGTTTAAACAAAAAGAAATTTTGAAATAAAAGAAAATAGTAACAAATCTTTTTTTCTACAAAAAACTAAACTATTCTCAAGTTACAATTCTTTTAGTTTAGCTTAAAATTGAAATGGAATCACCGATGTGAAAGATTTTTAAAAAGAGAAAAACAGAACAAAAAAAATATTGAAACTCAAACTCCCAAAGGGGATTTTTCAGAGATTTTTCTTTTCTTTCTTTCTTTCTTTCTTCCTTTCTTTCTTTCTTTTCTTCTTTTTTCAATGAGAACTCGATTTTCTTGACTTTTCTGGTTTTAGAAAGACTTTTTGAACAGAAAAATAGGTTATAACTCATTTTTTGGATAAGAAGTGAGATATGTTCTTGAGAAAAGAGAAAATATCAATGTTTCAACTCAAAAATCACATCACTACTCAATAAAAATTAAGATTGATTATTGAAAGCTACGATATTTTCTTCATTATTTTTCTTTTTCTTCATCTTCATTCATTCACTTTCTTTTTATGTTCTAAAGTTTAAGTTCTAAAATTTTAGTTATTATCTAGCACATAAAACTGTTGTCTATCTTTCTGGGTGAACTTTGTGCGTAGAAACGCACCTATTCTAATGCACTTAAATCCGAATTTCTCAAAGCTTATTGTCAAAAGAAAATCAAGAATTCAGGAAACGCTAGGAAGTATGCGTTTTGTATACTTTGTGCTTTGAAAAACTTGTAAACGTATCTAGAATTGAAGAGAATGTCCGATGATCGTTTCAGCAGCTCCGAAAATGAATGCGAGTCGAAATTTACGGTAAATATTGTAGCTTTTCCTTCGTTAGCTTTTCTTTCCTTAGCTTTTCCTTCCTTAGCTTTTTCTTCCTTAGCTTTTCCTTCCTTAGCTCTTTCTTCCTTAGCTTTTCCTTCCTTAGCTTTTCCTTCCTTAGCTTTTCCTTCCTTAGCTTTCCCTCGGTCAGAAAGTTACGATTTCTTTTAGAATGCTGAGCTTTAAGATCGACAAGTTGACGAGCTCTACCAAATGTTCCAAGAAAAGATAAAGGTTAGAAGGATCCGATCGGATGTCCGGATCCGGATCTCTACGCAAGCATACGAAGAACAAATTTCGAAAGCACAAAGTACAAGGATATTGAGAGAGAAGAGAGAGAAAGAAATTTAGAAATTTAATGCTAAATTTTACGAAAATAGAAGATGAGTCACTAGGCTTTTTACATGAAAATAACAAATTGAACAAAATTTCGATCTTGGAATCAAATAAATTTCAAAGTTGAACGTTTCGTGGCTCAGTTTCAGCTTTTCTTTGCCATTTTTTTCCACTTTTTCCCCATTTTCAGCCATTTTCTCGTTTCCTTTGCCGAAAAAGAAACGAAGAAAACTTGTCAAATCAAGTGGAAAACTTTCGAATTACACAAAATTTACAAATTTTTAACTAAAATTTTCTGAAAATTTGAATTTAAATAGCTGACAAGAGCCTAAGCTAAAAGCCTAAGCTAAAAGCCTAAGCTAAAAGCCTAAGCTAAAAGCCTAAGCTCAAAGCCTAAGCTCAAAGCCTAAGCTAAAAGCCTAAGCTAAAAGCCTAAGCTAAAAGCCTAAGCTAAAAGCCTAAGCTAAAAGCCTAAGCTAAAAGGCTAAGCCTAAATCACAACAGATATCAAAAACACAAAAAGTGGCATGCAAAACGATAAGTACGATATTGATTTCATTAAAAATAAAGATCTTGTCTTGATAAATAGATAGATATATATATAATCTATATTTTAGAATAGATAGATAGATAGATTTTTTTTCAATTCACCAACCTGCTGGATCGGGATTGATGGTGAGAACGGGAGAATATGGACCATAGCCTTTCATTGTAGCCGCTGCCACCTGGGAATTTAGAAATACAGTCGACTCTTTCTATAACGGAATGGAAGGGACCAAAAAATGTTTCCGTTATCTAGAGCTTTCCGTTATCTAGAGCTTTCCGTTATATAGAATGCCGTTTTACAGTAGGGGTCATATCTTTGGACACACCTCGCGCGTTAAATTATAATTTGTTCGTCCTTTTTGCTAATAAGAGCTTTTTCTACCGAAATCGACTATTTTATACATTTTTTATCCCTTTTCATTATTTCTGCATGAATTTGGCTTTTACTTTCATTCTCATGTATTTTTGAGCTACTTTACCCGAGGACACCCACTTTCTGGGGGTTCATAACTTTGGACACACTTGTTGAATACATGGTTTTCTTTAGATGCCATCAAAGAAAATCTTGTCTAACGACTTGAAGGACCGTTTGGTAGCCAATATGAGTATTTAGCTTAGCGTCGACCGGGACCAAAATTCCATTCTGTTATATAGAGTTTCGTTATAGAGATCTTGATAATCTTGAGTCAAAGAATATTATATATAAATCTGATCTCTAGTTAAGAGATTATAAGATTTAGTTTGAATTTTGACTATAACTTTCTTTTTTAGGCTACTTCCAGGTGAGTCAGATTTGCCGAGTGATCAAAAATGGCTAATCGCACTCTTTCTGGCGCACTTAATTCCTCATTTTTCTCACATTTTCAAATGAGAAATTCGAAAGTAAAGAGAAATTTAGTGCGCTAGAAACTGTGCATTTGAAAGAGGACAAAGTATGACGTTACTTGTATCGGCGTCAGTCCCAGGCTGAGCATTCAAGAAAAAGGAATCCTTTTACTAGATTAAATGAATACTTTAAGATCAGATTTATAGCTTGAATATCTATTTATTGAGAATATGAATTTATGACTTGAATATCTCTTGACTGACCTTAAATGTGTAGCTTTTTCTCGGCTCAACGGAGAACACGGCCGCCTTGTCACTCCCAGCCACCTGAAAATTCCAGAGATTCCAGAGATTTTGACGGAAAATTGTCATTTACATAAAGATTTCGATTTGAACAGATTTAAAGAGATTTCTGGATAATAAGTTGAGGAAAATCCTATAGAGATGAGGCTTTAGTTTTAAGTTTTAACGTTTTAAGAAAAGGTTAAAGATTTTAAGAATAAAGGCTCAACGTGCTTTTGAACGTGCTTTTGATGAACAGATGTTCCATAAATATCTTCAATTTTCTTTTCATATATTTATTTCTTTTGATACTCATTCATTGCGTGTTTGAAAAAGTGATTATCGATGCTCAAAAGAGCTCATTGAATATTTGATTAGAGAAAGTGAGAGAGACATGTTAGAGGACAGAGAGACCTGGCAACAACAGGCTTGCTTTCCGAGCTACTATCAGATTACTATCAGCTACCAAACAAGGCTAGAGCCTGGCATCACCTTACTGTACTATCAGATTTGATCCAATGCCAGCTACCAGCAAATCCAATGCCCAGACAGCTTTAGTCTCAGTTAGCTTAAAAATCCAGGCTTTGTCTCAGTTAGCTTACAATCCAGGCTTTCCTTTTTTTCTAAACTGAGCACAGTTCACCGATCAACAACAGTTCTAAAGTTTATAATTTAATATAACTGGATATTAACCTTATTTCGATATTCTAGAACTTAATTGTTCTACGATTTCTAGACAATTTCCGATTATGAAAGAAATTTCCAATTTTTGATTCAAGAAAATTGAAATAGCCAAAGATATAGCCAAAAATTCGAGCACTAACGATTTGCGCAAAAAAAAGCATAAAATCTTGAGGCTAAATGTTCAGATGAAGGGCTTTGAGAAAGGAGTCAATGGAGAAAAGGAAGGGGAAAGGAGAAGACTCTCTCACAAACAAGCGATAAATTCTCAGATAGGAAAAAAGGGAATGGGGAGAAAAAGTGGCGAAGACAAGGTCCTAGGGTCTAAAGGGGATAGGGAAAGGGAAGAGGGAAGGGAAGAGGGAAAGGAAGAGGGAAGGGAAGAGGGAAAGGAAGAGGGAAGGGAAGAGGGAAAGGAAGAGGGAAGGGAAGAGGGAAAGGAAGAGGGAAGGGAAGAGGGAAAGGAAGAGGGAAGGGAAGAGGCTCAAGGAATCCCTGGAAGATCCTGGATGGATCCCTGGATGAATCCCTGGATGAATCCCTGGATGGATCCCTGGATGAATCCCTAGATGAATCCCTAGCAACTCCTGAATGGATCCTGGATGGATCCCTGCTTGAATCCCTTCTAGTCAAACAAAGCCATTACGTTCTCTCATTATGCCACTTGAGCTTTGCTTTGCTCCTTATCAACAATTTTCTAGAATTTAATGGAGAATGTATGTCAGTTTCCTAGTTGGTCTCCTCTTACTCTCAATAATTTTTCTCACATGTAAACCTAACACTTTTTAAGAACTTTGCCATTATGCCACTTGAGTCCCATCATCATTCTCGATTTTGTTAGCTTCTAGGTAGATATTAAAACTGTTTGAAATGGAATCTCTCAAAAATGGAAACTCTTTCTTCTAAACAGAAGACAAAGCCTTTGCACGGATGTCCCTGGATGGACCACTGCCTCTTGCCTTCTTCCCTTCTTCCCCCATCCAATTACTCACTCGTTTTCCTAGGTCTCTTCTTTTTCTTTTCTTTATTTTCATCAAAATTTGCTTCTTTTTCTCTCCCATTTTAGTCTGTCTTAACCTCATGTTCATCTGTTTTGAAAGAAATTTTTTAAACGAAGACTTACTTGAATTACTGAATTACTGAATTACTGAATTACTGAATTACTGAATTACTGAATTACTGAATTACTGAATTACTGAATTACTGAATTACTGAATTACTGAATTACTGAATTACTGAATTACTGAATTACTGAATTACTGAATTACTGAATTACTGAATTACTGAAAAGTAAGCTAATTAAATTACTAAATTAACTAAATTAGAAAAATAAACAACACACAAAATAATTTAAGCACAGAAAAAGGCTTATCTAGTCGTATGTTTAAAATCGTATGAAAAATTCACACATAAATTCGGTTGTATTGGCGATGGATAGGGGAATGCTTGGCAACGCGGCGCTTCAAAAAAAAGAAAGCGGTGTCCCGGAAATTCCGATGAGAGAATTCTCAGAGAAAAAGGGGAAATTGGGGGGGATTTCTTCATAAAATTATGGATTACGATCGGGAATTTTCGAAAGAAAAATTTTGCAATGGCAATAAAATAGAAGAAAAATGTGTCTGATTGGTCATGAGAATTCCCCAATGAACTCAGCTCAGTTGAGGGGCTTTAAAAGTATGATTTCTAAACTCTAAAGAGTTTAGAAATTTGCCCCAAAATGGTGGCCAATTTACGCTTTTCTGCTATCTACATTTGCTCTGCTAGACAAAGCATTTGTAGTTCTAAAAGAACAAAATCGAATTATCAATTTGTTTCGAATCCGATTGTCGAAAAGAAATCGAACATGAGAAAACAAAGCTGTGGGTTTTTTTGGAAAAGCGAAGAAGCGTTTTTTATTACTTACTGGAAATTTTCATTAAAATGTGTGAAGGCTCAATTTTAAGCCGAAAAACAAATATTTCGATAGGAAATTTTGGTGAAAAGAGATGATGGGAAAGTTTGAACGACGAGAAGGGGGAAAGAGGCGTTAATTGGTGCTTATTCATGGGGAATTCAACCAGCGGACAGGTTGAAAAGATCGATTCCAGATTTTGAGATCAAGAAATATCCAATTTTAGTTTCGATATTTTTTAGAAAAATGGATTAAGAGGCTAAGTGAAGCTGGATTTTTTGGGGAAAGTTATACCGGAAATGAGAGAAGTTACCGTATTTTCTCTAATAGTAGTGCACCCGGGCGAGCCGAGTTGGTCACTATTTTACGGTTTCTAATTTTTCCCAGAAGCTCAACACTCTAATCCCCCACTAGATCTCATCGTCAGCTACATTTTCCCACCCCACATCGATAGGTTCTGATAAGCGTTTCTCGAGATTTCGAGCAATTTAGACGACGCTTAGGGTGCACTACTATTAGAGAAAATACGGTATATTGGTTATAGAGATCGACCAGGTCTCAAAATTGCATTTAGCAATCAACAATGGGAATGGGAAAAGTTAGAAGCAAATGGAAGATTCAATTCTGAGCAGCAATGTCAGGAGCAAAAAGAAAAGCTGAAACAAAGGTTTTCAGGATTGTTTCCGTAAATTCAAATCATATTTACAACTAGCCTCGACTAAAGAATAGATAAAAAGACTCATTTTGATGCATATTGCAAGAGAAAAATGAATTAAGTGGCTAAGTGAAGCTAGATTTCTATAGGAATGGGAAAAGTTAGAAGCAAATGGAAGATTCAATTTTGAGCAGCAATGTCAGGAGCAAAAAGAAAAGCTGAAAGATCAAAGCTGAAGAAAAGCTGATCAAACTCGTAATCTTTTCCTTTTCACAAAACCCACCGTTTTCTCGATTGGTTGCCCGTCGGAATGCATTGGGGTTAGAATTGCCCTGTATGAAGTGATCTCTCCATTTCGGCGCTCCTCTGCCGGTGGCTCCCATGAGATTCTCATCTGAAAATTTCCCATCTAAAATTTTATTCTAAAAACTCTTATCTAAAAGATTTGTCTAAAAATCTATCAAAATTTATGTAAAAATAAAGAGATCCAAATGATCTTCAAAGTCTAACCAAAGCAATTCCTTCTCGAAAAACTCTCAAACTTGAGGAAAAGGTTCAAGTTTTTCGATTTTCATTGAGATTCAGGAAAATCTATTATAACTAAATACTTAGAATCTCGCAAAAATGAGCAAAAAATTGAGGGAAAAAGCGATTGAGAACATGTGTTCGGGTAAAGAGCTCACTTTTACTACTCAAAATTTTATCTACGTCCATTTCGATTGTAGTAAAAAGATTGTAAAAAAAGATCATGAAATTTTTTGCACTAAAATCTAGACTTTTCTTGAGTCCTTGAAATTACACTATGTTTCATGGACTCTTTTCTCTTTTTCTTAGAGCTCTTGTCACAATAATTAGTCAATATTGGCAGCTGATCAATTAGAATTCGATTGACAAGGGAGGATTTGATGGAAAGAAGATTCAGTGGGGAAATGGGTGCAGATTTGAAAGAAATCAAAGCAAAGTTATCTGATAAATCTACTCAAAGACAGCTCTAGTTCTACTCAAAAACAGGTCTAGTTTTTGAATTTCTTGGCTATTTATTTGATGCATGATATAATGAATACCATACAGTGAATTGCCCAGTCCCAGATCCACGTAAGTTAAATTGCTTTAATTGAAATTTCTAGATTAGCTAAATGAAAATGAAATGTTTGTTAATCATTGATTGTCTATCATTGACCCCCAAATAATCATCTTTTAACGGATAAACCTTGAACGGTGTCGGTTGATATGATTGCTGTTGTCGGCGTCGAGCCGCCTTCCAACCATCCATCAGATTTGGCATTATTGGGTTTACTTGAGTAGAGTGGGGAATCTTTTAGTTTGAGTTCAATGAAACTCAAGGCAAAAATTTTGAAATGTGAAATTCAGGCTTTGGTTTCAAGTTTAACACTTGGGGCTCAAATTTCAGCGAGTTTTGTGACAAAGGAGTGTCGGCAAACAGCAATGGATATGGGGTTTGATGAAAAGTATCATGAAAAAAACAATAGAAATAGAATTGGATAAGTTGATATGTAATAAAAAGTAAACAAATTTGTTTTATAAGATAGGAATCTAACTACAGTACCCTTGTTAATGAAAGAAAAGAACCAAAACTGATGAAGTCAGTCCAAAACGGACTGATGGTTGAAAACTGTTTAGGAAGCAATGCGATTCTCTTTTTTAAGTCTTTCTAAGTCTTTTTAAGTCTTTTAAAAGTTAAACCTATTTTTCTCACCTTTCCATCAACGACTTCATAGTGAACACCTGAGGGTTCAGCATCGGGTACTCCGACAGGTGTCACCAATCTCTCAGTGATATTAAAAGATGATCCCTCTTCATTCTCCGCACAAATGATAATCTCATAGGTTCGACCCAACCCTAGAAAAAGGTAAATACAAATTTTTATATTGAACTTACATAACCCATTCAACCAGGCTTCCGTTTGTGTGCCGTTGACGACGATCTTTCGGAAGTCTTTACCCTCGGGGCGATACCAGAGAATGTATCTATATATAAAAGTATAATAAAGTAAGAAAAATAAAGTAAGATGTGCATAATAAAGTAAAGAATGGCAAAGCAAGATTTCCAGAGGGTTCAACACTCGACCTCTCGACTTTTTTACTTTACAGGCAGATGCTCTATCCACTCAGCTATCTGGTATCTTTTTCCTAGCGAAGAAAGAGGAAATACAAGGGGAAGAGAAAGGAAGAAAGAAGGAAGAAAGAAGGAAATACCTGGCTATAAGTGTTACTGTTTTTGATTTTGTTCTGAGCAGATTTACCGATCAATTGGTGACTCGTGTGGACTCTTCTGATCATGAGGCGCCCAAGAAATTTTCGCTTTCACGGGAAAACCATCCGGATCTTTTGGCTCAACTGACACTGAGACGATTTGTGGCGGTGGAGGAGCTGAAATACCAAAAATAAAAAGAAACTTTCTTTAATGACTCACGGATTCCTCCGGTGACAATGGGTTGACTCTCAGAGAATTCCCCGTCTCCGTGTCTGTTGAAAGCGTTCACGCGGAAAACGTATTCCGTGTTTGGATCAAGTCGTTCCACAACGAATTCGGTCTTCTGTAAGTTTAACTCTTGAGGATTTGAATTTGTACTTTGTGCTTGAAACTAGAAACATACGGTTTCTGGCAGATTTCAATAATCCTTCGAAACCAACCTGTGCATCTTGGATGGCGGCCACTTTGTGCAATTTGTCTGGCACGGGTGCTCCATTTAATAGTTTCTCCTTGTACACGTAGTATCCTTTGATTTGTCCATTTGGTGAGAGTGGTGGATCCCAATTTAATCGAACC
This sequence comes from Mesorhabditis belari, assembly GCA_958450365.1. Taxonomy (NCBI): domain Eukaryota; kingdom Metazoa; phylum Nematoda; class Chromadorea; order Rhabditida; family Rhabditidae; genus Mesorhabditis; species Mesorhabditis belari. Next base: position 1,520,539 of record CAUEEP010000758.1, on the reverse strand, counting down.
GTATTGCCATCGGCCAGCTCAACGCGAAGATTTAGTGGAGCGGATGGAACTAAAATTTTAAAGTTTTTGTTAATGTATCACTTGGATTTTCTTCAGTCTATGACTTCTTAAAAGTTTAAACTTCTAAGTTAAACTTCCAAGTTTAAACTTGAAACTTAAAAGTTTTCTAGCTACGCTAGACTTTTATGCATTCTAGACAATTTGGACAACTCGATCTTTTACGGTTTCCATTAAAATTGACGTTCGTTAGTCTTGTCTGTAATGAAATCGAATAATCAGGTTTTTAAGGTTTAAGGTAAATCAAAACCAACCCCTTTCCCAAGCTAAAGCATCTCATTTTGAAGAACAAAGCACGCTTTTCATGTGTGATGAGGTCAAGTGTTGAGTCCTCTTCTCTTTCTTTTCACCCTTTCATGAATACCCCAACAAATAGAGGCACCAATTGAAGCTTTTCTGTGAGTGCTCCTTTTCTCGACACTAACCATTCTTTTCCATATGATTCACCTCATTCATGCATAAATCTGCACAATGGTTGGCAAATGGAAACGTTTGAAAAAGCAAAGATTGACTGTGAAAAGAAAGAGAAAAATTTAATTTGTATTAATCATATGCGACGTTTTTTGAAAAACTAAAACGCGCTCTTTTTTTCGACACCGTATCAAAGTTCGTCGGGGAAAATTTTTTTAGTATTTCATTATTTAATTTTTTCATTCGAGATTTTGGCACTTTTGTTAAAATTAGGCTTTGCAGAACGTAAACATATGCTTTTGTTCTACTAAAACCACATGTTTTTCTTCATTTTGAGCTTTATAATCCTTTCAGTAGGGTGCTTAATTTTTTGATTTACAGGGTTAATCCAAGAAACGATGAAGCTGCTGATTTCAAATCCGGCGACTGGGCAAAACAAGGTGATCGAGATCGAGGATGAGAAGAAAGTGCGGCCCTTCTATGAGAAGCGCATGGCGCAAGAAGTTGCAGCCGATTCACTTGGGGATGAATGGAAGGTATGTGTTTTCTGTGGTTTATTTGGTAGAGCCTAAAATGTTTTCGTCACAAAGTTAGTCCTGCTCTTATTTTTATCACGAGGCCCCACTAAATTAATCAAGCCGTGATTTGAAAGATAGGGGCAAATGCAACGTATGTATAAACAGGTTAGCAAGCACAATTCGTTTGAACTCATCATTGTTGCACTAAATTAGATCATTAGTTTGAGTCAGAGCCGAGCATGAAAGATGCATCATAGCATGAGATCTGTTTAAAATGAGCAAGCTGAACTTTTCTATGCGTGTATGTATTTAGATTTTTAACTCATGATGCTTACTTCTTTTAGGGCTACATCGTGCGGATTGCCGGTGGAAACGATAAACAAGGCTTTCCAATGATGCAAGGCGTGCTCACAAATGGGCGTGTTCGACTTCTTCTCAAGAAAGGCCAAAAATGCTACCGTCAACGCCGAACTGGTGAACGCAAGAGGAAATCGGTCCGTGGATGTATCGTTGATCAAAATCTTTCAATCCTCAACCTTGTCATCGTCAAGAAAGGTTTTTGGCGCGTTATATTTCATTCATCTTTCTTTTCTAGGTGATGGAGAAATTGAGGGCCTAACTGACACAGTCATTCCACGTGTGAAAGGACCAAAGCGGGCAACAAAAATCAGAAAGCTCTTCAACCTTGATAAGGAGGACGACGTTCGCAAATATGTTGTTCGACACGACAAAGTTCTCAAAAATGGTAAGCTTCGCCTTTAATTTTTCTGCAAGCTTTCTTATGCGAACTGTAAAACTCTACATTTTGCATAGATGTTTTATTTAAAGGGGCTTATAGTATTTATGGAAAAAGAAACTTCTGCTTTTAGGAAAGACCCGCTCGATTGCTCCCAAGATTCAACGCCTTGTTACTCCACGTGTCCTTCAACATCGCCGTCAAATAAAGTCTCGTCGAGTGAAGCAACAACAACGTGAGAAGGAGGCAAGAGTTGCTTATGCGATTGTGTTGGCCAAGTATCAAAAAGAGCAAAAGGAACGCAAAAAGTCGATTAGCAGATCCTCTTTGTCGAAGAAATAAGTTTGATTTTTGTTATAAATTGTTGTATTACTATATAAATTGACCGAATCGCACAACCGAACCGAATTTAGATCAAGCTAATAAAATGGTGATCCTATATTTTTTTCGGGTTTCCCAAATTTTGAATGGCATTGAGAATTTGCTGGTGTATCTGCCTATGGGTGGAAGGGTTTTTAGAGTACTATGTATTTTCATACATTTCTTGATGCGTAGACAGGCCGGAGGGAAAGGTGGGGATTTCCCACGAGCCTCCCCCGGAGTATTTACCCGGTCGGTCACTCAAAACGAAATTTCTGCTATACTAGCAGAATGTAAAATCTTAGTGAATCTGGCAATAAATACGTTATTTGTGCAGAATAGTTGCAATTGCTTATACTTTTTCGCTAAAATTGTTATTAACTAGCGAATGGGCTATGAACAGAAAGGTCATTGGATCCATTATTTCACTCTCAAAATCCACCATAATGAAACAAAGAATGCCGGTTCTTAAGGAGGCTCACGTTGAAAAGAAGGTTGCCTAATCCCATGCAAGTCGCAATTTTTATTGCTGGTTTGCGAAAAAATGATTGTAGTCATATATGGTCAGTAATTGCTGAGATAGGATCCCTGCCCCCTGGGGAGTTGTTGACCTTTGAGGGGGAAATGCCCTGCTGGGTGCGAGATGTGGATGGATGAGCAAAAGAAAGAGAGGGTCATTGCGCCATCCTCACATCGATTTTTGTCTATTCCCCCGGAGCTAGTTCTTTTCGGAAAAGAAATTTGCATAGAGATAAATTTGTGCGAGTGGATTGTTTTAGCGAGTTCATTTTGGTGGGAATCAATCTAGCTTTGTGGTTTAGCTTTTGGATTGGTAACGCAATATTTTCAAACTGGTACCTATAGAATTTTTCCGAAGCTTCTCAAATTTGACCCTTGTTTTGATGAAATTTTGACGGCTGGCGGGGACAGCTGCGTCTTTTTTCGAACTGTACTCTGGTTTCCAGCTAATCAAATTGATGACTCAAATTTGTTTCAAAGAACGACTCGAATAAATCAACTGGGATTACAATGTGTGTAAGTTTAGACCTTTCCATTTCTTTAGGAATTTTTTTTAAGTGCTGAATCATGTATGCAAAATCAATGGAAAAGGATAGGATAAGAGAAAAGAAAGGAAAGGGATAACTCGTTTACTCACACAGACAGACTTGACTTGAGGTGGTACCCTTCTCTACATGTTTTTCCCTTTCTGAAAAGTTTCCACTCGATTTCACCACACACACACACAACAATTGCATTTGTGATTCCGGAAAGGAACAAGGATCTCCGTGAGAAATCAAGTAAAAGATGAAGTTTTTTTGAAATTCAAAAACTGAAGTCCACTATCTATGCCTTTTTCCAAAAAGGTGCTCTTTACGTTTTAGCACTTTTTAGGAAACGTTACAAGAATATTTGAAAATTACCCACCTTTTTTCCGCCGTCCTTCTACTTGGGCTTCAGAAGCAAATAAAATTAGCAATATTAGGATGTTAAACTCAAAAATTCGCCTCATTTTGTGTGCTCTTTCAACTTGGACATGAAAAGAGCTGAAATTGGAGAAGATATCTTACAGAGAAAATCATAAAATATGAGGGGAAAACACGGGCTTTCTTTTATTTTTTACAAATCAGAATCCCATCCAAATCGGAATCCCATCCAAATCGGAATCCAACTCTGCTCAAGAAAGAACAAAAAAAAAGAAGAAGAGCCGGCTTGAAATGAGATGAGAATGGAGCAGAAAAGAGATTGAGGGTGGAAAAAGGAGAATAAAAAAAATGGAATCGAACGCCTTGAGACGAGTCCAAAGTCAACAAGCCGTTGTGTTGATGTTTTGTGGGCAAAGGGAAACGCTGAACAAAAAAGGGAAGCGCTTGTTTGTGTGATCCTAAATCACAGCCCGAATCGGCCCCCCGAAATCGTTTCGTTTACATTCGGAAAGATAGTTTTCTCTTTTTCTTGGGCTTTTTAGCAAGGGCTTTCTTTTGATATTGGACATTTTAATGACATTTAAATGGAGAACTCTTTGAAAAAGTTTTTTGAAGAAAAAAAATCGTAATTACCGTAAAATTTAAATGAGATTACGGTAACAATAATTTTGTTGAAAAATTTAACAAATAAATAGTCTAACCAAATAGCTGAGATAAAGATTATTTTAAAAAAAAAAACGAGGCAAAAAGGAAAGCAATCTATCAAGAGATGAATGTCAGTAAGAGCAAGAGAGGCGGTCCCTATTCACCCCAGCCATCGCACTCTTTTTTCCATGGTACATGCGAGTGAAAATATGGGGGAAATTTAAGAGAGATGGGGAGAAAAAGGGAAAGAGACTAAAAAGAGAGGCATGGTCAAGGATTCGAAGGGTTCACGGAGGGAAAGGCCGACCCCCCGGGCTATCCCCTTGCCCTTACCAACCCTTATTCACCCACCCTTGTCCCCCACACCCTTGCCCATCCACCCCATCCATTTATAACCATCATATGTGATTCAAAGTGACACTTGCTGCTGGCAGCGATACCCCATTATCATTTGGTCAATAATGGATTAGAAGAAAAGTGAACTGTAACAGAGACTTGCACAGGACAAAGTGTGCAAGTTGGAGGTGGAGAACGGACAATTATGCAAGCAGAACACGAAGATGAAGGACGAGATTCGAGAGCTGCGTAAATTGGTGGCCAAGCTTGTCATTAGAAAAATCATAAATCTTGCAGGGAATTTAGTGATTAGATTAGGATTAGAATTAGGACTCTTAGCTCCCAAGACTAATCAGAAACCAACATTTGAGTGTATAGAACTTGCAATTTTTATTTATAAAGCTCATGATCCGACTGGCTATACTATAAAGTGTCAAGAATACTCATTCCCTTTTCTACTCCGATGATCACAAAGTGTGAGTAAACGAGAAAAGTCGGTGAAGGGCTATTGTTGGCATAAAAGGATCAAAACGGACATCGGAGGAGAAGAAAAGGAAAAAGCGGTCTCTTGAAAAGAATTCCCTTGGGAAGAAATGAAAAAGAAAGATTGAATATTGGTGATTGGTATTCGGAAGGGAGAAGAAAGGAGAAGTGAGAATTGGTGAGAATTGGTGATTTGAATCGGATAGGAGAATTGATGATTTGAATCGGATAGGAGAATTGGTGTTTTGAATCGGATAGGAGAGTTGAAAAGAGAATTGGTGATTTGAATCGGATAGGAGAATTGAAAAGTCGAATCGAATCGATCGATCGTAGATTAAACGAGTTTTCGATTTTTTTTGACCAAAGAGATTCTCTCATTTCCTAAAATGTGTCAACTTTTGAAAACTAATGTAATCTTATATTTTTTATCTATCTAACACTCAAAAATCAGCTCAAATGTAGGATTGGAATGAGCAAAGGAATGAGCCTTTATCCAATGAGCAAAATCAGCTCATTGGATAAAGGTAGAGGTGATTACGGTTGAGAAGATGAGAAGCTTCTAAGAAACCATTAGAAAACCCTCAATTCTCAATATTCTCAATAACTTTACCAATCATATGGAAATATTTGAAGAAAACTGGAGAAAGAAAGCTGTAGGTAATATCTCAATGAGCAAAATCAGCTCATTGGATAAAGGTAGAGATGATTACGATTGAAGATGAGAAGCTTCTAAGAAAGTCTAAGCCTTAGCAAAAAAGCATAGCCAAATCTAGACTTAAGACTTGCAAATTGAAATTTTCGAAACATTTCCCAAGTTGCAAAAATGCATTTTTCATTTTTGGACTCCCATCTCTTTTGTCCCTCCAATTACAGCAATTTCTTGTGTGCGCCGTGCAGTGCGTAATTAATTTAAACCGATGAATTGCTCCCCAGAAACAAATGAGTCCCCCGGGGCTCCCATGGGGAAACTTGCGGCAAATTTTGAGCAGAAAAAGTTCATAGTAAAAGCAGCAAGAATAATAGGATTCAAAAAGACTCATCAATTGTTTTGATAGCAATTCAAAGTCGATTTTGATTGTTGTTTTCTGAAAAATTGACCGTCAAAAATGTCTGAACTCTCTCAACTCAGCTCTACGGCTGTATTTTAGATGATAAGAGCGGGAATTTGGTTTTGAAGTCTTTTTTTTTCGTTAAGATTTATGATTTAAGATGAAAGCTAAGAGCTAATCTGTTTTTAAAGAACTAATCATTTTAATCTAAGATCTACGATCAATTTAATCTGTTTTAGAATCGATCAACTTAGGGTATCAATTTCCGCTTTCGGCTTTGAAGTGTTTCAAGGATTGAATGCGAATGGATGAGCTTAGAGAAATTGAAGATTGTTATGAAGTGTATGGGTGGTGAGGATTCACGGGATTGGGTAAAATAAGCGGAAAGATGGATGGGATCAAAGAGATACAAAAAGGATGGGATGGAAGGGACAAGCATCTGCTCAGTTCTTCATCCTCTTCAACCCTTGCTTTTTCCGGTGAAGCCTGGGTCGAGCTTTAAATTTTGAATCTATCTCCAGCATTGCTGAATCAAATTTTAGTGTACTTTGAAACGCACCCTATCTAGCACAGAGTCTTTATCGTTCCCCGCCACTTTCATTGTTCTTTATTGTCTTTACTGTTACTGGGAATGACGAATTTTCGTGCACGAGAAGGAGTGTGTTTAGATTTCTAAGGAAAAAGTGCATCTAGAGATCTAGTAGTACATCTAGAGATCTAGTAGTACATCTAGAGATCTAGTAGTACATCTAGAGAGCTAGTAGTACATCTAGAGAGCTAGTAGTACATCTAGAGATCTAGTAGTACATCTAGAGATCTAGCAGTACATCTAGAGAGCTAGTAGTACATCTAGAGATCTAGTAGTACATCTAGAGATCTAGTAGTACATCTAGAGATCTAGCAGTACATCTAGAGATCTGGTAGTACATCTAGAGATCTAGTAGTACATCTAGAGAGCTAGTAGTACATCTAGAGATCTAGTAGTACATCTAGAGATCTAGTAGTACATCTAGAGATCTAGCAGTACATCTAGAGAGCTAGTAGTACATCTAGAGAGCTAGTAGTACATCTAGAGAACACATATTTGCAAGATTTGAACATCTAAATCTCCCAAAAAAAGCTAAAAAAGTGAAAGCTCTCAAAAATTACCATAAAATCTCATTTTGGCAAATTTACATTGGAAACTACCCAAATTAACATTTATCCATCAAATAAAAGGAAACACTTTTGTTGAATAGGCATCAGTTTTCTCAACTTCAAAGATGGCTCCATCAATCCCACATCATCACTGAACCCAAAGCCAAAGTCGTCTTCAATGCACCCTACGATGACAAACACATCTATCACATCAAGGTATGCATTTTTGATTTTTTTTTCTTTACCCTACTTAGTTATGACCCTTTTTTGAACTGATTTCCTTGTCACTTTTCATTTTTCTTTTTTAGATAATCAATGCTGGTGGTCGTCGAATCGGATGGGCATTCAAGACGACCAATATGAAGCGCCTTGGCGTCGATCCACCATGCGGTGTCTTGGATCCAAAGGAGGGACTTCTTGTAAGTTTATTTGTTGTCCTTATTTTGCTTCTCTTTCATTTGCAACACTAATTTCTGTTCTTTAGGTAGCTGTGTCGTGTGATGCCTTCGCTTTTGGACAAGAGGATACCAACAATGACCGCATCACGATCGAGTGCACCAACGACCAACACGGTGTCACCAAGCAATTTCGCCGTGAATGGTTTCAAGGAGATGGAATGGTCCGTCGCAAGAACCTCCCCATCGAGTACAATCCATGAATGATCATTCTTTATGACATTGGAGCTATTCTCGGTGCTTGCTGTCATGTCTTTTTGATTTCGGTTTTTAAATAAATGTACAAAAAATGAGTGATGGTTTGGAATGGAAGTTGGAAACTGAAGAACCATTGTGATAAATAAGCAAACTTTGCAAAAAGACTTGAAAGGTTAGAATCGGATTTGCAATTGAATTGGATTGGCATTTGGGTATTTGTGAGGATAGATTTTGATCGAAAGAGTCATGGAAGAGAGGAAAAAGTGAAAGAACACCATGGACAGGGGAATTCATGAATTATGCCCAGGAGAGAGAGAGAGAGACTGGGGGAAAGGAAAAGAGGGTACATATTCAATCTCGGTTCATCCGACTTATCGACTCATTCGCTAGGTGAATGCATCGATAAATTAGGATTGGAGAAATTAGAATTGGACGAATTAGGATTGGACAAATTAGAATCAAATTAAAATCGCTGTGTACTTGGGGAATTGAAATGCACTTTCTGGTGTACTTGATTCTTGATTCATTGCAAAGAAAAATAGAGAATTGAGTGCGCTAGATAGGATGCGTTTTGATTTGATTTGAAAAGACAAGGTAAAGATTTGATTTGATTTGAAAAGTCAATGTAAAGATTTGATTTGAAAAGACAAGGCACAGACTTACAGTGTTCATTTGATAGGAGTGACAAAAAGAAATTGACATTGAATCTACATTGAACACACCTACACGCCTCAAAACTACACCTCAAAACTAAAATCGTCTTCATAAGCTATTTGAAACGTCATCAAGCTATCGACAACTTGATGTAGCTTTCAATGAACATTGATGACAAAAAAAGCTTTCAATGAACTCTTCGAAACTCGAGTAGTAATTGTTCTTTTGCTTTTCGTGGGATAAAAGAAGAGGTGGCGGTCAAAATATCACAAAGAAAGTGGAATTCTCACGAAAGGAAAAGAGAGAGAATTCACGGACTTCAGCTAATTACAGATGGGGTGCGGGAGAGGAAAAAGGAAAGAAATTCGAGACAAATTCGAGACAGAAGGGGGGGACACACACACACTCCCGTGAATGGGTCCTCTTCCCACCCTTTCCTTTGATGTGACTACAAATGGCAACACCCTTCCACCTCAGCCTTATTTGTTGAGAACCAATGAAATGACTATTGAATCAAATTCTCAGCTTTTAAAGAGTTGTTTACAGAAGTGAAAACGAGTTTTTGAATCTGAAATGAGAGCTTTTTTTTTGCTAGATTTTGCTAGTTTAAAGGGTTTGACTTAAAAAAAACAAATATATTTCAGATTACAGCCTTTAAAATGAAGTAAATGATCGAAAATTAAGAAAATAAAACAAATAGAACAAGTAAGAGCTCAAAAATCGATGTTTTTGTTGAATTTTCATCCAGTTTTCAACGGCTTTAAGTTTTTTTTGTCGATGACTTTTGAAAGAAAAACAAATTCAAATCTGGCCCTTTATTTCAATCTTTTTGTACCTATGTTTTACTCTAGTTTTACGGTACTACTTTTAGTTTTCTTCCTTTTTTTCTTGTGAAAGTATTATAGCAATATGTTATAATGCGTCTATGAGTATCTGATTTGCTTCTATTCGCCCCCTAAATAAAGTCTATACCCGGCGAGCCGAGTTGATGACTATTTTACAGTTTCCAAGCTTTTGCAGAAGCTCAACACTTTAAAAACCAACTAGTTCTCATCGTCAGCTACATTTTCCGACCCCGCATCGATAGGTTCTGATAAGCGGTTCTCGAGATTTCGAGGAATTTAGGCAAAGCTTTAGGTGCACTACTATTAGAAAGAATACGGTATATAAATGAAATGACTGACAATCAGATGTTCAAGAAGATCAAGAATAAAATGATTAATTGAGAAGAATGCGCAAGAAAAATATAGAAAGTAAGATAATTTTGGTGAAATTTTGTGGAAACTTGCCAGAAATACGGAAAATTGACGCTTTTCTACGAAAAGCTCAAAAGTTTTAAACATTTCTCTTCACAAAAAACAACATTTTTTCACCCACCTGGTGACACCGTTTCGCCTTCGACTGAAAAATTATTCCTTTTGAGAATTTTGTGATTTGAAAAAGTTTCCAAAGAAAAGCCAGGGAAAGCACAACGGATTTACGGACATACGAACAACAATTACGCTATTTACGGACATACGAACATAATTTTTCTATAAAATTTTTGTTTTCAATTTTTCATTACGTAAGTCTTTACAATTTTTTTTTTCGAATTTTTGTTTTAATGAAGAAAGAATCCTTAACAAATTCTTAAACTAGAAAAAAAGATCTATAATTTTTCTATAAAATGGCTTTTGAGAGAAAGCTTAATGGGGAGAGTCGGAGTCTTCTTTATAACCTCACAAGTACCCCACAAGTACCCCACAAGTACCCTACAAGTACCCCACAAGTACCCTACAAGTACCCCACAAGTACCCCACAAGTACCCCACAAGTAACTGCGGCTTCATCGAGTTTAAGAGAGCTTTAAAGGGAGCTTTAAATGGAACATTAAAAGTCTTCTTTATGGCTGGATTTCGGTAAAAACTTTTTTTAACATAATCCCCATAAATTTTTGTTTTTATATTATCAAGTATCGTTTAAACACATCAAAATCAATCTGGCTGATGGTCTTTTTTCAAAAATTAGCATTTTAAGGGTAAATGAACCGACTCGGATTGGGAAATTTATGTAAACAAATTTACAGAATTACGTAATCAAATAAGCTCTATCTTTTCTACTTTAGCATAAAAAGGGTTTGTTTTTAAAAAAGTGTCCAAATTGCGGCTTTGGCGGAGCAGCTGCTTGCCAGCAGCAACAGTGCTCGCCAGCAGCAGCAGTGCTCGCCTTTCCGCTTTTGAAAATCTACAAAAACAAATATTTCCAAGAATTTTTAAAAAGCCATTTTGTAGAGAAAAAATCAAGCTAATTAATAGTTTAAATAGAAAATTTTGTTGATGGTGGCATTAGTTTTAAAAGACATTTCGAAAAAAAAATTGTAAAGACTTATGCAATCTAATATCTGAAAATCTCTCAAAAAAAACGAACAATCCTCTTTTGTCCTGATCGTCCTTCGGTGACTTTCCGGTCCAAATCCTTTCTCTGTCCCAGCCGCAATTGTCACTTCATAAACGGTTGCTGGGATTAAGCCGATGACTGTCGATTTCCCGCTCATCCCATCCACTCTCATCACTTCCCATTTCTCCTCATTTTTCTTCTCAATTTCATTCGATTCTTCACTCTCTTCATCGTTTTTTTCTCTTTTTATTGTTTCAATCGATCTCCATTTTAGTTGATAGTTAACGATTTTTCCGTTTTGATGAATTTGATCTGGTGGTGACCAAGAGATTTCGATTGAACTCGAATTTTCCGAGCTCATCGCAGTGATTGTAGGAGGACCAGCTGGAGCTAAAGCATAACAGATCTATGAAAAACGCACTCTTTCTAGTGCACTGAATTCACTTTCTTGTGCGTATCACAAAAAAAGTGAAGTCTAGAAGCTAGAAAGAGTGGGTCGAAATTTTTGAGCGCAAAGTCTCAAAGAACAAACACGATCACGATAAAAAGCACAAGGGATTTAAGAAATCATTGAAATCATTTTCAAACTATTGTATACTATTTAAGAATATTATCGACTAGTTATCGATCTTATCGACTAGTATCAAAATTTCTCTTTAACTAACCACTTGGAAGCGTTTGAGCGACAACCGTCGGACAAAATGGCCCTCGACCACGCTGCGACTCGGCTGCCACCCTGGGATTTCGATTTTAGATTTTAGATTTTCGATTTTAGATATTGTCTATTAAATATTGAATAGAGAATTAGTAAAACTATAAACATTGAATAGTGTATTATTTTTTTTTAAATTACCGAAACGCATAGTAAATGTTTGGATCCAAGCCGGTCACCGAGTATTTCTCTTGAGCGTTTGTGAGCGTGAGCTCCTGAAATCGATTTTTTAAATGAATAGGTTTAGCTTTTGGTTTACTTATAATTTTATAAATGATCACTACAAAATGCTTCTTCAAATTCAGACTTCACAAAGTTTCAATTCAACTATCATTCAACGAAAAAAAAACCATTTTTGATTTGACTAATCTTTCGCTTTTGACTTTTGACAGCAACTTTTGACAGCAACTTTTGTGAAGTCTGAATTATGAAGAAGCATTTTGTAGTGATCATTTATAAATCTTTTACAAATCATCATTACAGCAACTTTTGCTAGCTGTTGTCTGAAAATGTAAACCCACCGGAAACAGTCATATTCCGTACAATACGATAAACATTAAATATTATTTATTTAAAACAAACCCGTTCTCCTTCAGTGCCATTCATCCAGACAACGTATCGCAAAATTGGTTGCACGAGAAGCGGCTGTTCCCAAGTCAGCTGAATACCGCGAGAATCGCTGGCTTTAGCTGTCAGTGATTGCGGTTGACCGGGGACTAAAAGATTAAAGGTTAAAGGTTAAAGATTAAATATTAAAGATTAATGTTATAATAGTTACAAGATTTGATAGTTATAATATTCATTCTTTCTGTACTTTTGAGTTTTTTAAAACCACTCACTTCCTTGCGTAGTAATCACGGTGGCCAAGTTGCTCAATGGACTGACGCCTTTTCGATTTCGAGCCTCAAATATTAAGAGATTTTTAGAGCTATTAAGAGATTCAGCTAATTAATCTAATTTTTCGTTATCTTACTTGCACATAGATGTGATAAATAGCATCCAATTTTAAGCCATGAATTTGTGACGGAGGTTGACCGGTAACGTCTTTCTAAAGAAAGCTTTTTAAATTTTGTTACCACCTAAAAGATATTCAGTTTTTTCAGTAGAAAAAGAAAAGAAAAGAAAGAAAGAAAGAAAAGAAAAGAAAAGAAAGAGAGAATCGGTCAATCCACAGGCATTTCTTCTTTTAAACCTGAAGAGCCAAGTACCCAAGTTTTTTTAAGGCCTTTCACTGTTTACAATAGAAAGATCTTGTAGAAAAAGAAAGAAAAGAAAGAAAAGAAAAAGATTTTTCGTCTGTTAATCAATTGACTGAATGAAATTTGAGCCTCTCTTTGAGCAAATTGGGCATTTTCTATTTTTGGAGCCTTTTCTTTTCTTTTCCAATCAACACTCGTGAGAATTTTTCTCGTTTTTTTTTTTTTGGAAAAACCTTATAGAAAATACGATAAAAGCTCCATCTTATATGTAAATTTTACCGATTCCCAATGTGCTGTCGGAGTGTTCTTGTCACCATCGGTGTACAAGATACGGTAGCCCTGAAAATTGGGATTTCCGAGTTCAAAGCTTCTTCAAACTCTACTGAGTACACCTCTATTGATCTTGTTTTTTCTTTTTCTAAAATGTGTCACCTTTTCGAAAAGCCATAATCTTACCTCAAATTTCATGAAATCTATTCATTTTTTTGAGTTTTTATACCTTTTAAATTCTTTCTTAAACCCCCAAAATGAAAGATTTACTTTGGAAATCGGGCAATTCATTGCATTTCATGTTTTCGGGAAAACTATTTCTATTTCTAAAGTAAAACTCATTACAGTTTCCATCAAAAAGTATTGGGATTTAGGTTTGTTTTAGATATTCAGATATTTTTCTTTTAGATATGTTTTAGATAACCCATTCTGGAAAACTTGATTTTCTGCTTCTTTTCGCGTCTTTCCAAGTTACGGTAATGGTTTTGATTCTTTTTTTTTTAAATTATAAAGAATTCTGTTTTAATTCCCCTCACCGAAATCTCGCCATTCGGGTGTTCACTCGGTTCCCATGTCACGTAGATCGATCCGCGATTCATCGCTCGAGCTTGCACCTGAAATTTGAAAGCGCATTCCAAAAGAAAACTTGATTTTTTATATAATGTGGATTAGGCGTGGATGGATTCAAATAGAAGAACTCAGTATAGCGAGTGAGGATTGGACATGGGAAGACTCCAACCCGAACCTAATTCCACCATCGTTTTCTCAGTCGTCTTTTGACCGATTGCTGTCAAATTTTGTCTACAAATAGAAATTAGAATTCTCTGCTTGTAGACAAAATTTCAGAGCAATCGGTCAAAAGAAGGGAAAGAAGGTGATTAGGTTCGCTGGAATTTTCTTATGTCTAAAGTGTTTTGCTTATTAATCCCAAGATTAATGTCTCCTTTGTGCTCAAAGTTTTGTAAATAAACCCTTTTCTAGCTCGCAAAACACTTTACCTACATAAAGAAGATTCCAAGCCCACCTCCACCATCGCTTTCTCGTCGTCTTGACCGATTGCTGTCAAATTTTGTCTACAAATAGAAATTAGAATTCTCTGCTTGTAGACAAAATTTGAGAGCAATCGGTCAAAAAACGACTGCGAAAACGAAGGTGGAATTAGGTTGGGCTTGGAATTTTCCCGTGTCTAGTGAGGATCTGTAAGTTTACCTGAATAGGTCCTTGCTGTAAATCAAAAAAACAGATAATGCATTTTATATTTTGCACTAACTTTAGTCTATATCTATAATATAATTATATTCTAAATGGGTACAAACTTTTCTCGGCGGTGTACTCGGCGCGGCTTCAGCTGTTTGTGCCTCTCTTGGTGGCGAGGGATTTCCCGATCCAATCTCGTTCACCGTCGATATCGTGAATTCGTAAAGCTAAAAGATGGCCGAATTAGCGTAATCGTTTCTCCTTCAACTACCGTAAATGGCTCTAAATCGCCAATTGTTGCTCGCTGCAACTCGGCCGAGATCTCTTTGACACGGAAATGCGATGAATCACCGTATCTGATATTTTTGGCAATACTTTACATATTTCAATAAATATATCTAAATGAGAAATCCTTTTTTCACAACACAATCACATATATTCACAAGCATATACTCACTCGTCGTTTGCTTGAGTCTGAACGCGTCGCTTTCTGAAATGAAACGAACAAATCATCTCACACCATGCCAGTTGAGGAAAATGAATTTCTTGTTATTTTTCATGCTTTTTAAAACATTCAACAATGAAGACAAAGACCTACTTTTGACGAAATTTGATCAGATATTTGATTAGTCGTTCATTTTCGGGCAATTTCACGTGATCCCATGCAAGAGTGACTGAAGAAGAAGTGACCCCGTCGACACGGAGAAGTGATGGAGACGGTGGGGAGGCTGGAAATCGGGCAATTCATTGCATTTCATGTTTTCGGGAAAACTATTTCTATTTCTAAAGTAAGCCTCATTACAGTTTCCATCAAAAAGTATTGGGATTTAGGTTTGTTTTAGATATTCAGATATTTTTGTTTTAGATATTTTAGATATTCCCAGTTTGGCTTACAAAGTTTTGTTGGAACAGTTCTGCACTTCATTTATCTCTTTCAGATTAAGAAATTAGTGCACCGGAAAGCCCTGTGTTTACTTAAAGTGCTCAAAGTTTACTTTGAATCTAAACAATACAAATTTCACCCGAAGTTTTACTCTCAAATGAGTGAATCCAGCAAAAGAGAGGAAATTTGTTGCCTTTTTTAAAGGGTGAATGATTTGGAAAGTTATCGTAAACTTTCCTTCAGATGTGCGCGTTCGAACTTACTAGTGAAAGGTCAGGAAAGGTCACATTTCGCATACTTTTCTCGTATTAGAGTCCAATTTTCAATATCATTAAATAGATTTCTTTCGAAAGATGAAAAAAAATGAGCAAGTTATTTTGAAGTTGAAAAAGTTGAGATTAATTTAGAATAAAAATTGTTGAAGTGATCTTTGTTGAAAAATTGTTGAAGTGATCAGAGTTTCAAGCCAAGCTTCTCAGCTTTAATTGCAATTTGCGCTGCTTCAACAATTTTTATTCTAAATTATTCTAAATTATTCTAAATTAATCTCAACTTTTTCAACTTCAAAATAACTTTCTCATTTTTTTTCATCTTTTAATAGAAATCTATTTAATGATATTGAAAATTGGACTCTAATACGAGAAAAGTATGCGAAATGTGACCTTCCGACCTTTTTCACCCTTTCCTTTAGAAAAGGCAAAAAATTTCCTCTCTTTTGCTGGATTCACTCATTTGAGAGTAAAACTCCGGGTGAAATTTGTATTGTTTAGATTCAAAGTAAACTTTGAGCACTTTAAGTAAACACAGGGCTTTCCGGTGCACTAATTTCTTAATGTGAAAGAGATAAATGAAGTGCAGAACTGTTCCAACAAAACTTTGTAAGCCAAACTGGGTTTGGCTTGGCTTCGGACGGATTAAATTTGCCTTGGAGCAACTCTTGGAGCAACAGTGAAGTGTGCGAGAAAGTTTAAGGAGTTTACGAGCACAGAGTTCACCTCGAAGCTAATTTGTCTTTTGTACTCTTTTGATAAAATCAAAAGTTAGTACCAAATAAAGATTACAGTTAAATGAATATTTTACGATTTTTCGTAGTGTCATATTGCAAAGAAACGTTTGAGTTATTGTCTTGATATTGGGTTAGACAAAGAAAGCTATCGATAAAAAAATCTATCGCCAAGGAAAGCTATCGACAAAGAAAGCTATCGATAAAGAAAGCTATCGACAAAGAAAGCTATCGTTAAAGAAAGCTATCGCCAAGGAAAGCTATCGACAAAGAAAGCTATCAAAAAGTGCGCTGGAGACTCCAGATCCCATTTCTAGCAATAGATTTGGAGATTTTTTTACCTCATAAATACTATTTTTGAAAGCTTTTTGTTACTCACGTTTTGCCATAACTGTCGTTATCGCTTCAATATTCCCCAATTTACTGACGGCAACACATGTGAAATTCTCGCTTTTCTCCACCGCACTCAATGTGAGGATATTCTTGCCGATTGGCGCCGTGAGTGGATCGCTTAGAGCTACTAAAAGTTGACAAAGGTTTTTTTTTGTTTGTTTATCATTTTAAAAGCACTAGTTAAAAGTATTTCATTTCATTAAACACTGACCATCTCCACTTTTCTTCCAGAAAACCCTCGGCATCGGATAGCCAACAGCAACGCATGTTAGATTCAAATTCCCGCCAATATGAACCTAAAAAATGAACCACTTAAAATTAAATCCCTAATAGTTAAAGCTTTTCAGCAACTTTACCTTTACCAAAGCAACTTTACCTTATAAAGCTTCTCCAATTTGTACGAGAAATAGGGTGGCACACGGCGAACTGAAAAAATTTAGATTTAAATAGATTTAATCTTTTTTTTTTACTACCCGAAAACTCATGATAGTCTTCATGGTTTGATGTCTTTTTTGAATCTTTTGATGCTTTTTTCTCATTTTCGAGATTCGAAAAAATATCCAATGGAAGAGTGTTTCCCAGAAAACCCAAAGAAAAATGGGTGAACAGGAAAAATGCGAAGAATATCGGAAAATCCATTTCGTCATCTCATTTGAACATTCTTCTTTTTACTACTAAAGCTTTCCAATATTAAAAGTAAATCGCCACGTAATCGAAATGAGAAATCAAAATGTGAAGAAGCAAATGCAAGAAAGCAAGAAATGCTTTTTCTGGATGAGTAAATAGGAATGAGAGAAATAGAGGATTTGGAGAGAGGGAAAGAATCTCCTCTCGTGTCTATAAGCACTTAGTCTATTCAAGGTTTGTATATGGGATTGGTTTTAAATGAACTCTTGGCAAGGCTCTTGGCAAGGCTTCTAGAGTTGAGCTTGTGTTCAGAAAAGCTTACATTTTCTGAACGGTTTTCTCTTTAGAACTGAAATTTTAGCACATTGATCATCTCTATCATCTCTAAACTCTAGAAGCTCATCTCTATTAGCACATCTCTATCATCTGATCTCTATCATCTGACCTCTATCAGCTCACCTCTATCAGCTTATCTCTATCAGCTCATCTCTATCAACTCATCTCTATCAACTCATCTCTATCAGCTCATCTCTATCAGCACATCTCTCCTGCTATCATCTGATCTCTATCAGCTCACCTCTATCAGCTTATCTCTATCAGCTCATCTCTATCAGCACATCTCTATCACTGACCTATCATGCTCTATCATCTGATCCTATCATCTGATCTCTATCAGCTCACCTCTATCAGCTTATCTCTTCAGCTCATCTCTTCAGCACATCCTATCATCTGTCTCTATCACTGATCTCTATCAGCTCACCTCTATCAGCTTATCTCTATCAGCTCATCTCTATCAGCACATCTCTATCATCTGATCTCTATCATCTGATCTCTATCAGCTCACCTCTATCAGCTTATCTCTATCAGCTCATCTCTATCAACTCATCTCTATCAACTCATCTCTATCAGCTCATCTCTATCAGCACATCTCTATCATCTGATCTCTATCATCTGATCTCTATCATCTGATCTCTATCATCTGATCTCTATCATCTGATCTCTATCAGCTCACCTCTATCAGCTCATCTCTATCAACTCATCTCTATCAGCTCATCTCTATCAGCTCATCTCTATCACCAGATCTCTATCATCTGATCTCTATCATCTGATCTCTATCAGCTCACCTCTATCAGCTCACCTCTATCAGCTCATTTCTATCATCTCTATCACCTCATCTCTATCACTTCTAATCTCTATCACTTCTAAACTCTATCATCTCTAAACAAAGTTATATCCCTTTAAATCGGAATGGATCTCACGTAGCAAAGCAAAAAGAATAAGGCAAACCAAATCCAAGAACAAATTTACCAATTTAAATCCAGATCTGAGATTGAACAAAGCAATAAGTCAGGCCGAAAGAGAGACAAGATCTTTCTATTGTAAACAGTGAAAGGCCTTAAAAAAACTTGGGTACTTGGCTTTTGAGGTTTAAAAGAAGAAATACCTGTGGATTGACCGATTCTCTCTTTTCCCTCATCAACATCAACTATTCAGAATTTTCACCCCCATCCCCAGTAACCCTTTTTGCCTTTTTCATTGCCTTTTCAGTCAACCGGGAGACGAATCTTTTCCCTTTTCCCCGAATCGGTTCACCATATAAAATGGACAACAAATGAATGCATTTAATCGAAAACAAAGAGATTTTAAGACACCTGAGTGAAATTTTCGACTGAATCAAGATCAATGCTTTGATTCTGAAGGCTTTTTACCACAAAATTCAAAACAATAAAGAAGCAAATGATGTCACTTTGTCTCTATTGTAAAGAAAATTTTGATACAACAAAATTTCGATACTTTAGAATTATCCAAAAAAAAATGTTATCCGACATTTGAGACGCGCCTCGCTCCTTTTGCCATTTCCTAACTTTGAGCTCAAATATCTTAGTGTTGAGCTGTTCAATTTAGAAATGATTCATACCATTAGATGCGCCAAGTCTTTCTCTGTTGATTGATACAAAAACTATTGAAATTGGACAGCTAAATACCAAGAAATTTGAGCTCAAAGTTAGGCAATGACAAACGGAGACATATCAATGTTCGATAATCTTCAACAAATGTAAATGAATTTAATGACATTAAAAAATATGAAGCGGAATAATTAGAGATGGAATGGCCCTCTTTTAGACCACTCGAAAAAGCGGCCGGTTTTGTTTTCTTTGCCGATATATTCGAGCGATTATCTCTTCATTCTATTGACACACACCACCACAATCAATTGCGGGGAAAAGGCAAAAAAAACAAAAGATGGAAAATGGTTTGCATGAAATTAGCGTATCCTAGTTTGACTATAGCCTAGTTATAGATCAAAGGAAATTGATTACGATGGAAAACAACTACTGCAATCAAATGAAAACTAACGGGTTTAACTACAGTAGTTTAAGTGCCTTTAAGAAGCCACAAAAAAAACAAAGATGGAAAATAGTTTGCATGAAATTAGCGTATTCTAATTTGACTATAGTTTAGTTATAAATCAAAGAAAATTGATTACAATGGAAAACAACTACTGCAATCAAATGAAAACTAACGGTTTAACTACGGTAGTTTAAGTGCCTTTAAGAAAACGCGAAAGAACACAGTTTACCGTATTTGTTCGAATAGAAGACCGGGTAAAGAGTATGATCGCGTACTCCTGCGTAGCAGCCCTTTTTAAAATTTCTTTTTTGCATAAAAGCTTTCAATCAAGTGTTATAGAGCTGGAAAATGGCTCAAAAATACCACATGAGCTAACAGATTCTTGAGCCATTTTCCAGCCCTATAGCACTTGATTGAAAGCTTTTATGCAGAAAAGAAATTTTAAAAAGGGCTGCTACGCAGGAGTACGCGATCATACTCTTTACCCGGTCTTCTATTCGAAGAAATACGGTATCTGTGATTTCTATTTGATGAAATCACAGATTTGATGCTAAATTTTTTGTTCACCAAGCTCTACAGAGATTATGGTAGCTTTTGGCGTGTTTTAGAAACAAACCAACAAACAAACAAAACCAAAACTTCTCCTATTGAATCCATTTTAGTGTAAATCTCGATCTCCTTGTTCCCTAGAGCTATGACATCTGGGAGGATGAATAGAAGAAACAACAAAGGGTACACTCACAAAAGTTGCGCAACTCTTGCCCTCATCCTTCCCCGAATTTCTAAGCGTTTTCCAATTCATTTCCTTTTCTTTCTTGGAGCTAAATGGTCAACAAAGGCAACATGTGTTTTACACCCGCAATTTCGCTTTTTTTTATCCACCCAACCCATTCGATTTCCCCTTCAACCATTATGCTATCCCTCGTCCAATTTGCATAGATCTCGCCAAGCTTTAGAATGGTCAAAAAAAAGAGAAAAGGGGAAAAGTCGAGAAGATAAATCTAACGCTAAACAGATGTCCCTCTCTTAAATGAAAACCATTTTCTTGACTTTAGCGCTACTTTGGGTTTAGGAAGAGGAAATTACGAAATTGGATACCATTTCTCTAAGATAATATAAGACTTGGATAACGAATTTACTGTCATTCTACTATCAAAGACAAGGTTAGGGTTGTAGCAAAAGCTCGCCAAAGGCAGGGTTTTTCTTGGCCAGATCAGGCAAGGTTATGGCTATGCTAGCTCAATCAGCCAAGCTAGGCCAGAATCCAGATTCTGGCCTAACTTGGCTGATTGATAGGGATTAAAGAATTGGAAACATTCTGGATAAGTTCAGTTTTCAAGTACATACGTACAAAGTACAAAGTAAACTTTGAGAGTCGATTTAGCAAAGCAAAGATTTTTGCCTGAGAATACAAATGACTGAGCTATGTGTGAATGATCGTTGAATGAGGAGAATGAGGAGATGACAAGGGTGAGTTCAGAAAAAAGACGGCGAAAGAGTCGATCAAATAAAACGGATTACTCGTCATCGCTTTGAAGTGCTTGGAAAAAAGAAGGAAACTAAAGCTGCCGAAAGGTCGATAGGGTATTTTATTTTTTCTAAATATCCCTTTTGAATCCACACATGGAGCACAGAAGAAGCCAGATGTGAGTGAGGAAATTGATGAATATAAACAGACGAAAATTTTGAATTCATTTTGAATTTATTTGGAGTTTTGTCTTTTAGAAAGTCATCCTTACGATAGAAAATATTAAAATATCAACTGGTCTGTGATTTTCAAAGCAATCGAAAGCTGTATCTGAGGATTTTTCAAAGCTACACTTCTAAAATAATCTCTAGCTAAAAAGCGGAACATTTGGATATGAGAAAATAAAGAAATTTTCTAATATTGGGTTGGTGACTTTGAAAACTGCCGGCTATTGTCATATGTGACAGTTTGAGCACTTTCTTCAAAAGAAACCCATTTTGGTGTCAATGGAAAAGTTGTAGAAAATCGAAAATCAAGCTTATATCCAAATTTCCAAAAAGATTCCAAAAATAGTTCTGCTTAAAATTTGCGTGTTTTGTGTGTTCTTTGTGCGGCCGCGTAATCACTTGTCTTCTGGAGCAGGGCTTTTACATAAGCCCCTTCCCTCTCCCTTCGCCAAACTAATGTCGCCGGCTCCGAATCCTCAAATTAAACATTCACTTCTCCACAAATCACGGCTAATCTCAATCTATTGGGTTGGCGAATTGAAAGCCTTGGGCTATTGTCATATGTGACAGTTTGAGCACTTTCTTCGATAGAAACCCATTTTGGTGTCAATGGAAAAGTCATTAACATATAAACACACGAAAATTTTGAATCCATTTTGGATTTATTTATTTATTTTGGAGTTTTGTCTTTTAGAAACTCATTACGATAGAAAATATTGGGTTGATGCATAATTATCCGGACTTCTTTTTGCGTGCTTGTATCTTTTTTGTTTTGAAAGCTTTTTGTCTATTTCTTTTTTTAAAATATTCGTTATTCTTTAGTGAACAAAATGCGTGTCGACAATCATATCCATCTTCGCCATATCATGCTCTACCACTTCGAAAAGGGATGGTCTGCCGCAGAGTCGTTTCGCGATCTCAAAGAACTGGAGAAGCCCCAACGGACTACCACGTCAATCGATCGCTCAAAAATTGGCAAACAAATAAGATCTACAACGATTTGGATGACTTGATAGACGATGTTAAAGCGTGGATTGCCTCCAAAGATCGTTTATTCTTCGCTCGTGGAATCGATCGTCTTCCAAGCAAATGGCAATCAGTTATTGATGTAGGCGGTGAATATGCTCCAGAATAATCAATTAAACATATTTTTCTAACTATTTATGTTATTTTTTGTTAAATAAAATCATTTATAAAAGAAGTCCGGATAATTATGCATCAACCCAATATAATATGAATATGAATAAATATTAAAATATCAACTGATCTGTGATTTTCAAAAGCTGTATTTCAAAATCGAAAGCTGTATCTGTGGATTTTTCAAAGCTACACTTCTAAAATAACCTCTAACTAAAGAGCGGAGCATTTTGGATATGAGAAAAGAAAGAAATTTTCTAATAGATAACTGACACTGAAATATCTATACATCTAGCAAAGAATTAATGCCATAAAATTGAAACAAACAGGTAAAAAAAATCGAATCTTTGACTATAGATCAACCAGCTTTGATTTCCACCTGAATTCCCATTCTATCGCCCCAGCGCTTATTTATCTGAATCTCCCAAAGCACATCCAATTATTACCTTTTTCCACCAATAAGATCCCTTTCTCTCAGTCTCTCACTCTTTTTATTCTTTTCAAAAAAGCAATTCTTTTCTCACATCAAAAGATTATCTTTATGCCAATGAGGTCAGAATCGGATTTAATAAAAGAAAGAAAGAAAGAAGGAAAGAAAGAAAGAAAGAAAGAAGGAAAGAAAGAAAGAAAGAAAGAAAAGAAAGAAACAAATGAGAATTGCTTTTTGGTTTGGTGTACGTATGAAGAAGCTGATGATTGAGTAAAGAAGAAAAAACGGTGGTGATAATGTTAGTTCGATTTAATACTTCAAATTCAAATGCTATAAGTTTAAGAATTCTGATACTAATTAATTTCTAGTTTCAATTCTAGTTCTATTTCTTGAATTTCAAATTTTCAAATGATTGGTGTAGTAAAATTCGAAAAAAAAAACACTCACCTCTTATGAGATTTTCGGAAGATCTGCTCAATTTCCCATCAAAAAAATCTATTCCCCAATTACGCGCGAGTTTCGAATGGAATTGTGGCAGAAAAAAAGAAAAAAGAAAAACGATCTAACGTTTACGATGAGAGCGAAGCTAAGTCGTTAACGAGATGCGACTAAAGCCAAAAATAGAAAAAGGACACGTTAAGCAAAACGTTTTTTTTTGAATGAATAGATTGATAAATGCATAATGCTAATGCTGCTGTATTAACAATAGAACTATAGCTTCAATCGATTCGCCGATCCCGCAAACCCTCGGGTACAAATTCACAGCTGAATATCTTCTTTTTGTACTATCTATAAAGAATCCCACGAAAATGAAGCAAGGTGTTCTTTGTGCGCGCCCACAATCGCTAGCCGTCTGGCACAGGCACCCGATAGATAGCTGACCTCTTTCGAATCCGTAGAGAGAGCCGGCTCGGCCGTTTGACCGTCATTCCCCCCGAATCCCTGGAACCGATTTCCGCCCCAAATTTGGCTGGATTTTTGCGTTGAGAGGACTCTAGGACCCGACCCAACCTCCCCGTACACCACCCCTCCAAGAACTCTGTGCTCCAATAAATTCTAGACTCTGTTAAATCATTGTAGCACTAAACAGCAACTGAATTTAGAGAATAATGATATCTAAAGATAATGATAATGATATTTAACTATCTATCTTAGATAATGATAATGATATCTTTAGATAATGATATCTAAATCGAACAGAACAATGTCCCAAACATCATCAATCTTAAAATGCACAGAATGCAGCTTAAAACCATAAATCGGTTGGATCTCATGGTTTTCCCTGACCAAAAACCCAATCTTTTCAAAGTCATTGACCACAATTTTCCACTCGCAAAAAGGCGGAGGCAATGTCACGAATTTTATTGGACGATCGCGCTCAGTTCAGCTTGAATCTTGAGGGAAAGGGAATGAATGAGAAAAAAAAGGAGGGAAAAGTGGAGTGAAAGCAGATGTTCGATTCAACATTTATACTACTGAGCCCCCACAAACGAGAGTATGTAAATTTTTATAGTAGGCAGGTTGACTGACTCTGGAAAATCTCGTAAGCGGTACTCTTGCGCAAAAGGGAAAGATTCATGAGCTCTTGAAGTAAATCTAGATTAACGTCTAGTCTAGGTTAACGATAGAGTTTTAAAATCTTTTTTTAATTTTTAAAATCTCTAATTCTTTATTCTAAATCGATTGAAATTTCAACAAATACTTTTCTAGCTTTTCTTAAAACTCATATTTCTAAATATTCTAGAAAAAAAAAAGAATTTTGAGTAAAGCTTTTAGTGAGAAGAGATTCACCAAGAGATCTTTTCAACAGTGAGACAAAAATTGTCCAAATTTGTAGCAAGACAAGCAAAGAAAAACGATTTTTATAGTGAAAAAAAGAAAAACAAACGAGCTTATCAAGACAATCAAAGAGAAAACGATCTTCTTTTCAAGGCGTGAAAAAGAGGTTTTTGAAATTTTCGCCTTTGGGGTGTAAAGGCAATTCCTCTTTTCCAAGGTCAAAACATGGGCGGGACAAAACCCCGAAATTTCTTTAACCTTTTTCCAATCTATTTATGCTAATTTTTATCATTTTTAACAATCTAACAAGTTTTAGGATCCAGAATCTGGTAAAATTCTTAAATTATAAATTAATTACAGCGAAAAATCAAGTTCTTTGTAGTAAATGAAGTAATCAACAAATAAAATGCTCAAAGTGTTGCATCTAACGGTGGGAATAAAAAGGTACTAATGTAGAACGAATGTAAAAACTAATGTAAATTCGGTGTTGAAGTCAAAAAGCCTCAATTGAATTGTTCCAAAAAAAATGTGGACGAAAAGAATGGCAAAAAAGGCAATAAGGCTATCTAAATTGGAAAAAAAAAGATCTAAAATGAAAAAAAGATCGAAAAAAAGCTCGAAAAAGCTCGAAAAAGCTCTAAAAAGCATTTAGTTGATGTCTTTCTAAAGTCTAAAGGTATTAGGTTGATGCAAAAGTCTTTTTCATTTTTTCGTACTTCTTTTGAAAAATAACAAAGTCATCAATTAACCTATGGTTTGCTCTAAATGAAAAGTGTTTATTGTTGAATTTCCCATCTTTTTAAGTCAATTTGGGTTCACTTTCAAGCAAATTCGAGAGTGAAAACGGGTTTATTCATAAAAATCTATAAAAACCTCTATAAAGAAATTGGCTGAATCAATTTCTCTGAAAATCTGAAAAAATATCTAACTTTTTGTGCTCTATCTTTTATTTATTTATTAACATCAAGATTGGGTTTCCTTAGCTAAAGCGTCTAAAATGCATCATCGAGCCGTCGCCTTTTTTGACTACCCGACTTCAGGCTTTCAAAAAAATCTAGACATAAGACATTTTAAACTCGTTTTAATGTCATTTTGCAGAAAAATAATTGGCCTTTCGAATGCAATAAACCGTTGTTCAATTGGTGCATTTGTTACTTTTTAACGGAAGTACGAAAAAAATGAAAAAGACTTTTGCATCAACCTAATATTTAAACTTAAAATTTTCTGAATGTAATTAAAGGTTTCGAATTTTAGGTGTAGAAAGTTGTTGGAAAGTTATTTTCTTCACCAAATAAGGTTTTGATTAGAGCCACCTGTCCAAATGAAATCCTTAAAAAGAAATTAGATGCTTGGAAAGTCAAGGGCTAAGAAGATATGCAAATGAGCAAAATGGGATGGAATCGGTGCGTCTCTCCGCTAAATTTCAAGCACCAATCGAAAGAAATCACATTATGAAATGTCTCTTTTTCTCTTCTTTTCTTTAATCGACCCATCCTTATGACCTTTCCATTCCCCTTTTCTCTCTCTCTTTAGTGGACTCACTTCAGGAATTACCCTCATCCCAATTTCTGGTTCATTGAAATGAGATTTACTTTTGGAACCGTGATTATCCAATCTTGCAAAAGTCAAAGGTTTAAAAGGTTTAGAGATAATGGATAGCAAATGGATAAGAATTTAAAAAAGCAAGGTGATAGCAAATAAATAAGCAGCAAATGGATTTTTAAAAAAAGCACAAAGATTCATTCAACTATCAAACTTTATTTTGACCTACCGTAAATACTGTAATAGTACCCCACCCCCATAATGACGGTGCGGCGCGTTGCGTAGTCTAGCTTTGGACGCGTTTTTCTCGACACTGATTTATGCTACAATGCGCGCTTAAGGACGGTGCGGCGCGTTGCGTAGTCTAGCTTTGAACGAGTTTTTCTCGACACTGGTTTATGCTACAATGCGCGCTTAGGTATCAAAAAAATAGCTGAAATTCAGGGCTATTTTTTGATACCAAAAACGCATTTTTCGAAAGTACGGGTGCTTTGAAAAAAATGAAATACTAAAAAACTTTTGCGACTACGCGACTGTACGAGGACGGTGGGGTACTATTACAGTATTTACGGT
Source organism: Mesorhabditis belari (assembly GCA_958450365.1). NCBI lineage: Eukaryota > Metazoa > Nematoda > Chromadorea > Rhabditida > Rhabditidae > Mesorhabditis > Mesorhabditis belari. Next base: position 1,493,909 of record CAUEEP010000758.1, on the reverse strand, counting down.
AGGTATTTAAGGAAACATGTTTCTCCATCTTTTGCAAGGAATTTGAAAATGGATAAGAATTTAAAAAAGCAAAGTGATAGCAAATGGATAAGAATTTTTAAAAAAAAGCACAAAGATTCAAGATTCAACCATCAAACTTTATTTTCACCTATCAACTTGTGCCAAGAATTTCATTGAGATTATGCCATCAACCTTCTACTTTGCTTTGCTTTTTTTTACCAGTTTAAGTGAACTCTAAACCTTGCTTAATCCTGGAAGCCAAGATTTTCAGCTTTATTTTGAGTATAAACATGTTTAGGAAGGGAAATCTTTAGATTTTTGATTTGGAAAGCAGCAGGACTTTTGATAGTGATTTGATTTGATAAGCTTGATTTTTAAGTTCAAATTTGAAGCATTGAAGCAGTAGAACAATTTCCGTTTAATAAAGAAGCTAAAGAATTGGCAAAACCGAGATTTCCGGAGAGGGGGTTGAACCCTCGACCTTCTGCTTCCCGGACTAACTGCTATTGCTATTGCTGGAGCCGCTATTGCTCTAACCACTGAGCTATCTGGTAGCTTGACTTGCCAAAAGAAAGAAGGATAGGGAGAAGAAGAAAGAAAAGAAAGAAGTTCTGCTGTACCTAGTCGTGTTTATACTCGGAATGAAGCTGAAAATCTTTTAGCTCTCGGGACTCAAGGTCTAGAGGACAAGCAAAAGTAAAAACTGGTACCAACCTTTCACATAAAGATGTGCAGATTTCGAGTGCATCACGCCGTGTTCATTCCTTGCCACACATTCGTATTTCCCTTGATCTTCCTCTCGCGCATTTTGTATCATCAAAGCACCTAAAATTCAACACTATTTTCCCCAGATTACTGTATGATTTTTGTGCAAAAATAGATGTCGGCTTTGTTTCTTTTCAAAAGCGCGGTGATTAGGAGCGCAAAAAAAAACGTTTGACAATCATTTTGGTCAGTCAGAAATTGTTGTCAGAGAAAGAAAAAAGCACAAACACATCACTTAAAAGTTAAAGAAAAAAAAGTTTTTGGTTTAGAAGTTTAGTCAAAAAAGAGCACTCAAAAAAAGATACCGTAAATACTTTAATAGTACCCCACCCCGATAATGACTGTGCGGAGTGTTGTGTAGTCTAGCTTTGAACGAGTTTTTCTCGACACTGGTTTATGCTACAATGTGCGCTTAGGTATCAAAAAATAGCTGAAATTCAGGGCTATTTTTCGATATCAAAAGACGGAGCATCGCGTAGTCTAGCTTTGAACGAGTTTTTCTCGACACTGGTTTATGCTACAATGTTCGTTTAGGTATCAAAAAATAGCTGAAATTCAGGGCTATTTTTTGATACCAAAGACGCATTTTTTGAAAGTACGGGCGCTTTGAAAAAAATGAAATACTGGAAAACTTTAGCGACTACGCGACTGTCTTTGGTATCAAAAAATAGCCTTGAATTTCAGCTATTTTTTGATACCTAAGCGCGCATTGTAGCATAAATCAGTGTCGAGAAAAACACGTCCAATGCTAGACTACGCAACGCTCCGCACCGTCCTTAAGCGAGCATTGTAGCATAAATCAGTGTCGAGAAAAACACGTCCAATGCTAGACTACGCAACGCTCCGCATCGTCATTATGGGCGTGGAGTACTATTACAGTATTTACGGTAAATGAATGAATGAAAAAAAAATGAATTTCTTTATTTACCTGTACTTCCGTTGTTGTCTAAATCTGTTTAATAAATGAGAAATTTGAAAGGAAAAAGGGTTGGGGAAGAGTTCACGGCAAGCTCGAGGCATTGAACTCGGGTTGTGCGATTGGGAAATGAGCGCACAACCGGTTGACAACCGATTGACTAGACTCAGCAAAAGTTTCAAGGCAAAAAGTTGAGAGATAACATTGGTTTGGGTTTTGAGCTTTCTATGGAAACACACTCTTTCTGGCAGACTCTGTTGTTTTCTTGAAGAACAACAGTGGAAATGGGAGTTAATTGAGTGCACGAGGAGGTTTGCGTTTACATTTTTTGAGTACAAAGTGCACTACAAAGAACAAGGGAGGCTAAATTTGCCATCAAACTTTTGCTGAGTCTCCGGTGATTCCTTAAAAACTGACCGGGATTTCCGATTGTTGAAACAGAGTATCGAGCATCTGCGCGAATGTCCACTGGGATTAAATCGCGAAGCCAGAGAACCTGGAAAAACTCTTAGAGAAGAGATTCCGAAACGAAACCATCCGGAGAATCGAACGCGGAATTCGGATCATACAGTCTTAACCCGAGTTTACCCTCTTCTTTGGTCGGTGGGCATAGTCTAACGGGTAGTCTACTTGTCTATAGAGCGGTTCATAGTGTGTTCGAATCCCCCACTCAAAAAAGTCTTTCTTTTTACATTTTCACAATGATATTTCTGATATTCACAAATTCTTATACTATTTTGCTTTATTTTCTTATCTAATTTTGATTAGAGCACGATTTTGAGTACAGATTCGGATGCTCTATTCGATTTTCGAATTGGATAGGTCTCGTTTCGAAATCTCACGGTGATCTAGTACTTTTCCCTAGTTAGTTATAAAACATGATTTAAATGAAAAGCATCAAATCCACTGACTTTTGGTCTTGGTGCCCCGTGTACTCGGCAATTCACGTGTGCCGTTCTTCCTTGTTCAACTGATTTGAGAGATGGATGGGAGTCGATTGACGGGAAACCGGTGGGAGTTGATTCTGAAGAGTTTCATCAAGTTTTTTGAAAGTTTGATTGATATGATTTGAATTGATATGATTGAGATTCGCTTGATTAACTCGGAAATACGGAAACTTTTCTAGAAATTTCTATAAACTTCTATAAACTTCTATAAATTTCTATAAACTTCTATAAACCTTTCTCGAAAACGGTCAGCAACGCTTCAGCAAAAACTGGTGAAGCGACTCCATTGTCGGCGGAACAAGAGATCAGCGATTGATTATCGGATGGAATCACTGGCTCAATTCGAAGAGTCGAAAGACCCGATTGAAGGGATTTCACAGTGAATCTGAAAAGATAGGAGTGGGATTTTGTTTCAAACGATGAGGCCGATGACAACAACAGAAAACAGATCAGGTAAAGAGCTCAATCAGAGCCTAAAAGCTAGATCTCTGTCTTCCAATTGTCTGACTTCCAGTTGTCTGACTTCCAGTTGTCTGACTTCCAGTTGTCTGACTTCCAATTGTCTGACTTCCAATTGTCTGACTTCTCAGCCTGGTTCTCTTTGAAACAATTCTAGCTCAAACAGTGCTCAAACTGATGTTCGTTCAATAGAAATTTCTGTAATACTTCTTGAAACTGGGCTTCAATTACTCACCTCGAATCGGTGATACTTTTCCCGTTGACTTTCCAGACGACTGTTGGCAGAGGATTTCCATCAGATCGACAGAAAAATGAGACTGGCGATGAGGTGACAACGACTGAAGCATCGGGACGGACGACGAGACGAGCCGGGTCTGGAAAGAGGAGAACTTTGCTATCAGGTTGTAAATCTTGTTCGCTTTTTGTACCAATCGATCTACGTTATGGTAAATGCTTGGTAAATGCTTTTTAACGCTTGGTAAATGCCTTTTAACGCTTGGTAAATGCAACAGCAATCAAAAGCAACTTTATCAGAAAGTTCTATTATTGCTCTTTAAGAAATTCTGAAAAGTTTGCGTTAGTTGATTTTTTTTTAATTGTGAAGTCGAAGAGTCAAAAACGATGTGCTTAATGTTTCGATTTAATGCTTTTTTTTCATAGAAACTTTTAAATCATTAAAGTTGACTTCTTCAGAATCTCTAAACTATAATTAATTGATATCTTTGGTATAAAATCTTTTGTTAAAAACTCACAAGCCAACTGCTTTATATAATCCTGATACGATGAGAAGACTGCAACGGAAATTTTTTGTGTTAAGTAATGGGTAAGCAATTGTTTTAAAGCCAAATCTAGTGCTCGAGGATCAAAATCCCAAGATTAATGTCTACTTTGTGCTCAAAGTTTTGTAAATAAACCCTTTTCTAGCTCGCAAAACACTGCACTTTAGACATAAGAAAATTCCAAGTCGAACCTAATTCCACCATTGTTTTCTCAGTGTCTTTCGCCCCAGCAGAATGCTAATTTCTGTAGACAAAATTTCCCTCCCCCCTACACCTCACTAGACATGGGGAAATTCCAAGCCGAACCTAATTCCACCTTCGTTTTCTCAGCCGTCTTTTGACCGATTGTTCTGAAATTTTGTCTAGAAATAGAAATTAGCATTCTCTGCTTGTAGACAAAATTTCAGAGCAATCGGTCAAGAAAGAAAGAAAACAAAGGTGGAATCCTTGACTGAGAAATCGAACCCAACCTCCCCTTTCCCCATCGTTTTGACCGATTGCTCTGAAATTTTGTCTACAAGCAGAGAATGTTAATTTCTATTTGTAGACAAAATTTGGGGGCCGGCTGGAGTCTTCCCATGTCTAATGGGAAGCCTCGAACCCGAACCAGTGAGGACTTGTTTCAAGAAAAATGTAATATTCAGTGCAATAGAAGCCTTGTTTAAGCACAAATTACATAAAAAAATCAAAATGACGAGATCATCTGTCTCAAAATTACCATCATTTGCATTGACATCGATGATTACGGTAGAAAAGAAGACGATCAGGGAAATCCCCCAATTCGCCGACCATTTTGGCGGCTTCCGTCGCATGTTTTCGGTTTTTTTTCTACCGTATCCTCGTCATCGGCACTCTGCAGAGAAGATTTTAGTGCTTTTTAGGAAACATTTTTCAATATTATTTTAAAGTTTTTTTTTGCTTTAATCAATTGCTTGCCCATTACATTGAGAATTATTTTTTTACAGTTTTTTCACTTTTTCACGAAGTCGATTGCTTGAGAGGTTCTGGAAAATCGATTTTAGAGATTAAAAAGCAATATTCAAGGTAAAAGAAAGAGATCCTTTAGTCAATGAATGATTTTGAATTACTGTAGCCTGGATACTTCACAGTAGACTTGTTTATTGATATCATCTCGTGACAAACAACAACCTCATCTTTGACCGTTCAGATCTCAGTTTTTAGAATAGCTATCAATCTGCAAATTATTTCATTGGAAAGCCAAGAATGTCAGCTTTTGATTGCTATTTTATGTATAGCGAGTTTCAATACGCACTTCAATACGACTAAGCACTTCATAAACCTTATCGATACTGATCGATATCGAAAGTATCGATTATCGATCAGTATTGATATTGATCAGTATTGATTTTTAAGGCATTTCCCTATGAGGATTTGCTATGTGTGAGATAGCAATCAAAAGCTGACATTCTTGGCTTTCCAATGAAATAATTTGCAGATTGATAGCTATTCTAAAAACTGAGATCTGAACGGTCAAAGATGAGGTTGTTGTTTGTCACGAGATGATATCAATAAACAAGTCTACTGTGAAGTATCCAGGCTACAGTAATTCAAAATCATTCATCGACTTTTGCAATTTTACTTCACAGTGTACACACTCTTCTTATATTTTTTTTTCCATGGGTTATATTTCAAAGTATCAAGGGACGCTAAGGTGCAAACTTCATGCCATCAAGATATTCGGTTTAGAAATTGATATCAAAAGAGTTATATGAACTGAATAAACTAAAGAAAAACATTTGAAGAGAAGATATTCAATTTCAATTCAATTCAACAAAAATTGGGGGTGTATCGGCTGCAAAAAAAAAAAAAAAAAAGAGAAAATAGAAAATAGAAATGGACATAAGTGGGCAAAAGATGATGATGAAAAGTTGATTCTCAGCTTAAAAAAAGGGAAAAGATTCAAAGGAAAAGTCAAGAAAAAGTCAAGAAAAAGGTAGTGGATTGACCGATTCAGATGAAAGGGTGAAAAAGAGCGGAAAATTGGGCTTCTTTAACGCCAAAAGCCATTTACATTTCGAGGATCCTTGAGTACGTAGGTGGAAATGCAAAAAAAAAGAAAACAAAAAGTGATGTATTTATTGCCAAAAATCGATTTCTTATAAACATTTCAAGTCGCTGATTGAAATTTTCTGTTTTAGGATTGCTTTTATCCAAATTATCCTGCTTTTATCCAAAATCCAAATTCTAAATCCGAGTTCTATTAGGTTGGCAACTTAATAATGACGATAACATGTTTTTTGGTAATTTCAAGCGCCGTTTCTTCCCTCTTTTTTGCGGCGTAGATTTTCGTCCGATTTAGATTACAGTCTATATCGGACGTCCGATTTAGATTGAACTTATCGCGGACGTCCGATTTAGATTACAGTCTATATCGGACGTCCGATTTAGATTGAACTTATCGCGGACGTCCGATTTAGATTACAGTCTATATCGGACGTCCGATATAGACTGTAATCAATAAAAGACCTTTGAAAAATGCAGAAAACTACAGAAAACGCTTAAGAACATATATTAAGCATGTTTATATTATTGTTCAATCTATATAAGATTTAGATTGAATCTAAATCGGACGTCCGATATAGACCGTAATCTAAATCGGACGTCCGCGATAAGTTCAATCTAAATCGGACGTCCGGTTTAGATTGAATCTAAATCGGACGGAAATCTAAATCGGACACAACATGTATACAAAGTAAAAGATGTCTGCATAAATAAAATTTTGTGCTCCAAATTTCATCGTTCGCACAAAAGTTCGATGATCATGCACAGGTGATAAAAGCAGTGAATGCCTCGCCTCAAAAACTACTTCGCCTCAAAAACTCCCAAGTTCTTCGAGGATGGGATCCGGGATTTGCGCAGAAGATGGGAAGAAGAAAATAGATACTAATGGAGAATACCTTTCGAATTGAAAGCTCTTCTTTTGTGTGTTTTTTTAAAATAAATGATTTATTACATATTAATGACTTAAGTCTTGCATCGACGCCAAAGGAGGAAGATTCGAATATGATCAATAAAAGTTGTTAATTTAAGTTCAATAAATATTTTAAAACTGTTTTTGTGGCAAATTTTTCGTTTTTTGGTCATATTCCAATGGAACTTCTCTGCACCTATAATTCTGCCGCACCCTGTACATAAACGCGTCATTATTAAGTTGCCAACATAATAATTGTTAGAGATTCACGAAATGAATAGCTCTAATCGATTTGAAAACAAAATCACAGCTAAATATATTCTTTTTATATGATTTATAAAGAAAAAGAAGAATTCTGACCGTAAATACTGTAATAATTGCAAAAACTCTTTTAGTATTTCATTTTTTTTTTTCAAATTGCTTTTTTCTTTTCAAAATATTTTCAAAAAATGCGTCTTTAAGATCAAAAAAAGCTCTGAATTTCAGTTATTTTTTTGATAACTAAGCGCGCATTATCGTATAAAACAAGATCGAGAAAAAGCACGTTCAAAGCTAGACTACGCAATACTCCGCACCGTCATTAGGGGAGTGGGGTAGTATGTAAAAGGCTGAAGAAGCATTCTTTGTGCGGCCGTGTAAACGCTCGCGACCCGGCATACAGGCTTGGCATGAGGTGCTTACATCTTTGAATCTGTGTGGGAAAAGGAACGCCTAGCGGCGCAGCTGTTCTCCCCTTGATTTGGGGCCCTTATTCCCAAATTCTTGAGATCAATTCCCGGCCCAACACTTAGAAGGAAATCTAAAACGAAAATCTAAACGCGAAAGTGTAAATCTATAACGATTGATCTAAGAAATCTAAAAGAAACCCAAAAAATTATCTTTAAAAATGTAAAATAAAAGAAGTTCTATTTAAAAAACGCACATGTCTTCTTTTCCAATGGGATTACCTTTGTATCATGACGAAAAAAGAAAAACGGTGATTTTTTTTTCAAAAAGAAAAGAAAAAGATGGATTAGATGATGAATGAGGCATTCATTTTCGGTGATCAACTGGAAAAAAAAGCAAGAGTTGTACAAAAAAAGAGTTGGGTTTTCAAATTTCAATCGGTTCATTTATATGTAATCCAATAGAAAGGATGGTTTTTTGATTTTATTCCTTTTTAAGTAAAGAAAATTCATTTTTTCAGCTTATTTGGGGCTACTTTTAATAGGTGCAAGTTGAAAGAATTGGTCATTGAACAGAAAAAGGAAAAGCTTTTTCCTTTCCTTTTCTTTTCTTTCTTTCTTTTCTTTCTTTCCTTTCTTTCTTTCTTTCTTTTCTTTCTTTCTTTCTTTCCTTTCTTTCCTTTCCTTTCCTTTCCTTTTGCTTTCCAAATAATTGCTTGTCTCCACTTCTTTATGAAGATCAAAGAAATAGAAATACGAGAAAAGAAAAATGAGAATCCATATCGAAAAAGTGATTGGCAATGGGGTAACTCGAGGATAACTGTGTGCACTTTGAGCTTGAGAAAACACACCCTTTCTGGAGCATCGAATTACGTTACTGGATAGAAAATAGTGTGCCAGAAAGGTAGTGTTTCTGCATGCAAGGAACAATTGCTTTGCTTGCTTTTGCTTTGCTCAGTTGCTCAACAACAAACAATTGCTCAATCAGGTCAAAATAAAGTTTCTACTATCAAAATTGTTCCCCATTGCACTAAAAATAGCAGGGGTGAAGAGAAAATGAATCTATATAGAGGAATGGAGATGAGAGGAGAGGAGAATGGAGAGGAGAGGAGAATGAAGAGGGATAGAATAGGGAATGACTTCGTCTTGCTTTTCATTCTTTCATTGGGTCACTCTCTGTTCTTTTCTTTTCTTTTCTCCTCTCATTGACATCAAGAATGACCGCAGCTACTTCTGTTAAAGTGAGAAAAGAAAAGAGAAGCAAAAAAAAAACATGATTAAGATTTAAAGGGACTTTCAAGAGATCTCAAGGACTAGATTTGGAAATTTTTTTAAAACAATTTTTAAACTAGTCTAGCCTATTTTAAAGTTAAATTCAATAAAATTCACACATTTATACTAATGTTAGCCTTGTAAATCCACAGGTTTTTTTCACTTTCCAATGCTCACCCATCATTCCCCTTCACCCCCGTAATCTGCATAATTTTGCCTCAAGTTCAATCTAGAATCTAGAATCTTATTTAAAGCTACACATGTATGAAGAAAAAAAAAAGTACATTCATTCACACGAATAATATAATATAGGACAAGCAATACACAAGCATAACCCCTAAATTCTAAATGTAGAACTCAGATATATGAGAAAAAAGAAGCACTAATCTAGTCAAGATTGATCAACTGATCACTAATCTAACAACTCACGACCTCCCGACTAAGATAAAGGGCTCAGCCAGTCGGCCATCACATTATTATATTTTTTTTATGGGCTATATTTCAAAGTATCAAGGGACTTTAGAATTTAGGGGTTATGCTTGTGTATTGTTTGTCCCATATTATATTATTCGCTAAGGTGCAAATTTCAATTCTGACCATGATTTTGCTAAGTTTTTGGCTTTGATAATACCCTACACACTGATCCTACGGTAATCTATGATACTATAAGCCAGGTTAAAGCCAAGCCAAGCCAAGCCAAGCAAGCCAAGCCAGGCCAGGCCAAGCCAAGCCAAGCCAAGCCAAGCCAAGCAAAGCCAAGCCAAGCAAGCCAAGCAAGCCAAGCCAAGCCAAGCCAAGCCAAGCCAAGCCAGGCCAGGCCAAGCCAAGCCAAGCCAGGCTTTTTACTTGCCACTTTTTACTTTTACAGATAAACATAGAGTCAGAATCGAAGTAGTACCAATTTAATAACTTAGATTCATATTTCTTTTTAATATTTCAATTGTAGATATCGATTTTCTATCTAATCAACTCATAAAGAATCTTTTTTTTTTCGTTAAATGTACAAGAGATCAAGATAGATAGATAGATATCATAGATAAAAGATCCAAAAAGTTCAAAAGTTCAAAAGTTCAAAAATTTCAATTCAAAAGCGGTTCAAAGATTCCCAAAGAACTCAAAATGGTAAATTCGGAAATGAAAAATAGGGAAACGTGCAAATTTGTATTAGAAATCAAATAGAGTAAAAGAGAAAGAGAAAAAGGGGAAAAAGGGAAACTCTTTCCACCCCGATCACCTTGATTAATTCACCAAATGAAAAAGAAGAAACTTCCTTGATTCAAATGAAATAAAAATGAAATAAAAATCTCTTTTTTTGCCTTTTTCTATAATTCTTAAAGTAAAAAAAATGAATTTTATCGTATTTTTTTTTTTTCGTTTTGCTGAATATGAAAAAAGTGGCCGAAGCAATTAAATTTCCTCAGAAATAAGTTTTTTTCATCAAAAAAAGAAAGCCAATTCAATTTTTGATCCATATTTTTGTGATATTTTTGTGAAAATGACTTAAAAATCGTTGTTTTCTTTTTGGGAAATACAGTTTTTTATTTTTTTATTTTTTTTTTCAGATTTTTTGCGGATTAAGTGTTATCGGTGCGATTTACAATAGGTAAAAAGGGAAAAAAAAACACGAATAACCTCTTGAAAGCAGAAATTTTGAGATTCTAGGAATCGAAAATGTAAGCCTGAATGCACTTTGTATTCTGGAAATGTGTAATTCTGCGGTTTTTGTGTGCCACTGAAGTGTACTTTGTGCTGACAAACAAACCCTTTCTAGCGCACTGAATCTTTCACCATTTCCTGATCTTGTCAAAAGTATTCAGTGTGCTAGAAAGGGTTTTTTGTGAATGAGCACAAAGAACAGCCAGTGGTCGCTGGCACATAAGAATTGACTAGTGACTAGGTTCAGTTACGCAACCCAACCACTTCGGGTTAAAGAAATGGCTGAATACTGGATGATCCGGCTTAACAATGAGCTGAACTAGCTAACAGATAACTAACAGTGAGCTAAATAAGCTAACGATGAGATTTTAAAATAAATGATTTCTTTGGGGTACTTTGTACTTTGAAAATGGAAACGTACTCTTTTCTAATGATGAATTTCTTCATTTTTTTTATACGGCAATGATTAAAGAATAAAGAATTGAGTGCACTAGAAAGGATGTGTTTGCAAATTTTTGAATATAAAGTGAGCCTTAAGAGTTAAGAGAATAAAAATGTCAAGCAGACTATGCAAAGACAAGAAGAACAAGAAGAAGAACAGGAAGAAGAATAGGAAGAAGAACAGGAAGAAGAAGAACAAGAAGTAGAACAAGAAGAACGCTTGTCAAACTAATATTTCTGGGAAATCACGGTGAAATTCTTCTCGAGAAAAGAAGAAAAAGAGGCGGTGACTCGGCGCATATTTAAGAATAACTCGATTTTACGAAATCCATCGGTTTTCCTCTAAACGAATGGGATTTACGGGTGAAAGCTAACGAGGTGACAAGGGGGGAAAGAAAGGAAAAAGAATTCAGTTATGTGGAACAATTTTCGAAGTTTTAAAACAAAATGCGGCAAACTGAGTGATTAGTTTCAACGATTTCCCCCGTCCTTTATTCTCCCGGTACACCAAATTCATTTGAATTTCATTGAATTTCATCTTGTTCTATTGATATTAAATGGAATTAAGTGCACCAGAGAGCAAGCGTTTCTTAAGAGTATTTTTAACAAGACTAAATCAAAAGCCAAAACGATTGTCGAGTTTTTCGAACATTCGAAATGTTCAGAAGTGGTCAAGAGAAGAGAAAAGAAGTGTTTCCCTGAATTCTTTGAGATTCCTTATGTCAAAAAGGAAAGAAGGATCTCTATGATAAATGCCTCGTAATCGGGATGCAACCAAGGGAGAATTCCCAGAGGAAAACGGGGGAAAGAGAGGAGAACCAGATCTGACAACACTGACAAAGAGGAGGAGATGTCTCTCGGTGTGGCCCATCTAGGTGTGGCCCATCTAGAAGAATTGATGGATAGACAAGTTTACGGGGACTAGTACATGTAATATGTTCGCACAGCCACACAAATTTACCTTTAACTGCTAGATTTAGTGTCTTATAATAGGAATATTGATGGAATATGGGATTTGAATGGCTTTTGAATGATTTGAATGATTTGAAGTCTGAATTTGAAGCTCTATTCAATTGCAAGATTATTTAAAAATTATTGGATAGCTTATAGTTAATAAAAGATATCCTTTTTTGTAGATATTTAGAAAGCAAAAGAAGAATCCCTGTGTTCTTTATGCGCGCGCACAATCGCTCGCTTTTTGGCAAACATGTCTGATAGTAGTTGCTTCCCTTTTGAAAATCAAAAACTCAACCGTTCTTTTTTCAGACCCATTTTTCAATTCCTCTTTGTTTTTCAATTGTTTTCAAAAATGACGAGCCCCACATTATATACGACACTTTTTAAAGATATTCAGCCGTTTAACTGATTTGATGAGAAACTCCCTTCCAATGTAAAAAATGATTTTTTTTTTGAAAAACCTGCGCAAAAAATTGCTTTTATATTTTTTTCGCGCAGGCGCACTTTTTAGAGAACGCATTACTCGAGCTATTATTCGAGTAAATAATTACTCATGCAAATTTACTCGAGTAATTACTTACTCGCGAGGAACACACTCTAGAAAACATATAGATATAAGATTTGAATCATCTTTTTCTTTTTCAATCATTGATTTTATTTTTAATTTTTAAGGCCATCCAATAATTTTGAAGAAATCCTATAATTGAGCAGAGCTATTTGAATTGTTTTAAACTGTTTTAAACTATTTTAAACTGTTTTAAACGAAATATTCTAGACAATTTGCTATATTTCTACAATCCTATTACCCCGCAACTTCACAGCCTTCGTATTAATCGCTTGGTTTAATCATCCAACTTTGATAACTGTTTTAAAATAAAAGTTAAATCAAAAGTTTATTTATCATTCTTTTGGTCGAAGAGTGGAATTTTCTAGAAAACTGGGGAAATTGATTGAAATCAAAAGGAAAAAGAGAATTTGGATGAAATTGGAATGTTTAAATTTATGAGACTTTTGCTGAAAAGAAAAAGGAAAAGCGGACAGGTGATTTAGCTCGGAGAAAATATTTTTAGTCATCGCAACTTTTATTGTGTTCCGAAAATATACATTTTGAGATTGCGACTTGATGGGGAAAAGTTCTGAGTTTTCGAAGAAAAAGAAAAGTTTTGTTTGGCAACTCAGAGATTTGAATGGATAAGGGGAAAATGGGGAATGGGGGGAATGGAGAGGGAAAAATCGTCGGGGAGAAGTGTAGGTACACTTTTTGAAATAAGATGTTTCCGATTTCAGAAGCTAAATTTTTTTTTGCTTTAGTTTAAGGATATTAATTTTAAGATTTAGCGAGTTGCACTGGCAACTCTGCAACTTTGTGCAACTCTAATGTCTTCTCTGAGCTCTTGAAAAATGAAAGTACTATTGGCAAGTTGTTTGTCTCGTCACTAATATACAGTACTGAACAATGAAATGGAAACGAAAGCCTTTCTAAAGCTACACTTTTGTTTTAAGATACACAAGATACACAAAATTTTTGATTTTCAAAACTGCTTTTCTTTATGATAGAGTGCTGGAATCACTCTGAAAACTACGATTTTCGGAATCAACGCTAAAATTTACCTTAGAATAATCAATATTTGTCAAATTGTATCAAAGTTTTATAGCGAAAAAAAAACCACAAAAACCAAATTCTCTCCTCTTGGGAACACCATTGTGTAGCGCTGAAATGCGTCAAAAAATCCCGTATTTCTAAACATTAATATTACCATTATGTAGCCCTTGAAAAGAGCTTTCAGAAAATGTTTAACACTAATAGTTGAAACTCAAAGACAACGGAGTTACAGACGCGCAAAAGTGACGATCATTTTTCAAATTGTTTCATTGTTCATTTCATTGTTCAGTGCTGTAAAGCTTAAGCTTTCGTTTCAAAAGTACATAGATTTACAACAGTAAGTTACAACAGTAAGTTACAACAGTAAGTTACAACAGTAAGTTACAACAGTAAGTTACAACAGTAAGTTACAACAGTAAGTTACAACAGTAAGTTACAACAGTAAGTTACAACAAAGTTGTAAATCTATGTACTGTTGTCTTTGGTTTTAAGAACTCTGAATGGACAAGACTTGGCTTAACCTCACCGGCCTACTCTGGTGAGAATTGGAGAGTTTGAAGCTGACTAAATCCTAGTTTTAAAGAACTCTGATAGAGAAAGTTAAACGATCTAGATCTAGAGTTTTATGTTTAAAAAAAACAATTACAAAGAGAAAAAAAACGTGTTTTCATCGAATTTCCCTCTTTTTAGCTTTGTTTTTGATGTGTTTTTTTTATCGAAATTGTATTGTTGGGTGAATTGGGGGATAAATTGAAAGAAAGGAGGAGTGAGGGGGGAAATGTGACCCATAAAATCGCCCAAACTCAACACCCACCCATACACTCAGAGTACTAGTACAAGTTTGAACAATTAAAAGAAACTATAGAAGAAATTTTTGAGAAAGAATTGAAGAAATTCATTTCAAAGCTAAAATCGGAAGTAAAAAGTTGATCTCAAGTTTTTTTGTGGTTTAAACGGATCGGAAATGGATGTTAGGAGAAGATTAGAGCGGAGATATGTTTTTTTTAGAAATTTTCGAAAATTCTTATCGATTTTCAAAAGAAAGAATTGCTTCTTAAAGAAGTTTTCAATTTTGCTTTTGATTTTTGACCAAACTACTTTTGATAAACAATGAGAAAGGGGAGCTGGTTAGAACAGCGCCGTGTACAAACAGGCCACAATGCCAGCCAAAACAATGCGTTTGCGCTTAAGTTTATTTGTGTTTCTTCTTTTCATTAGCTGTAGAAAAAAATGAGCTATCTGCTGAACTTTTGGAGTCATTTAGAACAAATCTGAGATGAGAAAATGTCAAAAAACGAAAAAGGGCTCAGAAACTCAGAAAGATGTTAACTGAGCTTTTCTCGACACTAATTTCTGTTTTAAGTGATCCCCAAAGTATGCAAAATGTAAATAATTTTATTCTGCATCCAATAAGAATCAGAAACACATAGAAACTTAACCGCAGAGAGGCTATTTTTGCTGTGGCGCTGTTTGTACATGGCGCTGTTTATATATGGCGCTGCTTTAATCAGCTCCCTGAGAAAGTTTCTAATATTGAATTTAGTTCTTAATCGTTTTGATTTGAAAAATATTCAAAATAATAAATGATTCAGGTCAAATTTAATAAATAAATAAATAAATAAGATCGTTCTCGTTAAATTCTTTTGATTTTTCATTGCAAAAGCTTTTCCTTTCCCTTTTCTTTCTTGAAAAGGGTTGCTCCGCGCACCAAATTACATTATTTAATATGGAATAGCCTTTAAGGAAAAAGAGAAGGAAAAGAAAAGGAAAAGAGAAGGAAAAGAGAAGGGAAAAGAGAAGGGAAAAGAGAAGGGAAAAGAGAAGGAAAAGAAAAGGGAAAAGAGAAGGAAAAGAGAAGGAAAAGAGAAGGAAAAGAGAAGGAAAAGAAAGGATTTAGAATTGAGAAATTGGAAGTGGGAAATTATAGGACAGCATTGAGGATTGGTACTTGATTCTGATGATTTGGACTGAATTAACGTAACATTATCAGGTAACAAACATAAAATGAATAGTTCAAATCAATTCACCGACCCCTGGAGGGAAATTCAAGGCTGAATATCTTCTTTTTATATCATCTACAAAGCAAAAGAAAAATCTTTATAAATGATTGGCGAAATGTTCTTTGTGCGCGAGCATAATCGCTCGCTTTCTGGCATATCCGCCCGCTAGAAGAGCTTTCCTTTTCGAATTTTTTTTATTTTCTTAGGATTTTTTGATCGAATTAAATTTTATTTTATATGTTTTGAAAGCCTGAAGAGTCTCTTTAAAACTATCAAAATGTTGGTAGATTAATATTATCTCTAAACAAAGTTATTGATCTCCAAAGCGTGAATGGAACGGATTTTACCTAGCAAAGTGAGAAGAAATGATCAAAATCAAGAGAAAAACAAAACTCTGGTCAAGCTCTGGGGTGTTTCCCCTTTCCGAAAAAGTCTCGAAATGCTTTCCCCTGTCTATTTTCTCTCAATTCCATTCTTCTTCACCTCGATTTTCCTCCTTTTCCTCCTTTTCCACCATTTTTCACTTCCCAGACTCCGGCCCGAATTTTCGTGTGCATTTTTGATATGTCGACAAAATTTTTGAGCACGTTTTTATCCCCCGTTTTGGCCAGCTGAGAGTGTGTGCCGATCCCCAAAATTACCCTCAAAACTCTCGAGTAAGAAGATATTTGAAAATTGCTCATTGAAAAAATAAAATGATCTTGAAAGCTTAAGACTTTGCAATTCTCGATAAACATTACTATAAGCTTTAAGTTTATAAGCTATAAATTTTTAACTAGTTCAACAGTTTTAAAATTTCTTTGTGCAACTCTAATCTCTTCTCTTGAGCTCTTCAAAAATGAAGGTACTATTGGCAAGTTGTTTGTCTCGTCACTAATATACAGTACCCTTTCTTTCCTTCAAAAAGCTTCTTTCTGCTTTCAAAAGAAATCTTTTGACGCTAAAATAAGAAAAAAATGAACTGATGATTCGTTTAGATTTATCGAAATTAAAAAAAACTTTTGAAATAAAACAATAGAATTCATGATCATGAGTGAGTGAGTTAGATCTTTCAAGAAAACAAGGTACTGTTTAAGATCTTTAAGTTTCGTAGATGTTTAAGTTCTTTAATAAACTTGTAGATACTTGTAGAACTTGTAGAACTTGTAAAGATTAAACAAGATCCAAGATACAAGCTGTTTAATACAAACTAAAGCTGTTTACTGAAACTTCTGGGCAAGCAATTGTTCAAATTTTATTGGACTCAAGAAATTTGTGATTTAAAAACGACAAACCTTTCTCAGAAAGTGTAGTGAATATTGAATAAACTTGTAGATACTTGTAGAACTTGTAAAGATTAAGTGGATCTGAAAATTTGATGTTGAACTTTGAGAAATGAATGAAAAATGAAAAATGAAAAACAATCAGATGAAAGTTCGAATCGAAAAATCAAATAAAATTTGCAAGTATTTAGCTTGGAGAGATAATTTTACTTTTACTCACACTGGATTTGTCAATTGGATGAAAAGGGAAAATTGGAATAATTGGAGTGAGTGAAAAAAGAGAAAAAGGGGATAAATTGGAGAGGAGAAAATGGGGGGAAAGGGGAAAGACATTCATCCAACACAAACAAATCATTTATTTACGAAAAAGGGATTCCTGAGGATAAGGAGGAGACATTCAGCTAATCATTTAGTACTTATAGTTAGTGAAGGTGAGCATGGATCAATTTTCGATCAATTTAGATCAATTTAGATCAATTTAGATCAATTTAGATCAATTTTAGATCAATATCATTGCTTTTATCGTATAAATTAACTTCTGCTTTGTCTTTTAGAGTAGATACAAGCTCAGAAAGGAAAAGAAAGCTAACAATAGCACGATTTGAATCATTTCTGTCCTTAACAAGCCAGGCTTGACGGCTCTATGAACTTTGTAGGCTAGATTTGTTGAAAGTTGTTGAAATTTGTAGACAACTTTGTTGAAAAGTTGTTGAAAACCATTTAAAGTATAAATTCAACCTGAATAATGTGACAAAAACAAATACTCAACTGCCCTAACGCCCCTAAAGTTGTTGCAAAAAATGTAGAAGAGAAAAGAGCAAAATTATCTGGTCGCCGAGGCCGAACCGGTGACTTCCCGACGCGGACACAAGACTGCTAAGCACTTGACCATGGCCACATTTGGTTGAGAGTCTTAAAATTTTGATTTGAAGCATCCTTGAATTAAATTAGTCTAATCAATTCATCAATCAATCAAGTCTAATCAATTCAATTCAGTCTAATCAATCAATCAATCAATTCAATTCAGTCTAATCAATCAATCAATCAATCAATCAATTCATCAATCAATCAAGTCTAATCAATCAATCAATCAATCAATTCAATTCAGTCTAATCAATCAATCAATCAATTCAATTCAGTCTAATCAATTCATCAATCCAATCAATCAATCAATTCATCTTTTTGTGCCATAACCTAAACAGATATCAGTAAGCAATTTCAGACGTTGAAATTTGAAAATGTTCATGTTATAATCTCGACCCTAGAATGGGATTCTTTAGAGATTCTGAGCGGTCAAAAGTCAGCAAAATCGGTGAAAAGAGATGGGTCTTTAAAAGCGATTTTGACAACGATTTTGGGGAAAAGACAAAGGATTAGTTGCGAAGGAAAGGGAAGGCTATGAACATTTGAAATAGAGGCTTCAATGGGAATTTATGATACGCATTGGAATCCGATTTCTAAAATTTAGTAGATTAGAAGCTTTTGATTGCTGTAGGCCTGAAAATTGGGATCAATTCAATGTGTGAGAAAGCAAGTATCATGCCAGAAGTACGCTAGGTAATCGACTCTCCCTTGTGGTTTAGTTTTAGAGATTTCTAGAAACATGAAACATGAACTGTTTGAATATTCAAATGAATCTTGATGATAAATGATTGAAAGATTTCAGTTGGAGATTGTAGAAGAGAAAAAGATGAAAGGGTGAAAGATTCTAGTGTCAAAATGTCAACTGGAGAGGGGAAAGGTCTTCTTGAGGCTCTTTTACTCAAAGCGTTCTTCAAAATTTGCATACTGGGGACACGGAAATAAAAGGATAAAAGTGAATATAGGAATTGTAAAGAAATATTATTGGGTTGGTGAATTGAATTGAAAACTGCTGGACTTTGAACTAAAATTTATTCAACAGAAAACCATGAATTCATTCGAAATAATTTCCATTATTTTTGACGACTTGTGCCCATTTTACAGGCAATTTGCGGATTCCTCTTTCGTAGTAGGATTTTGGTTTGTGTGTGAGACAAGTGTGAGACTCAAAAATCGAGGACTGGAGATGTCCAGTTTGGACCCAGTTTGAGCAATTTCTTCAAAAGAAACCCATTTTGGTGTCAATAGAAAAGTTGTAGAGAATCAAAAATTAGGCTTATAGCCAAATTTCCAAAAAGATACACTTAGTAGTTTCGCTTAAAATGCAAGCTTTGTGAAAATTCGTAAATTTCGCATTTCTTGAAAACCAGTTTTTGAATCGTTCCGAAAATTTGGATATAAGCTTGATTTTTGATTCTCTACAACTTTTACATTGACACTAAAATGGGTTTCTTTTGAAGAAAGCGCTCAAACTGTCACATATGACAATAGCCCACGATTTTCAAGTCACCAACCCCATAGATTGAGATTAGCCTTGATTTGTGGAGAAGTCAATGTTCAATTTGAGGATTCGAAGCCGGCAACATTACTTGGCAGAAGGAGAGGGAAGGGAGTTATGTAAAAGCCCTGCGCCAGACGACGAGCGATTACGTGGCCGCACAAAGAACACACAAATTTGAAGCGGAACTATTAAGTATTTCTTTTTGGAAATTTGGATATAAGCTTGATTTTTGATTCTCTACAACTTTTCCATTGACACCAAAATGGGTTTCTTTTGAACAAAGTGCTGAGAACTGTCACATATGACAATAGCCGGCAGTTTTCAATTCACCAGCCCAATAATTCACAAGGCAAATGGAAGTTCTTTGAGAAACAAGTTGCACTTTTTCAATTGCATCAGTGAATTAAATCGAAATCTAAAAACTTTTGAATAAGAAATGAGCTAATAAATGTTTACTAGGAGAAGGCTAATCATTTTTTTTACAAAGTTAGCAAAAATATCTTTAATATCTTAAGGTATAGAAGTTTTAAATGTGAATATAAGTGTTTTGTGTAAAAAAAAAAGGCTATTTCAATAGTAGAAAAGACAAGGTATAAGAGTTTTCTAGATGCCAAAAGTAAAGCAATCACATAAAGGCCCATTCACAACGAATATTGTACCTATTTCTCCTTTCCTTTTTCCCTTCTCTCCGAACCCCAAGGGTGCCCTTGATTTGCATATCGTCAGCACCCTTCCCTCCCCTTTGCTCTTTTCGTTTCTTCGTTTCTTCGTTTTCCCCCAATAAAACCCAAACCGCCAAAAAGAACACATCAAAGCGGGGAAATTATCTTATAAGGAGAGAAGAAAAGCTTTTCGATTTTGACGGGATTTCTTCCCCGAAAAGTTCGTCAAAATTTCGTCTAGAATTGAAAAGTTTTTGGCTTTAAGATTACGAAAATGATAATATTGAAGAAGAACAATACTGAAAGTTTAAATCAATCCAATAAATTCAATAAATCAATCAAATCAATCTAATAAATCAATCCAATCAGTCCAATCAATCCAATCAATCCAATCAATCCAATAAATCTATAAGATTTTCTGTTAGAGCTTGGATATAAGAAGATTGGTAAAGAAAAGTTATGTGCAATGTTTGTGGTTTATGTGTTAGGGAAAGGAAACCAGTTTCATTCCAGAAAAAGACCAAAAAAAGAGAAAGAGAAGAAAGAAAAGGACAAAACAAGATTTCAATGGACATTTCCATCTTTTCGACGCCTTCTCCCCTTACAAGATAAAAAGATCAAATGGATATCAAAAAAGGCAACATTTTCACACATCCGGAGATATTTTTGAGTTTGATTTGATTTGATAAAACGATGAGTTTTAATAATCAAGAATTGAATTGAATTAACATTTTTATTACCTTAAAACTGTTTGAGTAATACGCTCTGGATTTCAAGGGTTGGTCCAAAGATATTTTTCTGGTTTTGGTCTGGTTTCTGACTTGGCTCTACAGCTTACAGCTGGCTTGGCTCTACAGCTACAGCTACAGCCTACAGCCTACAGCTTGCAATTAGTCCATAAAGAAGGGCTCCCAAGAAGCCAGACTTGGACCTGACTTCTCTAACTCTGGCCTTACATGGCCTTGCTTCAAAGCAATCCAAAAAATATATTTCCCAACATCCAGATCGGGTTTAATCAGATCTAGAAAATGAATAAAATTGACGAAAAAACTTTTTGTTCAGCAGAGGGAAAGATTAGCAAAAAAAGTAAAATAGTGTTAATTCTTTTTGACATAAACCATTTGATTCTCAATATATTCCACATATATTGAGGTTAAATCTAAGGTTAAATCTAACCCATCTCTCCCATTCATAAAAATGAATGTGTAAGCCAAGTTTGTGTAATAATCGTAGTGGAAAAACTCGATTCGACTTATAGGATTTCGAGTAAAAAAAAAAAAAGAAAAGGAGAAAAGGTGAAGGAAATCTCATGGAAAAGGCCAAGATTTAAAGAAGAAAAGGGTCAATGGGAAAGCTTCGAAAAGAAGAAGGGGTAACTCTTGCTCTTCGATGAAGTGAGGAAAAAGAGAATGGAAAAGGGGAATGAAAAGAACCCCCCGCACCTTCACAGACCTTAGAAATAGAAATCGACGAACTCTGAAGGTAGAGTTTTATTGATGGAGAGAACTTTTTATGGAGGTATCACGAACAGGAATTCGAGAATTTGACAGTTATCACTAATAGTTAATTAGTCCTTTTATGGACAATGGCTGGGATTTGAACCTCTCGTTTATTGGCCAAATGTTTTACATTTTTTAACAATGAGCTACACCGAGTAAGGCTTACCAATCACCATTTTTCTTAAGATTTCTTATATGTCTTATTCTCTACTCTTTCTTATGCTTCTCTACTCTCTAGAGTACATTGTCGATCAATAGGTGAAGGTCAATCAATAGGTAGGTGATTCTAGAAGTTCTCCAAAAATCCTTAGAATCAGACAAGAAGCTCAAATCATGGGTATCAGCTCTCATTGCTAACGGCATTATTTTTTTAATGTTTTGTTCGCATATTTGTTTGCTATTTATTTCGACATTTGAATTTTTTGGTTGTTTTTTATTTTATTTAAAAATACTTATATTTTTTATTTAGATTATGGTCGAGCAAAAGTTTGTGCTACGAGCAGCATTACTGGAAAGTCTTCAAAGCATTACTGGAAAGTCTTCAAAGCATTACTGGAAAGTCTTCAAAGCATTACTGGAAAGTCTTCAAAGCATTACTGGAAAGTCTTCATTAACTTCAAAATTGGAAAGTCTACTGCCGAATCGCATCGTTCTCTCTGTGCTGCTTTCGGAGATGGCAGTTTGTCTCTCAGACAGTGTCAGACTTGGTTTCAACGATTCCGAGAAGGAGACGAGACTTTGGAAGATTACGAGCACGGTTCGAGGCCAGAAGTCGTGAACGAAGCCAAGCTGAGGGACGTTATACAGGCGGATCCATGCCAATCTGCTCGAAACCTTGCGAAAAGATTCCATTGTGATCAGGTCACCATCGAACGCCATCTTCACGCTATTGGAAAGAAAATTCGTTGTAGAAGATGGGTCCCTCATCAACTGAGTGATGCTAACCTTGCATCCCGCATTTCCATCGCTGGCATTCTCCTGAATCGTGCAAAGAATAGCGGATTTCTTGATTCTATCGTGACATCGGATGAGAAATGGATTGCATACGACAACTTTACGCGAGAACGACAGTGGCTGAGCGCCGGCGAACGTGCTATTTCAACCCCAAGGCCGAAATCCACGGGAAGAAGATCTGTATGGTGGAACAGCAAGGGTTTGGTGTACTTTGAATTACTGGAACGCATCGTTCTCTCTGTGCTTTCGGAGATGGCAGTTTGTCTCTCAGACAGTGTCAGACTTGGCTTCAACGATTCCAAGAGGGAGACGAGGCTTTGGAAAATTACGAGCACGGTTCGAGGCCAGAAGTCGTGAACGAAGCCAAGCTGAGGGACGTTATACAGGCCGATCCATGCCAATCTGCTCGAAACTTTGCGAAAATATTTCATTGTGATCATGTCACCATCGAATGCCATCTTTTTTTTTTTTAATTTACCGTCAAATCGGCAGTTTCTTTTGCACCACCCTAATATTTAAATAAAAAAGAAAAAGCTATTTAAATTCAACAACCCAACACCAAGAAATTTGAGCTTAAAGTTAGATTGTGAAAATTTCTTGAAAATACACGAATATAGAAACAGGGAATACACAAAATTGTCTATATAAGGCTTAATTTTGCTTTAAGCTTAACAACAAAGAACTTCTGGAAATGAGTTCATAGAAATCTGCGTGGTTGAACAAAAGAGAAACGACAAATTGATGTGTCACCGATTTGGTGAAAAAAAAAACTAGAAAGAGGAGAGTTCTGCTCACCTCAAGAAAGGAAATCGCTCCTTATAGACGGGAGTAGTCGAGGGACTCCCCTCCTCCCCTCCCCTCCTCCCCAATAGCTCCATATGAATACCCCTAGCTCCAGCCTTAGGCCAAGCGTACCCCCACCCAATCCTTTGAGCTCTTTCTTTTCCCTTTTTCTACCTGAGACTCTTTTCTCCTCTTCGGAAGACCCTAAAAGAGAACAATTGAATCACCACCCTCTCCTCACTATTTTCTTTTTCTCTTTCTTCAAATATGGACATAGAATTTCATAAAGCCGACAAACTTTGCGTCTTTTCTTTCCCCTTCCCTCACCTCTTCTTAGAAACGACAACAAACCAATTTGCTGGGGTTGTACGAGTTGAATTCGTGGTAGTTTACCCAGTCAAGAACAAACAATTGTTGGGTTTGGAAAATGAAAGAAAATCAATCAGAAAATCAATTGATATCTAAAGAAAACCGAAGTAAAAGGCAAGTCCAATGTCATTTGTCAAGTCCAAGATGACGAATTACAGTCAATGCCAAAAAATTTGCTGAAGGGCGCTGAAGGGCTGAGCCGTTTTCACGATTTTGGTATTCATGATGCCCGGGACCGGTTAAATTTGGCTGTATTTTCAATTTTGATTCAATGTAAACGGATTACGATAGCTTTCTAAAATGTCAGACTTCTTGAAACTTCTGAAACTTGTGACACTCAGTAAACTTTCGTAAGCTAGAACTACAGTGATCAGGAACGGGAATCAGGTTTAACTTTCTACTGTATAAGCTATAAAAGGGTTAAAATAAACTCCGTCAAGAGTCGTAGAGACTCTGAAAATTTCTAACATTAAATCTCATTTTGAAATCCTTTACCGAAAAAAAGAAAACACTGTGTAAACGACACGAAATGTTCTTTGTGCGGTCGCGTAATCGCTCGCAACCTGGCATACCCGTCTGGTACAATGTGCTTTCCTTTTCGAATCGTTTAACTGTAAAGAGTGCTGAAGGGCTGAGCCGTTTTCACGATTTTGGTATTCACGATGCCTGGGACCGGTTAAATTTGGCTCTATTTTCGGGGAGTGGGACAAATGCGACCAAATCGATTCAACGCCCTAAAATTACCTAGAAAAACAACTTTTGGAATATAAATTGGTTATTATTAGCTTTCTAGAGCTTTTTTAAAACGCGAAAAAAGGTGCGCTAATGGGCAAGGTGCGGAAAAAAAGGTGCGCAAATGTCCGGGTGCGCAAAAAAAGGTCGCATTTGTCCCACTCCCGTATTTTCGCTACAAATTACATCCAGCTAAATCACTTTTTCGACTAAAACAGATACCTTTCAAAAAGACGATTTTTAATTTTTAATATGCATTAAAATTTCAATTTTATTTGGCTCTCTTTAATGGAAACTTTTCTCAATTTTCCCCCATAAAGCACACATCAAAAAGTCACATAAAGTGCCCCAAATGGGCCAAATGGGCCAAATTTTGGAAAAGGAAACGGAGAATATGCAAATCTTTTTTTTTTTTTTTGAAAGAGATCGGAAGAAATTCGAGAAATTTGGCCCCAATATTTCGAAATATTTGTGATCCCTGTCATTACGATGAAAATATCTTGTCAATCATGCAGGGGGAAAGACCCCAAAATGAACACAAATGGAAAGGACGATTGAAATAAGATTAGAATCAAATTTTCGAAGCTCACTGGTTGTTTGCGGGGGTATTGAAGCCGGTTCTTTGTTCTCTTAGCTTAAAGTTTCGACAAATAAAATTAGCCAATCCGAGTTCCAATTGTTAGACTAAATCAAATGCTCTGATCCGATCAAATTCTATTTTATATCATTTGAGAGTCGAAATTTTCAAAAACATTAATCTTAGCTTTTATTTAAATTATCTAAACATTAAATAATCGAAAAAAGAACCCAATTGAAACAATAAGCTAATGATAGCTGCCAAAAATTAGATTATATTGAGGAAGATGACACATCTGGTCTTCTCATTCTTGGTCTCCTTTCCAGGAGTCACGCCTGTCCACAAGAAAACATAAGAGATCAAAAAATAGAAAAGAGAAAAAGAAGATGGCCGTCTGGTCGTTGAGCCTTTTTCTTGAGATGGATATACAATGGACAATGTCACATTGGTGGGAAAGGAAAGGAAAGGAAAGGAAAGGAAGGATAAACTCAGATCTCGGCCAATATTGGAACAATTTGGGGAATCTGGTAGTAGATTCGAATAGATTTCTCAATTAAAAGCTATAACATTATAACAATTAGTAAAGGTAATATAGTAAAGCAATAATTTCTAAGTACAGTAAAGTACAGCCAGTTTCCAAGTACAGCCACAGTGACCAGCTTACAGTAATCGAGCCACAATAAAAGCTATAGGAATCCCTAATACACTAGAAAAGCTTAGAAAACTCAAAAATCGAGTAAACATTTAAAATCTAGCTTAAAATTCGAAATCACTTTTGAATTGTTAATCTAATAAATAAAAAGAGTTGCCTTTGAGCAAAAAAAAGTGAAAAATCGGTTCCTTTTCGAAATCACATTTCAATGGATCATTAAGCAAAAAGAGGCAATTTGACAAGCCACCCGGATAGCTAAAAGGAAAATTTTAAAAAATAAAAGTACCCTTTGAAATTCCCCTTTAAAATTTCCCTTTGAATTATTGCCAAAACAGGAAAAAATTATCTCTTTTTTTTTCCCTTTTTCCTTTTCAGATAAGCTATTTTTCCATCAAGCGCGTAATAGGCTTTTCCTCACAAAAAATGTGATGGAAACGGGTAAATGGGGAAATTTTTATGACCGGCCTCATCTTTTTTGGCTTTATTTTCGATCGTAAATCAGTTTCTTTGATTTTGAATTAAAATTTTGAAATATTCTTGGAATTGGTTGACAAAATGGACAGTTTGTTATGTCCATAAAAAATGCTCTGTCTCAGCAGCTCCTAAAAAATGTCTCAGCAGCTTCTAAAAAATGCTCTGTCTCAGCAGCTCCTAAAAAATGCTCCGTCTCAGCAGCTCCTCAAAAATGCTCTGTCTCAGCAGCTCCTATCGAATCCCTGGGTATAAAGTGACAGTTGGATATCTTTTGAACTATTCTTCAAAAGAAATCCGTTTGTTCTGGCGAGGTGTTCTTGGTGCGCGCCCACAATCGCTCTCGGTCTGGCAAAGGGCCCTGGCATAAGGGGCTTCCCTGAAGCGGTCGTTGAGTAAACCGTTTGGCTGTTTGTTGGGGTTGTTTTTTCTGAGCTTTCTTTCTATTTTTCTGATGTTTATTTACAAGTTGCAGTGAAATTCCATTTTGATTTTACCAGACAAGCTCAAGAATATGAAAAGACAAAGATACGCAGTTAAAAATAGAATTTATATCTCAAGATTCTAAAGGTTTTTAGTTGTTTTCCCTTCCGTTAAAGAATAGATCAGTAAAATGTGTTATCAGATCAGCAATGAATGGACTAATTGCTGAAAGAAAAGCTCTTTTCAATTGATCATCGAATCAACAATCAATCTTCAAAAGTTTTTCCCTTTGATCGTTTTGGTTTGATTTTTGGGGAAATGTGGGGTTGAAGTGGTCAGTTGTTTTCACCGCCACTTTCATCAATCACCCAATTTTCTCAACTTGCTAGAGAAACGGTACAATTTGTATAGAAAACAGAAACAAAAAAAAAGATATTGAAGTCTTTTACGCAAATTTGAAAACTGATTATTATGAACGGGACTTAACCATTTGCCTCATAATATGGATATTATATTAGGTTGTCCAATAAGTAATGCGTGTTTTGACACGATTTTCAAAATAACACAAAATTAACAAAAGAGAACTTTATTAATCGATATATTCTCCACAACAATCAACAACATTTCTCCATCGTCCGAGCAAAGAGTGAAGTCCGTCATAATAGAATGAAGCTGGTTTCGATGAGAAGAAATCGTCGAGCCATTTTTGCACCTCGTCAACACTTTTGAACTTGTGTTCTCCAAGAGCGTGGGCCATCGAACGGAACAAATGGAAATCAGATGGAGCCAGGTCTGGACTATACGGCGGATGTGGGACAGTCGACCACCCAAGTTTCTCAATCTTCTCAATCTCAATCTCAAGCAGCTTTATTCGCTTCACTCAATTTGTGGGGAAGCCACTTGCCGCATCGATTAAATTTTCCAATCTCATGGAGATGATTGTCGATTGTTGATTTGGAACAACCAAATAATTCGGCCAAATAGTAGTTTGAGTTGGATCAGACTCAATGGTGTTAAGCAAAGCTTCGTTATCAAAAACGACTGGCCCTCCAGCGCGTTCCTCGTCCTCTAAAGACTCGTTTCCGTCCGCAAATCGTTTAAACCATTTGCTACTTGCAGTTAAACTGGCTGATTGAAATTGAATCCTCTCCAAATGCGGCACAGATAGTTCGATGGCAATCCGCTGTAGTTTTACCTCGTTTAAAATCATGCAGCATTGATGCGCGGACAACAAACTTTTTGTCTTTCATCTGCAAAACAACATATCTATTATAAAACAAAAGGCAAATGAATAAAATAATATATAAAAATAAACACAAGATGCTGATGATTAAAAAGAGCATATATTTGCTCGAAGCGATTTCGCAATAGTTTCGAAATATTGGGTTGGGGAGAATGAGTCGGCGCCAAACTTTAAAGGGACTTTTTGCACACATAAAGCCTTCTTTAAACATACGTTTGGTTTCATCAAAAGGATCCACTATTTCTCTACAAAATGACTTTTGAGAGATTCCACAAAGCTTTTCTTTCGTGGAGTTTATGAACTTCCAAACGCAGCTGGTTAAAATGGCAAAGAGTCCGACTCATCATTTGAACAGTTTCTTTCACATAAACCTTCTTTGGTGTTTATATAAAAAAGATAGAGCACATTCAATTACTTAAGTTGCCAAATTTGCAGGAAGATCCCACCAATGGTTTTTTTTTCTAGATGACAGTTTGTAGTTTTTGTGAAAAAATGGCTTTTTCTTGAGCGGAGGCGCTGTTTGAATTTTCTTTTAAATGTCATTTTGTAGAGAATTAGTTAACCATTCTACTCATATCAAACGCATATTATTTGACGAAGTCGAATAGAAGTTTTAGACATTTTTTTGATTTTCGGCGCCGACTCATTCTCCCCAACCCAATAAGTAACACGCATTACTTATTGGACAACCTAATATTTTAACATGGATATTATATTTTAATTTGTTTTTTATATAATTCGATCCGAAATTTTATTCTCCATCAAATGATAATCAATATAGACAAAAAAGAAGCATTGTTGATAAGAAAAAGACGAAAAGCTTTAAATTGTCAGCAAAAAAAAATGGCAAACGGTAAAAAAGATCGACAAATGTTTTCGTTAAAAGTCTAAATTGTATGTTTTTGATGTTTTTGTTACAATTTTAGTACACTTTAAGCTTTAAAAACAATTTGAAAACTCTAAAATAAACTTTGTAGCTTTAAACAATCTCTGAGAGTTTAACTGACTAATGAAATGAAAATTTTTGCCAAAAAAAAATTGAATGACCCTGATGGTAAATTGAGCCTTTTCCCTATCGGATCGCCTTACAAAAGCGTTCCGATAGTTTTTTTTGGCATTTATTGTAAAGTTAGGAATAGATTTAGAAAGGAAAATACTAAGAATAAGAATTTAAACAAATCAAAGAAACAGAATTTGGATTTCTCATTGATTTCTTTTTACAAAGTGCGGTAACTTTTTCTTTTCCTCAATCGAATCTCATAAATTTTGTGTGAACACACTGGGAACACACAAGAAAAAGAGGGAAATCTATTTGGATTTTGCTTGGAGAAAACGAACAAATACAATGATATAAAGAACAAATACAATGACTGATGAAAACAAGAGATATTTGAATACTTCGTAGGCAAGAAAGTTCGTAGAAAAAGTCATCCACAATGATTTTTTCAAAAACCAACTCATCAATTTCTTCTTAAATTTCTTTTAAATAAGAGATTTGTTCCGTTGAGTTGGTGACTTTTTGAGTGCTCTTTAGACTTTAGACTTTAGACTTTGACTTTAGACAACCTTTTAATGCTTTTAATCAAATCTCATTTAAAATCTAAAATCATTTACTTAAAATAGGGAAAATTTGCGATTAAGACAAATTTTATCTAATGTTTTAACTTTTTAGAATCACCTACCGTAAATACTGTAATGTAATACTGTAATGAGTGCTCGTTTTTGAGCAAATTGAGTACCGTTCGGGCCTCTCTGAAAAAAAATTCCATAATTATTATGATAATATTGGTTTGGTGAATTGAAAACTGCGGGCTATTGTCATATGTGACAGTTTGAGCACTTTCTTCAAAAGAAACCCATTTTGGTGTCAATGGAAAAGTTGTAGAGAATCAAAAATCAAGCTTATATCCAAATTTTCGGAACGATTCAAAAACTGGTTTTCAAGAAATGCGAAATTTACGAATTTTCACAAAACTTGCATTTTAAGCGAAACTACTAAGTGTATCTTTTTGGAAATTTGGCTATAAGCCTCATTTTTGATTCTCTACAACTTTTCCATTGACACCAAAATGGGTTTCTTTTGAAGAAAGTGCTGAGAACTGGGTCCAAACTGGACATCTCCAGTCCTCGATTTTTGAGTCTCACACTTGTCTCACACACAAACCAAAATCCTACTACGAAAGAGGAATCCGCAAATTGCCTGTAAAATGGGCAGAAGTCGTCAAAAATAATGGAAATTATTTGGAATGAATTCATGAATTCTTGCCAACTTAATACTTCATTACAATAAAAGAATGTTTCAAAATCTATCGAGTTTAAAAAAAACGGCATACTTTTTGGCTTCCTTCCGGGTCCTTCCGTTTGTGGATGGTTGTATTTTTTTTGTGACCTTATCCCTTCCTTTTCTTTTCTTTGATAACCAAAAGCGGTGTGTCTTTGAGGGGCTAAAGGAGTGACACATTCACGACAAATTAGAGTTCCCAAAGGAGGGGGGAAGAGAGGGAAGAGAAAGGAAAGGAAAGCAAGGAAAGGAAAGGAAGGAAAGGAAGAGAAAGGAAAGAAAGGAAAGAAAGGAAAGGAAAGCAAGGAAAGGAAAGCAAAGAAAGGAAAGGATATCCAGAAAGAAAGGGAAGAAAGATTAAGAAGGCTGAATATATACGGCGATGGGATTAAGGCTTTTCATCGATAAAATGAATGACAGATGTTTTTCCGATGCAATCCCTTGATCTGATCTTGATTTTTGAAACAATTGTGGTAAAGATTGAGCCAAACTCTCCCAAAAAGGCCTTTCTTTTGATCTTGCTTTCTATTTTGATCTAATACGGTTCCAATACGGTTCCATTTCTGAATGAAAAACCAATTAAATCTAAAATTCCTCCTATCCATCAGTCATTTTTTAAGCACCCAATCCATTTCCTCCAATTTGTCCCATCCATTTCCCCATATTCGATAAATTGCTATGTGATGGGATGGAGTTTTTTGTGTCGGCACCCTTTTTTTCGTTGTTCGTACCAATTGTGAACAACTGTCTTTCCTCTGCGTTCTTTATTAGGTCCATAACAATTTTTTTTAGTCTCTATGAAGAATGGTGCCAATTGGAGAACTTCGAGAAAGAAAAATAGAGAACTAGGAAACTTAGTTTTTCCGTTTTCCGAAATAGAAAACCCAGGCAGGGTTGTTGAGACTGTTTTTTGAGACAAGGCCAAGCTAGATGCCCTAATCTGGCTCTGTTCTAGCCTAGCTTACAAGTCCTAGAGCTCAATTAAAACATCCTAATCCTAGAGCTATTTTAAAAGCTGAAAACAATTATTTGAACGGATACATCGATAAAACAAACAAAAATAAGTTCAGAACGTTACTACTTGAAGTAGGAAGGAGTACCAATTTCTTTCTACTCACTCCCTTTTCATCGTTCGATTCTCTCGTTGATGTGGTGAGTTGAAAGTGAAGAGAGATCTCCCCATCTTCCCCTCTCTCCTCCATTCCATTCGACCCCAAAAATCAAATGAAATCAACTTGAAGGCCCGTCTCTCTCTCTCTTTTCCTTTCTCTCTTTCTTTTCTCTCTTTCTTTTCTCTCTTTCTTTTCTCTTTTTCAATCCTCATTGGGATTTCCCCAACTCATTCTCATTCTCAATACGAACTTTCATACTTTAAAAAGTTTTTGGTCATCTTGAAAACCTTTGGAAAGATATAATTGCAAATTTGGATGTAAATAAGAATTAAAAGTGTAAATTTTGATCAAGATTTGGACGATCAAGATTTAGAGGATCAAGATCAAGATTCGAAGGATCAAGATCAAGATTGGGAGGATCAAGATCAAGATTTGGAGGATCAAGATCAAGATTTCCAAAAATTTTCCCAGAATCAGGTTTAGCTTTAGCCCAAAAACTACTAAACCCAAAAAAGCCAGCAAAAATCGTTGATTCTGATCCGAAAAATTCGATGTCAATTTAGGAATATTGTATATTTTATGGATACAGGCAACGGTAGATGTTAAGGTTAGAAAAATGAGAGATCGATGATATGAATGGTCGATGATGGTCTGGCACTGTTAAGGTCAGAAAAATGAGAGTTGGATCATGGTCTGGCACTCTAATAGTAGGGCATAATGAGCGACGAAGCTCAAAATGAAAATCAAATGGACTTGAGCTACTAATCTTATCAAGATCTAGGTGATGTATCAACAATTACACAAACAAAAGCAATAGAAGAGGTAGGCCGGTCTCAGACTGGCCAATTTTCGAGATTTCAATTCGATGAGATCATCAAATCAAAAAAAAAATTAATAACAATATGGAACAAAGCCCTCTAAAGGTGCTAACACAATTAGATTTATTGGTTTTACTTGGTTTATTGTTGATTGACTCGGTTGATTGACTTGGAATGAATGAATTGGAAGAGAAAGGACCTTTGATTGAATGGAAAGGAGGAAAAGAGACGAGGCTAATTGGTGGGTTTTCTTCTGAATTCCCTTTTATTCCCTTCATTCTCTCTATTCTTCGATCAAGAGGTTCCTTTTGACTCTTCAAAGCCCAAAAGCTTCAGTCATCTATGAGATGGAAGGCGAAAGAAGAACAATCCCCCACCTGTTCCCCTTTCTTTACATTCAAATATTGAATTAGAGCAGTCTCTCTGGGTTTTTTTGATGAAGTTAGAGGCCAGAGTTTTACCCTAACTAAGTCCCTAGTTTGTTTGTTTTTTTTTTAAAAGATTACAGGTGGGGGATTGTTCTCCTAACATCTCATAGATGACTGAAGCTTTTGGGTTTTTGAAGAGTCAAAAGGAATCTCTTGATCGAGTTTGCATTTAGTTTGCATTTAGTTTGCATTTTAATTAAATTTTAGTGTAAATTTGCATGGAATATGTGCAAATTGTGAAGATTCGGAAAGGAAATGATACCAGGAAAGCCGGGAAAGCCAGGAAAGTACTGCAATTATTGCAATTATTGCATCGACAGCGTTCCGAAGCTAGGCGCTAGGTGAAATAGGTGAGCTAGCAGGCTGCAATTACAAAGAATGAACATTTATTAGGTTGAGTACTGTCTTTCACTTAAATTCAAATTGAATTCAAATATTGAATTAGAGCAGTCTCTCTGGGTTTTTTGATGAAGCTAGAGCCCGAGTTTTACCCTAACTAAGTCCCTAGTTTGTTTGTTTTTTTTTTTGAAAAGAGTGCTTAGTGCATTTAGTTTGCATTTTAATTAAATTTTAGTGTAAATTTGCATGGAATATGTGCAAATTGGGAAAAGAATATACGATCGAAGAAATTAAAAAGAAAACCACAATGCAATTAGTTGCTCTAAAAGAAAAAGAAAAAGAAAAATCCACACCAATGGACCGAACCGTATTCCTGTGCGTTATCCACTAGGCCATCAATCAAATTGAATAAGTCTTAAGCTACCAAATGATAAACGATCTTTTTCATTTGATAGCCCAATCATTTCCCTTGCAAATCACTTTTGAAAGTTTTTAAAAAGCTTTGTTTTGAAGGTTTTTTTTTATTAGTAGGAAATTAGGAAAATTATTAGGAAAACCACAATGCAATTAGTTGCTCTAAAAGAAAAACAAAAACAAAAATCCACACCAGGGACCGAATCGTAATCCTGTTGTCCACTAGGCCATCTTACACCATTTTACATTGTACCAGTAGCCGTCATAGCAGACCGGACTAGGAGTCTTGTCTCCTAGTCGGGGGGTCTTGTCTCCTACTACTTTTTTCGACCCCCCTCCTGCCTGCACTACTATTACAGACTACACTACTATTAGGGTGAACTAAAAGTTTTCTATTTTTTTTTCTCTTTAGGTTTGAACAATTTTTTAAAGCTAATAAATTCGTTTTGTATACGCGTGCCATATTTATTTTGTAGCATTTGATCTGCTCTTTCATATTTTACTACTAGCTAAGGAAAACCACAATGCAATTAGTTGCTCTAAAAGAAAAAGAAAAACAAAAATCCACACCAGGGACCGAATCGTAATCCTGTTGTCCACTAGGCCATCAATGTGTTTTTCTCTTGTGTTCCAAAAAAGTCAGTTCAACGGGATTTTTCTCAGAATTTCTAGTGGCTCCTGGGGGAGTGTCGTGCCAGAGTGAATATTTTAGGCAGATTTTTTGGAAAATCCTTTATATCTGTCGATCATTTCTTCAACTTGAGCATGTACTATTATTGGGGCTTCTCCAGTTCTTTGAGATCGCGAAACGACTCTGCGGCAGACCATCCCTTTTCGAAGTGGTAGAGCATGATATGGCGAAGATGGATATGATTGTCGACACGCATTTTGTTCACTAAAGAATAACGAATATTTAAAAAAAAGAAATAGACAAAAAGCTTTCAAAAAAAAGAAAAGCCGCAAAAGAAGTCCGGATAATTATGCATCAACCCAGATTGGCCGGAAAGTTCTTTCCGTTTTTTGACGCTAGATCTAACTTTTTATTTTATGCATCAAAAAACGCCAAATAAAAAAAAACAGAATTTACCTACTCGAAATATTCACCGTCAACATCAATAACATCCTTCCACTTATCCGGCAACAAATAGATTCCGCGGCGGTAAAACTCACTTCTAAATCGAATCTAAATCGGCTTCGAACCGAAAAACTGAGTGAGTGACAAGCGCATTTCCTTGACGTTTTGAAAGATCTTTCCACGTGAAAAACTACGGCTACACCGGCAAAGAACTTTCCGGCCAACCTAATAATTGACAAGCTGTACTAGTTGTACTAGTTGTACTAGTTGTACTAGTTGTTATAGATCATCCTCCATTTCCACTCGAGCTCATCCAACTAATAGAACTCTGTAAGAAAGTTGGGATTCTAGTAATCTTTGTGACGTCGAAGAAACGACTTGTGTTACTGTAATGATTTTTACCGGTTTACAATAATCAAGTCCCGGTTTACAGTAGCGTACTTTAAAGTGCCTGCCTAGTCTACTTTGTTTTCAAGTGTTTTCATCTAACAAAACGTGTTCTCGCCAAATGAATCCCATTCAACTACATTGAAATAGATTCTTTTGAATTCTAAATGATTGACCCTCTCCTCTCGTTTTTTTTTCTACTCAAAAATGCGAGTGTGTCTGTGTGAAAATAATGCAATTTTCCAAATTTGGGGCAATCCGTAAAAAGCGACATTTCCTCTGTTTTCCCACCGACTCATTTACTCTTATTTCCTTATTTTTTCTCATTTCTTTTCTAAAATGCACCAAATTCTACTGTATCTTTTACTGATTTTCGGCTCAATTTTGGCGTTTCCTTTCGAGAATTTCGTTGAAAGCTCATCGCCGAATCATCCCATTTTTGTCGTTCGTCCGAAATTACAACAAAAATTTGAAGATTACAGGTGAATCATTGAGATTTCTAGAAAGTGGGACAAATGCGACCTTTTTTTTGCGCACCCGGACAATTGCGCCCTTTTTTTGCGCACCCGGCCCATTAGCACACCTTTTTTCGCGTTTTAAAAAAGCTCTAAAAAGCTAATATTAACCAATTTCTATTCCAAAAGTTGTTTTTCTAGGTAATTTTAGAGCGTAGAATCGAAATTTTGACATAACAGAGCTTGTGGAAACAAACGGACGGAGTTATACAAAGAGAAAAATCGATAATTTTCTGTAATTTGATCTAGCCGTTTTGTCTTTTAAAATTGGTTCCACACGCTCTGTTATGTCAAAATTTCGATTCTACGCCCTAAAATTACCTAGAAAAACAACTTTTGGAGTAGAAATTGGTTAATATTAGCTTTTTAGAGCTTTTTTAAAACGCGAAAAAGGTGCGCTAATGGGCCGGATGCGCAAAAAAAAGGTCGCATTTGTCCCACTCCCGATTTCTAACAAATCGAAAGCCTTTTAGACCTTATCTTTATTGAATATTTATTGATTATTTATTCGAATTCAAAATTGTAGCCTTGAATTCGACGACATCCCAAGCAGCAGTCGACCGAGAAGAACGATGAGCTCACGAGAGATTTCCGATATCATTCAATTAATGGAAGCACAACAACAAGAACAAGAACAAGAACAAGAACAAAAACAAGAACAAGAGCAAGATCAAGTTTGACGATCCAACTTTTAACACAGAATTCAACACTTTCCAGGATACAATTCAAACGAGTTCTCTCCGCTTCTCAGTGAGCCCTCAAACGGCTCGACCCACATTTGTGAATGCGATTGTACTTGGTGATCAGCCATCGAGGTTTGGAAAGTGAATTTGATAATCGAACTATATTAGAAATATTAGATTGAACGCAAAATCTTTGGTCACTTTTTTCTAACTAACAAATTCATCAATTGATCTACCGTTTGCTGCAAGTAGAAAATGGTCTTCATGCATTTTTCAATTCTTTTAAGTCAATTTAAATCCGCTGACAAGCTAACTCGAATGCAGGAACTCGTTGAACGTAAAATTTGATAGAAAAGAAACTCGCCGAGCAGATTGTTCTGAAAATTTGGCTATATGCATAACTTTTTGTGATCGATTTTTTTTCTATTGACATTAACATACCGTAAATATCGTATTTTTTGTAATTAAACTGAATCAATAACCTCTACCGTAAATAGTGTAATAGTACCCCACCCGCATAATGACGGTGCGGAGTGTTGCGTAGTCTAGCTTTGAACGAGTTTTTCTCGACACTGGTTTATGCTACAATGCGCGCTTAGGTATCAAAAAATAGCCCTTAATTTCAGCTATTTTTTGATCCCAAAGACGCGTTTTTTGAAAGTACGGGCGCTTTGAAAAAAATGAAATACGAAAAATTTTTTGCGACTACGCGACTGTACATGGGGGTGGGGTACTATTACAGTATTTACGGTAAAATCATGTACTTAAAATAGTCCCTAAGTGATTTAATATTAGGGATGTCCGGATCCGGATCTCTACACAAACAAACGACGACTACGCGACACTCCAATAGACCGTTCGTAGTAGTGTCGCGTAGTCACCTTTTTGTTCTTTTTATGCTTGCGTAGAGGTTCGGACATCCGTGGCCCCTATGCACTTATATCTATCCTCTTCAGCCTTTCAATAAGTTGCTAGATGTATTGCTTAATTGAAAAAGTGCTATCATTATTCGAAAAAACATCTACCGTAAATACTGTCATAGTACCCCACCCCGATAATGACTGTGCGGAGTGTTGTGTAGTCTAGCTTTGAACGCGTTTTTCTCGACACTGGTTTATGCTACAATGTGCGCTTAGGTATCAAAAAATAGCCCTTAATTTCAGCTATTTTTTGATCCCAAAGACGCGTTTTTTGAAAGTACGAGCTCTTTGAAAAAAATGAAATACGAAAAATTTTTTGCGACTACGCGACTGTACATGGGGGGTGGGGTACTATTACAGTAGTTACCGTAGGTTTTGTGAATTAAAGTACCTAAATCCTTTTTGACTGCCCGACTTCGTCCCCATAATGACGGCGTATTGCCGCGTAGTCTAACTTTACACGCTCCGTTCTCTGCGCTACTTTAAGCTACAGTGTGCGCTTGGGTGTCAAATGATAGCTCTTGAAATCTAGTATTTTTTGATATCAAAAATATAGTTGAGAAAAATCTAGGACCTGAGAAAAAAATAATTTTCTAAAAAGAAGTTAGACTATACGAAGAGGTGGCTCTATTTGAGTATTTACAGTTTCTTTTTTAACAGATTTGAACGTTATTTTGTAGAAAAATAGTAAACGTTTCTAATAAAAGAAATTGTAGGTCAATTGGTGAATTGATTATCTATAAGTAGAGTTTTTAAAAAGTGCATCAAGACCCAAATCTAATAGGAAAAAGCTGGCCAATCACCGTCAGAGTAGAGTCTGATCTAGCTCTGTCCTAGCTTGTCCTAGCTCTGTCCTAGCTCGATCTTAGCCAGCCTTTCTTATTACATTGATTATCAGCGGGAAGCAATACCAAGAAAAGCTCAAAAGATATCGTTTTTCTTTTCAGTTTCATGCGTCCCTCCGCCCGTCTCCGTCAATTTTCCGCGATTTCTTCTCGTCCTTCCCTTGATGATTTTGTGATCATCAGCTCGAATAAACGATTTCATTATTAATTAAATAAAAAGCTTTTCCCCTTTTGCAACTATTGCTTGTTTTTCAACAATTTCTTAACAAATCTAATTCCATGAATCGCTTTTATGGGAGAATATTGGCTTTTTAAAGGATCTTGAGAGCTTTTCGACTGTTAAATGCTTTTAAAGGATCTTCAGAGCTTTTCGACTGTTAAATGCTTTTAAAGGATCTTGAGAGCTTTTCGACTGTTAAATGCTTTTAAAGGGTCTTCAGAGCTTTTCGACTGATTATATCCCGTGAGTCATTACAAATTTTAACCAAAAAAAAATACAGTAATACGATTTGTTTCATTTGAAAGTTTCAAAGATCATTTAAAACCTCAATCACCGATCTTCTCAATGAAACGCTTGAAGTTGATGATTTTTTGCACACAAAAAACAATCATCAATTTTCATCAACAATCATCAATCAAATCAATTTTCATCAACAATCATCAATCAAAAAACAATCCTTCAATTTTCCCTTCTCATTCTCTGAATTCAGAATGTCTTCAAAAATATTCGACAAAAAGAAAGCAACGATTAGTTTACAAAAAGAAAAATGCTCAAAAAAAGAGACTATCAAATGTGTACACGATTATTATTATTAATATTATTATTAATATTAATATTAATATTAATATTATTATTATTATTATCAAATGTGTACATTCAAGAATATTCAGCGAAAATCATTTAACCTAAGCAATCATCGTCATCAATGCAAAAGATGGAATTCGAGAATGCATTTGGTGACTTTTACATCTAGATTACAGTCATTTTCTTAATCTTAAGCCTTTTTTTAAAGATTCAAAAAGGAAATGATACCAGGAAAGCCGGGAAAGCCAGGAAAACACTGCAATTATTGCAATTATTGCATCGACAGACAAATGCACTTGGCAAAGTACTATGATAGCTTTTCACAATGAAAATACCCGATTTCTGAGAAGAAACGAATAGATTCTTCCAGCCATCCTTCCCATCTTTCCCATCTTCTTCCAGCCATCCTTCCCATCTTTCCCATCTTCTTCCAGCCATCCTTCCCATCTTTCCCATCTTCTTCCAGCCATCCTTCCCATCTTTCCCATCTTCTTCCAGCCATCCTTCCCATCTTTCCCATCTTCTTCCAGCCATCCTTCCCATCTTTCCCATTTTCTACGTATCAATCGGTTCCGGTAAATTGGCGGCGATCATCGCTCACTATTTCGGGAAGAAAATTAGTGCAAAGATTTTGAGTGTCATTTGAGTTTGGATATGAGTTTGGGAAGAAGATTTAGAAGAAAAGAAAAGAAGATTCTTTCTTCAGTCTCTCTGCCAAAGTCT
Source organism: Mesorhabditis belari (assembly GCA_958450365.1). Taxonomy (NCBI): domain Eukaryota; kingdom Metazoa; phylum Nematoda; class Chromadorea; order Rhabditida; family Rhabditidae; genus Mesorhabditis; species Mesorhabditis belari. The sequence continues at coordinate 1,455,183 of CAUEEP010000758.1, read as the reverse complement.
ATTACATGAGAATGTTGGCCGATGGTGTTCTCGAGGTGGCCACATTTGCTCCATTGTGTAATGATTCGTCGGCGTTTATTGTGAGTTTCTTTAGACCGTATCTAGAAGTCGAGATTTGCCTAAGTACCTCAGATAGGTTCGCCAGATCAGTTCACTCAATCAAAGGCTAGTCTAGAGTGGTTTGGATTGAACTTTGAGATCAAAGCAGCTTTGGTTTATGGGTAGAAACCATAGATAGGTCTAATCTAATATCAAAAACAAAATCTCGACAAATCGCATTGAATTTTCAGAAAATTCTCTGACTTTCCCGTATTTTCTTCGGTGTTTCCCTCATTTTTAACGCGGTGTTTCCCTCATTTTTAACATTTCCCTCATTTCCCTCATTTTTAACGCGATTTTCCTCTCATTCTCCATTCTTTTCGTAAATAAAAGCTGAGAAAACGATTTATTTTCAGAAAATTGTACATTACAAAGTGTTTGTTACAGTAGAAAAATCAAACGCCCGGAGCGTCGTTGATGGTGACGGTGTGCAACTGGAAATTGTGATTAATTACGTACTTTTCTTTTTCTTAACATTTCAGTTCAGTTAACAATTAGTTAGCACTCGTTTTTTTAAGAAAAAAAGACTGTAATTCTAAGTTTTTGCATGATGAGAATGTTTTTGTTTATTGCTTATTGATTGATTTGTTGACTTAATAAAATGAATAGCTTCAATCGATTCACCGACCCCGAAAACCCCGTACACAAATTTACAGCTAAATCTCTTCTTTTTTTTCCATCTACAACATAAAAGAAAAATCCCTATGTAAATGGCAAGGTGCTCTTTGAGCGCCCGCACAATAACTCTCTACCTGGCACACCCTGCCGATAGATATCTGCTCACTTTTGGAACCCCGGAAAGAATGAGCAATCAGCAGCTGGACCGTTTTTCTCCTCCGTTGGGCATCACTACGTTCAAATCCCCGGGATTGCCTTTTCCCTTAAATCCAGCTCCAGTTTTTTTGGTACAAATTCTGGATCCTGCCAAACCATTGTCTTACTTAAACAAGCAGCGAGGACAATTCAATCGAACTCCCCCTGGCTTTTCCCTAAAACCCGAACCACCTGAAGCTTTCATTTGAGATTACACAGTAAATTTTATCATCTCTTTTTTTGTTTTCTAAAATGCACCCATCAAGAGAAAGGGCTTGTTTTTGTTTATCCCTCCAATTCTTGTTTTTCGATCAACGCTCAATACACAGCTCATAAAGCTGTGTAAAACGACCGATCTTTGGCTTGAGTCTCTTTTCGCAAGAGAGGATTGATGGATAATTGATCCATCAATCCTCCATCAAGTTTTCTAATCTCTCTTTCTCTTTGATTTCACTGGTGATTAGAGATAAATTGTGACCTATTTGTGGACTCTTTCAAAAGGTTCACATTCTTGACTCAACTCCAACAGCTGTTGTTTATTTTTTGAAAGTCTATCTTGTAAACAAGAGGATGATGCTAGGGAGAAGGCTTGGATACGTGAAAAAGATTAGAAAGCTTAGAAATTCAATTCTCCCCAACCTCAATCTCTCCATCGATCTCCAAAGTGCGCACATCGGACGGGGATCCGCGATGAGCGAAAGTGGCGAATCGCTTTCCGTTGACGAAGATTTGGAAGGAGAACTCCTCGTTGATGATGGTCAAATCAAAGCTGAAAGAATCTTTAAAACAATCTTCTTTAAAATAGATCAGCTGTGACATTTTGAGTTTGTACTCAATGAAGAATGATTGGCTAGAATGAGGAGTCGGAGTTGAACTCTGGAGTAACTATAGCACGGTGTTGAACTCTGGAGTAACTATAGCACGGTGTTGAACTCTGGAGTAACTATAGCATCTTCCAATCTTCCATTGATCAAAATTAAGAACTTTTAGTTAAGGTGTTCATCGAAATTTCAAAAAAAACCCCCAAACACACCACTACACTGTATTTTCAAATTGCTGTGTGAAAGCTTAAGAATCTTGCAAGTGTGTTTGGATTTTTTAAAGTGTGGTCGACACCCGGATTTCCCCAAAACCCTACACCAAGAACCACTGTAGTTTGCACCGTGCAAAAGCTAAAAGCCTAAAAATCTTAGAAAGCACTTCAAAGAACTTTATCTATAGTTGTATCTTTTCCAATTCAAATATTCTCCAACTTACACTTGATTTTTTTCGATCGGCATCGCTCCTTCTCTTTCTTCTTTTCCCCAAACATTGTTCGTCATCGCATTGCGAACGATGGCTCCTTCATTGAAACGGATTGAAACCTTGGAATTCAACATTGTTAATTGTTTTTTAAATTTGTTGCGATTGTTACAGCTACGATTTTTACTCTTTACTGACAAACAATCTAAAACAATCTAAACAATCTTCTCCATTTACCTGAAGAGCGAATTCCTTGTTCTCGCGGTAGAGATTCACATTGATACGCTTACCTAAAATAGTCAAAAGTTAAAAGTCAAAAGGATAGTCAAAAGGCAGAAATATCCAAAAGGATTACTATAGAATAAAGGTAAAGAAATATTCGAAATAAACTCATTTGTAAGTAAATTTCTCAAACACGAACCAGTTGGAAGACCCGAGATATCCAATCTCTTTCCTGGCTTTAACTCAGCGATCGCTGTGTAGGGATTGGGGAAGATTCGGCCACCGTAATGGAAAAGACGAAGTTTCGAGATGTCTCCACGGATTGAAACGTGATCAATCTGTAATTTTTCTTCTGCTTTTTTTTCTTCTGCTATTTCTCTTCTTGAGTTTTTTTATTTATCAAATTGATTTGAGCAGACTTAAAGAACTACTTAAGTTCGATCATTTTTCGGCCATTCTCAACAATGTTCTAATAGCGTTCAAATTGTAAGCTTACTCCTTTGAGTGATTGTCTCTGCTCGAAGAATCCAACGTCGATTCGATTGGCAAAAACCTGAGAGTTATCGTAAATTTTCTAATAGAAGAAAGACTAATAGAAGAGAGTCTAATAGAAGTCTAATAGTCTAATAGAAGTCTAACAGTCTAATAGTCTAATAGCCTAATAGTCTAATAGTCTAACAGTCTAATAGTCTAATAGTCTAACAGTCTAACAGTCTAATAGTCTAGTAGTCTAACAGACTAACAGTCTAATAGTCTAATAGTCTAATAGAAGTCTAATAGTCTAATAGAGTCTAAGTTTCCTCTGAAACAAACGCTTATATCTCGACACCAGTACGTTTGTTTCCACCCGCTTAATAATCAAATTAAAGTAGAGAAAATGGGTGATTGTTTTGAGATATCAAATTTATTTTTAGCTTTAACGAGCGCTTAGAATAAAATGATTGAAAGATGGTGAATATCGGCTCTTTTTTTGTCACCCTAGCGCGTAGAAATAAACGTACTGATGCTGAGTTATGAGCGTTTCTTTGAGAGTGAACTACACAGAGTTAGACTACACAACGCTCCTATAGAGCTCTCTATTAGAATATTTATTAGTGAAAAACATAATCCTTTACTTGATATTTGCCATCAAGAACGCGAACACGGAGATCGAATTCCTGGCCAGGCTGAAAAGATCGTTTTAGATTCTATTATTTATAGCAGCTTACTGTACTGGCTTACAGCTTACTGTACTGGCTTTTAGATTCTATTATTTATAGCAGCTTACTGTACTGACTCAAGTTAGTAATACGGTAACTCTATGAAAGATTCTGTTAACAATTCTCTTTAGTCTCTTTATCTCAAACCTTAAACGGATTCGAGATTCTCTGCTCGTTTTCACTCCAATTCCCGTCCTTGAACGTGTTGTACACGAATTTCCCGCTATTGAAAAGACCGGCTAAACGTAGATTTAATAACAAATAGCAAAGCTATATAAATTATATAAAACTCTATTTCTTTTCACTAATATTTCCTATAGCTATATGGAAAAATTTCCCCTCACAAACCCTCTTCGAAACGAATGGAGAAATGAAGTGGCATGTCAACATCCTTTTCGGCGCCTTTATGGAAGTTGAAGTCGACTCTGGATTTCAATTTTTTTCAATTTTCATACAAAAATTTGATTTTCTAATGCAAATTCTAGTTCTAATGCAATTAAATTCAAATTTTGTTTGAATAAGCCGAAAATGAACCTCTTTGGTTCCTCTTTCAGCGTTCCAATCGTGTGAATCGTTTGCCCGACTTTGAACTCCTCGGAGACTCGGGTTTTGAAGGGAACTTTCTATAAAAAACACATCGGAGACTTTTATTTTTTCGAATATATGCAGCTTTTATTAGTGATTTTCTCAAGCCTTACATAGTCTTGTTCACCGATATATTTCCTGTAGTTGACCTCTTTGGCTGTCGATGTTTCATCGGCCAATATCGAGCCGACAACGGCCAAAAGTAGCACTGCAATTCTTGGAATTGCATTCTTAGTTTTTCAGCTATTAGATAATATTCGATATTAGATTAGCTATTTATTTTAGATTGCTTCAAATGCCATTTATAGTAGCTTTTGTCGGAAGTGATGCTGCTCAGCCGGAATACTTTTTCACTCTTTTAGTTTTAGTCGAAAAAAAAAGCCTATTCAGTCCTCATTGCCTAACACTTTTCACTTAAAAATACTAGAAGATTAAAAAAAACAACAACAACTTTACAGTATCTTTACTGGTTAATGTAAAATGGAAAGAACTATTGATATTCAGTTAATTCTTAGCCAGTTTAAAAAGTAATCTTTTAGTCAGTTTAAAAAAAACTTACATCGAATCATGTTTTCTTCACAAAAAAATCCCTTTTCTATGAAATTATCTAAACTTTTTCAATAAGAAATTCTCAGAAAAGCTAAAACAAAATCAAATCGGAAATGCAATTGTTGAGTGAAGAAGGATTGAAAAAAAAAAGCGATTTACACGCAAGGTTCATAGATTTGATAGCCTGTACTTTGTGCTCTGGGAAACAAATATCTTCTGGCACACTTGCTTCTTTATCTTTATCAAAATCGATGCAGTCAGTGCGCCAGATAGCTTACGCTTCTCAGAGCAGAAAGTACGAATCGAATTTCCAAATCAAAGCTAAAGTTTAAAGAGTTTTAAACAAGACTGATATTTCTAAGATGGCTGTTTAGATGTGTTGTGTGCTATAAAGCTATAGAGATTGTTGATATCTGAAAAGAGAAAAGTGAAAAGACCAAACGCTCGGGGAGAGACAACTGACGGGGATAAATCAACGCTTTATTTGAAGCTTTCAAGTTCTTGAGTGCCACCGATTGGCTGAATGTTTGTAACATGCCGAACACTCACATATACACTCGTACAACGAGCATCAGGGGAGCAGATATCTAGCAAAATATAGACAGGAATCTTCCAATAGGAACTAGAGTCTGTAAGCTGATCCTAGGGCTTCAAGTTCAGGGACAGATCCGGGTCAATCAAGGCCAGGACAAGGCCAGGACAAGGCCAGGACTAGACCTGGCTTCAGATACTTGTGTGAGCCAAGCTTGTCAGACCAGGCTTCAGTTTTGAATCTAGAAAAACCCAGAATATAGGAGCTATCAATTTTAAGAGTTCAAAACCATATTACTTACTAGGGAAAGGCAGACAAAAGGCAGACAAAAGGTAAGACAAAAGCTTACCTTACCTTAACTCAAGGTAAGCTTTTTTCTGGGCATCTAGTGCACTTTATAGAACCGGCTATGAGAAAATCTATTGAACGATCGAAGAAATTAAAAGAAAAAGCATAATGCAATTAATTGTAAAACGCTAGAAGTTGTTCCAAAGGAAAAACAGAAACAAAGAGCTGCTTAAGGGATCGAACTCTGATCGTCTGGCGGGAAGCCTAATGCCTTATCCACTAGGCACCAACGCAACTTACCTTCGCTAGAAAGGAGCGTTTTAAAGCATTCGTTTTGACGACAAATTTTCGATTGAAGTTTTACACACCTGGAAAGTCATTTGGCAGATTTTGATTTCAGATTTGGATTCCTCATACCCGATTCTATAAAGTGCACTAGGTGTTCAGACAAAAGCTCACCAGCTTTTGCGCAGCTAAACAAGAGAGTTCGTGCATTTCCCTAGTTAGTCACTTAAGTTATCTATCAATACAGGGTGGCACAGAATTATGGAGACATCTGAATGCTTCAGATACAGATACTATACAAATCTCACTCGTAATGTACCAAATGTTGTACATCCTTGGAAAGCTTTAACTCTCCTTTAAATAAATATATCAATAAAATTTACTTGAAAACTTTTTCTTTTTGCGTTGAGTTTGGTTTACGCTCGCTCACCCCGACACTGCGTAGAGATGCTGGTGTTTTTAGCTACCGTAAATACTGTAATAGTACCCCACCACCCTCGTACAGTCGCGTAGTCGCAAAAGTTTCTTTCGTATTTCATTTTTTCAAAGCGCCTGTACTTTCGAAAAATGCGTCTTTGGTATCAAAAAATAGCCCTGAATTTCAGCTATTTTTTTGATACCTAAGCGCGCATTGTAGCATAAACCAGTGTCGAGAAAAACTCGTTCAAAGCTAGACTACGCAACACTCCGCACCGTCATTATGCGGGTGGGGTACTATTACAGTATTTACGGTAGCTAAAAACACCAGCATCTCTACGCAGTGTCGGGGTGAGCGAGCGTAAACCAAACTCAGCCGCAAAAAGAAAAAGTTTTCAAGTAAATTTTATTGATATATTTATTTGAAGGAGATTTAAAGCTCTCAAAAGATATGCAGGGTGTACTAGCCTTTTTTCATCCCAATTTTATCTGTTTCAATTACCTGCTCGAGCAAAGTTCAAATTCACATTTTGAACTTTGATCCCTAATCGAAATTCATTGTTTTCTAGTAAAAATGAGTAAGAATTTTGGAAATAATAAGTAAAAAGGAGTAAATGAAGCTGCTTTCCTTTGATTTTGAAATTGAAATGGCATTGAAACTAGTTACAAAAACCAGAAAATCACGATTCCGTCGCAGGAAACGCGTGTCTCAACTTTGCAGCGCTCTAGCAAAAGTTTAGAAACTTTTCTGATCAAATCCAGAAATCACATTGCAAGAGAAATATTCAATTTGATAATCAAAAAAAGAATTACATCAATTGATTGACTCTTCGCTAAGCTGGAGAATCTGAGCTGAGTGCTGGTAATTGTGCGCCACCCTTTATAACATTTGGTACATTAGATTTGTCTAGTATCTGTATACCAAGCATTCAAGTGCCACCACTAATTCTGTGGCATCCTGTATAATATTACCTTACGAAGTATCTACGGAACTACATATGTTTACTTGTTACCTGTACTTTAACTTACTGGTACTATACTTTAGCTTAAGTAACTCAAAAGCTTTACCTTCACACATCACACAGACATAGACGCACACAGACACACACATCACACACACAGACAGACACACACACACACAGACACACACACAGACACAGACACACACACAGACAGACACACACAGACACACAGACACACACACAGACACACACAGACACACACACAGACACACACACAACACACAGACACACACACAGACACACAGACACACACACAGACACAGACACACACACAGACACACACAGACACACAGACACACACACACACACACACACAGACACAGACACACACACAGACACACACACAGACACACACACAGACACACACACAGACACACAGACACACACACAGACACACACACAGACACACACACAGACACACAGACACACACACAGACACACACAGACACACACACAGACACACACACACAGACACAGACACACAAAATCAAACTAAAACCTGTAGCCAGAAGGAGAAAAATGTATTCTTCAACAAAATTTGCATATTTTAAGCCAGATTTTCGCTTTTAATCCTTTTTTTTTTGTTTTGAATGCGAACTTTAAGCTATTTTCTAGCTTTGACAAAAATTCAATTCTTTTTTTGAATCTTTACAATCTTTTTTAACAGATTTACACATAAAAGATGCGTTTAACACCTGGAATTCAGCATTCAAGGATACGCAATGCTTGAAAGGATTTGAACAAGGTGTTAGGATTGATTTTGAGCATTGATATCAATTGGATACTGCTCTTGATACCTATTGATACGTGTTTGCGTTGATAAGATCTTTATAGACTGATGCAATAGCCTTTTTTTATCCCAATTTTATGTTTCAATTCAAATTTTCCCTGTTTTCTTTGGAACAGAAAGAGTTTATTCGATTAAACAAGGATTCAACAAAATAAATTACATCAAAAAAAAGGGAACATAAGTTAACCTTACACAACAATTGATTTAGAGATCGTTTAAACTTTAGAGTTGTCCACAGTCAGCAATGGCTACTTCAGCCTTTGTCTTTCCGGATTGTGATCCGTATGTTTCGACGTTCTTCACCACGTCGAGTCCCTCAATGACACGACCGAACACACAATGTTTTCCATCAAGCCATTCAGTCTTCACAGTGCAAATGAAGAATTGAGAGCCGTTTGTGTTGGGTCCAGCGTTGGCCTGAAAAGGAAAATTCGTGTTCAGTTCATCTGAATAATTGTTTGGATTTGATCGTTGTAGCTTTAAGTTATAGTACAATTCAGCTGTACTCTGAACTCAGCTGTACTCTGAACAATTCAGCGATTCAGCTGTACTTTGAACGATTCAGCGATTCAGCTGTACTCTGAACATTAACTAGCTACAGTAACTGGGGAATTGTTATTGCTATTAGCTTATTGTTACTATTAGATAAATGTTTATAATTGGATTTAGAGGTTAAGCCATGGTTATAGATTACAGTACCTCTGTATCTTGTAGCGAGTTTCATATCTTGATTGAAGCAATGTATAATGTACTAGTACAGTAATCAGTAATACAATACTGTGTTTATAGTACTGTTCTAGATCATTTACTAAGCTATTACTACTGTGACCCTAGTCTAAATCATCATTGCCAATGAAAACGGAAAGTTTCGTAGTCAAGTACGAGTCTTTCTGTTTTGGTATTCTATGTGTTAAATCTAGAATTCAATTTTTTAAATTCCTCACCATCGAGAGAATTCCGGGTCCAGTGTGGCGCTCCTTGAAGTTCTCGTCGTTGAATTTCTCTCCATAAATCGATTCTCCTCCGGTTCCGTTTCCTCGAGTGAAGTCACCACCCTACAAATAATATTCTAAGTATTCTAAAGCTTTCAACTCACTTGAAGCATGAAGTTCGGGATGACACGATGGAATTTGCTTCCCTTGTAGTGGAGGGGTTTACCCGACTGGCCGACTCCTTTCTCACCAGTGCACAAAGCGCGGAAGTTCTCAGCCGTTTTCGGCACAATATCGTTGTACAACTCCATTACAACTCGACCGACAGCCTTTCCACCGATGGTGATGTCGAAGAAAACTTGAGGGCGAGGCATGATTAGTTACCTGAAATGGGGAGATTGAGAATGGTGAAATTGAGAATGGGGAGATTGAGAAATTGGGAATCAATGATCAAAGCAGTTTCGAGAAAATGAAAAATATCGAGCGGTCCTTCAAAAAAATTGGCGGTAGACACAAAGTACAGTAGGCGGGGAAAGTGGGGCGGAGAGGCGCAGTGAGGAGGGGCACGGAATAGAAAGGACAGAGAGGCGATGAGGGGAATGGATAGGCTCCGGTTCCAGAGATGCTAAATAGATGTGCAAGATATTGATGAATGATGTCAGCTATGGAATTGTGGAGTTCGAATACAGTACGCCCAATTGTTTGAAGTCACATGGAATCAGTTAGCACTAGTTTTTTGTCAAATATCTAGTGCTAACTGACCCTTGGTATCTTTTAGAAGATTATCCCATTTAGTTAGTTATCTTAAGATTTAGATTTTGAGATATTCAACCTGAAAAGTTGGGAAAGACGCTACTAATCCTTATACCCTATTTTGGTGAATCTCTATTTGATCAAAAGTGCTTATACTTTGAACCTAAGCCTGACCCTAAACCTGGCAAATATCTAATCCAACAAATTTATAATTTTTTAAGCTAATACATTAAAAAAACTGCATTGAAAGCTTTAGAAAAGGCATGAAAAAACATTTCAACAAAATTTTCGAACAAAATGTTTTTCAATGATAACCCTTTGAACAGTCAATGGAACAGTCAATGAAAACGGTCAATGAAAACTTTTGAGTGATAAGCTGATGGGCGGAAAACAGGGAAAAGTTGTTTGTGACCATTGAAGGGATTGGGTGGGAAAGAAGGGGTTTCTCTAGGGGGTTTCTCTTTTTTTTCCATTTTTTGCTAGGCAGCGGCTGTCACTAGGGGGTATTGCGCGAGCCCCTGTCCTCTCTTGTTGCTGTTTACGCCTCACTCACCCCACCCACCCCCGACACACATTGCAATCGATATTGTTGTGGATGTAAGAGGGGAATGGGCAGGGGTGGGCAGGGGTGGGCAGGGGTGTGCTGTCATTGCCGCTCAAAGAGGATGGACCCCTCAACGAAGAGAAGTGAAGGGGCATGTGTGGTGAATGAGAGTGGCCCGGCCGGGCCCTTACTCTTTCCCGCCACTTTCATCAATAACAATATTATTCTTTCTCACGATTTGTAAACAAGCCAGCCACTATCGTTTGATTTTTCGAACCGTACGCCCAAAATGTTGCTGTTGCTGTCGATAGCGACGTTTACTAATAGAAAGACGATATCTGAATATCTTAAGAATATTTTAACCGATTTCTATTTCTATTTTAGCCGATTCCTTTTTAGCTAGTATCTAAAATGAATTTCAAAGCTCTCAATTCATTTTGAGTCCAAATTTGCAAACAAAAATTAGCAATGAAGATCCTGTAAGTTAGTTTCTTGCTTGTTTGTAACTATTCACTGCTTAGATTTTATAATTCTTTGCTTAAACCAAAGATATTCAATCTTATCAAGTGAACTATGGCTTAAAAAAGTTAACAACAGTACCTTTAACTGCCTCTCTTCCTTTAGACTTTTGTTCTAAAAGTAAAAAGGTTTAAAAATTCCAGAACTTCCCCCTTAGAAAACTTGAAGAGGGTTTGTGGTTTGACAAAAAAGTTCTCTCGAGCTTTACGCGTTTGCTTTTTTTTTCTTCAAAACTTTGTTGAGAGGTATTTTCTTGCTTTAAAATGTTTACAGTCGCATTTTCCTTTCTCTTTCTTTCCTACGATCGGCAGACTGCGGTTTGTTTGAATTGGAGCTTACTCGGGTCTCTGGTTACCTTTTGGAAGAAATAACTTGTCATTTTCCTCTCTCTATTCAATCGCTTTCGCAACTTTAGCAATTGTATATAGCAATTGTATTGCTACGTTTTGTACATCTAAAATTGGGTTGGGATGAGCGGTGACCTTGATTGAGAGGACTCAACTCTGCGCTGCACATTCTCCTTTTTGCATACCCACCACCCGCAACCACCAAAATTACGATTTTGATGTGCTACTGCAATTTGTGATGCTAGTGAAAAAAAATTATTCAATCAGTCACTTTTATACCCAGAAATTTGCAGAGTTGCCTCAAATTTTGGCGCTTTCACTGAATAGCTGAATATTTTTACTTTTAATGCTAATTTTACTATATAAGAAATTTCATTTTTTATTCTCTTAGCGTTTATGTCAAGTCGGGGTGGGCTAATTTCCGCCATTTGCGCAACTGAGTCATTAGGGCAACTCGCCATAACTTTCTTCTAAGTAAGCCAATCTTTATGATTTTGGTGTCATTTTGTAGACCTCAATAAGTGCAACAAAATGAAACCAAAACCATAAAGATTGACCCACTTAGAAGAAAGTTATGGCGAGTTGCGCAAATAAAATGGCGGAATGGCCTACCTCGTCAATTCATTAGTTTATTTTATTTTATTTTTTGTTTTTACCATCCCTATTTCTTTGCACTTTATAGGATTAAAAGCTGGGAAATATTTTGAATGATTCACAAAATATTTCCCATTGCCTTTTCTTCTCACCACAATGGCTAAATGCTTTCTCGCCCTTTCGTTTTCTTACCCTAATCGATATTTAACCGTTTTTTGCTCATTTCAGATATTCTTCACCGAAGAACCGTCTACTAGTAACTAGAAAAATGACCGAGGAAAAATCCTATGCAAGTTTTTTTCATCTTTCATTTATCAAATCGAAATTTTTTTGCTTTTGAATACCGAAAACTTGACGTTTTTGTATTGGTATTTGGTCTCGTTTTATTGTTTGGTGATTCACCAAGCAATAAAACGATAGCGCACGGAAAAACCACTTTGCTTTTCTATTTGGCATTTCTAAAAAATTCGAGATGAGCTCTACTAAGAAACAAATGATTGTAAGGTTTTGCACTTTTTACAGCTTAATGTTTGCCCAGCTGTTTTCAATTCAAACGAAAATAGGAAGCTTCTTTCGATTCACTGAATCGATTCTCTAGACCTTTTTTAAAAATGTTCAACATGACTGATGAAATGGTAATATTTTAATCATGATTGCTTACCAATTCGGTAAGCTACTAGGCTACTAGCAACTCCCAGGCTCCTTGCATCGATTTTTGAAAAGTTTTTTTTCCGTTGAGCGTTAGAAGGCGTCCCCACACAATTATCTCAAAATCTGAGGCCCCGACTTGGCCCGCAACTTCCATGGTTCCCTCAAAATTCGTTTATGCCAAGAAAAAATATTCACTAAGTTAGCTATCGACCGATGAATGCTTTCGATACTTAAGCTTTTTGTTGTTCATATAACAGATATGGTAAAAAGATCAAGTATCTTGCAATAACTCATTTATTTATTTGATTTTAGCCGGTTCCATACCGCAGCCAGCTGCAAGAAAAGATCGAGCCCGGACAAACGCTCATTGTGAAAGGATCGACGATTGATGAAAGCCAAAGGTGTGTTGTTTATTTTGTTTCCTCCTACTTTTTTTGTTTTAGGTTTACCATCAACCTCCACTCAAAGGCGGCTGATTTCTCTGGCAACGATGTACCACTCCATCTCTCGGTTCGCTTTGATGAAGGAAAGGTTGGCGTTATTTTATAAATTTACTTTAAGTTTTATCGGCTGAACATGTCAAAAAAAAAGATACTTCTGGTTACAATATAAGTTTAGTGGAGTACTAGAGTTGAAGTAGTGAAGTTGTATCCTAGTTTTCAACTTTTAGATTGTTATGAACACGTTCACCAACGGCGAATGGGGCAAAGAAGAGCGCAAATCGAACCCGATCAAGAAGGGTGATTCGTTTGACATTCGCGTTCGTGTGCACGACGATCGCTATCAGGTAAATGTAACACCTCAATCAATTTGAATGTTGCCTAATTTAGGTGATCATTGACCACAAAGAATTCAAGGATTACGAGCACCGCTTGCCACTTTCTCAGGTACATTTCATTTTGTTTTTTTACAGATTTTCTTTCCAAGGTGACTCATCTCTCTGTGGATGGCGATCTCTACTTGAATCACATCCATTGGGGAGGCAAATATTATGTAAGTTTGTTTAAACATAGAAAACTTTTCAACATAATGTGAATCGATCGAGAGTGTTTACTGTTTATGCAAAAAGATGGGTCATTTTGTTCGAACTTTCACATTTTGCCTCCCTCCATGTGCCGCTTTTAATGCTTTTGAGCGAATCAAATCACTTTTTATTTGCTGATAGGGAGATAGAGAGGGGACCGTTTTTCCTGTTCAAAACTTTAACTCTTTCTCGATTTTCCCACTATTTTCCCCCGTAGCCAAGGTTGTTTGCGGCACATAGGGGAGGGGGCCGATGCCCAATTCCTATGGGCAGCGACGCCTCTGTGTTATGTTGGCTCAGCAGTTTTCTCTCTCAATCTCTTCTTGCCTACATGCAACGTGGCACGAAAGGGACCGATCGAGTAAACAAAATATTTTTATTGAGGGCCGATTTCTAGAAGTCTCTAGGTGAGAGAAAAACTTAGGTAGAATAAAGGAAAATAAACTAAGAAAGTCAACACTTCAAGCAATTTACCCAGTACTTATGCGTTTTTATTTCCAGTAGACAGATTCATAAATGCAATTTGTAGAAGAGGCTGCGTACCTTTTTGTGCAAAGCTAAAATTGATGAGAATGAAAACAAATAGGTACGTATCTTTCATTTTAGCCAGTGCCTTATGAATCAGGAATCGCTTCTGGATTCCCGGTTGGAAAATCTCTGCTCATCTTTGGTGCCTGCGAGAAGAAGGCTAAGAGGTAAGTTTTAATCCAGAAAAAAAAATGCTGTAAAACAATTTTTTATAAGCCTAACGAATTTTTTTTAGATTCCACATCAACTTGCTTCGCAAAAATGGCGATATCGCTTTGCACTTGAACCCACGTTTTGATGAGAAGGTAAATATTTGAAAGTTCTCCTCTTCTTATTGCCTGATATTTTTTAGGCTGTGGTGCGAAACGCTCTTGCCGCAGGAGAATGGGGTAACGAGGAACGCGAAGGAAAGAATCCTTTCGAGAAGGGAGTTGGCTTCGATCTTGCAATCACAAATGAGCCTTACGCATTCCAAGTCAGGATTTTGTACTACTGTGCAGACTAAAGTTATATCAAATAGTGATATTAATAGTTAAATTACTCGTTTAGCTACTCTTAGCAAATATATTTTAACTAGATTGACATTTTATCGTAAACTCACCAATTTTGTGTTATTTCAGGTTTTCGTTAATGGCGAGCGATACTGCACTTTTGCTCATCGTTCTGATCCAAACGACATCTCGGGCCTTCAAATTGCCGGCGATCTGGAGTTGACGGGAATTCAAATTCAATAAAGAGATCAATGTTTCTATCAAAAGCAAGCAACTTCTTTTCGTGATCCATTTATCTTTTAACTTTTGTTGTTATAAGTGAGCTTCCATTGTTTAAAATTATGGCCAAATTGATCGCCCATGTTTATCACATAACTAGTTTTTTCGCATTTTGTAATACCCTTCACACTGCCTTTTTTTTCTTATTCCTCTTCGATTTAACATCGCTCGAAATTCTCTCAACAAATTTCTTCTCTTGTTAGATTTTTTGGCATTTGGCAATAAATTTTTGTTTGGCAAATGATATGATGGATTTTTGAAAGGTTTTAGAATCAACTTTTGGTTGGAAAGGGTTAAATGAGCAAAGAAAGCCTTATCAAAATCAAATTTGTTTTGAAATGTGAACGCATTCCTTTCTTGCTCGTTTCTTTCGGATGAGACCAAAGGGGAATTTTATGTTTTCTGATTTTAGAGTTCTCAAAAAGATAAAACCTTTTCTGGACGAAATTATGGCTTTTTGAGCTTTTGTCTTTCTTTAGACCATTGGACTAAAACGTCATGAATGCACCCATTTCGTGATTGTGTGGGAAATGGGTTCGAGAAGATGGATTTATTCGTCTGAAATATGGTCTAGCGGATTTCGTTGTGTAGAATGGAATTCACTCACTTGCCTATTTCACCTTGTTCGTTTTCTATTTTGCACTAAATTTGATACTCTCCATTTTGGGTTTCAAAAGAAACTCTTGGTCGTTCAGTATCAAATGCAAATCACTTACTATTAGACATTGAGTATTCTAAAATGTACTCTTTATCTTCCAGTCTACTGTAATCTTACACTAAACTTTGAAATTTCTCCACCTCTCCATAACACTCTTAAAAAAGAGAGTGATGTATGAAATTTGTGCGTTTCCTTTTTTTCCTCTTTCTGATTCATAAAGCAAATTCGCTGTCTTCGTCTTTTTTTTGCATCTCGTTCATTAAAAAATATTTTTGAATAAAAAACCAAACAAAAAACAACGGATCACGAGAGAGAAAAAGATTTATGATTCAATATTTAATTTTTTTTTTGTTATCTTTGATCAGATAGCAATCCAAGTTGAGAAAACTTTGCAGTCATTTGGAGTCACTTTTTGTAGCCGATCTTTTGAATTATGTAACTTTACTGTGCCTGAGTCTGTGCAGAAGAAAGCAGCTCGAAAATATGCCCCTACTACCGTAATCTGGCCGTAATCTGGACCGTAAGCCGTAATCGTAATCTGGACATTTCTATGATTTGCTATTCAGTGATAGAGGTGTTAAAGTTATTGGTGTTACAGGGATTACTGAATCTCTCTGACTACGGGATCTATGATACTTGGGCTACATCTACTAACTGCAACGGATTACGGTATCTTCGCTAAAGGGTAGAAATTGCTTAGATCACTGTACTAGTTACTAATTATGACGGATTACGGTAGTCGAGTAGAATTACGGTAGCTTTTTAGCCGACTGTACACGAGTCGACGCTCGAAAAAAGTTTTAAAGTGTACCAAAAGATTAATTCTACATCATTCTGTTTTTTGGAAAACTTAAAAACTGAAATAGCATTATGTAGAAAAAATGAAGATTTCTCTCAAATGAAATCTTGTCCGGAAACATTTTCAAAAATATGAAACTTTTCTCTAATGAATTTTTTGTTGAATTGACCCAAATTGGCGGGTTTCCCCCCTTCTTTTTCTTTCTTTCCCCCAATTTTTCGATAATATTTACGGGCAATTCTTCCCCTCATTTTTCCCCTCTCAATTTGGAATTTTAAAAAATTCGTCTCTCATTTCTAGACGATTTCAAAGTCTAAACTTTTTTTTTGATGTTTTAGATTTTTATGATGATTACAGGATAATTAGAGATTTAAGTTGCTATTTTACAGCACTGATCAGTAGGACACTGATCAAAAGAGCACTGATCAGTAGTATTATTGATTAGTGGCTCTTTTGTAAAATGGCAACTCTTTGTTTTATTTACATTTTGTTTACATTTTGTCTACTGATCAGTTTTGATGATTATTGATTAGTGCTCTTTTGTAAAATGGCAACTCTTCTTTTTGTTTCCATTTTGTTTACATTTTGTTTCCATTTTGTTTCCATTTTGTTTACATTTTGTTTCCATTTTGTTTACATTTTGTTTACATTTTGTTTCCATTTTGTTTCCATTTTGTTTACATTTTGTTTACTGATCAGTAAATACTACTGATCTATTGATTAGTTTCTATTTATCTATTTCATTTGATCTATTTCATTTGATCTACTGATCTATTGATACTATTGATTAGTGGCTCTTTTGTAAAATGGCAATTCTTTGTTTTATTTACATTTTGTTTACATTTTGTTTCCATTTTGTTTCCATTTTGTTTCCATTTTCCAATTCTCTTCCCGATTCTTTCTGATCACTTTACACCTTTCAGTGTGAGTGTTTTGTTTTGATAATGTTTACAGAAAGAATCCTTTTTTAATCGCTTCATCTCGTTTCATTCTTCTTCTTTGTGAAGAATATTGATTCTCTTAGCGACAATTGATGGTACTTTTCTGCTTTAAACCTTCCCACACATCAACCGACATAAATCTCCGCAGAATTTGCGTTTTAAAAGTTGTGTTATGGGCAATTTGCATAGAAGTTAGTATCGCCACAGATCGCCATTTTCATTTCATTATTTTCTATCCCATTTTTTTAAAATACAAATTTTTGGGAGGTTTAAAGCAGAAGTACCCAATTTTATTCATTGAATATTTACAGAACTTTTTTGTTCTCTGTACCAAACGCAAAACACACAACTCATTTCCAGGGTTCATCCTAAAACCCAAAAAAAACCTGACCTGCCCTAGCCTAAGACCTGTAGACAAGGCCAGGCAAGTCAAAGCTCGATCAGAAGCCAAGAACACTCAGATAAAGCCAAGCAAAGCCAAGTCAAAAGCTGGCCAAGCAAAAGCCAAGTCAAATCGATTAAGACCAGAATCTGGTCTTAAACAATTATTTCCAAAACAATCCTGTTTATTTCTAAAGCTTTCAAAAATGCTATACATATAAGGAAAATCAAACTGCTTTCTCAGCTTACATGCAAATCAGCTTCCCCCCTCGATTGCCCATTCCCCTCACTGTCCCTGACTGTCCTCCACTGCCCCTGACTCCCCCTCACTCCCCCCCCTCACTCCCCTGACTCTCCCATCAACCCGTTTCCAAGGTTCCCCTTTTTAAACGCAAAAAGCACAGATTTCTGTGGGAAATCTTTGAATTTTTTTTAACTTTTACTCAATTTCCCCCTTTTTTTCCCTCCCACGACACCAATGTGATTTTTAATTTTCAAGACATTTTATAGTCAACTTTCATTTTTCCTAACAGCTGCTTCTCCAAATAGCTCTTTTCGTATCGTGTTCTAATCTAAAAAAAGACGAATCGATATTTTACGATGAGAAAAAGATTAGAATTTCTTTTTTTTTCAAAAAAAACTAATTGAAAATCTGTTTTCTTAGAGTAATCTCTTGGGAAAATTTGGGTAAAGTGAATGCTATTGTTCTTTGGAGAATTCACAAAGCTGTTATTGTTTTCGCTCATTTCGGGGGTATATTTATGCTTGGATTTGGACTCAGGCTTTGAATTGTGTAGGCAAATTTGACAGGTTTTGCATTGTGAGCTAGCTTCTCCAGCTTCAACCCAGGCTAGGAAAAGTAGGTTTGGCAATGGCAAATGCTGAACAAGTAGGCTTGGCAATGGCAAATGCTGAACAAGTAGGCTTGGCAATGGCAAATGCTGAACAAGTTGGCTTGGCAATGGCAAATGCTGAACAAGTTGGCTTGGCAATGGCAAATGCTGAACAAGTTGGCTTGGCAATTAGGGCTTTTCCAGCCACTGGACTAAGTGTTTTTGAAAAATGAAAGATGGTTTTAAAAAAAAAATAAAAGATCAACTATTGGTAGTCCAAACCGAGAGCTTTCTGAATTCCTTCGAATCCCATTTAAAACCACCATCTTGCCTGTGATTTTTGACTTAAAATTGACTTACTATTAGCATAGAAAAGTTACTGTACTTGTTTTCATAAAAGCTTTATCTAAAGTGCACATTTTAGGATTGAATCGTTTCAAGTTAAATGAACAAAGTCTGTCAAATTCTAGTCTGACAATAAGCCTAAACATTCACTAAATTGTAAGCAAAACTTTGTCGAGATTTCTTTTCCAAACCCCTAGTTAAGTCCCTCTGGAGTAGCGGAGATCAAGTACCTTGTGGTATAATGGTTAGCACAGTTGGCTAAAGCTAAAGGTCGCGCGCACGAGTAAGCTAAAGGTCGTTCGTTCGAGTCCCAGCGGCGTACGAGTTTTTAATCTGCCCTAGTTCCAACTCCCTTCCAACTCTCAACTCTATCTTTATCCATTTTATCACCTTAGATTGTAATTAGACAAAAACGTAATGATTCTGATGATTTGTGCATCTATTTTTACTTATTTCCCACAAGCAACGAAATCCGGATAATCCAAAAGTTATGAGATTGAGGATGGACAAAGAAATCTCTTCAAAAAAAAAATGGAAACCCTTGCGATATTTTTGAAATTCTTCGAAGAAAAGGCGAATGAAAAAAATCGATCATTTTTGCCATTCATTTTTTTTTTTTTGGTCTTTGTCTCTCTTTTCCTCTGATTCGTTTTATTTCAAAAGAAAATTTTGATGGAAATTTTGGTGCAAGCTTCTTTTGTAAATATTTGATTTGATTTGGGCAGGAGAATAGTCTTGCTGAAGCCAAGTATTTTCAGCTGGCCTTGTCTTGTTTCTTTTAACTTGCTTAGGCTCAGGTTTAGTTGAAAAATCATTAGCTCAATGTTCTTGAGCTAAGGACAAAGCAAGATCAGTGCTTAAACTAGCCTTGTAGATTGTATAGCACTTTGATCATTAAATAGATTTGTAGCCATGTATTGGATTTGGTTTTCTCGGCTCATGGCTACTGATAGCGGGTGACTGGGTGAGTCTGTTGTCTGTCTGTTAACTTCGTCTGTTGTCTGTCTGTTAACTTCGTCTCTTGTCTGTCTGTTAACTTCGTCTGTTGTCTGTCTGTTAATTTCGGGAAGTAAAGCCGCAAACAAGAAAATACGTTAAATATAAAAGCTCAAATGAAAAAACAATGACGAAATAGGAAAAGATTCGAAGCGAACACGCATCAGAAATCCTTTTTGCCCTTTCCTCTTCTCCCTTTTTGCCTATCTCCAATTACAACTCTCCAATTTTGATTTTTACAAGTTTAGCTTCAAATTTTCTTTTGTAATTCAAAAATCCTTCATCGTTTTAATCTAATTTTAATCTTTTCTTCTTTATGAACCTCTCGGGGATTAGTGAAAGGAGAATTTTCGTGAAAATCGATTTATTTTTGAGGATTCTTCTGGGTTTATCTGAAAAAGATACTTTTTTTATTTATTTTTTTTATCATCAATATCAATTATCATCTAGATAAATAAACTTTTATTTTTCAGTTTCAGTTTTTCGATGAATTTCACTGATGAAGATGCGCCTGGATTGGCCCCGTACACACCATTTCTCGCGGGAGAGGCCATGAAAAAGGTCAGTGATCTGTACGTCAGTGATGGCTAAGTGATGGCTAAACGTCTGTAAACGTTTACCCTAAACGTGCCCTCTCTGGCACACACTGATGCAGCTTGCAAAAACGAGAGTAAAACAGTGAGCCACACACCGTGCATTTGCTTGAGAGCACAAAGTACACAAACAGTGAAAGCCTGCTTGCAAAGCTTTAGCAAAAGTGATCTCTTTAGCCTTACAAAACCCTTTTCTTTTCGCAAACCCCATTTTTTGCATATTGAATGGATATGATTGAATGGAATGGAGAAAGAAAGAGAAAGAGAACCACCCCGGACAGGTGGTTCCATTTTGGGAATTGTGCTGTAAAAAGTTCTCCTTGTTTCAAAAGTTTGAACATTCAAAAAAAAGGAGAGATATTTGACTAGTAGCTTCCTCTAAAGCTCTCTAATTTCTCTAAGCTTTCTCTAAACTCTAATTTATCACATGGATCGAGACGAGGAAATGGTTGAGGTGAATAAGTTCAAAAATTTCGAGGATCGATGTCCTTTGTGTGCGCTCACAATCGCTCTCCATCTGGCACACGCTCCCGATAGATAGGTGCTCCCTTTTGTCGTCGGTAATCGTTCTGACAGACGATCCCCGACAACCCAGGGTAGTTTTTGACATCCGAAAGGGCGCTGAGCGATTGCTCCGAGCCCGTGTCCATCATTATCGATCCGACTGAGCCTGTGTCCATCAGCTACAGTAGCGGACATAATTTTGGAAACTTTTGTTTTTTCTAAAAAAATTTTCTTAGTAAAATCTGATTCGGTATCTTTAATAGCCAAGATATGTAGACCTAAAAAGCACGTAATAATCCATAGACAGGACTGCTGAACTCTTTAAAAACTATTATTTTTAATGCATTTATCTATAAACCCAGAGGACATAAATTTGGAAACTTTTAAAAACAACTCTAAATAATAACTTAACAAACCATTAAACTTCTAAATTAAAACAAAAACAAATAAATCAATTCAATACTTTGTGGAAGATCCTTTAGAATCAATAATAGTCTGGCACCGAGCGCTCATCGAAGCGGCCAAGTTGTCGATGGTTGTTGTTTGAATTTCCATCCACTTCTTAGCCAAAAGCTCGAATTTTTCATTAAGATTATGGCTCTGAACGCCTGACAGGCTCTCTCCGGAACTTCCTATAGATGTTCTCAATATGGTTTAAATCAGAACTCTGGCTCGGCCATTCCATAAAATAATTCCTTCCTTCTGAAACCAGTCCTTTACAAGCCGCGAAGTATGTTTGTCCTGTCGAAAAAGAAAATTGGAAGGCATCAACTGAAAGGCATTCAACTGGAGGGAAGCTTATGTTTCGATAAAATGTCCAAGCAAACACGTTTGTCTATAATTCCATCAGTGCATTTTAATGGGATCATTCCGTAAGCTGAAAAGCTACTCCATACAAGATCACTACCACCGTCATGCTTCAAAGTCGGAATTACGTATCCTTTACTGAACCTTTTGTTGGTATGACGACGAACATATCGAAAGCCATCAGATTCAAACAATGCGAACTTACTTTCGTCCGAAAAAAGGCAAATAGACCATTGTTGAGCTGTCCAATATCGATGCTCTTCTGTGAATTTGCCCCGAAGCTTGCGAATCTTTGCAGAGATCAGTGGCTTATGAGCAGGACGTCGACCAAACAATCCAAATCCACGTAAACGACGTTGTACTGTCTTTGAACTAATTTCCTTTTTGACTTTGTCAGGCAAATCCGCGTAAATCTCGACCGGTGACTTCTTTGGATCAGCCTTTGAAAGAGTTTTCATCTGCAAACTATCTCGTTTTGTCGTCTTTCTGTGTTTTCCCGTATGCTTATGAGCATTTTCTGTTCCAGTTGGAGCGTATCTTTTTAAAATTTTTGATACAGTACTCTTTGAAAGACCAAGAGATCGAGAGATAAATATGTCTGCTTCTGCCTATTTTGGTGCATCCATACAACATCTTCGCGTTTCTCTGTTGAAGTCTCTTTCTTGCTGGTCATCTATAAAAAAAGTTAAAATAATTAGTAGAGGTTTAAAAAGATAAAAATAGAACAAAAAAGTAATACACTTGAGGTTTTTATGAAAGTTTCCAAATTTATGTCCTCTAGGTTTATAGATAAATGCATTAGAAATAAAAGTTTTCAAAAAGTTCAGCAGTTCTGTCTATGGATTATTACGTGCTTTTTAGGTCTATATATTTCCGCTAGTAAACATACCGAATCAGACTTTACTAAGAAAATTTTTTTAGAAAAAACAAAAGTTTCCAAAATTATGTCCGCTACTGTAGCTGATGGACACAGGCTCAGTCGGATCGATAATGATGGATGTCGATTATGTCCGCTACTGTATATTTGTGGTGTTTCTAGATTTCCAAGCCATTATGTAATTGTAAGAAGATCTTTCTGATTTACAAAAGTCATAAATAAAAATTGTACCCTTTCCCTGGTTTTTGCCGTTTTGCCATTTTCTTTCTCGAAAAAAAATCGTCAAGAAGCCCAATCGAAACAACTAATTGACTACGAGGCAGCGTTTTTGCTCTTTTTTTTCTTTTTTTGTCTGAACGCTACTGGGTCGAGTAATTTTTTCGCCAATTTTTTTTCTTTTTCTCTTTTTCAAGTATTCATTAGCTTTTTGTAGGTATTTACATCCGTGTATTCACTATTTTGAACCCAGAAAGCACGTTATTTTCCGGGAACTGATCACTTTTCTCTCCCGTTTTTCTACCGTCTACAAATTTCACAAATTTTTCAAAAGAAAAACCCATTTTTGTTTTGAGTGTCCTTTTGAACTTTACGTACCGTAAATACTGTAATAATACCCCACCCCCTTCGTAAAGTCGCGTAGTCGCAAATCTTTTTTCGTATTTCATTTTTTTCAAAGCGCCCGTACTTTCAAAAAATGCGTCTTTGGTATCAAAAAATAGCGCTGAATTTCAGCTATTTTTTGATACCTAAGCGCGCATTGTAGCATAAAACAGTGTCGAGAAAAACTCGTTCAAAGCTAGACTAGGAAACACTCCGCACCGTCATTATGAGGGTGGGGTACTATGACAGTATTTACGGTAAATGAAATGAGCTTAGGAGAACCACAATTTTGAGACATTTCACTGTGTGACATTGAGAAATGTGTTCAATTTTTGTGGTAAAACGTTCTCGTTCTCGTAATCGTTATTAATGTCGTTCTCGTTCTCGTTCTCGTTCTCGTTCTCGTTCTCGTTCTCGTTCTCGTTCTCGTTCTCGTTCTCGTTGAGCAAAGTTTTTCGATATTGATAAAATACAGTACCGAATCATAGGCGCTTCCGCATATTTGCCCCGTCAACTTGAAAGAAAATAAATGCAAATTTCCCCCGCGCATTTCACTAGTTTGGTAAAGATAAGGAGAAAAATATTATAAATTGACTTTTAAATTGACTTTTTTTTTCATTAATTCTAGCTTAAATCTATTCAAAATCATATCAAAACTAGAAAAAAGAATGCTTAAATTCAATGTGGTAAGACACCAAAGAAATCAATTTGCATAGTTAACTTGTTGGCGGAGAAAAGATAGACAAGAAAAGAAGTAGACATGGACACTACAAACTACAAGCGCAGACTACAAACGCTTGTAAAAACGCGTAGAATCGCGATTTTTACACACTGTTTTTATCAAAAAAATCGAGCCAACTTTGGGCTTTCGAATGGCACCAAGATCAGGTTAATCCACGATCGCTGCACCGAAATATAACGTTTTTTCCAGATTTGTAGTCCCAGCCTTATGGGACGAGGCTACAAATGGCTATAAATGGTTTATTCTCGGATTAAAAATGATGGATTCACTTGATTTTGGTGTCATTCAAAAGCCCAAAGTTCACTCGATTTTTTCGGTAAAAAGAGTTTGTAAAAATCGCGATTCTACGCGTTTTTACAAGTGTTTGTAGTCTGGAATTGTAGTTTGTAGCTTGACTTGGCGCTCAGAAGTACCGAATCTATTCAGAAGTCTATTCAGAAGTACCGAATCATAGACAAAGACTCTTTGATGTTAACTCTTTGAAGCTAGGATTCATCTGGTACAATTGTAAACTTTATTTACTAACAGCTAGCACCAGATTCACAATTCGAGGCTATTTTCTTCTCGACTCATTCGTTTTCTAAAAAGTGTCAACTTTCTCGACTACCGTAATCTTGCTTTTAGTTCTGTTCAATCGATTCAATTTTAGGGGGTGGGACAAATGCGACCTTTTTTTGCGCACCTGGACATTTGCGCACCTTTTTTTTTGCTGGAAAAGGCCTTAGGAAAGGTCGTAGAGCTTCAAAAATGTTTTCATAGAAGGGAATCGTATGCGTAGATTGATGTCGCAAAAAAAGGTGCGCAAATGTCCAGGTGCGCAAAAAAAGGTCGCATTTGTCCCACCCCCAATTTTAGATTCTTTGAGGGTTCAGGGGAAATGCTGAAAGAAAAGATATTCAATAAAGATCCAAGATTACGGTAGCTTCGAAAAAACACATTTGAAGAAACCCTTTAGTTCATTGATTGAATAACTGATAGATTTATTTTTCATTAGCTACATCAAAGCCAGACTTGTAGGACCCAATTCGCCGAATTCCTTCCCAGTTCCGGATGAAGAATTCCATTGGTAAGTCTGGGAGGATCTTTGTCATTCATTATTTCCCCTCTCTTCCTTCCTCCCTTCCTTCCTCTCTTCCTTCCTCCCTTCCTTCCTCTCTTCCTTCCTCCCTTCCTTCCTCTCTTCCTTCCTCCCTTCCTTCCCTCTTCTTCCTCCCTTCCTTCCTCTCTTCCTTCCTCCCTTCCTTCCTCTCTTCCTTCCTCCCTTCCTTCCCTCTCTTCCTTCCTCCCTTCCTTCCTCCTTCCTTCCTCCCTTCCTTCCCTCTCTTCCTTCCTCCCTTCCTTCCTCTCTTCCTTCCTCCCTTCCTTCCTCTCTTCCTTCCTCCCTTCCTTCCTCTCTTCCTTCCTCCCTTCCTTCCTCTCTTCCTTCCTCCCTTCCTTCCTCTCTTCCTTCCTCTCTTCCTCCATCTCGGCTTTCATCTTCTCCATTTTCCATTTCATATTCAATCTCCTTTCGTTCCATTTTTTTCCCTTAGAATCCTACTTCTTTTTCGTTAATATCTTTTTAGCCATATCAATTTCCAAATCCCCAAAGCATCTCAACGATTCACGAGACAAATAAAAAATATTTCAGTCTAAAATCAGCACAAAAATAAAAGATTTTTCTCAAAAGAAAACTTATCAAAGGAAAATGGGTCTTCAATCTGAATACATCTTTTTTATTTTCCTGTTTTTCGATTAGTTTCGATTTTCCTATTACCCTAGCTTTGTTTAGCCAGTGCCCTCAATTCCCTCATCAGAGTGTACTTTGTGCTCTGTGAAAACGCACTCTTTCTAGAGCATTTTCTAGGTTTCTCTTTTAAGCAACACCAGAAAATGTTTGTTTACAAGTTTCGAGCATAAAGTACACTAAAAAGAGATTATGAGTCACCGTTTTATCAAAATCAATTTTGCGTAGCTTTTTTTGAGGGCTTTCCGTAGGCTTTCCAGAAAATTGCTGAGAACTCTAATTTCTTTATCTTGCTGAAAACTCAAAAATTTTTGCTGTGAAATGAATTGATAGAGGTGACAATTTTGTGATGACAGAGGTGACATAGAGGTGACATCGGTTAAAATGGAATCGGTTAAAATGGAATCGGTTAAAATGGAATCGGTTAAAATGGAATCTAGTTTATAGCCATGACATAGAGGTGACAATTTTGTGATAACTTCCGAGGGTTACCCCATTTTTTTCTTTTTTCTATTCGACATTTAGCTAATCCGATGAAAGACAAAAAAAGAAATGAGAAAAATGAGAAAAACGAGAGATAAATCTGTTTATCTGTTTGAGGGATGAGCCGGGAAGAGATTTTAAAAGATATTCTCTTTAAAGCAACTTTATTTTATTATTTTCTTTGATGATGAGGAGCCTTTTTTTTGAGGTAACATCGTTTATTTCATTTTAATCGATTTTGTTTTCTAAAAAGTGTCAACTTTTGAAACATATTGTGATCTTAACTAGTTTATAGCCATTGATAAATGGCTATAAACTATAAACTATAAATCTATCTGCGTTGACTGATTTGTGATGGGGCAGGCTATCGAAAGATACAAAAAGATGGGTACAATCCGGGTGTATTGAGTCATTGAGTCGGGCTCGACGAAGTCTTGCATTTTCTCAAGCAACTTTTCCGCCGTCCGATTGTCAAATTCTAACAAAAATTCGAAATAGTAAAGTATTTGAAGGATTTGAGTACATTTACTCGAATAGAACTCGATTATTTAACTATTTAGAAAGAAGAATTATTATTGTGTTTCTTAAAAAGTGTTTTAGAAGAGAAAGAATTATTTAAATGAAACATGGGTACCATATTTTCTCTAATAGTAGTGCACCCAGAGCGTCGCCTAAATTCCCTCAAAATCTCGAGAACCGTTTATCAGAACCTATCGATGTGGGGTCGGAAAATGTAGCTGATGATGAGATCTAGTGGAGGATTTGAGTGTTGAGCTTCTGTGAAAGCTTGGGAACCGTAAAATAGCGATCAACTCGGCTCGGCCAGGCGGAGAGGGAGAGGGCAATACTATTAGAGAAAATAAAGAATACCGTATTCTCTCTAATAGTAGTGCACCATGAGCGTCGCCTAAATTCCTCAAAATCTCGAGAACCGCTTATCAGAACCTATCGATGTGAGGTCGGAAAATGTAGCTGACGATCAGATCTTGTGGGGGATTTGAGTGTTGAGCTTCTGTGAAAGCTTGGGAACCGTAAAATAGTGATGAACTCGGCTCGTCGGGGTGCACTACTATTAGAGAAAATACGGTATTTTGTTTAGTTTTTAAAACGCAAATTTTTGGGGATATAACCGGATAAGTACCAAAAAGATGAGTCAAAACTAGAGACTTTTAAAGTTCTCTAAAGGGGTATCTTTTAAAGTTCTCTAAAGCTAGGAAGATACGGTAAAATCGAAAAATTGATTAAAACTAGTGACAAAGATTATGGTAGAAAGAAGGCTTTTGTGAACGACTTTTGAGTAAAAGCTAAAATTTTGCCTCTTTTCTATCGTAGTCTTCTCTCTCGTTTTATTCAATTTTTATTCGTTTTATTCATTATCGTTGAGTCAAAACTAGAGGCTTTGTAATTAAAGAAAAGATCGTTTATTAAATCTAAATCTATCGCCACCCTCTTTGCTTTTAAAGATCTCTAAAGCTAGAATCTAAATCTAAATTTATCGTTTTATTCAATTCAATTTGATTTGATTCAATTCAATTTTATTCAATCACTTTTATTCAATTTTATTCTGTATTCTGTATTCTAAAAATATCGAAAGAAAGAAAAAAAAATTGATAAAAATAAAAAGATTACGGGAGTTTTTTTTAAAGAACTTTTTTTTAAACACTTTAGAAAAGATTCATTTAAATGAAACTTAAAACATACGAACTTTTGGACAACTATGGCTTTACCATTTTCATTAAGAAGCCAACTTTCCTAAGCCTTCTCATATCTGCAATCAAATATTTTGATTATCTAAATCTATCGCCACCCTCTCTAGATTTTTTTCCCCCAAATTGCCCGTTTCTTTGCGATTTTTCGTTTCCCCAGCGACCCCCACCGTCTATTTTTTTTTCTCTCCTTCGCACCCCAATTACCGTATTTTTTTTTTGAAAAATCTAAATTTGTAAGTAGAAAAGAAGAAAATTTAGAGAAAAATCGAGTTTTAAAAAATAAATTTTTATTGGGAAAAATTGGAAAAAAAATTTTGAAAAAAAAAAATTTGAGCAAAATCGTTTTTGAAATCAAATTTTATTTCTTTTTCTTTCTTTTTTTCTTATTTTTGATCTTTAATAGATTTCTTTTTCTTTATTTAAATTTATGCAAAAAGAAAATCGTCAGAGATCGTTGAGAGTTGAGATCGAATTCGATTTGGAGAAGAAATGTTTGGCCCGCATCTTTTTCATTTGGTCGGTAGAGAATAGAGAAAAGAATGGCTTAAAATGCTTAAATGTCTTCATTTATAAGGTGACCAAAATACCGTACTTTTTCCCTTTTTTAAAACTTATTTTTGTGAAGCGAAATGAATGATTTAGAGTCAATTGCCAAGCCGTTACCGTACTCGTTAAGCTGTTACCGTACTCATTAAGCCGTTACCGTACTCGTTAAGCCGTTACCGTACTCGCTAAGCCGTTACCGTACTCGTTAAGCCGTTACTGTACTCGTTAAGCCGTTACTGTACTCGTTAAGCCGTTACCGTACTCGTTAAGCCGTTACTGTACTCGTTAAGCCGTTACTGTACTCGTTAAGCCGTTACTGTACTCGTTAAGCCGTTACCGTACTCGTTAACTGTCTGGATTGATGCAGTTTCGGATATTCTTTCAAAGTGTTCCCCTAAACTCTTGAATTTCAAATTTTATGGGAAAATCCAAATAAATCGGGCAGGTATGAAAGCTACCCTTTTTTGCGTAACTTTTTCATAGCTGCCCCTTTTGTTTGAAATTCCCCACGAAACTAGAAGATATTCAGCTGAGTGGGCAAGGGGGCACTTTGAAAATATTTGAACTTAGGTAACTTACAATTAGAATAGTAGATTTTAAACAGTATACAGTTGTATTTTGAATATTTTGGCTCCTGAACACTTTTAGTTAGATAGCTCAAAGATTACGGTATTTCCAGTCAACTTCTCACGTTTCACTTGCGACTTTTTTTCCGAGAAAATCCTGGGCTGACGCTTTAAAGTGTGGTAAAACTACCGTACCCCTCTGAAGGTTTGCAGGCAGAAAAGAAAGCGCGTAATTTCATTCTTTCATTTTTGTTTTTCATTTAATTCCATTCTTTTTGTGTATTTCTGATGTGGTCTTCTTCGTATTCTTTATGAATGATGAGACAACTTTGTGGAAAGGATTTGTAGAAGGAATCGGTACATTGGTACTACGCCTGTTGGGGAGGGGGGCACCTTTTTCTTCAAAACCACTTTACAGTGTGATGGATACACATAGAGAAGAGGTCGAAAAATGGTCTCTCGAAGCATTTTTAAACGAACTTTAATTAACTCGACACTGCAAGATGATTTTATGAAATAAAACAAATGAAACTTGGCAAATTCCTTGCAGAAGATGGAGAAACATGTTTCCTTAAATACCTACCGTAAATACTATGTATAATAGTAACCCACCCCCTCGTAAAGTCGCGTAGTCGCAAATCTTTTTTCGTATTTCATTTTTTTCAAAGCGCCCGTACTTTCAAAAAAATGCGTCTTTGGTATCAAAAAATAGCCCTGAATTTCAGCTATTTTTTGATACCTAAGCGCGCATTGTAGCATAAAGCAGTGTCGAGAAAAACTCGTTCAAAGCTAGACTACGCAATACTTCGCAACGTTATTATGAGGGTGGGGTACTATTACAGTATTTACGGTAGATGTTATTGATTCAGTTTAGTTAAAAAATCATGATTGTTTTAGAATAATTATTGGAAGACAAACAGAAATACGCAAAAAAAATGGAATAAAATGAAGAACGAGAAGGAAATTGCGCACTTTTTTTTCTACCTGCAAATTAGGAGGGGTACGGTAGTTTTACCACGCTTTAAAGCGCCAACCCATGATTTTCTCGGCGGGAAAAGGTCGCAAGTCATGTTTCGATCAAAAAGCCTTAGTGTATTGCTGATTTCTGAATGAATCGAATGCGTCAAAAAGACACCGGATTTCCGGATAAAATTCAAAAATTGAATAAACTTTTAGAAAAGCTTTTTTCTAGAAATTACTGTTTATCGAAATGAGCCGTTTATTCAATGTCGCTTTTTCAAAGGTGTAGTTTAGCGTGGTTTACTGTACTCTGTTTGCTTTAAAAGCGCTTAAAATTCACTGAAAAATCTCAGGAAATCCGGTATTTGAGCTCCCCATTTTTTTGACACGCAAATTCCCAAAGTGTGAGGGTGGAAAAAATGAAATTTGGAAATGAAATTCAATTTTTATTCAAGTTCTGCGATAAATTTAGAATCAAATTTGAAAGATTATCGAGAAAATTGAAAATTTTCAGCGGATTTGCAGAAAATCGAAATAATTTCTGAGTTTTCTGAGAGAAAAACCTCTGAAAATTCTTGATGAGAGATGAATTTTTAAGTTCAAAACTTTTGCTTCACAAATTTTCCATGTTTTCTTGATATTTGATTCATTTTGTTTATCGAAATGAGCCGTTTATTCGGAATGAGCCGTTTATGTCGCTTATTCAAATGTGTAGTTTAGCGTGGCTTTTAAATTTTCGCCATCAAACTACAGTAAACTCAAATGCTGAGCCAAAGCTACGTGACCCATAATCGCGCACGTATTTTGGGTTCTCTCGAAACGCGCGGCGGTACACCAATCTCTAGTACACCAAAAGGGCTAGTAAAGAAATGGTTTTAAAAGTGATTTTTGAGCTTTGCCTGGCCTAGAGCTCGATTAAGATAAACTAAAATTGATGAAGATGATTGATGAGCCACTTTCAAGAACTTTAAAATGTGATAATGATGAGATTGGTGTTATTTGAAATACCAAAGTATCAAAGTGAAATTTCTATTTTTCTCAGCTATCGTAAAAACTTCAAAAAATGTGAAGGTGAGTTGAAATTCTTTTCAATTCTTTTCAATTTCAATCTCTCTGATTTCAAAATTTCCCTCTTGAACTCGAAGTTTTTACTCGCCAGAAAATTCTCGAAATTCCGAAATTCCGAAATTCCGCTCGAATTGAACGCAAGATTCTACGTAAATTCCTTTAAAATTTCAAAATTTCAAAGGAATTTACGTAGAATCTTGCGTTCAATTCGAGCGGAATTTCGAGAATTTTCTGGCGAGTAAAAACTTGAGTTCATGAGGGAAATTCGTGGGAATCTCAATTTATTCCTTCACACAAAAAAGGGGAAACTTTTTCAAAGAGATTTTATGAAAGGAAATGTGAAAAGGAATTCCCAAAAGGGTCCAAAAGGACCCAAAAGGGCCCAGAAAAAAGAACCGAGAAAAGAAAGAGAAGAGATTTCTGGGGAAATTGAGGAATTTCTGAACAAAAGCTCAAAATATTATTGGAATCGATTCCGAGCTTTGCTTTCAATAAGACTTTTTTTGATTTCTAAAGTTTGAGGTTTGAGTTCGCAATGGAACAGGTTTGAGATCATCTTTTGAAACCCACAATAGCTTAGAAATCAACTAAAATCAATTAAAACTTAGGTAATTAATTAGAATAATGTAAATTCAATGTTAAATGCGAATTTCTAACTAGCTTTGTCATAGCTTTACAGTGGGTTTCAAAAGGTTTTACCCAAAAAAAAATCACCGCAACTGAATGATTCATTTTTTCACCGATTCAATCAATGAAATTTCTCTGTCTCTCTTGACTGAATATCTTCTAACAATCAAACAAAAAGCCTTCAAACATTCTCTTGTCATTTTTGTTCTCTCATTTCTTGTCACTTTTAAACCCAAAAAATCTCCCAAAACCCTAAACATGCAAATTTTGGACCCAGTAAAAACCAGTTTACTTTTTTGTTTGTAGGGTTTGGACCCAGTAAAAACCACTAGAACCACTAAAAACCACTAAAAACCACTAAAAACCACCACATCTTGAACGGCAATTGGTTGGTAGGCTAAAAATTAAAGATATAACAAAAGAAAATATCCAAATAAACTATCCAATCCTTCTTTGCTATTCGTTAAATTCAAATTTAGATGTTCGACACTCGATATCGAACTCAAAAAGAGCGAAAAGCCCTTCAGCCGACCCTCAAAACGAAAGTGTACAATTTCTTGGAAAGGCCGACCGGATGGAAATGTTTCGTTTATCATTTTAGGTTTGTAAAAATTATGATAACAAAGAAAGAAAGTGAGCAAGAAAGTTGATTTGATCAGCAGGAGTCCTGGTCAAGGACTGCATTTTCGTCATTGTAGACCATCCGCCGTGTTCGAATTTGAATAACCTGGACTCTTGATCAAATCAAACTGAATTGAGATCAATTTCCAGACCAAGTCTAGCAATTCATCGGCTTTACTAGGCTTGGATTTTGGCAGTCCTGGCTGACCATGGCTTAAACTGTGTGCAAATGACCTGCTTACATGTACAAAACTAGTAAATACTGTACTACTGTAAAGATAGATAAGATAGATAAGAAAGAGCTTCTCAATCGCGATTCCAGTGTCTTCATCCTCGTGCTCGTTTGTCTCATCCTCTCCGTGTTGACGACCGTCGAACGATACACATCAATGGCCGCGGAAACTCTTTTCTTAATGGTTATCAGCTATCGTAGTCCTCCAAAGTGCTTTTTATAGGAAATCTTCCTCGTGAGTTTTTTCGGCTGCGAGTACTGTGTCCGATTGTGGTCAGCGGGGTGTCGAAGCAAATATTTGGGAGTAAGAGGACGATTGAAATTCGCTCTCAAACCTATATCGATCATTGGTAAGGGGGATAGAAAGGAAAATTCAAAACCAAACCTAATTCCACCTTCGTTCTCTCAGCCATTTTTTAACCGATTGCTCTGAAATTTTGTCTACAATTAGAAATCGACATTTTCAGAGTAATCGGTCGAAAGAAACGGTCGAGAAAATGAAGGTGGAATTTGGTTCGGTTTGGAAAGTCGAGTAAAAGACTGAAAGAGATTCAGATTTCTGTGTGGTCGTCGCGAGTATAGTCGTTATTTTATTCGGCACAGAGGGACAAGTGTTTGCGACGAGTGCGATTCGGGGGATACGTTTCTTGCAAATTTTACGAATGTTACACGTCGATCGACAAGGAGGAACATGGTAGGGAAAAGAGGAAAACATGAGAAGCCATGAGAAAGAAAAGAAGTTCTAAACCCTATTTTGTTACGAATATGTTATCAAAGTCGGCTCTCAGGCGTCTCCTCGGCTCAGTCGTTTTCATTCATCGACAAGAGCTCATCACCACTCTCTACATCGGATTTCTTGGGCTAATCTTCTCGTCATATTTCGTTTATCTGGCAGAAAAAGGTTTGATTTACATTTAAATCTGGTAATTCAAAGGCTATTCAAAAAGCTGAAAACCAAGCCAAGTCAAGCCTGAAAATGGCCAGCTTTGAGTAGCCTTGGAAAGTCGAAACAAGCTAGCCATAAAACAAGCTAGCCATAAAACAAGCTAGCCACAAATCAAGCCAGTCAAATTGAAAGAGTAAGGCATAAAACCCTTCCCTGGCGGCAATTGGATTGATGTAGCTCATTGGCAAAGTGTTCGCCCGGTAAACGAGAAGTCGTGGGTACAAATCCCCGACCATTCCCAACCCCAACCCAGCCCCAGCCCAACCCGTGTCCAACTAAATGATCCTAACTCGACTTAGACAAATGGTAGTCAAGTAATATAGAAAAATTGAACTGTCAAATATCAATGGCAAATGAAAATCGAAATGATTTCTTGTCTCAGATCACATCGGACCCGAGGGGAAACAAACGTTCACTTCATACGCCGACGCTTTGTGGTGGGGAGTGGTGAGTTATCTAATAGTTCAATAATATCTAATAGTTCAATAATTTCTGAAATCATTTCCAAATTCAGATAACAATGACAACAATCGGTTACGGAGACGTTGTTCCACAAACGTGGCTGGGTCGAGTTGTCGCCTCGTGTTTCTCCATTTTCGCCATTTCATTCTTTGCCCTTCCGGCTGTGAGTAAATCAAGAACAAAACTATATTTAGATAATAATTTTATATATCAGTGCGTAGATCTGATTGCCTGAGGCTTTTGGGGGTGAATGTTGTGCTCAGAAATTTGCATTCATTGAAAACTAGAGCCAACATTTTCTAGGGAATTCTCGGGTCCGGCTTTGCACTGAAAGTCCAGCAGAAACAACGCCAAAAGCATTTCAATCGTCAAATTCCCGCCGCCGCGACACTCATTCAATGCGTTTGGAGATGTCACGCGGCTGAGAAGAGTGATAATGGACCAACTTGGTGAGAGATAAAGAGATAGAGAGATAAAACATTACAAAAGAGAAAATACTATTGAAAAGATAGATAACCCAGTGCCAGAAATAGTATCATTGAACACTAGATAACCCAGCGCCAGCATTAGCATCATTGAACACTAGATAACCTAGTACCAGCATTTGTATCATTGAACACTAGATAACCCAGTGCCAGCATTAGCATCATTGAACACTAGATAACCCAATGCCAGCATTAGTATCATTGAATACTAGATAACCAAGTGCCAGCAATAGTATCATTGAACACTAGATAACCCAGTGCCAGCATTAGTATCATTGAACACTAGGATAACCCAGTGCCAGCATATTCTTGTTATCTTCTATCAAATTGTTTTAGGATGGTTCACATCGACCCACTCGCTCATTCGACCGAGGAAACGCATCGAAAAAAGGGGAATTTGAGTGGTGATGAGGGACATGGAATACAAGGGATAAGAGTTGGATTGACACACAGAAGAGGGAGAAGAACGGCTCATGGATTGTTCAAGAACACGACGAGGAGCAATAGCAAGTAAGTGAATGGGGAGTAGAGTGTGTTCCCTCCGAGTGAGTAAATTACTCGAGTAAAATTTGCATGAGTCATCTTTACTCGATTAATCGGCGAGTTTTTTGGCGAGTAACTACGAGGTAATCCTCTTTACACATCGATTAAATTGAATATCTTTTCATTTGAAGGAAATTTGCCACCAAATAAATTAAGCGGCTGAATATCTTTAAAAGGAGCCGTATATAAGCCGGCGCTCGTCATTTTTTTTGCAAAATGGGGGGTGGGACAAATGCGACCTTTTTTTTGCTGGAAAAGGCCTTAGGAAAGGTCGTAGAGCTTCAAAAATGTTTTCACAGAAGGGAATCGTATGCGTAGATTCAGAATTTCGACAAATCAGACCTCGCTGACACGTCAAATTTGGGCTAAAGGGCAAAAACTGCGGAAAAGCGTTAAGTTGCGTAGTTTTCGCCCTTTAGCCCAAATTTGACGTGTCAGCGAGGTCTGATTTGTCGAAATTCGGAATCTACGCATACGATTCCCTTCTGTGAAAACATTTTTGAAGCTCTACGACCTTTCCTAAGGCCTTTTCCAGCAAAAAAAAGGTCGCATTTGTCCCACCCCCCAAAATGGGGTTAAGTATCGAAATTTACCTTTAAATCTGCAATTTTTAGAAACAGACACAAAAGTGATGACAGTGAGATGAGCGGATGGAAAGATAAAGATGCTGGTGGAAAAGGAAGTGATCTTGAAGAGGGAAATCAAGGTAATCAGAAAGGGAAACAGAAAGGAAGCATATCTGAGTCTCCTTTTCTTCACGTCATCTCATAGATTGGAACTTTTTTTTTACTGACCTGAAGAAATTCTAGAACTATTTTTGTAGAACTTGTACAGATCTCCCGTCCATTTCAGCTATCCGGCAAGATTCCCTGATTGAAAATGAGGATGATGGAGTCGATAGTTCACCAGGAATCACCCTCAAAATATCACAGTAAGAGAGCTGGGGATTCACCAAGAAACAAGACAAGAACAAGACAAATTCAGTATCTGCGAGTTGACGGAAACACACCGAAACGCAATTCGAGCCATTCGAAAGATCAAATATTTTGTGTCACGGAAGAAATTTCAGGTTTGAAAAGGGGAAATGACTGCTATGGAAAAGAATTTCTTTTCAAACTAGATTCTTTGTAAACGCACCCTTTCTGGCGCACTTGTTCTCTTCGCAGAACGGAGAAAAATAGATAATCAAGTGCGCCAGAAAGAGTGTGTGTTTCCACCTTTTGAGCACAAAGTACAAGTTCTTTTACAGCAAGCACGTAAACCGTACGATGTGCGAGACGTGATTGAGCAATATTCCCAAGGACATCTCAATATGATGGTCAGAATAAAGGAGTTACAAAGAAGGTAAAGAGATTTCGATGTCTGGGAAATGTCTGGGAAATAAAATCTATCAATTTCTAGACTCGATCAAACGTTGGGCAAACCCGGACAATATCAGGGAAGCAACAAAAAAGGACAAGCACAAACAATTGGAAGTCGATTGAGTCGAGTCGAGTTACAGGTACAGAAACAAAAGATAAAGATAATGCATTAACGCATTTGCATTAAAAAGTGCCCATATCCTATGCGTTCAACGATCCTTCAAGCATTCCAATCACAGGTGCATTCGATCGATCGCAAATTGGACGCAACCACGCGTCTACTCCAAGCCGTTTATCGATCAGTTTCACAGCGACAATCCGAAGATGTAAGTTTTTTTAAAAACACTATCTTTCTTCAACACTAGCTAGCCAACTTTCTGATAATTCGGCATAGATGATTTCATTGATTTCATCGATTTCATCGATTTCATACGGTATTTTAACATTACGATATATGTTGTTAAAGATTTTGAACTATCACTAGCATCTACATAACATACACCATTAAAATCAAAGTTTATTACAGAGCGGTAATAGCAATAGCATCAAAAAATTGTAAATTGTAAACGGCAAGACGAATAAATACAGACATTACGGAAATTTAACAAACAAAATTCAAACTTTCAAAGCTTTCAAACGAACCAAACCCTCCGCCCGACCATTACGAGGATACACCACCATCTCGTTATTAGCGATTTTGATTTCTAAATGGAAAAATTATACAAATAACTTTCTAAAGGTTCCTCTTTGTTTCAACCATCATTCAGCTTGTTAGTACTTCCAAAAACATCTTTAAGTTGATAACTTTAGGCGTTTTGGGAAAACTTTACTATCGCCTCCGCACCAGTGTAAAATCAATAGAAAAGTGAAGGGTTATACTAAAGTATCCCTTGGGAACTGAAGTTAAATTTTAAAATTAAATTGGTCGTGTACTCTAGTCCCCACCAAATACAGTAGTGGGGGCGTTTGTAAAGCGAATGTGGGGGATAGTAAATTGTGGGGAGCGATAGTAAAATTACCCGCAAATCCTTTACTATTACCCCCCATATACATTACTATCGCCGGAAGGTTCCTTTTCTCTCTTAATTTGGTTCCCCTTGTCTCCCTAAATTTGGTTCCTTATCTCCCTAAATTTGGTTCCTTTTCTCTCTAAATTTGGTTCATTGTCTCTCTAAATTTGGTTCCTTATCTCTCTAAGCGCAAAGGTAGAAACCCGCACGCTCACAAAAATGACAAATGAGCAAATGGTCCAGTTTTTCAATAAAGTTGGGCTACAGTAATTTCCTCCAGTCGTATTTTATCCACTATTTAGAAGGTCATCTTTAAAATAGATCTTTAAAACAAAAATATAGAAACTCAAGAAACAATTTCAGATGGGATCACTGCGAGCCCAAGTCACGCCGACACCGCCAAACCTCGACAGGTAAAGGCTTACAAAATCTTCCAATTATTTTAAAAATTCTTGAACAAGTACTATAAGACAGTAACCGTGCTGTACTTTTTAAGTACTGCGGTACTACCTCTGCAATAAAGCATCTCGTCTTTCGATTTCCCTTCAAATACTAAACCCTTGACTCTTCCCCAATGTGCTTTTCTTTTCTGACCGCAATCTCACCCAATCCATTCATTCACAGATACACTTCCGAGCGTTCCCTTTGTCGTTCCCCTTCTCCTACTCCAACTCCACAAATGATGATTTCTTCCGTTACAATCTCTCAGCCAGCGTCGCCCGATAAATCCTCCGGTTCTTCACTTCTTCCATCACACGATCGTCCAGTTTCTCCATCTCCATCACTTTCTCCAAACGGATATCGATAGGATTCAGAGATTATTATCTTCATCCACTTGTTTGGGCTCAAAGAAAATGATCACAAAAGGGTAATGCTTTAGAAAATTTTCCGAATTCTTTGATACTTATTGATTAAAGTCATAGACAAATACGAAAAATAAAGCTTTTACGTCCAAATTTTACACTCTAATAAGTTCTCCTGCTGAAATCTGTCATTACGCATTGTTGGCTAAAGATAATAAAGATAATTTTAATATTCCAAAACCTAACTGTTCCCTAAAACCTAACTCTTCCCACAAATTTCAGTTCTGGAAGTCCACGAAAAGCTGTCAAATTTATCGAATCCTCTTGAAAATCCTATTTATTAAACTTTAAACTTTCAAAAGACGAGTATCAATGCAATATTCATTTGCTCATTTCCCAATTCGTGCATCTCTTTGACTATTCTGTTGTGATTTTCGAAGTTTATTGTTTCATTGAAATTTTAGACTTTAACGCACAAGTCTAATCATTACGGGTCCCAATAAACCTTTATCAAAAGCTGAATCTGAAAAATCTGAACGGAAAAACCCACATAAAAGCCACCATTTATTCACCAAACGATAGAGATCTACAAGAATCTTTTTCAATAAATGAGAAATGAGAGACAGTTAACATCGACGATGAGAAGCAAAGCAAGAGAAGAGAAGACAATTAAACGAGAAGAGACCATTCTAGCATCCACGAGCCTTGCACAGAATGTCGTAGTCGTTCATCCATTGCCAAGTCACATATTTCGTTACCAACTAAAATAGAAAACTAAAACTACGGCTCTTGCATGGTTTAGGTGACTTTTGAATTGACAGTCAAGCTTTAAAGGTTTATCACTTTCCGTTGAAATAAGTGCGAGTAATGATTGCGTTGGCTGATAATAAAAAGGTGAAACTTTTGTCTTTTTGCATAACAGAGCTTTCTCTTGCATGGCTTAGGTCACTTTTGAAAGTTTAGGTGATTTTTGAATTGAGAGTCAAGCTTCAAAGGTTTATAAGTTTCCTTAGAAATAACATGTGCATTTGTTTTTTATATATTTTAAGAGAAAAAATTTCTACCTTTCGAATGAGATTAAAAAGAGCCCAACAGGAAAGAACAATCCGAGATCAAAGCAGAATCGGCAGAATCAAAGTAGAATCCCACTGACGGTGTAAGTTATTTGATTTTCCAATTCAATCGTTTTGGTATCATTTGAAAGCTAGAAATTTTTCCTCTTAAAATATACAAAAAGTTTGAAATGAACATAACGTCTCATTTTCCCTAATTTACATTGGAACCTCCCTGAATTACCATTTATCCGCCAAATAAAAGAAATTGAAAGAGAAAGAAATGCATCATTCAACAACGCGACCACGACAATGACTTCTGCTACTGCTGGCAAGGAAATGGAGATCGAGATTCTGGTATGCTTTTGCATTTTTTTCGCCGTTGTTGTCACCTTTTTTTAAAAAATACTTTTGTCAAGTTGTTGCAAGAGTTGTTTATTGCTATTCAAGCGGTGTAACTTTCCCATTTTTAAAGGTGTTATCAACTTTTTCTCCGCAAAGCTACAAAAGTTCAAAGCCAAATTGGTACTTTGGTGGTTGGAGGGGGCACGTGTATCTTCGATTTTTCGACTTTTGCTAGGGTAATCGAGGGCGCTGAGTACGAATTTCCCATTTTTAACATAGATTTGCTTTTTAAAAACTGACTTTTTTGAGTTCGAAAGTAATTAAAAATCAATGCTTTTTGACGTTTTTTTTGCAAATTTGCGTGTCTACATTTGACTTTATAAGCGTTTAGCCGTAATGGCGCTTAGTTGGGGGTGCACTTAGGCAGGTGGTGCGGGTTGGGGGTGGGTGCTCCAAGCTCTTCGGAAAATAGTTGGGGATGTGTCTGAGCTAACTCTAGAGAGCTTGCACCTCCCCCACCCAACTATGTGCCATCAAACTGTGACTAGACCTTTTGCGATGACAACTCAGTTTTTTAAAGAGCAAATCTATGTTAAAAATGCGAAATTTGTGCTCAGCGTCTTCGATTACTCCGGAAAAAAGAAAATCTCGATGATATAGGTGCCCGCCCAACCACCAAAGTACCGCCAAATTTGTTTATACTGCCTTTGAGAGCGTTTTTCAATTCCAAAGTCTCAGACCCATTTACTTTTCTTTAGATCGAGGAAGGCGAACCACTGGGAGCGACCCCAAACGACAAGTTGACGATCACGAAAGTGCAAGAGGGAACGGTGGCTGAAGGACATTTGCAAGTCGGCGACCAAATCTTGAAGCTCAACGGCTTCCCACTCAACAATGCAAATGATTTCTTTCGTCGTCTTCGCTTCGCCCCACCCGTTGCCCGGCTCACTATTCTTCGGTGAGCTTTTCTTTGTGAAGATGATTTGTTTTCTAATCCAATCTACCGTTTGTAACTAAATTCTTTTATTTTAGTGGAGGAGA
Source organism: Mesorhabditis belari (assembly GCA_958450365.1). Classification (NCBI taxonomy): domain Eukaryota; kingdom Metazoa; phylum Nematoda; class Chromadorea; order Rhabditida; family Rhabditidae; genus Mesorhabditis; species Mesorhabditis belari. The sequence continues at coordinate 1,414,816 of CAUEEP010000758.1, read as the reverse complement.
GAAAGCTCGAGAGCTCGCCACCCGTGTCCACATTCCAGCGGATCGCGAAAAACTTATTCAGGTTTTTTTTATCAGCTTTTATTTTTAATCCCATTTTCTTTCAGCGTCGTGACGGATATGCATACGAATTGGCCAAGTTGAACTGGGCTCCCGGAGGACCAAAGCTCGGACTCGGCATCAAGCACTACCAGAATCGAGTGCTCGTCAGTCGTGCTGATCCCGGATCCCTTGCCGCCGCTTGTCTTCAGGTAACTTTTGATCGCTTCATTTCTAAATTAATTTTTTTACAGATCGGCGACCATTTGATCGACATTGACGGAACGCCCGTGACGGACAAAGATGTGGCTCGAGATCTTCTTCTAAAGGCACTCCAGACCAAGGGTGAAGTCAGTTTTTTGTATATAAAAAGGTTTAATTGCTGGCTTAGTAATCGATTTGGCTTTAGGTGGCATCAGTAATTGAGCGACCGGTGTCGGGTGAGGCGAAGCACTGGATCCAACAAGCACTCGCCACTCAAACGGCTGCTCCTCCATCTGTCCAAATGAACTCTGATGTGCGCGCCATCGCCGCCAGACAACGTGCCGCCCTTCCCGCTAAAGCCACTATTGTAAGTTATTGAATCTTTAATGGATAGCTTTTGTTCTGCTATTTATACGTATTTCTTTAGGTTCCTAAGTCGATCCTCATTAAACCTGGTGCTGCACCACCCAAAAATCGTCGTGTGGTCGTCGCAGAGAAGACAAACAAGGTAAAGTAGTTTCAAGTTATTTAAGAACTTTTGCTTTAGGAGCACATGATTGCTTCGGACAACGAGGGCCGCAATCTGCGATCGGTGAGGAAATGAGCGATCAACAAAAGGCACACTTCAATCAAAGGAAATTCAAAAAAATCTCGTCAATTTCGTATTGAATGTTGTTCCCTATTTTATGTCCATTGATGTGCCAATAAACTTGAATGGATAAACATGACCATTTTTATGCATCCGATAGACTCTGTTTCTCCTTTTTGCAGCTTTTTCCGCACTTGTTTTCATCTCATGCAAAGAAAACAGAAAAAAGAATTGGTCGCAAAGCGGTGCCGCGTTAAGAGCCGCGAAAAGGGGGAGGATTTTCCCTCGTAAACAAGCCATTCCACATTTTCAACTTCCAACTAAATCCCAACACCTTCGAATTTTCACAAAATGTACGATGATTCAAATGAATTGTTGGCCATTTCGGAGCCTTTTGTTCGTATGCTCACTCATTCTCCCTATGGCTCTCACCTACCATACACTTGTCACAATTGTCGATCACCGTCGGATTACGGTATGTTGATGAATCAACCAAGATATCCGTTGTACTCATCCGACGAACATCAGCATAAACTTCATGAAAGTGAATTCAAAAATGTGCTCGAGCTTGGAGCTTTCAAACCGGAAAACATTAAGGTTTGATGGAAATTAGGGGAAATGAAGGAAATTTAATTTCAGATCAACATTGTCGGCCATTTGCTGACCGTTCGTGGTGAGCGAAATGAGAAAGCGGACAATTTTGAATGTACTGCAAATTTCACGAGAACTTTCAGGTACCTAACGTACAATCTTCAATATTATCACCAAGTATCATGTACCCAACTTGCAGACTTCCCAAGGGAATCGATCCAGATTCAATTTCGTGTCATCTTCTTGATGGGAATAAACTCGAGATCTTGGGAGTTCAAAAGGTAAAATCTGGAAAATAGACAAAAATCAATCCCACGATGTAAACACAAAATTTCGCAAGTTGTTTACGAGTCTCAAAGAGAGAAAAAGGTGTCTTTTTGGGCTTTCCTTTTTACTGCACTTTGTCGAGCGAAAGTATTTATTGAGCTAAATTGCAACATTAACATAATAATAATGATCCCAATGAAATTCAGGGATGGAAACGTTCAATCAACATCCCGATTGAGACCGATGATATGAGGAAAAGATTGGCGAGTGATGCTACGCGACATGGGTTTGAAAAGGTTGGCAAGAGAAAGCACTGATCTTAAGCTAAAGATCCAAAAAATTCTCCTACTTATTTCAGATTGAGCACGAACCAAAAAGAATGCAACTCGCCGAAATTCCCGGCGAAACGGCTCATGAAATCCCGATTCAGAAAAAGTAAAAGTCCCCCAGATCCCCATTGTACATATTGTACAACCATTTTGCTTTCTTTGAATTTTTTAAATTGAATGAAGATGCGTGAGAATTTATTGTAGGGTACAAACAAATTTCATAAATTGAAACGAATGCACGCTCAAAATGGTACACCGGTAAAGTCACATGATTTCATGCTACATAGATGAAAGCTCAAGTTCCTAACATTATATATATGAAAGCAAAAAAACCGAATCACTCACAAAAATGAAAGCATGAAGTTGATGATCAAATTTAACGGGAGCTGTCCTGTGATCCTTCTTTGGTTCACTCACTGGTATCCTCCTAAAATTTAACAGCATACTTAAAAACTGCAAAGATTTCACCTCCGTATCTTCCTTTGCCTCTTCTGTTTTATGTTTAGCATCTACTCCACCATTGTGTTGCTAAAACAAAGAGATAGTTATTATTTCCAACAGAAAACAAACATTAGTATTCTCGTCTCCTTCGCCGCTAGAGGGCTCGTCGTTTGTTTCTTCTTTATTCTCATTCGACTCCGTTTTTTCGCGTTTTGAAAGCGTTGAATCGCCTAAATGGAAAAAAGTGTAAAATATTTTCGTCTTCATAAAAGATTAAAAACTAAACTAACTGGGTTCTTGTGAAGCTGAATCCTCAGCAGGTGGAGCCTTCCTCTTTCGTTTTTCATCAGTAGTGCGCTCTTTCTTGAGACAATCTTGAAGTGAAGCGTATAAAGCATCCATTGTGAGATCGGTTTTCTAAATGATAAAATGAGCAAACGCAATTTTTAGGTATTGTAATATACTTTAAGATCTAAAACTTACCGAGAAACTTATCGTTAGCAAAAAGACTTGTGGAGCAGTGAATTCCGGACACATGGCCGACAGCTTGAGTCGTTTGGTGTCAACTCGTTCCAAGAACATATCAGAAAAGATCTAAATAATTTACGAGTTATTCATAAAAAAAACAGTTTACCTTTGAATTAATTATAACCCGTTGATTCCCAACCGATCGAGCAACTATTCGATAATGCGTTTGGGCATCTGATTCCCGCCTCATGTTGATGCGAAACTGTAAACCCATTGATTACAATAAAATACTGTTACCAACCTGACAAAGCCCTCGCTCAGCCCAAGTCTTTTTCTCCTTGTCAAAGATGTGCAATTTACAAGCAGCCTAAAAAGAAAAAAAAGCTAATTAGCATGCTTCACAAAAAACCTGAATAATATTCTTGTCATCTTCTTCGCCTGTTGTAACTTCGACTAAACTTGTTCCAGCCAATTGTTTTTCTTGTTCTTTCTTCAACGCTTCAACCACCTGTAAGGTTTTATTTGAAAAAGAAACAAAATAAATCCTTACATGAGTCGATTCCTCGCGGAATTTAGAAGTTGATTCAGTCGTCACCTACATTTCGTTTTTAAGAAAATCAAACAACAAATACCTCATCAAGCAGACTACTCTTTGGCGCAGCGGATGTTTCTTTTTGATTTTCTTGAGACTTCTCGATAGGAATATCCTGGAATAGGTAAGCAATATTTGTTCTATCATAAAAATTCTTACTCCAGACACTTTATCCTTTATCTTTGATCCGAATATGAATTTTGGTGCTTCCTGCTCTTCGGATTTTTCCTTTCCTTCGGCCGAAATTTTCCCTTAAAATAAAAATATGTACCTAAATGGGCCAGGCAAACGATACCTAAAACATCATTCAGCGTTTTCTTTTCTAGGTGAACGGGAGCAATCTTCTGATCAACATGGAAGACTGATTGACCTAAACAAAAAGTTAAGACAGAAACCCCAAGAAAACAAACTTTTCTTCCAAATATCGTCGGCTACAGAACTCAACGCAGATTGCTTTAAGTTGAAGCGTCTGACCGGCTGAGCGGGCACGTCTTTTTCGTCGCTCTTTTCATCCGAAACCTGAAAACAAAAAGCACTTGATTAATTTCAGTAAGAAATTACGTTAGCATTATCTCCAATCGGGGCCACAGCTGGTGTGCCGAAAAGCGGTTTTTGAAAGGGCCCTCCTGACATATCTGTAATATAAATTTCATTTATGCAGATGTGAACAAATAAAGAAAAAGAAAACCCGTATCAATAAATCACAAAACAATAAAATTAATCAAAATCATCAGTTGGAGCTCTTCTCTTTAGGATTCCGCTGACTTGTTCCGGTCGAATCTGACTGCCAGCGTCACCACCACCTTGTTGCGTCAATCTCCTAAACAACGAATTACATATAAAGGAATTTTAAATTTACATTTTTGGAGGTGGATTGTCCATGCGCCATTGCACGTTGTTTTGCAACAAACAAAAGCGGTCGTTCGGCAACTTGAGGCCACAACTATGCTTGATTTGAGGTAGTGGAGTCGTATTTGTGTTAGCAGCTATCTAAAGAATAAAAATTAAGCATAGCTTTTAAACTTCCCAAGCTTCTGAATTAAAGAAACGTAAAAAATTACCTGAGTTGTTTGCTCCCTAGACGGAGAATCGACTTTATTGTATCCGAGAAAGCCGCTCGCTATTCTAACGTCAGTTGCGTCTAAATTAAAAATAGGCAATCCTAAACGCGCAAAAAGAATTACCTATTGCCGACTTTCCACAGTTTGATGAGACCGCTCTTGCAGTTAGGAGCATTTCGGTGGCTGTTTGATAGGCAATCTGAATAAGTCAAAATAAATAAAACAATCGCAAAATATTTACGTCAAGCAACATATCGACAACTCGTGGATCGTATTCTTCAACGCCGAGTTCTCTAAAAAAACAAAAATACATTGATTGTCAGAACTGTAAATATTTTTTGAGGAACTCTCATAAAAAAATTCGTTTATTGCTGGGGTAGGCTAATTTCCGTCATTTTATTTGTGCAACATTGGCAACATATTTGTGCAACATTGGCGCAACTCGCTATAACTCTCTTCTAAGCCAATCTTTATGATTTTGGTGTCATTCTGTAGATCTCAATAAGTGCAACAAAATGAAACCAAAATCATAAAGAGTGGCTTACTTAGAAGAAAGTTATGGCGAGTTGCGCAAATAAAATGCCGGAAATTAGCTTATTGCTAAAAAGCTTGAAAAAAACAACTAACCTCAATAAATTTTGAGCTCGATTTACATCTTCCGACATTGGCGCTCCCGTCATCGAAAGATCCGCATCCTTGTTAGTTTGCATTTCGCCGAAATGCTACTTGAAACAAAAGTTTATCTAGCTTTTAAAAGTAAAAGAAATCCAAAAGCCGAAGAAAATTTGCCGGAGAAATGGAAAATAAAATCGTGCACATTTTTGGCTTTATGCAAAATTGTCGAAAATTTTTGCCCAGCCAGTTTTTTTTACAAAAGAGCTGCAGGGTTTATGAAGATAAAGTGTTTTAAAACGGACTTGAAAGATAAAAATTGAGCCAAAGGGAAAGATAAAAATTGAGCCAACATGCAAGTAGTTGAGCTTGTTCTACAGAAATAAAGCTCCACCACAAATTGAGAGATAGGTCTAACCAAGAGTTAAACAATTACCAATCCTAGCGCAAAAGTTTAATATCGAAAATGAAAAGCTTATCAATATAAAATGCATAAAACAGAACAAAAACATTTGTATTCAGACAGACGTAACATAGACGTAACTAATTTTTCAAAAATGTTCGTCCTTGTCTGCGTCTTTTCCTTCCTCACTCCATTCTGCACTCTCCTATTTACCCAAACTCTCTCCCAGCAACCGCTTGTTTTCCTTTAGAGATCGCAAAGGCTTTCTTTTTGATTTCCTTTTTTTTTCTCAGAAAACTGCTTGATGCCACTTGGAATTTATGATTTTTCAATTTTTCAATTTTTTTCGAAATACAATCGATCGATACGATCGAAATTTTCAGAATGTTTTTTGATTTTCAGAATGTTTTTCGAGGACGAAAGGGTACAAAAGACTGGGCCGCCTATTGTCTTTTATGTAGGAGTGTTCACATTTGCATGGTTGACCAGGTTTATAAATTAGACCAGTTACAAAAGCACAATCAACCCTTTAAAAACTTTCCTTTGCAAAATACTATCAAGATTTCCAGACGATTTATCGATGTTCTTGGAGCGAAATACTTTCGCAAGTTCAAAGATTCGGATTTGTATGTTTTCCTCATGGAGTTCATTGCAACAGCCCAAATGTGTACATGTGTCTATGAGAATGGTTCGTTTGATTACGCCGTACTAATAGAGAACTCATAAAATGATTATCGATTTCTATTTCAGGGATTATCGTCAAACACTTCGGTTGGCAAGGATTTGGAACGATCGTCGCCATATTACTCTTTGCCGGATCGTTCTTCAACCGCGGCGCTTTCGTGAACCCATTGGTGCCCATTGAGCTCTTCTACTATGGAGTGATGACGTAAATTATTTCTTCAACTATAAATGAAAATATTTATGAGGTAAAAATGAAACTTTTAGATGGCAACGCACCTTTATTACCCTTGCCGCTCAATGTCTCGGTGGTTGGGCTGCTTTTCGACTCGCGATGAACCTTTGGTTTTGGAGTGCGGATTATTCTTTGGATCATGCTTTAGCCCTTGACCCAAACTGCACACTGAGATATAAAGTTTATAAAATAATCAATATTTCTAATTAAATGTTTCAGATTGGCCCTGAATTCGTCATCCTCTGGGAATTGGTTGGAACGTTTTTGCTTCGCACTGGGATTGCCATGATGCCATTGAAAGTATAAGAGTATTCTAAAGATTGATCATCTAAAAAAAATTCTAGTTAAAGACGCTTGGAGTTCCAGTTATGGTTGCTGGATTTTTGTCTTTCGGTAATTTCATTTTAATCTTCAGATAATTTTCAATTACAGCAATGGTGTGGGTGGGCATACCGGCATTGAATCCTTTGGTCGTTTCATCTCGACTCTGGGGTTGCCGTGGAGTTGATGATCAATGGTTTGTAATGAATTGCAAATATTCAGGCAATCACCGCGATGGCTAGACATGATCCTGGCTAGACATGGGCACTAGAAACTAGAAACGCTTTCAACTTGCTTCAAACCTGCCCGATTGATATAATCTATAGCTCAAAAAATAGAGAATCTCAAGAGCTTTCGAATGGACCAAAGCACACTTTAAAATATCAACGCTAAAAAAAGTTACAGTGGTTTATAACCTGACAGTTCGTCATTTTATTTCATTTTGTAGTTTATAGTGACCATGGCCTGCTCAGGGATGTTCCAGGTTCTGAAAGTCAGGTCCAACTTTTTTAGAACAAGGCAGACCAATGTTAGATCAGACTGGACTAGCTTAAGGCAGGCTTAGGCCTAAGACTGGCTTTCAGTTTTTTGAACACATCGAATCAGATTAATGGGTTTAGTACAGCTCAATGAATCTGTACGACTGTTTGTATCAGAACTCCAATTACTATCACTATCACAGTAATCCAGGTTCATCCTCTACTATTGGATTATCCCACTCATCGGTTGGCTGTCAGCTTCCAAAGTCACGGGTCCATTGATTCGTCCAAAGGTTAAAGCTTTTTAATCAACAAAAACCCTCTCAATTTAGTCCCAACCTCAACCAGCCATTCAACAATCGAAAGGAAAGAAGAAAACCCATCAATTCGCTTCAAAGAGTGGAAAGAGAAAGACCGAGTAAATGCCTACCGTAAATACTGTAATAGCACCCCACCCCCATAATGACGGTGTGGAGTGTTGTGTAGTCTAGCTTTGAACGAGTGTTTCTCAACACTGGTTTATACTACAATGCGCGCTTAGGTATCAAAAAATAGCTGAAATTCAGGGCTATTTTTTGATATCAAAGACGCATTTTTTGAAAGTACGGGCGCTTTGAAAAAAATGAAATACTAAAAAGCTTTTGCGACTACGCGACTGTACGAGGGGGGTGGGGTACTATTACAGTATTTACGGTATATCGACAGTACTTTTATATCCTATCTATGTGATATTTTTTATTTATATTCTCTTCTTGTGCCTAAATTTTATTTATCTACTTCACTTTTGTTATGGGTATGGCATAAGCAACTTTTGGTTTTACGGTATTTTCTAGGAATCTTTTATATTAGTGCCATTCAATAAACATGCATCTATAGACAAAAAGACATACAAAATTGTTTCTGAGAATATGAAAAGTCGTAGATTTAGTGCAAATTACATAAACGATAGGTTACAGTAGTGTCATTGCAAAAAAAAATTAATTTTACATTCAACTGATTAGTGATCATTTAGCGCTCATCCAAAAGCAAATCACCTCCGTAACGAGATTTTTCTTTTACTTCTTCTATATTCTGACTCTGGATTAAACGATTGAAAAGCGCAGCAATAACGATAGAAAAATGGGAGAATGACACGAAGAGATCCACAATTTTATTGATTTGCTTTCTCGGATTCCATCGAGTTTCAGAAAAACATCGATCTGAAATCTGAAAAAGAGGGTCTATCCCAAAACAGCGCCGACCAAAACAGCGCCGACCAAAACAGCGCCAATGAAAAAACGCTCAAAACAGCGCCGATGCAAAACAAAGTTTTTTTTCTTTTACAATGTACAATTCTTTTTTTTTATTAGCAGCTTTTAATTTTAATAATTTATTTAAAAATAACATGACCACCAACAATAAACGATAACAATTAAATGATGCATAAAAAACATCAAAATAGCATCAAATTAATAGTCTAAGAGACTCTGAAACATCATAACACTAGCGATGATGAACATAAACGGCTAGTGATCCGCTTTCAAGCTTTCAAGTGGTCCGTAGTAGAAATAAAAAGTTAGCGAAAACATTAAAAAACAGGCCGTAAAAGGAAAAAAATTGTTATTTTTGGTTAAAATCACTTTAATAAGCACTATCGCAGGTTTCTATGCGTAAAGCTTAAAAAAATCGGATTCTCCACCTTTTTTACCCCAAAAACACAAAAAGTAGACAGAAAAAGTTAAAAACAGCAAAGAAAAAGCAAAAGCAAAAATCTAAAAAATATTTTTTTTGCTCGTCGCTGTTTTGGGCGTTTTTGCATTGACGCTGTTTTGGGCGGCGCTGTTTTGGGTACGGCGCTGTTTAGGAGGCGCTGTTTTGGGCGGCGCTGTTTTGGCGGCGCTGTTTTGGGATAGACCCGAAAAAGAGATAGATTATCGATTTCGATCCGGATTTTAGATTATTTTACCTTTCGCCAAACTTTTCAAGTTGTCGACTAAGCTGTTTACCAAAAGCTGTTTCTGATTGCAAAGCGACATGACGAGCACCGATGCGACGAAGGTACTCGACGATCGTCTCAAAAAAATCCTTTTGAATATTATTAGGTTGTTCGGATATAAACAAGCGTTGCTAAACTTATTGTTGTGAGAGAAGCTTTTAAAACATGTCTTTCTGTATTTAAAACGCTATCTTGTGCATATTTGGAATCTTTTTAAACAGATAATTTCTTATTTTTAAGATCTTTTTTTCTTGCTTTAGATGACCGACCTCAAATATATCAAGTTTGCGTTCGCCTACTTTACGACTTCAAACTGGGCAAAACAGTAGCGAAATCCCATTGAGATTTGGTCAAAGCATTTGGGAATGATGTATTGTCCGAAAGCCGATGCCGAGCCTGTTTTCAACGCTTTAGGAATGGTGATGAAAGTCTCGAGGATGATGAATACTCTCGTCGACCTCAAACGGTAGACAACGATACTTTGAGGGCTGCAATCGAATCAGATCCATGTCAAACGACGCGTGAACTTGCTCAACAGTTTCTATGTTCAAATTCTACTATTGATGGCCATCTGCACGCCATTGGAAAGGCGATCAGATGCGGGAAATGGCTTCCTCACGAGTTAAGCAGTGCAAACGCCCGTTTATATCCGAAGAACCTAATATTAGAGAAAATACGGTAATATTAGTAGATGAGTGTAGATATTAGTAAGGGCTGCAATCGAGGCTGCAATCGAATCAGATCCATGTCAAACGACGCGTGAACTTGCTCAACAGTTTCTATGTTCAAATTCTACTCCATCTCCACGCCATTGGAAAGACGATCTGATGCGGGAAATGACTTCCTCACGAGTTAAGCAGTGCAAACACTCGTTTATATCCGAAAAACCTAATATCAAATTGACGCTTATTATAGCAAGCTTTTTAAAAACTGATCTCATTAGTATTGGGAGTTTTTTTTTCCAGTTTTTCTTTATAAACATGTCTCATTTAGTTCATTTAGATCATTAAATCATTAAAACTCGTTAAATGCAAAATGATTGAAAAACAATGAAAAGTCGGTTTTGTTTTGCCACTTTTCAAGCGCTGGTTAAAGCTGGAAATATGTGTTTTTTTTTTAAATTATCTATCCTCTCTACTTTAATTTAATACCTAAGCGGGTAGAAACAAACGTTTAAGCGCCGAGATATGAGCGTTTGTTGGAGAGTAAATTTAGACTACGAGACGCTTCTATAAAGGGCTCTTCTATTAGAAAATTTACGTTATATGTTTACCTATTAACATTTTGTTATCATTTTTATCATTTAGATCTTTGAGATCAAGCATTTGAATTGATGAAACATCGGATAAAAGAGAAAGAAATTGTGAAATTTGATGAAGTCTAATAAGAACTGTCCAGAAGTCTAATAAGAACTGTCTAACTGCCAGAATTTGGAATCGACTCCCCAGAGTTTTGAGAGAGTCCAGTAGTCTCGAAACCTTTAAATTATCTGTAGATGATCTTGATCTTGAAGCTCTAGTGGATCCTTGACGTGGCTCTAGTGGATCCTTGACGCTCTAGTGGATCCTGTGCTACCCACATTTTACATATATTATATCGTGTTTCTTTTTATCGGCCCTTTTCGTGTTATGTGTATGAATTGATGTGTTTTAATCTTAATTCTAACGCACTTTATCTCAGGTCCTGAATAAAGTATCTACAGGGTGGCTGAAAATTACGTGCGCGCAGCATCTGACATAGTTTTAAACAATGTATAAAGCATTACTATACTCATCTTTTTGTGTTTTAATATTCTTTTTATCGTTGTCCATTATTTTTGTTATTTATTTTTGTTAAAAAAAGTTGTTTTCTAGGACAAACATTACACTTGTGATGACAAAGACGTGCGCTAGTCGGGACGCAATCGCACAGCTGGCGACGAGCGGCATGAAGAACTCGTCGATCGCATCGAGGCTTGGGGTGGCTCTGAGGACCGTCCAGAAGATCGTAAAGCAATGGAAAGATGAGGGGCATGTTCAGTCCAAGCCCGGAAGAGGAGGAAATAGGACCGTTAACACCCGAAAGATGCGTGGGATCATCAAGAGGAGGATCGAGCGAAAAGACGATCGTAGTTTGAACAAGATGGCAAAACAGCTTCAAATTTCGCTTCAAAGAAGCGAATTGAAGCCTGTATCAAAGCGGATTGCCCTTAGTTTCTTCATAAGGTAAAATTCACTACTTTTCCAGTGGATTTTGCCCTTAATTGCTTCATAAGTTCGCCACTTCGAAAATTTCTTGTAATTATTAAATGCTTTTGTTACAACTATTATATAAATAAATATTTTTACATGTTCTTTGAAAGAAAATTAAATTATGGCATTTTCTTTGGCGCACATAATTTTCAGCCACCCTGTATATATAAAGTCGTTGTCTATTTAAAGACTTTTCTTTGGTTTACACTTGAATAAATCGTGTTTCATGATAGAATTCTTATAAAGGCAAATAAATTGGTAAACAAGCACTTTGTTCAGCGTTGAAATTCGTTTTATTCATGTTTACGAAGAAAATTTGAATCATTTGAATCGCTTTAAATGATAACTTTGTCAATACAGAAATTTTTTTTGATTTGATGCTGTTGTATGTGGAAAATTTCACATTGTTATTCGCACAATGTACATGAAAATTTATCGAGTTTTTGCTTTAGAAAGGAAAGAATTAAAGAGAAAAAGAAAAGCTTATCAATTTGGAGTTTTTAGTTTTGATATGAGAGGAAAAGGGAATTGGAATTGGAAAGGGGACACCTAAAGGTATCAATGTTTTGAGGGGTAAAGGGGGACTCTCTTCAATCACTCCTTTCAATCACTCTCTTCATTCGACTACTGCTTTCCGATTGATTTTGAGATTTGTGAGAAATCTTTTGTTTATTTCTATTTATACTAGAGTTGGATTAGGTTTTACTGATTGTAAGAATTCAGTTTTATCCCTAGACTCCCCTAGACATTACCCAAATCTTCTGTGAAATTCGGAGATTCTAATGTTTAAATGGAATCCGTGGAAACAAATTTCCATTTAAACATTAGAATGTCTCCCTAATCTCTACTTTTTTTCTCCGTTTTCTAAAACTCGTCTTTATTAACTACCGTAATCTTGTCTCTTATCGAATCGAATTAATTTTTGGGGGTAGGCTAGTTTCCGCAACAGGGTCATTTGCGCAACTCGCCATAACTTTCTTCTAAGTGAGCCAATCTTTATGATTTTGGTTTCATTTTGTTGCACTTATTGAGATCTACAAAATGACACTAAAATCATAAAGATTGGCCTACTTAGAAGAAAGTTATGGCGAGTTGCGGAAACTAGCCTACCCCAATTTTTGTATTCTTTTTAAACTCTAGAAACAAATCAAAATAGATAGATTTGCTGAAAAATAGAAGCAAGATTACTAAAATTTATAACATAACTCTTTTCAGACAAAAAGACAAAATGCTCTTGCAGAGGATAGTCTTTTTCTTGTTGATCTCCTCGATTCTCACCCTGCCCACAACAACACCGAAATTAACATGGAAAGAAGTAAACATTTCAAATATTTTAGGGTAAACTTTTGGAAATCAATAGCAAAGCAAAAAAAAATCTCAGAAATATATCAGTAGATTCTCTATTTTCTATAATCGTCTTTTTCCAGCGTCTTGAGGCGAAACGAGCCCAAATCCGCGATCAAGTCAATCAAGAAGTCGATGCGTTAAGACAGGTTTCAAGAAAAACTTAGGAAATTTAATGTAAAACATTTGTACTTTGTTTATTTCTAGAAAATCACCGACAAAAAAGCCGCCTACGACACGGAGAAAGAGAAAAATCGCCGAAACGATCGATCAATTTTACAAAGAAGCCGAAGAGGTTAGCTGCATAGCTTTTCATGGAATTAATTCGATCGATCGATTTAAAACTAGCTTTTTTTTCAGCAATTCCAAGAACGTCTCGATAAGATCAATCAATGGAAAGAGTCACAAGTTGCGCCATTTGCTTTGGAGGTGAAAAGGGAAATCTTTTCAAATAAACATTTCATTTTAGGTCGAAGGAGAGCCCTCGTTGTATGAGACGGTTCGGGGTACGGTATTGAAAAAGACCGACAGACAAACAGACAGACAAACAGACAGACAGACAGCCAGACAGACAGACAGACAGACAAAACTCTGATTGAAAGTGTTTGACCCAATCTCTTTCACCCCTACCAAAATCCAAAATAAAAAGTATTGCTTACGATTAGACTAGATACGCTCAGATACTACTTACAGTCAGCTAGTCAGCTAGTTAGAATCCATTTACGTGCGGTTTAAAGGGACTGGCGCGAAAGCGGCCCGGCGCGCTTTCTAAAGCGTGGATACGCTACCGTACCCCGCACAAAATTCCCCTTTTGCCATTCTTTTCAATTTTTTGCATTTCTGCACTCGTGAATGTTGTCCGGCCTCTATGCCAAGTCCCGCTACGTTTTCTTCCCCTTCGAATCTATTATATTCTTGTAGCGCGTTTTTAAAGTACTCTCTCTCCCCTCTATTGTTCCGCCCATATTTCCTGTTTAAATTTCTAAAATGGTTCTGCTTCGTTCCTCTCGGCTCCCCTCTACTCCATTGTCTTCAAAAATTGCGTGCCGTATAAACCTAATTAAACCAACTCCTTTTAAATAAAACGCAAATCTAAATAATCTGCCACAGCGCGATCTTCTTTTTACTTCGTCTTGGGTTTCGTATCAAATTATTTTAGAGAAGGGTTGGTAAGTCTAAAGGTGTTAGGTAAGGGAGTTAGTTACTAACTAGTTAGACTTACCGTAATACCTGTGCTAGAAAAGCTCGCAATACATGTTTTTCTACTTTGGCTAAATTCACTACAGTGCCCCACTACCATAAACTCTAGAAGTAAAAGTATGACTCTCTAGTTAGACTTGAGATTCTTTTCTACTTACTTTTTACAAACTACTCTATGAATTCTAAAAGCTACTCAAGTTACTGCAATTTTTTTTTCTTAATAATACTAAATAGCTCGATCAATTTTTAGCGAAATATGAGAGCGCGAAGAACACGAAAAAGGAACAATTGAACACAGAAATCGACAAGATTTTCCCTGGATATAAACAGGTGAAAAAAGGATTTTAAGCTGCTGAAAGTAACATTTTCTATGTTATCGTTGTCAATATTTGTAGGCGGTTGACGAGTACGAAGCACAAGAAACCGCGAAAAAGGAGGCTCGACGAGAGAAATTCGATGAACTCCGAGAGAATGCCCGCGTGAAATTCAATGAAACAAAACAGGTTTAAGATTTAGAGAAAAACAAAACTCATTTTTTTTTCTAGAAATTTGATGAATTCGCACAAGAGGCAAACGCGAAATTGAAAGCTGATTGGGAAACAAAAAAAGAAGAACACAAAGCGAAAATGGAGGTGAAAAAAATAAGCTTTCGTTTATTATTCATTTATCATTTATCAACGCTTTCAGAAAGCTCATGAAGTTTTGTCGAATGTGAGCGTCATTGTAAAGGATGCCACGCATTCACTTCTCAACAAAATTAAAGAAGAGAAAAAAGAGGAAGCTGCAGTGAAATTGGTGAGAAAAGAACTGATTTTATATTTTATTTTTGATATTTTTCTTATCTTAACATCATCCTGAACCGTACTTTGAGCTCGTAAACGCACCCTTTCTAGTGCACTTAATTCTTTATTTCTAACCCAAGAAAATGAAGATCGAGTGCGCCAGAAAGAATGTGTTTACTCGAACATAAAGTACAATGTTCGAAGAGATGTTGAAGAGAATCTAGTTTCGAGTTCCGATTATTCTAGTTGCAAGTCGCAATTTACTGATCGGTTTATAGTAGACATTCAGTATCTATGACACAACAACATTTGTCTTCTGTCTTCTGTAAATCAAGAATTCCCTAATTTCAGCAAGCCGCTCAATGGATCAGCGACAAAATAAAGAACAAAACGGAAGAGTGGAAGCAAAAGCATCCATTGGCTGCAGCAAGGAGTTTCTCTGATGTGTCCAATTTCCTCAATGAGTGGGTTTTTTTTAATAAGAATTTGAAAATCATTACGGCAAATTACATCTTGTGAAATCAATCCAAAATTTGATCTTTTCTCAATCCTTTCAGTGCCTCCGGTGCCTCGGGATGGCAAACAGCGACCACGATTCTGATGATCATCTGTTTTGTGATCACAATCGGATTGTTGATCTTGATTTTCAAACAGGTAGAATGGAGAATTTTGACCCAAAACCGGCACTTTTCCAGATCCGAAGCCGTCAATTGTATCAAAAACTCGATGGAAACACATTCCAACAAACAAATCAACACTCGATGGCACAACCAGGGTATTGATAATATTGATAATATCTAAATTATATTAATTAAAAGAATATCTAATAATATAATGAATATCGAAAGATTAAACCTTCATTATACAGATAGTATTACCGTAAATACTGTCATAGTACCCCACCCCCATAATGACGGTACGGAGTGTTGGGTAGTCTAGCGTTGGACGAGTTTTTCTCGACATTGGTTTAAGCTACAATGCGCGCTTAGGTATCAAAAAATAGCCCTGAATTTCAGCTATTTTTTGATACCAAAGACGCATTTTTTGAAAGTATGGGCGCTTTGAAAAAAATGAAATACTAAAAAACTTTTGCGACTACGCGACTGTACGAGGGGGATGGAGTACCATTACAGTATTTACGGTATTTCTTTTTTTCTTCAGAAAATCAAAATCAGATCTCGTCTTTCAGATACAATCCTTCATTCAACAACTCCTCGTCGACTTTTGTCCCCAGTCGTGAGGCACTCCGAAAACAAGACTATCCCCAACTTTTCTAAACAATAAAATGAAAATTTTAAATTTTAATTCTCTTGCTTTAGTTCAGCATAAATATCAAAAAAAACTTACTCAAACAATTTCAACGCACAGTACACTTTAGATCGCACTTTAGATCACACTTTAGATCACACTTCCTTGACCACACTTCCTTACAGTAATCCAAATCCAAATCAAATAGTTTCAAATCTTTAATAAACCGGTCAAAATATTGTAAGATCCAAGTGATTGAAGACCAGAACTGCTCCAAAAAAAAGCCATAAGTTGAGATCAGATCAGGATAACTACCGTAATCTTTCTAGCCTACAAATCTCAGGCCCAGACCAGGCTAAAAGTTATGAAAGCCAGTATCATAGTCCGTTTATAGTCTGGAAATTTGATCTTAAGACGAGTTTTGTTACGGAATGGCCTAAAACTATGATATGAAGGCCATTCTTGAACTAAAACCCAATTTTGTTGGATACGCGAATTTTCGAGAATTGGACAATAGTCGAAACAGACCGAAATATATGGGAGAGATGGGATATGTGACAGAATTTATGCTGGTGAGGAAAAGGAAAGGAAAGGAAAGGAATTGAAGGGAAGCGGGAAGATGAAAGGGGCACCGACAAGGGAGGGGAAGGCTTTGGACTCGCGATTTGTAGAGACCCTGCAAGGGATTGGGGTACGGTCGATCTAGGGAAAGAGCTCAAGAGTATTTGCTTTAAACGATTGCATTTGAAACTTAGATTAGACTCCGATAGACAGTTACAGAGCCAAGGTCTAGTTCTTTAGGAGTACCTTCTGGTACTTCTGGTAAGTTCTGGTACCTTTAGGAGATCTAAGAACTGGCCCAGTATCTAGGACTCAGACTAGATATCGTACTGCATTTGTACCGCACTGCAGTATAGTCTTATCAGATATAACAGTTAGATCGATCAGAGACAGGGATTGACATCGGAAATCTAACAAAAAAGCAACTCAACGAACTAATGTTATTGGTTATTGAACTAGTTTCTACTACTTAGTTACTACTACTACTACTACTACTTAGTTACTACTACTACTACTACTACTTAGTTACTACTACTACTACTACTACGACTACTACTTTCTACTACTACGACTACTTAGAACTAGTTACTTAGAACTTAGTTTCTTTTTATTGATTCCAAAAAGTTTCTGCAAACATTCCCTTTCACTCACAATATGCAGAAAGCGGTTAGATGAAAGGATTTGGGAAGAGTTGCGAGGAAGGAATGGCCATGAGATCCCACACAAATCCCCTCAAAGAATACGGTCAATTTATGGAGGGCTGGGAGAAATGAGGGAGAATACTTGGATCGAAGGGAGAACACTTTTAGGTTTGGACTAGGTTTCGATAGGATTCAGTCTTCTTCTTTTTGTCTTTCTTTTAGGCTTACGGTACTTTTCAAGAGTTGGCACGTGATATAATGAGTCCCTAAGTGATTTAATATTAGGGATGTCCGGATCCGGATCTCTACACAAACATACAAAGAACGAAAAGACGACTACGCGACACTCCAATAGACCGTTCGTAGTAGTGTCGCGTAGTCATCTTTTTGTTCTTTTTATGCTTGCGTAGAGGTTCGGACATCCGTGGCCCCTATGCACTTATATCTATCCTCTTCAGCCTTTCAATAAGTTGCTAGATGTATTGCTTAATTGAAAAATTACTATCATTATTCGAAAAAACATCTACCGTAAATACTGTAAATACTGTCATAGTACCCCATCCCCATAATGACGGTGCGGAGCGTTGCGTAGTCTAGCTTTGAACGTGTTTTTCTCGACACTGCTTTATGCTACAATGCGTGTTTAGGTATCAAAAAAATAGCTGAAATTCAGGGCTATTTTTTGAAAGTACGGATGCTTTGAAAAAAATGAAATACTAAAAAACTTTTGCGACTACCCGACTGTACGAGGGCGGTGGGGGTACTATTACAGTATTTACGGTATGTCACTGTTGTTCCAGTGTGTTCACATATAAACTAAGGAATTTAACTTTGTTTTTTTTTTGATTATCAGATCTATTGAAAAATAATTCATGATATTTTTTGATGGAAAAGGCACATGATTCTTCTATAACTTTGTTAATTGATAACTTCAAAGTAAGCACAATTGAATGAATTTCCTTTTAGAGTGTGATGCGTGTTTTTCTGTACACGAAGTACCAGTACATCACTGGTACTTTGTACATCACTGGTACTTTGTACACCACTGGTACTTTGTACATGCACTGGTACATCACTGATGTACCAGTGCACACGGTGGCATTTCGCTTGTTTCAACTTCTCGAATTTTGTGAATAGGTGAGGAATCGAGTGTGTGTGTGTGTGTGTGTGTGCTAGAAAGCACAACAGCTGAAGCCTTCTTGAGTCCACGAAACTCAAATCTATTTGAGCCCAGGTGTTCATCGGGCAAACCTTTTTTTCAAATCTTGTGCACCCTCAAATCTATAAAATGTCCCCCAGTGTGTCCCTTCTTTTCATTCTTTTCTTTTCCTTTTTCCTCGTTGATCGCCCATTAACCTTGAGAGGCGACGATCGTAAATTTGCATAGGAAAGAGAATCTTTCGCTTATATTTTAAAACGTTTCTCTTTTTGAGTTGATCGAATCGATTCCCCTTTCAATAATTGAAATCGAGATTGAAATGAAAGTGTTTTTTTTGTTTCTTTCATTCAAAAACACCTTTTCCCCTTATCGCAAATGTTATTACATGGGAATTGGCTCGTAAAATCGCTCTTTCTCACCATTTCTTTAAATTAAAGAAAAAAAAATAAACTTGAGAAATCGATTTGTGAAAGAAATTTGAGAAAATGTGAACCCTGGTTGTTATTTAAGTTAATAGATATCAAGATTTGGGTAATGTAGATTTCCAATCTGGGTTCTGGCCTGTCCTCATTGCAGCAAGGCTCAGAAAAAAGTTGTAAAGAATTTGTAACAGTTTTTCTTTACACAAAAATTTGTAAAGAAGTTGAGATTGATGTTGATAGTATTTTACGAATAATAACAAACCGATCATATAAATCTATAAAGGCTATAATATAAAGTAATCTATAATATAAAGTTTGGGATATCTTTTGTCGTTGTCAGCAACCGTGCACCGTGCAGCCGACGCGTGTTTGCCTTTTTGATGAATGGAGACACAGCTCGGATCTACAGGGTAAACGGGCACTGTATGGGGGAAAGGATGTTGAAAAGATGAAGAATAGTGCAGAGAATTGAATAAATAAAGCAATATTAGTTAGCAATATTAGAAAAAAGAGGTTACTTACGGAGCGAGTTTCCCAAAGCGGCAGAAGAACTGACAATGAACATGAAAGAATATGAAAAGCTCGAAAAGGAAAAGGTAACGAGAAGAGAGTAGAGAAATCTCTTTATGCTTGATGACAATTGCGACAAAGAGGGGGAAATGCATAACTAATTGTTGAATTGAAAATTTATTATATGAATATAGCGTACGGTATCGGCTTTTGGCTGATATTTGACTGATTTCTGACTGTACGTTCAAGTACTGGATGGTAAAAGTCGGAAAGAACGGTTACAGATGTTTGTTTAAAAGAAAGAGCAATGATTACTTTTGAAAAGGTAACCGTAGCTATCAGAATAGCTATCAAGCTATCAAGTTCAGCTATCAAGCCTGAACAAATTCCAGAATAGCTACCAACTCCAAAAAAAGGGCTGGAAGAACTCCAAATTCTAGAGTCCGGTACCCATGTATATTGTGTACCTAGACGATTTACCACAAAAACAACCGGTTTTTGCCTGGCATAGGTGTACAAGGAATAGAATAAAATGTGATTGTAGATGATGATGATTGTAGAATTGGCTGAGGTTGGGGAGTATGTGAGATTTGAAATGAGGGGAGGGTGGACCCTTCCCTCAGCCTCAGCACTCCCCTCCACCCCTTTCTCTCCTAAACTCTCCGATCTCTTCGCCCGTAAATTTTACGAGCGAACGACATGAGGAAAGAGGGAAAATAAAGGAGAAAAAGAGAGAACTCCCTCTTCTCAGCAACAAAATTTGAGGGGGGAAAGGATGAAAGAAATCACTGTCACTCCTTTGAAAAAAGCAGATACAAAAAAGCATCTTTGAATCGAAAATCGAAGGACTAAGGTGCCCTTTGTGTCTTTAAGACTAAAAAGTCTTTAAGATTATCCACTCAACTTGTTACCGTAATTCTTTTTCTTTAGTACTAACCAATCATTTCTACTTGATCCCTTTGGAATACAATTGAGAAATGAATCTGGAAAGTCTAGAAAGTCTAGAAAGTCTAGAAATCTAGAAAGTCTAGAAATCTAGAATCTAGAAAGTTCAGAGCCAGAGCATTTCCTTGTGAGTAACTTGTTTTCTAGAAGGTGAGCAATTCGGAAAGCTACCTTCAGTAATCTCCAATAATCTTTCCTTCAGTTTTTTCTTCATTTTACTAATTAATACTTAATTCCATTCGATTCACAGTTTGATTCCGCATCGAATAAGATCAAAATTAATCGACCAAATTAAAGGTAAATTGGACAAAATCTGAAGGAAAGATTACGATAGTTTTCCGAATTGACCACCTTTTAAGCGTATTACTTGCAAGGAAAACTAGAGTGGATCTAAAGCAATCGAAAATCTAATAAAGACAATTTTTCTAAGCTTTAGCCAGTCACTTTCCAAATCACTTCCACATGTGTTCGAAGCTGGGAAAAAAAAACAAGAGAGAAAATGGCTTTAGTACTCAAGTGAAAGTGAAATTTTCTTACAAAACTTTCAACATTGTCGAATAGATTTTGTTTCTTGAAATGAATCTAGAAAGTTCAGAGCCAGAGCATTTCCTTGCGAGTAATTTGTTTTCGAGAAGGTGACCAGTTCTCTTCTGATGCACTCAATCCCAACCAATCCACATATAGTCAGGAGTTCACTAAATCCATCTGATTTCATAGAAGAAAAAAAAGAGATTTTCTCAGCGATAATCGTTCAATTTTGCGGCTTTTCGAAGGTTCCTCCTGTACAAGAAGGTGTTAAAAATTGAATTGGTGAAGTTGGGATTATAGGAAAAAGAAAAAGAAAGAGAAAGAGAGATAGGGATTGTAGCTGTGTGATGTGTGGTACAAATATTGAAAATATTTGGATTATCAAAGGAATTATCAATACATTATCAATACATTATCAATAAGCTTAGCCATTCTCAATCTCGAGACGCGCTGAATATTCAAAATCAGAGCCTTGACCCATAGAATATAAAGAAAGAAAAGGAAACTAAAGCAATCAAAAATCGAAGGGGATGATTGTGTGTGAAAAAGGAAAAACGAAGGATAAGAGAAGAAAAGAAACGAAATGAAAAGAGAAGAGAAGAGACCGGCCGGGGAAACGCGTAAAATTTTATGGGTCCTTCGGCCCTGGAGGGAAGGGGCACTGAGGCACTGAGGCGGTACTGCAACTGATGCTAGCGGTCTCTTTGCTGTCTTTACTTTCCACTTCTTTCCCTTTTCTTATTCAGTGTACACACAAGTTCAGTGCCATTCCCCCTTCCCGATCACATTTAATTGCTTTTAACACTTCGATCGGTCATCGTTCAAAATTCTTTCGTCATGGTGATTTTGTGAAGATCATTTCATTATTAATACGAAAAGTTGCTCATTTATGCGATAAAAGTTTAAAAAATGGTAAAGTTGTTGCAGAATAGAAAATAGATGACGGTGAAAATGTAAAAATAGTTGAACCCTTTGCATACTGTAGTTATGCAGGCTGGGATTTCAACTGTAGAAATCAAAAACTCTCACAAACTTTCGGTGATAACAAAATCAAATTTTTCAACTTCTGGTTCAGGAGAGCTTTCGGAAAGCTACAGTAATCATTGAAGATTACGCTAGATTGCTTTCGGAATGACAAATTAAGTCAAATTAAGTTTTTGTGACCCAAAGAGCCACAAAAACTCAAAATTAAAGCCTGATTTTTGTCAAAAAAAAAAAACAATCCTGAGACAAATGAGTAAGGAGAAATGATAGAAAAAAACGATAGGAAAGAAATAAATCTGAAGGGGAAATTGTGGAAGAAGATGAGAAAGGGAAAGAAGGTGAGAAAAAGAGGAGTGAATGTTGAATTCCTTTAATTTATCGTTTCTATTGAAGTAAACCGAAAATGGAAGGAAAAGAAAGGAATTGAGATGAAAAGAAAGAAAAGAAAATAACACGCAGAAAAGACATCGAAGAGGCGAAGGGGAGATCCAAGCCAACCCTTTGATCCCGCCGACCAAAGGGGAAATCAAACGAATAAGACTTTCAAATAACCAAAATGACTTAAATGCCTTAAATAAAAATGTCTTCCTTAAACCCTTTTTTTCAATTGATTCAGATGTTGCATCTGGGACAAATCTACTTCTTTTTTACCCTGAATTTATTCTCAATTATATGCAAAGAAAGCACAAAAATGTCACAATTCGCAGAAAAAAACCAAAAGCACATTTAAAAATGCCTATTAACCGAATACTTTACTCGTACAACCCAAAAGAAAAACGACTATTCGGTACACGATTATGAAATGTTAACTGTAAATTGATCCATTCATTTTCCCATTGATCGATCGAGTAATCATTTACCCTTTCCTTTATCGGCTTCTTGCACTTCTTGTTTCACCTTCTCGTAGTCGTGTCGAAATGTTGGAATCGCTGGCATTGTTTTGAATACATCAGTCCAATCCACGTTCACCGTCTCCGTATAGGTTGGCTAAAGAAAGAACAATTGAATAGCCCAAAAAATAAACTTAAACTTTTGATATTCTGTTTCCCACGTTAAAACGTAGACTTTTAACGAATGATTAAATTTTCTAAACCCACATTTTGTCTTGTGATCCATTGCCAAAATGTCTTTGTATCCGTTGTGTATTGTTTTTCGAGCACTTGTGCGATTTCCTTCATTTTTGGCCTAAAGAAAATAATTATGAAAGAAATCAATAACTCAATATCAACTCCCACCTCAGCTCAGGCTTCCAGTGCCAACAGAGAGAGCATAACTTCCAAAGTTCGGGTGGGATTTTCTCGCCGCTCATTCGATAATCCTTTTTCAACGCCATGATCAACTAAAGCATAATATCTAAACAAGAAATAAACAAAAATCCTCTTACTTTTCGTGCATCCGTTCCACGGTCACCATATGGAGGTTTTGCATGATTGAAAGTCTAAAACAAGGAAACTTTCACCAAATTTTATCCGCACTTACCTCCCAAATCATGATTCCAAATGTCCAAACATCTGTTTCCGAGCAGAAAATTTTTGCTTTAAACGTTTCAGGCGCAAGATAGGTGATTGGCACATTCGTGAGTTTCTTCAGCTGCAGTTTTCCCACAACCGACATTCCAAAGTCACTAAAATCTTTTACAAGCTATAACTCTTTGAAAACTACAACTTTACCTAATCTTTGCCACATTTTTATCTGTGATTAACGTATTTCGCACGGCAACATCGCGATGTGTGATCTACAGGAAAGAAAACACATACATGTAATAAAGTAATAATAATAAAAGTTACATTATTTTCATGAAGAAAAGCGAGACCTTTTGCAGCACCGGAAACCCAATGGATGAGCTCGGCTTGGGTCGGTTCAGGCTGCAATTTTTATAATAAAATCATTAATGTTCAATAACCAACCCAATCATAATGTGCATTCTCGTATCTTTCCTTGATTCGATCTTCAATGCTTCCGCCTAAACGCAATTTTTTTTGTCAAGAAATGATTCCTCACCAGCACAAAATTCCATCACGATCATAATCGGTGTTTCGTAGCAAGCGATGGCCAAGAAATGCACGAGATTCGGGTGATTGTATTTGAATTTGCGCATCATTTGAGCTTCCTAAAAAAATGAAAAGATTCATAAAACAATTGGCCCACTCACTTTAATAAAGACTTCATTTTCCTCGGGTGAATTGCTGTGAATAATCTTCACGGCTGCCTAAAAGTAGTATTATATAATGCAATATCATTATATATTATTGACGTGACTTTTCATTACGGTAGCACTTCTCAACAATAACATTAGCTTTAAAATTTTACCCAAATTCGTCGCAGCAATCCAATCCTATAACGTGCCTTAAATACCGATCCAAAATTGCCAGAGCCGAGCTTCTTGACTCTAAAATAAAAACAATCAATAGCAAAAAAAGCACTCAATTTACCGTTGTATCTGCTCATGATATATCTCCCAGTCGTCTTTCTCGATCCCATACATGATGAATTTGTTCTAAAATAGGTAAGCTCTGCAAAATCAACCAAAAAACACGCAAACTTTCCTCTTTTGCCTTGATCGACACTTTATAATCACGGTGATAGGCGATAAGAGCTAAAAAAATGGTTTATAAATGGTTTTATTAGACAAACTCACCTCCAGGACTATCAAAACAATACTCGTTGACGAAAAATACGCGTTGCTTTCGTGTGAATCGAATTTTCACCTAAAATTTTCAAAAATTGGAATGAGAATTTCCCCAAAAATCACCTCCTCAATTCCCCCATCATCGTCGACAAACATGATGATATATTTTCCGTCCTAAAATAAAAACATACAAAAAACCCCAGAAAGCATTTACCAAAGGACGAATGTTGGTGAGTTGATGTGCAAAAAGCTGACGCACGATGAATTGACCCAAAAACGATAAGGTTTTCACAAATAACGAAACAATTCTTACCTGGTTCCTTCAAAAGCTTCTCGCCTTCTTCTTTCTCTATGAACGAGTGAAAGTAGCTTTCCGATGTGAATTCCTCTAGACCTCCAGCCTAAATCTAGAAATTAGTTTTTGATTTTGATCGAAAAAGCTATATTCCAAAGATCCCTTACCACAGCATCACTTATTTTCTGATAGACGAGTCTTCTTTCATCATCGTGAACATCTTCTTCTGGCGAATCCAATTCAGTCTTTAATTTGGGTTAAACAAATCTTAAATATTGTTACAAGAAAGCATAAACTTACATTGTTTGTGGACATCGTTGCTGTGGGCATTTTTCCGTGCCGTTGTTCGTACTTGCAGCCGGTTTCTCTAAAATTAAATGTGACATTCAATATCAAAGAAATGGGGCAATCAAAAACTAAGTTTATTTAGACTAAACGTTAGAGAAGTTTAAAAAAATTTGTTTGAAATGTAGCAAAGACACTTGTTAGTTTTATACTCTCACAAAAAGTGTTCTTGTATGTTTTAAGTTTCAAAAACCTTTCAAAACAATAATCGATTTTTTTAAAAATACCTGAACAAACGGTGGCTGGCAGGAGAAAATTTGAGAAATGATTTTTTTTACAAAAGTTCTCGATTTTATACCAAACGCTTGTCGGATTTTTATGCTCAATTTTCTCTGAATGCTAATTTCAACATTTCAACATACAAATCTACGAATTTGCGGCTCGAATTTGAAGTCAAAGTTCGATAAATGTCTTTTCTCAATTCTCAATCAAGTTTCTAGTGTCACTCAGTCTGTCTGAAGGGGGTTTTCCCCACACAAAACGGCACACTAACAGACAAACGATAGAAATCATTCGTATTAAAGGGATATGAACACTTAAAGACACTCATTTATCGGCACTTAAAAGCGGAAAAAGAGACAGACAATTTTAGAGAGGAACTGAATGATATAGAGATGTCTAACCATAAGTTTCTCTACAATGTATGAGTTCAACTTGGGTACATTGCAGAAATGGGAGCGGTTGAAGTTCGCAGGCTATGAAGTTCAACTCTCACTATCCGTGCTGTTTTCCAAACAGTACGGATAGTGAGATCCAATTTCCAGACCAAGCCAAACGAATTTGGTTTGGCTTAGCTCTTGTCTTTCCAGGGCGGCCCTGGTTGCAGTGTTGCAAGACCGTACTTTCAAAACTAAACTAACTTTGTATTCGGATTAAACATATTCGATTACTGCAGAAGGCATCAAGCTGCACAAGTATTCAATACTTATCAGAATTTTTAGCTCAACTTGCAGCAGTGCACAAGTTATTGACCTTTTGTAGCTTGGATAATCTAAAATGATTGTCCTTTAAAATCTTTTTAGATTGTCTTTTGAAAAAAAAACAATTTAGAAACAAGTCCGAAAACACTGCAATACTGTCAGAGCTTATTGTTAGGATATTTTAGCAATGTAATGTTTTAACAGACTGTAAACAACCAGCATACTGCGGTGTATTACAGTATCCAGGCTACTAAAGGTGAATAAATTCTACACCGCTACAACTTGAGCTAAAAATTCTTCTCAAAGATTATCTGATTTTTGAAGCAAAAGAGACTCCAGCATAGCCTGGAAAAGGGGAAGATTCAAGAAGGAAACCCCTCAAAAGTACAAAAGAAAGGAAAAGAGTGTCTCTTGAATAAAAAAAAGTGGTTGTAAGTGATCGAGCCCTTCTTGAGCTCTTTCTTTTCATATTCTTTTTCAATATCTAGTACCCTCAGCATTCCGTCCTCCCATTCCATTCAGATATTTCGTGGCAAATCAACTCTTCCCAAATTTTTCCATTTTGAATGTTCTCTGAGATATCTCTACCATGATATTCAGTTGTTCTATTCTAATTTTATTATTTTCCATTGTCAAATGTGATTCGATGAAATATCCGAATGAGATTTTGGAGACACCGATGGTTTTCTGTGAACCAGAGCGACTGGTGATAAAGGTGAGCATCAGATGAAACTTAACGACAAGAAACTTTAACTCAATTGAGTTTCAAATCATGAATGACAACGAAATGAATCTTAAATCATTCCATGTATTTCACAGATCAAAACAACTTCCTCGAATCCATCACATATCTATGCGGAAAATCTGATCGAAGACGCTGAGTGCGCGGTTCGAAATCAGAATCGAATTGCGATTCCCGTTGGGAAATGTGGGATGACTTCGGAGAGAACGGTGTCATTTTTGATTCAATACATTCTTGTGGCTCTCGATTGAGTGGCTATGCACCCTGAAAATGAGCTCACTATTTTCCAACTCACTATCAGATTACCCTACACTGGCTAGCTTTTGAGCTTTAAAATGAAAAAATGTATCTTGTATTGCTCGAGAAACTCTTCGAGTTTACTAGCTTTAACATAATAATTACATTTTTCGCATTCTTTTCAAATACACGGTACTTTGCTTTAAACAATTTATTTGAACCAAAGTAGTTACCGTAATACCTGTCATAGTAGCGCCCCCCCCCCGTACAGTCACGTAGTCGCAAAAGAAATTTTTACTAAACCATTTTTTTTCTGAGCGCCCATAATTTCTAAAAATACATATTTGGTATCAAAAAATAGCCCTGAATTTCTGCTTTCATTTGATACTTAACAGCACACTGTAGCATAAACAGGTGGCGAGAAAAGTGCGTTTAAAGTTAGACTACGCGACGCTCCGACCGTCATTATAGGGGGCGCTACTATTACAGGTATTACGGGAACCAAAGTTTTTTTGAATCAATTTACCAAAAACAAATCTCAATACTAGTACGAAATCCTGTCTAGAATAAAAATTTCTTCTCAAATTTTTCGTTTTATCGCCAGAAGATCCACCGAGTAGACAAGTCTAGATTACGGTAACCGGAGCATTTTTGAAATTACAATTAATTTCGAATGTCCATGAATATCTAAAGATTTGTCAAACTCTAGGACAACCCAATGGGAATGATCGAACGCATTTGTGTCACTGTGCAACTCCATCCACTTTTTGTCACCGAATCCGATCGATCTTATTGTGCACAATGTGTCTATGTTGAGAATCAAGTTTTAGAGGATTTCGAGCAAACATTAGCGATCAGGTGAAATGGGAATAGGATTTTGAAAGAAAAAAAACAGTGTCCAGTGAACATCAAGCAACGGAACTTGATCCTCAATTTGATTTCGAAGAAACGCCCACATGTTCATACACGATTCGAAAAGATTCAAAAGATGGACCAGAAGTGAGGAATTGGCGGGGGAGGGGAGAGATTTTATCAATCTACATTTATAGGCTCATTATGCATCGGTTGGAGAGCGAGTTTTTCATGTGTGGAGCTGTGAAAGCGGTTGGTTTTGACAACAAATGAAATTATCAATCTCTGCTTCAAAAGTACTGTACGACAGTACTCTTGAACTACGGTAGTTTACTGTCAACATTCATTCAGCAACCGCCGGTATTCTCATTCAAAATTGTTATGTCGAAGACGGGCAAGGGAATCGAATTTTAATTATCGATCAAAATGGGTAAATGGGATGTAAATCTAACAAAAATCTATGAAAAATCCTAGTTGTGGCGTTGATCATTACGTGATGGCGACACCGAATTATTCCCCTGATCTCACATCAGCTTTTCAAGTAAAGTATCCTTTAAGCAAAAGACTCGGGGGTGGGACAAATGCGACCTTTTTTTTGCGCACCTGGACATTTGCGCACCTTTTTTTTGCTGGAAAAGGCCTTAGGCAAGGCTGTAGAGCTTCGAAAATATTTCCATATAAGGGAATCGTATGCGTAGATTCCGAATTTCGACAAATCAGACCTCGCTGACACGTCAAATTTGGGCTAAAAGGCAAAAACTACGCAACTTAACGCTTTTCCGCAGTTTTTGCCTTTTAGCCCAAATTTGACGTGTCAGCGAGGTCTGATTTGTCGAAATTCGGAATCTACGCATACGATTCCCTTATATGGAAATATTTTCGAAGCTCTACAGCCTTGCCTAAGGCCTTTTCCAGCAAAAAAAAAGGTGCGCAAATGTCCAGGTGCGCAAAAAAAAGGTCGCATTTGTCCCACCCCCAAAGACTCCACTTACAATTCCCCTCTTTTCAACTTTGAGACTAATTTCAGGAAACTCATGTGTTCAAATTCGCTCAAAAGACGATCACCCGTTTTACGTGTCAGATTCGGATCTGTTACAAAGGGAAAGATTGCTCGGAACTATCGGTATTCAGTTAAGAAAATACAAATAATGAAGACAGGAACGCTGTACTGAATTATTCAGCCACCGCGCGCCTGTCCATCACTCGAAGAACGCCTCGCGATGGTTCGTCAATTGAGAGATCAACCAAGTTACGAAAAGAAAGACATCTATTTATCGTTGAAAGAGCTCGAAAAGGTTGGGAAACTCGTAGAGATACAGGAATTCTGTAAGGAAAAAAAACTCTAGTTACAGGCATTACGGTATCTTTAGGATATCCAAAAGCAACCATTTCCTTTCCCGAAACCACCAAGGGTCAATTTCACGGCTGAATCAAAAGGGAAAATCTATTTCAAGTTTGAGAAACGAAAAAAATGGTCAAAAAGAGATGAGAATTTAGTGGGAATACAACAACGTTGAGAAGAGAAAGACGAGCTTTGGAGTATAGGATTGAGAAAAATGTGGGAAAAGTGCTCAAGAGTGAATATGGATACCCGATGATGGATGTGAAAGGAGAATTGCGAGTATTGGATACACCCGAAGATGCTCAATATTATGGTGAGTTGCAAAAAAAACGAGCTCATGATATGAAAGTGTTAGTGTTCGCGTTTTCTAATCAATATCAACTTTTAGAAAGTGTCGGTTCAGCCTCAAAATCCGATGACTGTTCATCGAAATCTTCATTCCTATTTCCAATTATTATCGCCTGTTTGATTGTCACTTCTCTTTTATTATTCACTTTTGTCTTGCTTATCACAAGAAAAAGTAACTCTAGACCAAAGGAATCCTCCTGGATAGCCACTTAAAACATTTATCTTCCTCGGGCTGTTGGCGCTATCTACGGGTCTATAACAAAATTCAATTGATCTTTTGTATTTGAAACTCCTCATTTATCTAATACTTTAATCGATCTAAATAAACATGAAAGAAGTAAAATTTTATTCAAACACTAAGCAACACGTTTAGGCGGTAAGATTAAATTCGAATTTTCCTTGATCCGCCATGCAGCCTCGACGAGTCGTTCATAAGTTGGCTGTAACACCTGAAAAATATCATTAACGATGAAAAAAAGACAAAACCGAACCAAAAACGAGCATTTCATATTCTCGTCAATACACATGATTGCAGCTTTGTTGCTTTGCAAACCACAATAATACGGACACGAGAAAATCGTCACCAAGCGTCTATCAGCAAAGAATTCATAGCCATCTTCCACAACCTAAAACAAATAAAATAGTTTTATTGATAAAACAGTATACCTACACAATTTTTTAAAAACAAGCCACATATTCCAAATTAAGTAAGTCAAACAATGCATAAAAAAACAAACTTGGTGAGCTCTCACAATGAGATCGAGACCAAGGCGCTGACAAATCGACTTCACGACATCTGCACCAAACGCGAACGAAACACCTCGAGAATTTGTGTGCCAACCCTGAGCAAAAATTTGTAATTTTCAACGAAAGGAAGTGCTTTACCTGTATGTAAGGATCCGGATCCGACCAGAGAAGATCGATGTGCAATGATGGGTTTGGAGGGTCTATTGGCCGCTTCAGCTAAAATAACCAAATTCATTCTAAAGAGTTCGAAGTGTACCGTTCTCAGCTGATCGAGTGATTCGAGGCGTGGGCTAAGTCCTCCGTGCATACACAATATTCGACCACCAACCAAACCGACAAGTGGCATCACGTTAAATACATCCTAAAGAACAAAAGTTCAGAAGTTGAAAAGTAAAATACCTGGAAGATCAGCCAAAGCCTCACAGAGCCGCAACGCCTTTGGATCTCATCGAAAAATCCGTATGCCTTAAAAAAACCGATAATGAAAAGAAATGATGACTCACTTTATTGACAGCTGAGCATTCATGATTGCCGCGTAAGAGGAAAAAATTCTCCGAATATTTGACCTAAATTAAAAGTTGAAAGTAATCAAAGCTAAGCCAAATACTTTGTAACAAAACAACAGCAAAATAGTCTCAAGTGATTGCTTTCCCCGATCGACGTAATCTCCCAAGAAAATGTAGTTGAACTTCGGTGGAAAGCCGCCTTTGTCAAATAAACGCAACACATCTAAAAGATTTGATTTGAGGAGTTTTAAAAGTAATTTAGAATCTATGAATTAAAACTGTCTCACCATCATAATGACCATGCGTATCACCACAAATTCGAATTGGCGGCTCAACTTCAACGAGTGATGATTGCGATAAGAACGTCTTTCTAAGCATTTAAACATCATAAGCATGCATTAGCTGTCTAGGAAGTAAAAAAATGATAAGCACACACTTAGCTTTTGCGCACAACGCGACGACAGTGTCCTGTGAGACGCGTTCGAATATCGAATTGCATTTTGTGGCGCCGACCGTTAAGAGTTCCACAATCAGCGCATCAATATCGAGTTTAAAACTGGACATGCCCAACTGGTCTAACCTTAAACAATAAAAAGTAAAGTTTGTCTGTAAAATAACAAAAAGTACCTGTACAACGAGAATCTAGCAAATAATCAGTGTTGAGCTTTTGAGAATATTCTTGCAAAAGCTTATATGCAAATTTTGAACTTATGCTGATTGATAAGCTGTATTGCGTGTTTTTCAAAGTTTCAAATTGGTGGCATAACCGGTTAATTTTATTCAGAAAAAAATAAGAAATTCAAACAATAGTAAAAAAATACCCGTGAGTTTAAAATCCAGCATTAATGTTTAGCCAACTGAAAATGATACATTTGGTGTTGCCGGACCGCTTTCGCCGCTCTCAGCCTAAATTATAGTTTAAAAAGTTGCTTAGGTCAAGTTTTAGTAGAACTTTTAGTTCCTACGAATAATTACCTCATTCCGGTACTTGATTATTAATCGATGTGCTTCACGTAGCGACTCGCGCAAATCTTCGATTTCTTTTGAAATTTCTTGTTTAGCCATCGCCACAGTATCGACCGTCTTTTTTCGTCTTGCTATTACTAAAGAAAATCGGATGCATAAAAATTTCTAAAGCACTTACAGTCGTGATAAAACATCCGTGGGTCGTGTTTTTTTGCGTCGCCGGTTGTCAATATTTTGTACATCATCGTGGTAGGGTCTTGGAAAACCTAAAAATATTAAAAAATGTAAAAAAATAACACGTTACAATTTCATCGTAAAATTCGGCAGCGACTATGGTTCCTCCACTGACATTGAATACTGGTTGAAATAATCGGAGGTAATGAAAAGCGGTTACCTAAATTTGAAATTCAGTTTGTACAAAACACTTTGACACTTACTGGTTTTTCGTTTTGGTCAGCAAAATAAATTCGCATTTGTACTTCGAATTCGCCCCAACCCGTCTCAGTGACTTCAAATGGTGGTTGCTCGATTACTAAATTCTCAAATTAACTTTCGCCCATAAAAAAAGAAGCAAACCTCGCGTAGAATTGGCATAGCTTTCATGAAGTTTGAATTGAACTTTACGTATCCACCGAGAACCATCCTCATTCAAATAGGGACGAACAAATACTGTCCATTTGTGCGTATGCCCGTCACTTTCTCTAGAAAAATTTAGATAAATAATCCAAAATGTTTTTTTTAACAACCTCAAAATTTACCTCTTATATCCAAAAGCTTCTGCAGTATTTCCATAGACGACCGGCTTGACAATGCTTTTGCCTCGAATGCGCTCGTTTCCTTCGTTAGCCATTGGTTGCCTGGAAATAGCAAAATTATGGAATCAAAACAAACAAAAACACACCAAAAATGTATTGTCAACTTTTACGTAAAGGATTTGACTGAAATTGACTCTTTTGAAAGAAGCGCAGAAAGAAATACCGTGTTTTGTGTTAGTGCGGAAAGCGGCGCCTCCAAAAGAAATTCAAATATGTAGTCTCAAAAATCAGATTTTCCATGTTCAGCATTCCTAGCTGAATATCTTCATTCATGTTATTATTTATATTTAAGTTTCTAGCGTTACGTGAATTTTTCATTTCTAAAGCTTTTCCGACACCAACATTGAACTTGTCAAGCTTTCGCTTCTTTCCTACCCAGAAGGAGTCAGGGGAGGGAGCTTGGACTATAGCCATAATAATTTTCAGCCTTTTTTCTGCTACTTAAGACTTTTATGACACGGAGTGCAGTTTTTAGTAGTTGTTTAAGCTTCACTTAACATTTCGAAACAATTCTAATACATTTTGATCCAATTTGACAGCTATTTTGGGCTTCATGTTTTAAAGGGAGAGGTTAAGACAGTTTTGCTCTAAGTCGTAGCCAGGTCGCTCAAATCAGTTCAAAACTTTGCCAAAATGTTTGAAAAGTATTTCTAACAAATTTAGCTTGGCTTTTTATTCTAGAAAACGTGTTTAAACTTTTTGGAAAGGGCTAAAAACGTCAAAGTCCAAGCTGTTCCTCCCTCCTGACTCTCTTTGCACCCATATTTGCTTTGAGATTTGTTGTGAACACTTCACTTTATTGTGACTAATTACATTTTTTGTTTAGAACGATGGCGTTCCGTCAGCAAGGGAACTCAACAGCGACCACTCCGGTGAGCAAAATGATGCGTGGATTGGGAGAAGTGAGCCTTCAAGGAAAAACACCAGGAAGCGCGGGCAAGAATCGAGCACTTTTCTCGAAAACACCAACAAATGGTGGATTGAAGAGGGCACCATTGAATCGGCGGGACATAACTCCATCAAGAGCAGCCAACAATGTAAGCTGTGCAATGAAGTATGGAGGTGATCGGATGATTCCATCAAGAAGTGCCAGCCAACAAGAGCTCGCCAGCTTCCTCATGAGCCAGAGTATCCCGGTAAGAGTTTGTTGAATTATGTTGTACCTACGTATCTGACTGTTGTTGATAAATGGTTTTTTCAGAATCAATCCCTGAACACGTCAAAAAGTGCTCCCTGCAGTCCGTCAAAAGAAGAACTCGACAGGATAAAATTTATGAAGATGATGCGAAGTGGGCTGTTAATCATTCTTAAAATCTTAAATTTTATTTTAGCAAAATCTTCTACTGAAATGTGTGATGCGGAAGACGAAGATAGAATCCTTGTTTTTCGAAAGAACAATGCTCCCTTGCCTCCTGTCGGTCACATGAATGCAAAAGTGCTCTACACGACTTGTGTTCAACCATCATCGACTGTAAAGAAAGCGTCGAGACAAATTCCATCTTCCGCTGAAAGGTTAATACTAATATGTTTATTATAATTATTTACGACTTTCTTGCATGTTAAACAGCTTCACGTAATAATAATTATTTTTAGAATTCTCGATGCTCCAAACATTATTGATGACTTTTACACAGAGCTGATTGACTGGGAGTCAAATAATGTTCTTGCTGCTGTTCTTGGTTACGAAGTCTATCTATGGAATCCCGACACTGGAGAAATTGGGGTTAGTTTAAGTTGTATTCAATTTATTCACCTCATATTTAGCTTCTGGCTGAAGCAAACGAGAATACGGATCTTATAACTGCGGTAAAATGGGCAGCCGATGGAAGGTTTCTTGCCGTCGGCGGAGATACTGGAAGGGTTAAAGTAAAAGTGCCTTCTAAGTTTAGATTGACGTTTACTGTTTAGCTATACGATCCTACTAAAAATAAGGAGTTGCGAAAACTCGATGCCGAACGTGTTAGTAGAGCCACATGCATGGTCTGGAAAGATCATATTTTGTCGATTGGATATAAAAGTGGTCAAGTCATTTCTCACGACGTCCGAATAAAAAATTCGGTTGTTGGGTAGGTTCTTTTAAGTCTTATGTTCATGATTGTTTCCAATTATCGCGTATGATGCCTTACTAGTTTGTTGAAACTCTATTAGCCCACTTCTAGCCTACTATACTAATAAGGGTACTCCACTAGAGGGCGTCAACGAAAACGCGTCGTTAAGCGAAAACGGTAACCTGTAAAAATTAAAGTATGGTGGTATTTTAGTGTGCTTGATGGGCATTCACAGCCAGTTTGTGGTATTCATTGGTCAGTCGATGGATCTCAATTGGCCACAGGTGGAGGGGACAATCTCGTCAACATTTGGGATGCCCAACTTCTCAACACACGGGATCAGGTTTGGTTTTTTCCATACCAAAAAAAGCAATTGTTTAGTCACCCACTTTTTCTTTGAATGATCACACGGCTTCTGTAAAGGCTGTCCGGTTCTCAAACTACAAGAGAGGCCTACTGGCAACTGGCGGTGGACAGGATGATCCTCATGTGCGCTTATGGGACTCCCAAACCGGCACGCTAACAAAAACCTTGAAAGTTGGATCACAGGTAATTTAAGTGTTTCATTTAAGAGTGAGCTAGTATTTTTAGGTCACAGCCATTCGATTCAATAAAGACTATAACGAGATGGTTGTCGGACTTGGGCGAACTTCGAACGCTATCAAAATCTTCAAGCATCCTTCTTATACTGAGATCGCCAATATTGCTGGTTTTTTGAAAATATACGAAGTAGTTTTTATTGTTTCAGGGCACACTGACCGTATTTTGGGCTTATCGATGTCTCCTTGTGGTCAATACGTAATTAGTGCAAGCGCTGATGAATCTCTCCGTTTGTGGCACTTTTTCAAAGTAAATTTCAGCACTTTTAACAAAGTACTTTTTACATTTAGTATTCTATCTGTTTTAGGTCGACAAGAGCACACAACTGCTGCAACACAAAAGAAGCAAATTTTCCACACTTGATGCTTTACGTTAATTGGCACTTATGGCTTACACCTCCCGCAGGCATTAATTGTAAATATGTTTGTTTTTTCGTTAAGATAATTCGATTTCATGCTAAGACTCTAAATTTCGGCCAATGGTCGTAGACGTTTTCTTATTGTTTGCTTATTGATGTCTTTCACGCGTGTTACCAAGTAAATAAACTTTGATTATTGCTGAACTTCCAAGCAAAAAATGGCTATGGCTCCGCACCCTAATCTCGCCGAAGGCGATCGTGTGACCTGACTGCAGGACCCCGGAACGCATCGTTCGCTAACGCCTTCAGGTAGCGGGCTTTTTTTTTGTAGGTAGCGCTGTCCACACAAAACTTTCAGGCTTAAGCAGACGACCCCTAACCTTTGGTACCAGAACAAAGAAAGGGGGCTTCAGGAACGAGAAAACCCTCAAAAAAGGGAGTGGCAAAAAGGAGGTACGAAACGCGGGAAAAACAAATCCAGAGCTATTAAAACAAAAATTGTGTTAAAACTATAATTTGCGTGTAAACCAGCATGGCTAGTCTCTCCAATAAGCCGCTCAAAATGACGAGGATCAACTAAATAACATGAGTTTTCCAAAACCTTCAAAAATCGCAAAACCCGGGTCTGCGATGTCGAAATTCATACTTAACGCATCGAATTACCCCAGAAAAAGCTCACTTGAATTTTGAGCAGTTATCGGGACTGAAATTGCCAGATGACACCGAAACAAAACCAAACCGAAAAAAAGGACCTAAAACAGCGCCGCCCAAAAGGCTTGAAAACGTTAATTTCAGCACCAACGGAATCTTTTTCTGTATAAACGTGGTTTTAGTGTTTTTTTTTGTATGATTTCAAAGTTTTCACATTTACAATACCGAGCAAAAGTCTTGCAACATCACTTTTTCAAAAAATCGATGAAATTTTTTATAGAAAATGCCACCCGTTCGTAGGGCTTTTTTGTTTTTAATTAGAATAATACATGTACACTTTATTAACAAAAATAATTTGAAGTTCAGCGTGGGGCACTTTTTCATCAGTTTTTCTGGGGTAATTTTATGCGTCAATTCCGAAAAAACACAATAAGAGCTTGGGAAAAGGCACTTTAAGCCGCGAGTTTCAGGGCTCCAAAGTGCGCGCTTCTATGGTGTACTTCACTATATGGAGCAGAAATGTAATCAGTAGGTTAAATTATGCCAGAAAAAGAGTTTTTGGCTTCAAAAAATGTTTTGAGAGACCATTTTTAGACCCTACGTGTATCCCTCTCATCACACTGTATGAGTGTTGGAATTTGGACTTTGGAATCCCGAAACTTGGCTTAAAACGCATTTCCCCAAGCTCTCGTTGTGCTTTTCAGAATCTACGCATAAAACTACCCCAGAAAAAGTGGTTTTGAAGAAAAAAAAACCCACTAACTTTTCACAGTTTGCCCACACTTTGGGGGGGGGGCACTTTTGTGGGCAAGGGGGACACCAGGGGTGGGGCCACCTGTAAGCTAATTGTAAAAGAGAAATATAAAATAAGCATTAAAAACACGAGATTTGGGGGCATTTATCATAAAAGTGGCAAATTTCTATATTTTCCTCTAAAAAATGGATAAACCGAGCTAATTTTGGTCGTTTTTGCGCGCATTTAATGCGTATGGCCACGCTCTAAGTGCAATAGATGAAAAAAGTGCAAAAACATTAGCGAAATTATAAAAACATGAAAAAGCAACGCGAGAATCAAGAGTATTAAAATCTAGTCGCGTTGAAATTAACGTTTTCAAATCTTTTTTGCGCGGCGCTGAAATGAACGCGCGCTGATTCGCTGGCGGTGAAATGAACAGCGCTGATCCGTTCGCGCTGTTCTAACTAGTCCCCGAAAAAGTCTTGAATTTGTTGGCGAGAAAAATTTCATTATTAATATATCCAAATTGTTAAGCCTATGCATTTCGAATTTTCAATCATTTTACTAAATATTAAAATCTTTCTGAGACAAAAATGTCCTGAAAAAATTTTTTCATGTCACGCATTTGATTTCCAGCGTCCACTGTTTTTTTTAAACTCTTCTAGAATCAGTTTTTTGAGTTCGCGGGGGTGGGACAAATGCTACCTTTTTTTCGCTGGAAAAGGCCTTAGGAAAGGCCGTAGAGCTTCAAAAATGTTTTAATGTAGGGGGTCGTATGAGTAGATTCTGGATTTCGACAAATCAGACCTCGCTGACACGTCAAATTTGGGCTAAAAGGCAAAAACTGCGGAAAAGCGTTAAGCTGCCTTTTTTTTGGTCTGATTTGTCGAAACTCAGAATCTACGCATACGATTCCTCCGTATGAAAACATTTTTGGAGCTCTACGGCCTTTCCTAAGGCCTTTTCCAGCGAAAAAGGTAGCATTTGTCTTACCCCCAAGTTCGCGCCTCTTTTATTACCCCTCTTAAAAGCCTATTAAAATTTTTATTTTCAGATAATGCGTGAAATCGTGCACTTGCAAGCCGGTCAATGCGGCAACCAAATTGGGACGAAGTTCTGGGAGGTCATCTCGGATGAACATGGAATCCAACAAGACGGCAGCTACAAAGGCGACTCGGATCTCCAACTTGAACGCATCAACGTCTACTACAATGAGGCTAATGGTTCGTTTGCTTCTTTGTACCTAGCTTTCTTCATCTTTTATTTTAGGTGGCAAATACGTGCCTCGCGCCGTGCTGGTCGATCTCGAGCCTGGAACAATGGACACGGTGCGCAATGGACCCTACGGAGGAATCTACCGTCCCGACAACTTCGTCCACGCTCAATCGGGTGCTGGAAACAACTGGGCCAAAGGACACTACACTGAGGGAGCCGAGTTGGTCGATCAAGTGCTTGATGTGGTTCGTCGAGAGGCCGAGGGATGCGACTGCTTGCAAGGATTCCAACTCACACATTCGCTTGGTGGAGGCACTGGATCTGGCATGGGAACCCTGTTGATTTCAAAGATCCGTGAAGAATACCCGGATCGCATCATGTCCTCATTCTCGGTCGTCCCATCGCCAAAGGTATTACTTTGTTCTGAAAGATAATTGCTTATTTCCTGTTTTCGGTTTCCGACACGGTGGTCGAGCCATACAATGCAACCCTGTCTGTGCACCAACTCGTCGAGAACACCGATGAGACGTTCTGCATCGACAACGAGGCACTCTATGACATCTGCTTCCGAACACTCAAGCTCAACAGCCCGACTTATGGCGATTTGAATCATCTTGGTTAGTTTTGTAAAAGTTTGCAGTTTTGTCATTTGGTTTAGTTTCTATGACGATGTCTGGTGTGACAACTTGTCTTCGCTTCCCTGGACAACTCAACGCAGATCTACGAAAGCTTGCCGTTAACATGGTGCCTTTCCCACGTCTCCACTTCTTCATGCCTGGCTTCGCTCCCCTCTCGCCCAAAGGAACCACCCAATACAAAGCTCTGACGGTCGCCGAGCTCACACAACAGATGTTCGACGCCAAGAACATGATGGCCGCTTGTGATCCACGCCATGGACGATACTTGACTGTCGCAGCAATGTTCCGTGGAAAGATGAGTATGCGCGAGGTTAGTTTTTTTCTTGATTATTACCTTTTAGATTTTAACGATGGTTCGACTATTGTACTTGTTGTTTAGGTGGATGACCAAATGATGCACGTCCAGAACAAGAACTCCGCCTACTTCGTCGAATGGATCCCCAACAATGTGAAGACGGCTGTTTGCGACATTCCACCTCGAGGATTAAAGATGGCTGCAACCTTCGTCGGCAATTCAACCGCCATTCAAGAACTATTCAAGCGCATCTCGGAGCAATTCACTGGTTGGTTTTGCTTCGAACACCGGATATTAATGCGTTTTATTTTAGCCATGTTCCGTCGCAAAGCTTTCCTCCATTGGTATACTGGCGAAGGAATGGACGAGATGGAGTTCACTGAAGCCGAATCAAATATGATCGACCTCGTCTCCGAATACCAACAGTACCAAGAGGCCGAAGCTGAGGTGCAAGAGGAAGGCGATTTCGAGGAGGAAACTACTGGCGGAGAAATGCTGGGAGACACGCTTTGAATGTATTGATTGTCAGTTTTATGTATTGTCTTGTCTTGCCAGGCGTATTATCGAGTAAATTTTCAAACGTTCTGTTCAATAAATGTTCTGTCTGACAAGTTTTGTAGAATGCAGCTTATTTGTGTCATTTCAAAGTAATACATGATTCGAAGCGCCATGTTTGTTCCATACATTTCGATATTTATCCAAAGTCACATACTCTAAATTGATTTTGCCGCTCATGAGTATAAACTACCTCTCGAAGTTATACAAATAGAATTATGCACTTGAATGCAGTCAGAATTATATTATGCATTTTTAGCTATTTGATCTGACTGAAATGCCAATTTGGGACAACTTTCGAGTTCTTTTCAACCGGAACCATGTGTTTCTGGACGAGAGCCGCTACAAGTTCTGCTGTGGATTGCTTCCTGTCGAGGTTATTGTTTTGCCAAATTAAAGCCATTTTAACGTCTACTTAGATTGCTGCTTTACTGTTCTTCATCATGGAAATATTTGCTCTGGGCACGGCTTTATCAAACGCCAGTATGCACAACCAGGCATTGACGGTTTGTTTTTTGCCCTTTTATTTTAAAATGTCTCGTTTTAGTGGGGATACTTCATGGGAATGATTGTGCTCGTCGGATGCATTGTCACCACTCTTTTGGGAAATCACAAGACGGGCAAAATTGTTCTCTTTTTGCTGGTAAACTGGCTTGTGTTGGATGGTAATACATAGTGTTTTTAGCCTGTATTGGATGTGATGAGTGTCGGCTACTACTTGATGGCCATCTTGTGTTTCAAGGGAGCATTTGATAGGTATTCTGATTCTACATACCTACCTACCTAATTCAAATGCTTCTAGTCCCCATTGTGCAGCTGGTAATGCAAGTTTCGACTCAAGCGCTCAAAAGGATATCAAGGGAAATTGTGTGTTTTACAGTTAGATAACAATAACTCATGCTTTTAGTGCTTATTGGCTCCCTCATCTTCTTCGTCCCACTCTTCATCTGGGAGTACTTGGTCTTCTATCTTCATTATACTAGCCTGAAGTATTTTTTATTTGCCAGATATTCTTATTTTATCGAATTAAGGGAGAAGCGTGGCAAAATCGACGTCGAACTTTGCAATGAGGTCAAGCTGATTCCCAAACCTCAACGCACAGTAAGCTTTTAACAATTTTTTTATTCAGCTAATTGTTTTAGAGTGTTGCTGTGGGTGAAGCCTTGATGACCGACACTTCGCCAAAGAAGAACATCGCTCCCCAGCGCGTCAAGAAGGAACGTCGTGGAGCAGCTGGGCCATCGCACTAATAATTGCATGGAAAAAACATTGTTTGCTAACGTCTATTTTTTTGTTGCTGTTACCAATTTATTTTTGTTGTTGACGTTACGTTAAATCGTTATTCAGTTAAATAAAACTTAAACTTGAGATAAAAATGCATTTGAGTTTGGGCGTAATGGGTAAACATTAGACATGTCCTCGCGACAACTTAATACCTTATTCACGACGAACAAAATTAATTCAAGAAAAATAAACCGGCCCGAAAGTGATGAATGGTCGAATGAATAAAGATAAAATGTATTTGTGAAAAGAGAAAATGAAGGTGGTTTCAGAAGACCTAACAAGCCGATTTCGATGAAGAGAACATATTAACATGTAAGTCTAGGGTATGGTTTTCGAGTGTCCCCTTCTCTGAATTTTCAGTTTTTAGTCCCTTTTTGAAAAACTAGTAGATGATTCTGGGAGTTCAAAATACCATTCGATAGCAAATTTTTTGCGCATCTTTTGGCGTATAAGCCATTGCGAATGACTTATTGGGTGGCAAGAAAATTTACAAAGTGTAAAGGGGGAGAGTACTCCCCTAAAGTGTCCTCCTAGGTTCCAGTTGAAATATTCTGGGATTCCTCCGAGCAATCCATTCTCCAATTAAAAACAGTAAAACTAAACTTGAATGCACGTATTTTACAAAAAAAAGTAATTCAAAAGACCCAAATGTGACCGAGATATGCGAGTGAAAAGAAAAAAGGGGACACTTTTCGAAAGTATCCCCTTTTTTTCTTCCCACCTCCATATCTTGACTCCTCTTTCCTATTTTTAATTACTTTTTTTTGAAAAATATGCGCATTTAATTCTAGTTTTACCACTTTTATTTGCCATATACGTTTGCAATAAAAATCCCAGAATATTCAACTGTACACATATGTATATCACAGGGGAATACTTTAGAGGAGTACTTTACACTTTGTAAATTTTCTCCCCACCCAATAAGTCATTCGGCAATGGCTTATATGCCAAAAGATGCGCAAAAAAATTTGCTATCGAATGGTATTCTGAACTCCCAGAATCATCTACTAATTTTTGAGAAAGGGACTAAAAACTGAAAATTCAGAGACGGGGACACTCGAAAACTATACTATAAAGTTGATTTTAATTTTAAAATTTGCATTTATGGCTCATTTAAAAGGTTTTCTGGAGTGCAGAATCCCATCATTTGCTACTCGTCTCTTCACTCATCTCGGCCGAATATGGGACGCGCAAAAACCAAGGAAAACAACAAGGATACTCCGGGAGGAACGATACGAATCTTAAAATCGGTGGGATTTTTTGTTTTCTTCCAGTTTTTACTTATTTAATAACTTTTCAATGTTTTGTTTCGCGTATAGTACTTGAAAACGATATTATTTACAGTTTTAGTTAACTCTTTTAGTTCGTTTGTATACAAGTTAGCAACAGATTTAAATTTAGGCCGAATCACTCGAGAAAGTACCACAGCAAAAACGGAATGTGGAGGGCCGATGGTTGTCAAGGGATCACAAGCTGCGAATTGTCTTCGAATTAGGATGTAAGATTTATGTGATGCTATGTGAAACAACTGACATTTGTTGATGCGCCTGATTACGACTACATGCTGGTTTGATTTTAAGTTGTGGTATGAATAGTTGTGCGTTTCTTTAGAAAACGGTTCGCAAGATTGACGATTGCGATTTGAATCGATAGTTCCGTTTGTGATTTTCCTTACCGTTGAACTAGTAATATTTTTCTTTAAGTAGACTGATTTAACCGGGTGATGAAGAAAGAAGTGAAAGAGTAATTTTTGCACAACGAACGGTGGCGTCGGTTTTTAGAGCGGCGTCGGTTAACTTGGCTGATGTGTGTCGACTGATCTCAACTTACCACTTAATCTTTACACTAATATCGATCTGCGTTAAAAATTTCAAGTAAGTAAAATTTTTGTTTTTTTTGAGCATTCAATCTTTAATCATCCATTCGTCGTCTCATCGTTTTCTTTCTTCACAACTGTGTCCTCGTTCCCTTCTCAACAACCAACCAATCAATCTAATTTTGTGTTATTTTTTTCTTACTCATTTGATATCCATGTTTGTACAATTCTATTAGCAATGTATTCATTGATATGCATTTATGGTCTGGGAAATAAAGTTTTAAAACACAGAAAAGGAAAGAGAGAATCAAATTATCCGTACGACTTATCAGAGTCTGTACTTTGGTAGGAAAGAGAATCTAAACTGTGAAAAAACTTATCTGACGGAAACTACCGTAGTCTCGACAACTACAGTACGCTTGGTGACTTTTTGGTTTGTTCTCAACAGAGAAAAGGAAAGATTGAACGGTTTTATTTTGTTTTGCGCAACTTTCTAGAAAAGCGCTAAAAGTTATAAAGTGGCTATCTAGACTCAACGGATAGATAATGAATAGTTTTTGAGGAACAAAACTTGAAATTTTAAAAATATCGCATTCACTTCCAAAGAGTATTTTTCCTAACAACTTTTGCCGTTTTATCGCTTTTTCAAAATTGTGTCGGCATAATATAATTTTGGTTCTAAAGAAAGCAAATACCTCTGTTTCACCTTGTTTAGAAATCAAACACTGACAACAAAAATGGCTGATTACCCTCGTTCTGGTCGAGCTGTGGATTCGCTTTGCCGTGCCAAATACATGTTTTTTTCGAAGAGCGAAAATTAATGGGACCATAACGATTGCGCCGCAAGACAAAAACGAAAATTGAGCATGCGAAATTCGGCGGCGCAATTTTCGTTTTTGGCTTACGGTGCAATTTTCGCGGCGCAACCGTGATGGTCGCAAATTAATGCGCTCTGACGCAAA
Source organism: Mesorhabditis belari (assembly GCA_958450365.1). Lineage (NCBI taxonomy): Eukaryota > Metazoa > Nematoda > Chromadorea > Rhabditida > Rhabditidae > Mesorhabditis > Mesorhabditis belari. Next base: position 1,371,075 of record CAUEEP010000758.1, on the reverse strand, counting down.
AGTGACTAATATACACTCCCTCTTAAGATTTGCTAGCTTTCCAGTGTTTTTCTAACAATTCCAAAACATTTTGGTTTTCGGAAATCAAATCTGCATTCAAGATGGCAATTCGCGATCATTTCCATGTGCTTGCCAATCCGAATTTGATCGTGGACAGAGGCCGCTACAAGTGTTGCTGTGGTTTGCTTTCAATAAAGGTTCGTTTTTAAGGAATCTCTTGACATTCATAATTCAAAAATTTGTTTAGGTAGCTGCCTTGCTCTTTTTTATCGCCGAACTGTTCGTTCTTGGCGCCGCTTTATCGAATGCTTTAATGCTCAAGAAGGCTTTTTGCGTATGTTATCGGTTTTTATTTAACTTTCCAATTTTAGTGGTCCTATTTTACTGCAATGATGGTGCTTGTCGGATGTATGCTGGCCACGCTTTTGGGAAACCACATGACCGGCAAAATCGTTGTATACTTGCTTGTGAGTCTTCCTTTCAATGAATGAAAGTTTAGGCGATTTAGCCTCTTCTGAACGGAATAAGCATCACTTTTTGTCTGGCCGGAATCTTGCATTTCAAAGGAATGCTTGCGGGGTAAATATTTTTTTACTTCACTAAAGCGGCTATTGATTACAGTTGTTTTTATGTTGGAGCCAACTTTGCATTTTTGGAAAACACCATGGAAGACAGCGAGAAGGGCAACGGTAAATGAAATTACTTGTAATTTAAAAAATGCTTTTAGTACTCATTGGTGCACTGATCATCGCTATTCCATTTTACATCTGGGAATACTTGGTGTATTGCCTTTTGTACATCTACTACAAGTTGTGTTTTTTTTGTACACTTAGTTAAACTCTGTTAAGGGAGAAGGCTGATCGTGTGGGCTTGGAACTTGGCAAGGTGAAAGTCACCAAGGCTCAGCAAACTGTAAGTTGTGCCTAAACATGCAGACGAATTTTTTTGTATTTTAGAGTTCTGTCATGGGTGATTCATTGGTTGCTATTCCTGTCAAACACATCGGTGTTCAACGTGTATCGGGGGAACGAGTGAACGTGAATGTGGAAGATGATCCCTCATATAAATGATTTTTGCATGATGTTATCGTTTCTTTTTGCCAGTATTAACTTATCAATTTTGTTGTTGTTACGTTATCAGTCATCGTTAAAATAAATGCTATCGAAGTATCAAAAATTATCCTGTTATTGTTGAGTCGGTTCAGTAACCTCTTTAGTTTTCAACTTTATCAATCAACAGATTATTTTTTAGTCTTGATTATCCATTATGTATTAGTATCGGAAATTAATTACGTGGTTTTAGGCAACCAAATTCTCAACAATTGAAAAAGATGCCGCAGTTCATTCGCCAAATTGTAGAGGAAAATCGGTGCTGCAATAATTTGGGCTTCTTTAAGGTTTTTTTTATTTTTTTCTATTTTGCATCTGAGACTTTTAATGAAACTTTTCTAAAACTTAAAGAAAAGAGTGGCAATGCCAAAATTCAAACGAAGGTGACTCTTTGAATTAAATTTGCAATCGGGTGGAATCAAATGCAAAGATGCTCGATCAATTGTAGAGTTTGGTTTTTCGCAAGGCTTTCAAAACAAATCCGAATCCAAATGCATACCCTAATGTGGTATGTGTGCTTGTCATCGTAGGGGGCGTTGAAGACGACCTTGGCGTTGGGTTGAGTAGTGATGGCGCCGGGTGGGATCGATTCAGCCATCTTGTCGGGTTGAAGTCGAAAAGACTGATGTCTATTCGACAAAATGGTTTTCTTTTATTTGATAAATGCTAATTTGGGAAGGTTCCAATGTAAATTAGGCAAAATGAGACGTTGGTTAATTTTAATATCGCAGGCTAGTGAATTGTATCATTGGTCATTGATACCCCAACAGCGCAAAAATTAAAGATAACAATTTGTGTTTTAGGTTTTTGTGTGGGGCTTCTTCATCATCAATTGTGCCTTCGGAATCTATGCGATTATCGATCTTTTCGACAATGGCGGTCTTTTGGCAGTAAGATGGCAGTATAAAGAAGTTCGCATTCATTCAGTGGATTAACGTGTTTGGTCTTCTGATTGTGACGGCTTTTATTTTTGGCTCACTCCTCGACAACAGAAGCTTTGGAAAGGGTTTTCTCTGGATGGGCGTAAGTGTTCATTTTTTTAGCTTGCAACTTTGTTCTTTTTAGCCGATTTACTATTCTTTCGTAATTGGCCTGCTCATCACAGCAGCTATCTGTTGCTCCAAAAGGTTGTAACATTTATTTTATTAATAGCATCTTGTTTAGTGAATGTTGCGATAGCATCCCAAACGGTTTTGAAAGTCTCGGTATGAACTAGTTTACCTAACTTATACAACAATGATTTAGTCAAGGGTGTCAACGTTATTCTTGTGTTAGTCTATTTTGCGCTCGAGTATTTCGTGATGGTCATTTACATTCGCTTGATGAAGTGGGGGATTTTTTGTATGCTTGCAAAATGCAAATTTAGGAGCGGCGATTACACCACGGTCAAGTGTTTTGCTTAATGAATCAAAAACCATCTTTATCTACCTCTTTGTTGCCTCTTTTTGTTTTGTTGCTCTAATAACAAATGCGTTTTGTTTTGTTTCGCTTGATTACAACTTCATTTACATTTACAGTTCGTTTAATAAAAGTTTTAGAAATATCGCTAAGCTTCCGCGTTTCTGATAAATTACGTGCATTTTTTTGCTTGAACATTCACAAATGTAGAATTTTATCGACAATTCAAACAAGCAAAACTTTTGAAAGCAAAGTTTTTTTTGGATATTCATCTAAAGCAATCGTTAAATTAGCATATTTACAAGCGTGACTCTCAAAATTGCAAAAAGGATCAACGTTAGAATAAAAGTAAAAATGGCTGATTGTGAGTATCATAAAATTGTATAAGATCATATGAAATTTGTCTTTTTTTTTGGTGGTCGACTCAAAAATGCCCAGATTTTCCGACTTGTCATTGTCAGAATTGCACGCAATCATCCTCATGTCCAAAGTAAATCGACTACGGTCAATCCGAAAATCGTATCCATTTTCCGATTTCCAAACCGTCCATCTCCACTCTTTTTCTTCTTCATCTTCTCCATCCGCTTTCTCAATTTCCATTTCCCAACATCTCAATGTCCATTTCCATAAGTGTCCATTGATCTTCTCTCTATTGTACATTTGGCGGTCTTGTCGATGCAAATGCATCCAATATTTGTTTATACGTATCAATTTGTGCATTCAAGCGTTTGTTTTGATCTTTTTCTTCCAATAATTCTTTTTCTAATGTAATCACCGTTTGACGAAGTCTCTCCAATTCTTGATCCTGAACATTCTCTTTACTAAGATTTACTCACGTCACTTCAATTCGTCGTCAAATTTCAAAATTCAGTTTTTATGATTGGTGATTCTGACAGAATTCATGATGATGATTCACCCAAAATTTATGAAATCTTTAATCTATTCCATTGTTCAAAGGTTAACTGAGATAAGAGATAAAAGGGTGAAATCATTTGTGAACCATTTTATGCAAAGATCTTTGAAAATTCGAATTATCCAGTCAGTCAGATTACGGTATGTTCAGTCAAATTTCACCAACAGAAAATTGGGGAATTGGGTGGAAGATCATCATGAGTTACTGTAGCTGTTAAGGTTACGGTATCTACTTGAGCTACTGGATCACATGATTCTACAGCACTCCAGTGTGGAATATCCTACACTCCAATAAAAGTACAGTATCGCAACTTCTCAAAATGGAATTACTTTACTATAAGACTACAGTACTCCCTTGTGCTATTGTAGTCTTATAGGCTAAAAAATACCTCAAAGTTATTTAGTCTATATGCTCTTACTTCAGTCGGATTGCGGTAGCCTGCTGCCCCAATAGCAATACAGTACTCTATTGTTCTAGTGTAGCTACAGTACCACCGCTTTTTCGTCTTAATGTATCTCAAACTGACCTTTAACATTTGTAACCTCTTCGCTTTGTCTCTATTCCTTTTCACGGCTTCATTGTTCGCTCTTCTCATGTCCAAATATTTCGGATCATCTTTTGCCTGAATAATTCTTATTACTGTTCTTATATCTAATTCTTATTACTGTTCTTATTACTGTTCTTATTACTAATTCATATTATTGTTCTTATTACTAATTGTTATTACTGTTCTTATTACTAATTCTTATTACTGAAAATCTCCTCATTTACCCTTTTATTTACCCTTATCAAATATTCCCAAAAATAGAAATGACAATCAAAATTTTTCTCGAAATAAACAATTTCAAAATGTTTGAAAAATTAAAAAAAATTTGAGATTTTTGTTGTTGTTTTGTGGAAAAGAATAGGAATCCCCTAAAAGAAAGAGGAAAATAAAAAGGGACATGTGGAGGGGACATGTGAAGAACACAAGTACGGAAGGGAACAGTTATTCGGGGGAGAATTGGGGTTTCTTTGTTTTGATTGAAGTTTGCTTTTATGTCATCGAGTAAGACACTAAATTAGAATTTTGGGTATCCTTTAGAATTGTGGGTATCCTTTAGAATTGTGGGTATCCTCCTCACAAATTGGGAGATCTAACTATTTTATCTGGCTTATTTATTTAGTTTTACATTGTTTAGCCAATAACAATTATGGTAACGAACATTAGCGCCAAAAAAACAAAACTAAACTAAACTTCTTCATTTTTTAACCACACTGCGGTTTTGGCGTTTCATTTGAAATGATTTTTGTCAAAGTTTAGGCATTGACACTTTTGAAGAAAAGTTTTAAAGAAAAGTTTTAAGGAAATTGCCCTTTTTCTCTGAAATACAATTGCTTTTCTGTCCAAATAGCACATTGTAAATGCCAACTCACAAAAACGTCAAAGCTTATCAGCGAAAAAATAAAATCCCTTCTCCGAAATTGCAGAAAATTTTGCAAGAATTTCTTGGAAAACCTTGGAAATGATTATCTAATTTTTGGTCAGCGTAATAAAATTTGGGAAGAATTTTGAAGTTGCCCTAGTGATTTAGAAATGATTTTTCTTTTTGCTTTCTTACAAAGTCGAATTTCCCAACCAAATTCGGGGCATATTTTCGTCGTTTTGTCCCATCGGCGAAATCGTGCAATGATGGATCGATTGGAGAATCTTGGTCGGAACGGAGAGCTGAAATTTCATCTTCTACATCAAAGTACTGAGAGCTACTTTGTGCACAACTTTTAGGCGAGCTCCTATTGAGTAGATCGCAAGTAGTAGTTGGGATAGGCGGGGGTAAAGCGCCGGCTTGAACGTGAAATACCTGGCTTTACTTGCACCAAGAAAAGCCAGTCTTGACCGACTTCTGACCTGGCTTTTAGGCATATTGGGCATTGTAGCCGGAACATTTTTCACTCCAAAACTCGAAAACCAAAAATTCAGCTCGTTTCTCGTTTGTGGGGAATCCCCTATCGAAACGTGGAGTAAACGTTTTGAAATCTTCTCCATTTTTTTCCCATTTCTTATCTCAAAAACAAACCACAAACCTCATGATTTGAATTCTGATTTGAATCCGAAAAATGAAATCATACTTTGAGACAAAAATCCCTATTTTCTTTTTCCTGAAAATTTTTTTTCATTTCTGAAAATCAGCCAAAAATGGGGTGATTCTTGGGGAAATTTCTGCCGAAAAGATAAGAATTTTATTTTCGTGTAAAATGAAACTATTTTGTAATGAATTTTGACACGATTTTTAGCCTAAATCCATTAGCAAATCAAATTGACATTTTCTCCAAAATTTACATCAGCTAGCACAAGTGGTAAATAGTTTTTAGCCTAGCATTTTATGAACAAATTTATCTTTGCAAGAATTTGTTTATAGTAGCTATTTGTTTGCAGGAATTGATAAGGGAAAGAGTTCTGTAAACATTGCAGAAAAGTCGAAATGTTGGAACAATTTTGAAATCCGATCAAATTGTTTCCCCGTACTTTGAGCAGCAGCGCAAAAACACGCCTTCTGGCACACTCAATTGACTCACACCGGTTGCTTTTTGTTTGATGCGGTACCGGTGCGCGAGAAAGTGTGGGTTTATCAAAGGAAAAAGTGCACCTTTATTTTCCCCGTGGACATGATGGATGAAGAGATTGTAAACGGCCGCAATCTGGCGCACTCATTCAATCCCTCCCCACTCATCATTAGAGTGTGTTCCGCGCGAGTAATTCGTTTTTTAAAACACACATTTCGGAAAGATTACTGTTAATTATTGCAAAAAATTGGCGCAAAAGACTCAGGAGCATGCAATTATATACGACTTCTTTTAAAGATATTCAGCTATTTAACTGATTTGGCGGTAAATTCCCTTCAAAAGTAAAGATATTCAGCTGTTTAAATGATTTGGCGGGAGATTTCCCTCAAATGTAAAGATATTTAATTTACTCGACGTGTAAAGAGGATTATTCGTAACTATGAAAGGTTTACTCGACCAAAAACGGGGACCTGCTCAAAATGGCGCCACGGCAAAAGTAGCCCCTCCGCGCTTAAGTTTTTATGTGTTTCTGATTCTTATTGAATACAGAATAAAATTATCTATCTTTTGCCTATTTTGGGATCACTTAAAACAGAAATTAGCGTCGAGAAAAGCTCAGTTAACCTCTTTTTGAGCCCTTTTTCGTTTTTTTTTTTTTTGACATTTCCTCATCCCAGATTTTTTTCTAAACGGCTCCAAAAAATTCAGCAGATAGCTAAATTTTTTTCTCCATCCAATGAAAATAAGAAACACAAACGCATTATTTTGGCCGGCGATCTTTTGACCAGCTCCCCAAAAGCGTCGATTAATCGAGTAAAAATAGCTCATGCGAATTTTACTCGATTTATTGACTCGGAAGAAGCACACTCTACTCACCATGCTCGCTGTCTCCATTCTCCTCTTTTCCCTTTTTCTCATTTATCTCTTCTCGATTCATCCCATATATTCTCGGTCTTCCTCTCGGTCTTCTCGTTAATCCATCACCGTTTTCACCCTGAAAGAGCATTGGGTTCTCTCTTTTGATACAGCTGACAGCTGCAAGTTCAATTGATTGTTTATGTTCAAAAATAGGCAAACGCATCCTCTGGCAGACCGAAACCGGCTTTCTCGTCACTCAAAACATTGCTTTTTGGTCGAGAATGAGGAAAATTACGAGTTGAGTGTGCCAGAAGGGGTGTGTTTGCGTGCTTAAAATGTCGAAACATCCCTTCTGGCCCATTTTCCGGTTTCAGTGCGCCAGTCGGTGTGTGTTTGTCCATCTTTCCCCACCTGTGATCCGGGCCTTTTCCTGTCCATTTCTTTCGCCATTTTCTCGGCGGTTTTCGGTGAAATGACCTCGTTTCTCTCATCATCCGAATCCTCCATTTTCATCTCATCGTTTACCTAGATTTTCAGATACAATAGCCTTAAAGTCCCCTTTAAGTCACCACACAAAAATTTCTCTGTGATGCAGTGGCTACCCGCTCGGATTCTAGCCAAAGTCTCCCGGGTTCAAATTCAGCCTCAGCCCTATTTTTTTGCCTTTTTACGATTTGCCCCATAATTTCCCAATTCCTGCAGTATCTTCTTTCTTTTTTTTCATAATCCAATCAAAATTCCCAAAAACTCTTATCAAATAATTTGGATCAAACGAGACTGCCATAAAATTTTCCAATTCCAAGTGAGCTTTCGTAAAAATTTCAAAATAAATCGAAAATTGAAAAATCGACAAAAATCTCCCTGATTTCTACACAATTTCACAATTCTACACAATTTTATTTTATCTTTTTTTTTTGCCACAGAAAGGCCATTCTTAGTGATGATTCACAATGATGAATCGGGAAAGATAAAAAAGTTTTTTTAAATTTTGCAATAACTTTTTGTCAACCTAAATCATTAATTTTGGCTCAGAAATCGTTGAGAAATTTTTGATTTGACTGCTTTTTTGTGTTTACAAGAATGAAATCACTCTCAAACTTTTCTCAAACACAAAGCAAGTAAAGAAAAGAAATGAAAAAGAGTAAATAGAGGGAATTTCGTAAGAGAAGATCCTGGCTCGTCAAGAAACTCGGGCTTGGGAAAAAAGAATTTCAAAATACGAATAGGATTGCTAACGATCAGTCGAATTTCAATCCCAGACCCATGCACTATCAACTCCGCTATCTGGCTTATCTAGAACCCAAAATAAAGCAACCGATATGTGACTAGTTAGGTATAATCTAGTAGAATCAGATCTCTCTGTGGCACCGGTTCAAAGGGATGAGTCCTTTTGGTTTGCCCCAAATTTATAAGGTTAAAAGTTTACTATCTGGCACTCGAAACGGTAATGAGACCAAGATCTGGTAGCTGATCTGATATTCAATCCATGACACCGTATCACTAGTTCAATCCATGACACCCATGGATCTGGTACTAGCCGACACTCAGCATTCTGTACTAGAGTGAGAGCTTCTATCTGATATCACAACTATTGAACATTGAAGCCAGAATTTAAAGATATAAGAATAAATAAGTATCCGGAATTGATACTAACAAAGTCAACCTTTTCAACTTTTAATAGAAAGTTGGGTTTCATTGAATATTCATATTTAATCTAATCTTACATACAATTTCTGATACTCACTTTTTTTTGATCTTCTTGAAGAATGATCGATTGTTGATTTAATCGATTGAATGCAGGTAGATTAGATCCATGATTCATCAAAGAAGATGACGAGGAAGAAGAGGAGGAGAGAAGGTCGAGACTCGGGTTAAAAATATATTGAAGTCGTTGCATTGAAAGAGATTGGAGTTGTTGGATTGAAAGAGATTGGAGTTGTTGTTGAATTGAAAGAGATTGGGATTGATTAGAAAATTGAGGACTTAAGGAAATTGGATGGGAACTTCGAAGGGGATGACCGAAGAGGAGGGGGAATCCGTTTTTGTGATCGTCATCCATTTTTGGGGGTAATTTTTCGAGGTTTTGAAATGATTGAAGTTGACGGTTGATTCGATGTCAAAAGCTGAGGTGAAATTTCTGAAAGATGGTTGGAAATCGGATCAAGATTTAAACAACGAAAAAATGGAGTTTGAAGAGCAAGAACAGTGCAAAAAAAAAAGCATTCAAGTAACCCTAGAATCCCATCTCACTACAGTGATACAAGGTAAAGTCTTATTCAAAAACGCACACCCTCTGGCACACCAAATTGATGATCAAACAGAGTTGGGAATTGAGTGTGCTGAATGATTAAACGATCAAGGGATGCCAGATGATGTGCGAGAAAGTGAGGAAAATAAGAACACAGACAGATTTTACGCTACTTTGTACTTTCTCACAAACGCACACCCTCTGGCAAACTGGTACAGAAAGTTGAGTGTGCCAGAAAAAGTGCTTTTACAAGAGTAAAAAGTACTCTATTTTTATCAAAAATCTTATTCGAAGAAATCTCTAGAAATCCGTGCGAAATGAACATTACAAAACTGAACCCGAAATGCATTCTCTCAAATGATATTTTCTCTTTTTTTTTTTGTCAAACTTTTCCCCTTCTTTTTTTTTCTCTCCTTTTCATTCACATCATGTCAACATATAAATCAACGGGAGAAAAAGAAGAAGAAAAAAAATGGGGAAAGGAGGGGAAATCGCTGAGAGAGAAATGTTGTAATCATTGTGAAATGATTTCTTTTGGGAAAAGAAATCACAAAAACGATTTTCTCTTTACTTTTCTTTTATTTCTTTTCCACCAACATTTCTCCATCCCAAAAATGTTTTCGATTTGAAATCGAATGAAAAGAAAGGTCAGTTCAGGTGGGAAATGGAAAAAGAAGATACATTTCAAATCAATGAAAACAAGGAAAGGACTTTCTTTTCTCACAGTTTCAAGATAAAGCTCATTTCTGAATGATCTGGCCTTTTTGTCTATCTGGCTCACAAAAGCTGGAACCGCTAGACACGGCAGAAGCTAGACCTGCACCTGACTTCTGACCTGACTTACAGCTCTAGTGAAGCATACGTTCTGACTGACTGATACAGGTACTTTTTGTGAGCAATTCCAGAAAAAAATGGTCCTGGAATAATTTGGTAGATATATTTGGTCCGACATTGCTGTACAATTTCAAAACGATGGTTATTTTAGCCAATGTACCTGTACAAAAGTACAAAACCTAAAACTCTTATTTAATTTTAAAAACAAATCACAATAGCGATAAGAAAAAACCCATTTCCCCTTTATTACGCAAGGTCTTATTATACAGCCTCACTTTTATCTCTTACTCTTCTGACTCCACCCCCTTTCCCATCCATTTTCAAAAAATTTGTCCAACTGTACGGAAATATTTTTATTTTTCTTCCAAGCTCTCAAAAACCCATAAAATTGCCAAAATCACAAAAAAAAACAAAGAATTAAATTGCCTAAGAAGATAACAAGTAACAAAAGAGTATCAACCGATAAAAGCACCCATTCAAGTAAACTAGAAACACGATCCTTCTTATTCAATCTCCTTTCAATGTTCAATTCTTGCTGGTGTTCTCACTTGTATTCTCACCATTGCATTCGCTTCACTTTTCCAATTTTGTCGACGCTCCGAATCAACAAATTCGACGAAGAAATGAACAGAACAATTCTAAAAACAGCTTTAATGAAAATTTCAGGTAAATACATCAGCTAAGTTTTCTAGTTACGATAAAATCGAACACAGCTTTGGCTTTTTATAGTATATCAAACAGGAACTCACTTGGTTAAATTGAAGCAAGAAATTCGCGTTGAAATAGTCCTTTTCTTTGAGATTCACCGTTTGCGATTGCTCGCAATCGTTCTAAAAGTAGATTGCCATTCCAAAACGATTTATTCCCTTGACATTATACAGTCATGTGCAAAAGTCTTTTCACACTCAATTTTCTAAAAAGTTACATCGATTTTCTTTGATAAAGTTCATGGCGCTCTTTAAGCTATTAATGGTTTTAGTTACACAAATATATGTACAATTTATTTACACAAACGATGTCGCTATACAAAACTTATTCATCGAGAAAAAATATAATTGTCAAAACACCCCTGAAAATCGTGGTGCAAAAGTCTTTGAACATTTGAAAAAATTTTTGATTATTTTCGTTCGCTTCGTATTTACTGGTACTATTTTATTTTTTAGATACCAGGAGCGTATTTGTCAACTCCGGTTAAAGAAATGATCGTCAAGGCAAGGAAACAAGGGATGTCACGACAAGACGTTGCTCGCCTTTTAGGATGTACCAACAGTTTCTCTTGTTATGGAAAAAATGAATGCGTCTGGAAATGTGCACAGATGTAGGAAAAAGGGACGGACGAGGATTACAACAAAGAATGAAGACCGATTCCTTACGAGAGAAGGCTTTCAAGAAGGATCTGAATTTGACGTTGAACGATGGAGCCATTCTTTTCAAGCAAACTTCAAACAAGAATATTTCCCGCTGGACCTTGCATCGACGCTTGCTTCCAGCATTGTAACTAGAAGACCTGCTTCCAAGCCTATGATGACAGCCAAACACAGGAGGCAACGTCTTCAATTTGCTCAAACCTATTCAAGTTGGACAGTCGATGATTGGGCCTGAGTGATTTTCGTTGATGAAACAAAAGTTGATATTTTTCCTTCAAATCGAAATCACCTGATCCGACGTCCAGTCGGAAAGCGATATCAACTCAAGTACTTGCAACCTACGGTGAAAAGAGGCGGAGTATCAATTCTGTGTTTCGGTAAGGATAATTTTCTTTTTATGCAGCCCAACGTGATTTCTTTAGGTGCGATGTGTAAAAGTTCAACAGGTCCGCTTGTCCTCGTAAAGTCAACAATGGATTGAGATAATGGACAAATGTCTACTTCCATTTGCGACTGCTTCGATGAATCCAGGATGGTTTCTTTATCAAGATAATTCGCCAGTACACAAAAGCAAATTTTTGATGGGCCGCGTTGTGACTCGCTCGAATGGAGGAAAAGCACATTTACCGGGATGGTTTGGGATGAATCACGTTTCCTTGATCAAAGCTCCACCATTCTCACCGGATTTAAGTGTTATCGAGAATTTATGGGCCTATTTGAAATCGAAATTGCGAGGAAAACGTTTCAATTCTAAAGTCGAGCTATGGTTTTACATCAGAAAAATTTGGAGGACGATTGAACCTGGAATTCTTGATGAATTAATTAGATCGATGCCTACTCGTGTTAAAGGAGTACTTTTGGCAAAAGGAGCGCCAACAAAATATTGATTATAGCTTAATTTCGTCTTGTGTTAAAAGGCTTTTGCACCACGATTTTCAGGGGTGTTTTGACAATTATATTTTTTCTCGATGAATAAGTTTTGTATAGCGACAGCGTTCGTATAAATAAATTGTACATATATTTGTGTAACTAAAACTATTAATAGCTTAAAGAGCGCCATGCACTTTATCAAAGAAAATCGATGTAACTTTTTAGAAAATTGAGTGTTAAAAGACTTTTGCACATGACTGTAGATCTAAACGCATTAAAGGAGAATATAAAAACCGAACCCCAGCTAATCCAGCAAATTGCACGATGGCTGTAACGATGACCGTCTCAATTGGAACGATCGGTCCCTTTGTCAAGATCAAACCGGTAACCTAAATGAGAGTACTTGTTAGATTATAGAATCCATAAGTTACTGCCCAACCCAAGTCATAGTAATATCAGTTTTAGTCAGTATAAACAAACTTTGAATGGAATTGGACTGTTCGGCGAAGCGTGATATTCTCCAGAAGTCCCAGGCGTCACGGATAACTAAATTTGTAAACTAGATTGACTTAAACTTAAATTTACCCACCTTAATCTCAAATTGGCATTTCTGATAGAAGAGATATTTGGGCATTCCCAATCGATGCATGCACAAAGACTTCACGACGGTCATCAAATGATTGATCGACTAAAATGAAATGAAAAAAAAATGTTGAAAATGTCGACATACTTGTTCATTTATTCGATGTGTTTCGCTCGTTTGTACCTTCGTCAACATTTCGAAATTCGTTTTTGCCCATTCCAATAATTGCCATTGTCGAAATCTCACTGTACACGTTGAGTCCAATAAAGGAATCTTCACGGGGCTAAAATGTTAAAATGGATTGATTTGAGGTGCAGTTATTAGTCACTAGCTTATAAACATTTGACTCACGCAGGTTCTTCATTCGATATTATGGCTTGAAGACCATAGTTGAGTAGTGAAGCCGTAGAACCAAGCATATGGAGGGCATCTAATGATCTAAAGAAAAAGATAGACAAGAGTATTACAAAACTCCAAAGGCCATGAAAACCTAGTTCCCACCTAATATCCGCCGCAAAACACATTTTCGAGAGCGATCCCCACATTTCGACAGCAGAACGGGCACATCTCTGAGCAACTTTCAACTAAAGTCAACATTTTCGTCACAAAAATCGTTTCATAAACAAACCACTTGTAGCGCTTTCTCACATGCTTCTTGGTTCGTCAACAATTCGGTGCCAACAAGGAAATGACCAAGTCCTCTAAATTTTATTGCTTATTATGATTTTTAAATTCAACAAACCCTAACAATATTCCATAAATCATCTGTGTCGAGAGAAACGAAGTGATGAATCGAGAAACAAAGAGAAATTTTGGTGCAAACGAGCCGATCACAAGTTTCTAAAAGTTTCTAATTAAATTGCTAAAGGATTTTGTCAAACTTTTATGATTTGATTAGCCTGCCTGAGGGATTCTGTCGCTTTATCAACCTCAGCAATTGAGAATTCTTTTGGTTGTGAGAGACAAATGAGACGAAGAATTTGGATCCAATAGAGAGATGATGGGCTGAGATTCTAAAAAAAATTAATGTATTAGTTATTTCAATGAAGGACATTCTCTGGTATTAGATTGATGCTACTAAATTATGGGTCTACTCTGGGCTTAAATCCAAATACCTGTCTATCAATTTGTTCAAGTAACTGAAAAGCCACATCGCGCAAGTGTCCCGTTCTAAAGAAAAAGTTTTAATGGAATCTAATCTTCAACCAAACCTCATCGCCAACAAAGCCACTCGATAAGCAATCCAATCATTTTTCGTCCATTCATCCGCAAGCTGTGTGATCTCTTGATCTTTTGAGAAAACAAGGAACGCCAATTTTTCTGTCGATAAGTGTGCCTCCCAAAAAAACTTGGTTTTGATGCAATTTTCACTCAAAAACCAACTCCTTTTTGTATCATTTTGTCAGCCCATTCCGCAATTGGTGCAACCACTTCAGTCATCGTGTCGGAGAGTTGAGCGAATAATTCGAGAAAAACACCAAGTGATTGATGATTTGATGGGAGGGAACAGATTAAACCGAGTAATTCCCACAAATTCGACTGTTCGATTCCACAATCACGAATGAGATGGATGCTCGCGCGACATAACTGAAAATTGAAAATATCGATAGAGACATTTGGAGATCGACTAGATGTTAAACTTTTCACAGTACAAAGAAGCAACAACAATAAACCTTTTTCAACAATCCTTTCTCCATTTCAAGTGGAAGGGTCGTGAGAAAAGCGTTAAGAAGCAACTTCATATGTTGTGAATTGACTGGACCAATTGCAAGAACTGTTGTCGATAAGCTCATAAACGAGATGCGGACAGCCAAATGCGTATGCCCATAGTATGAAGAAAGATCAATTACAGAATCTGAATAAAAAACAAAATTGAACAAAATATAAACCTCACTTTTTAGCAGATCAATGTGATTGGGTAGGGCATTTTTCGCTATCACTTCCAATACGCGAAGATATTCAAGAATGAGAAGAGGAAGAGCTGATGGGAGAACAGATTGGCGGTGGCACAATTTCTAAATCTTATTATAAATTTGAAAGATACTGACGTCTTCTACTCACCTCAATCGCTTCTTTATCCCACATGTGTGCGTGATGCGCCAAATGTCGAATGTTTCTCAAAGCACAAATGTAGAAACTCGTGATTTTACAATTCACGAGCTCATCGAGAAGAAATGAAATCTAAAGCAAAATACTAGATGACTCTTGGAAAGCCATTACTTGATCAGGTATCGTAAAACGAGTGGCTATCGCTAGATCGGTCATCGAATCCATGAGCATTTCTGAGTGCTGAACTTCAATTGATAAGAACTACAGTAACGCTATTTACCTCCGGTACGAGTACCTCATCTTTAATGAGTCGAATACATACGGCGAACATCGATTGAGTGGTTTGCAAAGAGGATCTAGAAACTGATAACATTAGCAGCACTACTCTACTTAAAAAAAACCTCATTGATCCAATGACGGAAATGAGTTGTTTCTTGCGTTCCTCGGGTGTCAGTTGTGATAGCAACATCATACTCATTCGATCAACAACCATATCACAAATGTCACTAAAATTATATGAATGTGATTTAGTTGATTGTATATTGCTTTTATAAGGAAAACAACAGAACTTACGTGCTTAATTTCACATATTCTTTGAGTGCGATGATGGCTGAGAAAAACTCTTCAATGTGGGACGATAATAAAGACTCAACGACCAAATGGTGGACCTACATTAAATAGAATTTGTTTTCAAAAGATTTCCTACTTGTTTATTATCTTTGGCCACCGGAGCGAGACTTGCGAGCATTTGAAGAGTGAGAGAACGGGCCTCGATGTCCGTACTGTGTGAGACAACTAAGACATTGTCGATGATCGACTAAAAAATCAAGTTATTGGACGGCCATCCCCTTTTTAAAAAGTCTTTTTTTAACAAAAGGGTGTGGGACAGGTTTTTGGCCGAGGTGACCGTCCCTGGTTATTAGTGTGTAACTTTTCACACTTACATTTGCCGAGAAAACGTGCGCTAGTTGGGCTTTGCATTCAGCGAGTGCGTTCACAATCGCAAATCGAACAACATTTGCACTAAAGAATCAAACGTTTAAGAGCCTCATAGTTAAACCAATACTTCAATCTTTAATGACACAGCTATGATGCTGATCTGTAAAAACCTCACTTATGTGCATCATCTTTGAAAAGCGATGAGAGCTGAACGACGACTTTGTTCACGAAAAATGGAGTCGGATTGT
Organism: Mesorhabditis belari; assembly: GCA_958450365.1. NCBI lineage: Eukaryota > Metazoa > Nematoda > Chromadorea > Rhabditida > Rhabditidae > Mesorhabditis > Mesorhabditis belari. Next base: position 1,355,115 of record CAUEEP010000758.1, on the reverse strand, counting down.
CGCGGATGAGTTGTGGAGATGAGCAAACGGCTGACGTTCGTTCGCTCAAAAAGTGGCCGCTGAGACCTAAAAAAGTTGTAGTTTTAGAAATGCTATTAACGAGCAAACCTTTCGCAAAATTTTGGAATATCAGCTCCGACGAGGAGTTACTTTCGATAGCTGGCATCTATTAAAAAATGACATTTATAAACTTTAAGAGCTGTTAAAAAACCAAGAGTTCACCATAAACTTTGAACACATAATGGTGTAGGTACAAAATTTATTCTCCCCAAAATCGAAAACTACAAAAACAAGAGTGAATGCTAGTATAATAAAGAAAAATGATAAAGTAGAAAATTTTAAGGGCAAAAATATCACAGTCAAAATTGAGCATAAAAAACTGAGACAACCAAGGAAAATATGCTAACCAACCAAAATTGCGTGTAAAATCTCTAAAAACACTTCGAAAATTATCGACAAAATGTGACCAAGAGAATCCCAATCTGAATCGTCCGGTGTGTGCTCGGCGATTTTCTAAAAAAGAGATTATGTAGATTAGATGCTGTACCAAATAGTATTGATTGACCAGTGGAGAACCCATTCGGGGCCTTCGGGACGGGTTCGGGGAGCGCGCATAGTTTAAAGGGCCCATTTATAATAGAAAAGAGAAGACAAAGTGAAAAGGAACGCAAAAAGAAACAGAGAACAGAATTGTTTTCGTCAAGCGCACAAAACGACTTTTTAGCACAAAACTTCCCTTCAAACGACTAAAACTACCGTAACCCATGTTAAACCCCGCCCCCTTTTTAAAAGTGGACCTAAAAGTAAACTTGCCTCGAGATCTCGATAATTTCTTATCGAGACTTATCGATATCGTGATAAGCTCATCGATAATTAATGTTTTTCGATTTCACACGTTCTGAGAAAAGTATTCTTTGACGATCAACGGTGCAACAATCGTGAGTTCGATCCCCGGTGCTATCAATTTTTGTCTTTTTTAAAAATTTACGTCCCATAAAACCCGGGTTATTTCCGGGACATCGCCAAATTTTTTTGCATTTTTTTATTTTGGCATTTTTACTGGTACTTTTGTGTTATCTGGGGGATCACTAAAAAGATTATCTGAAGAGATGCTAAAACTGTTTTCTGACAATATTTACACAAATTTGGCATTAGCGGCCATTCCATTGATATTACACACACAATAAAAAATGACCCAATTCAAAGATATTATAGGGCTCATAAAATTTGCGTATATAGGCGCTGAAAATCGGTCCGCTAGACACACACACACACATACAAATTGAGAAATGCATTTTTGCAAAAGAGCAAAATTACTCTTTTTTAAAATTTTTTTTTTTGCATTTTTCATCGTGTATCTGTAACTCATAATTGACGCATACTAGTAATGGAAGAATTCTAGTAATGGAAGAATATGATTTCGAGGAAGGTGATGGCGACGGGGAAAGAAACACCCAAAACGCTTTTTTTTTTTTTTTTGCTCTTACAATTCCATCAAAAAAGCTTGTTTGTATTTTTCCTTGTTTTCAAATAAATCAAATAAAGTTTTGTGTGGGTCGTAAATTCTATGCAAAAATATTCTAAAATGCGCAAAAATAGTAAAAACACTAAAACAAAAAATGTAAAAATTTTGGCGGTGCCTGGGATCGAACCCGGGTTGTGTGGGTTGTAAATTCTATGGGAAAATAGTGTTTAGCAATTTACTCTCGATAAGGTATCGATAATCTCGATATTGATAAGCTTATCGAAATCTGGATGTCGATATCAACAAGCTCTCGATAGTCAAGTCTACCTAAAAGGCAGATTCCCCATAGCCAAAAACCGCCGGGAGCAAAATCTTGCGCGCAAAAGCTGAACTTTGCCTTTTAACCGATAGAGCAAACGTAATTAGGGAGCGTTGCGTTTGCGCCAGCCAGACGAACAGACAAATATCTCTTCTGCTTTATATATAGTAGATAGATCTCTTTAATTACAAAATAACCTTTTTAACATCGGCATAATCGGCCATAATCTCCGTTTCGTTATTCATGATGATTATGTAGAGGTCGTAAATTGTACGAGGACTCGATGGGTGGCCGTAAATCTAAAACCTTGTAAACCACTTTTAGTACTGAACCAAAGCTTACCCCAAAGTACACAGGCCTGGAGCTAAATGGTCCAACTTTGGGCGCATCAAGTATATCGACCCCACACGATGTCGATGATGTATTGTGATCCCCCAGAAAATAGGAGATTTCCGGTGAACTATATGAGAGATACAAATCGGCGTCACCTAAAATTAAGCTATTTGGATGATTTCTTTCAGAGACAAACCTTCAATCGGATTGACGATCATCTGAATCGGTGCATTCCAAACGAACTGAAAAACCGTCCAATTTCCCGCCAAGATCTCCAGTTTCTTCCACATCAAAATACCCTCTTGATCCATGCCCTAAAAAGGAAACTAGTTCACTGATACTCCAACAGTCATTTGTCTCTAATAAATCAGAACCAAAAGGTTGCTTTCGGTTCGTAGAAGAACTGAAAATTGAAGTGCCTTTTCAAAAGTTCGGTGATCGGGGCTTTCTAGTGCATTGATGAAGAGAGATGAGGTAGAGAGAAAAACGATGAGAAGATGCAAATTGAGAACCATTCTTCATAATTGGATTCTCCTAACAAATGACTAGATTAGCATTCGATATCTAAAATAACAACGATAATGTGACAAAAACTTATGAGTTTTCAGAGCATAAAAATATTCACTTTTCCTGGTCAATCACCAAACCAAACATTGCATCAATTTTAAAGCAAAACAATTTATCGAAAAAGGCACAAAACACATAACAAAACCCGTTAAATAAATTTCCTATACAATAAATTTTAGAAGTAAACAATTTAAAACTACTAAAAACAATGTTTTCTATAAACTTAATCTAGATTCAACAACTTCTTTTCGTATCGCTTCGATCAATGAAGAACTGTCAACACGAGATCCGAGAAGTTCTTTGAGAATTTCTTGAGGATGAATCCCACCACCTAAATGCAAAATGGAAAATAAGCAAGATGTTTAAAGTTTTGTTTCCAAATCCGAAAAATGACTTACCATGTGCTTGTGCTTTTGCCCATCGTACTCCATTTTCCCGATCGAGTGGTTCTTTTGAAAAGAGTTGATTGCAGACAAGAGAAGCCGCCGATCGAGCAACCAAATATGAATAATAACGAGCGCCATATTGAACAAGGTGATGGAAACGATGCTAAAAGAATCTTTTTAAGTCTATCAGTGACTCTGAAAAGTTCTTAACACTAAATAGTTTTACCTGCCAAGCATAGTTCTCGGGATATGCGATCCCCGGTGTTGCCCAAGTGGAGATCTTTTGTCCCAATTCAGTCGAACTTCCTCCAGCAACAATCTCGGCAGCTTTACTTCCATGCAGTTCAAGATCAACCAGAGCACAAGACGCCTAAATTTTTTGCTAAGTTAGAAATAAATTTTTCTGTCACCTGTTGTGCGAGTTCTATCCCTGTAAAAGCCGATCGAGACGCAGTTAATACTTTGAGCTGATCAATCGAAATCTTTAAACTCTGAAGATTTTAATCTAACTATTTAGAAATCAAGAGCCGACCTGATTTTCAAGAACCGTTGACATGACACGAGGATCGTAGAAGAATTGCTCCATTAAATTTGACGGGATTTCGGCCATATCCTGAATGAAAAATAATAACGGCAAAGCTTTTCAGCTACCTGTGGACATCTAGTACCAGCCACATGTTGATATTTCGTTTTTCCTAACATCGAGTGCATCGCATGCCCTGAAATTCAATTGAAAAGTTATAGTCAAATCAAAAATCACACCCATTTCATGAAAAAGATTCTCAGCTTGTCCCACACTCAACATCGCATCTTTCCAATTCTTCCATTGTTGACTCGTAAATGAAAGGGACAAAACAACGATCGGAAGTTGCCATGATCCATCAGCCAACTGAAAACTTTCGATTATCAATAGTTCTCCTGCAAAAATTACCTCTTTTGAGCATTGAACCGTGTAATGACAATCACCGATCGCTTTCGAGCTCCGATTCTCGATATCCACATAGATTTTCCCAAGTGTGTTCCCGTTTTCATCATCGACTCTGATCTGAAAAGAATATTTTGTGAGAGAATGCTACCCCTTTGAACCTACTTTGAACACCAACCCAGGCCAAATTTCGTCCGAATCAACTTCTTCGTAGCAAAATTTCGTTCCATAAAGTGAATGAGTGATTCTTTCAAAGGCTCGCATCACGTTTCCCGTCGAATAGAAAGGGGATATACTGCTGAAAAATGCCCGTCACTACAGAGTTCAAATCAAAACAATCTTACCTAATATAATTCGGTCCAAAGATCGAACTTTTATAGCTTGAGCCAAGAAAATGCAGGTCATAGACACCGATTTGATCACCCTAAACAATTTAGTTAACCTAAGTACAGTCAGACCAAAATTACATCTTCGTGCTCATATTTGCATTTCTTTCGTTCTTCTTTCAACAACCTCAACTCCTCATCGACTTCTGGACGTAATTGCTAAAAAGCGTAATTGCTAATCGAGTCTTAAAATTTAATAAATAGATTAAAAACCTCGATTAATCCCACGAGAAAATTTTTCACTCCATCATATGAGCCAAGAATTGTATTGAATTGAGCCCGGCTTGCATAGGAATCGTATCTGAAAAGAAAAAGCAACTAAATCATCTATACTGTGAAAATACCCTGTTAAAATGGCCAATTCATGTCGTTTCTTTAGCAAATCTCGTAGATTTTGCTCTTGTTCTGGATTGTGTTGCATGAAAATCGAGTAAGCAAATCTAAAGGAATAATTAATAAAAAATACTATTCATGGAACACTTCAAAATACACACCTTCGTCTCTGATAGTCAGTTGAATTGCTGATGGGTCCGAAAATTGTGTTCGTCGACAAGCCATAACGAGCTCGATCCGCATTTCTAAATAAGGTTATCAATTTAGTAAATAGATTTTTCCCATTTAACTACGATATATCTCAATCACTCACGAAATGACCACCGGTTTGTCGCAAAGGTCCTGATATTTCGATCCAGCAACGAAAATTCCCGTGCTCAAGTTAACGAATTGTTGCCTCTAAACGCAAAACCTCAAAGCTGACGATAAAACAATTCAATTACCTAAATTGTTATTCAAGAAAAGTCCTTCCTACCTCATTTTCGGCTAAATGGACTCCGCTTTGTTGAAAATCATCAATGAAAAGATCGAGTGTTCTCAAATCAATTACGTCCATTTTATTCAACTAAAATTGAAAAAAAGATAGTTAGCTTGAAAGGAAACTCTAACTTCATCTTTTCTTGCCGAAACGATTTTATCATAAAGCGTTTTTCGGGTGTTGATCGATTCGACCAGATCGCAAAAGTCGTGGGCGCTTTGCTAAAAAAACACGAGAATTGATTGCAACTTAGTATTTTTAAATTTGGATTCACAACGTTTTCCCATACCTCGGCAGCGTTTTGTATCCTCGGATCACTGTGCATTTGACGAACGCATTCTACCAAGTCCGCTGCGCAACAAATCTAAAATAAAAATAGGCTAAAAAAAGGAATGATGTCCCAATCACTAACCTCATTGCTGAGGTCATCAAATAATTTGACTGTGAGACGATCCTGACTTCCTAAATTTTACCGATAATTATCACCATTAACATAAGCAAAAAAATGCGTAGCAGAGCTAAAACTAGTTTTTTCAAATAAATATCAAATCAAAGTACCTGTCTCAATTCTCTCAATCATTTCCTTGGATGCTATTCTGACTTGTCGATTCAATTCCACAAACCCCTCGGGCCCATCGAGTAATTCATTGCCAAATAGACCTAAACGAACTTTACCACCAAATCCAGACGGACTCATTTACCTTTTGATGTTTTAACTTTCCTTTTTGTCCACGTGAATGTCCTCAAATGATTATTCCTCGCCAACACCCGCAACATTAGAATGATCTTAAATATATTAAATTAAAAGCTCTAAAGATATGAAAAACTACAAAGTCAAAAAAATTTCTGGACACTCGAACTCGACAAATTTAGGAAGAGTTTCACGCTTGGTCTTTACATAAAAAATAAAAACTACTTGTTCAGCAAAGACCTCTACCTAGTTGCATTATACGATTTCACAGTCTAAAATATAAGCAATCACAACTTTTTTGTATTCACGACCACATTTCCTTTTGATTTCTCAGAAATCCCAAGTTCTCGAGTTAACTTTGGTTGTTTGGGTATTTGTCGAAACAAGATTTTGTTTAGACTAATTTATTGGAAGTGTTAACACGAAAATTATAAACAAAACCCGTAAAATGTAACACACACGTTTAATATTAAAGGCAAAATCTGTATAATTAAAAGGTAAGGAAAAGGTGGGGAGAAAAAACAAACAAAACATTCAAATATTATTGTAACAATTCAATTTCTATTGTTTCTCTTCGACGGGCTGGTTGACTACATCGGAGGGCGACCATCCACTAATTTTGGCATATTGAAGACCTAAAGTTTGACATTATTTGCGCTTATGAATAGAAATAAATTGACTTACCCTTAAACGATTATGTTCTTTCAACTCAGTGATTCCTTGTGGAGTGAAGAGTATAAATTGAGAGTGCTTGCAGTCCTCAGTCGTGAAGCGAATGATCAATTCCATGATCAACTAAAAAGAAAAATTTATAAATTAGCATAAGACGCTAAGAAAACTCAAAACTATACCCACCTTTCGGTTTGTCGAGTCCATAAACACATCAAACTCATCCATGCACCTTGAACAACTTTAAGTTTCAAGTAAAACAACGGGCAAATTCTTACCTGAACGGCGATTCCATGATTCCCCAAAGAGCCATCACAAACGAGGCTGTCAGATATGAGCGTTCACCACCAGATAAGCCTCAAATATTCGTTCAAAACAAAAGCCTGTACAAATACCTTTATGGTCTCGGATCACTTGCTGATTTCCTTTGGCTCGAACCGGAATCTCAATTTTTCGTTCTAAAGACCAGCGATGACAAACAATTTGCAAATAATCATTCTCAAACCATTAAAATTGACATCAATATCCGCTTCAACTCCTCTGTAATGCATCAAACGTCGGAACTCAGCCTAAATGTGATATTGGATCAAATCAATGAGACGACAAACGTACCCTTAACTGACAAGTGATGGTATGCCTAAGGATAGGAAAATACGCAAGTCTCTTTTTAACAGCTTCATCGAGAGTCTAAAAATCAAGCAAATATACATTTTTTATTAGTTAAAGCTACCGCATACAGCTTGATAAGTCTTTTCTCGGCATCTTGGTTTGCCTGCACATTTTCGGTATTTTTGTTGAGAAGCTTGTTGATTTCTTCCAAAGGCGGCAATCTAAACTAATCTTATCAGTAAAAAGATAGATTTCCATTTTGTTATATTAGCAGACGTTATATGTTATGACTGGATGTTTTGGGACTGATGCATAGCTTTTGTCGCCATGGCGCATCGGGAGCACTCTTGTCTACGGTCCACACGACCCGGGTTTATAGTAAAATCTCACGTTTTTAACTTCTCCAAAACTTCGCAGTTGACTTTCTTGTAAACTTTTGCAATACGGTCTGCTTGAGGTAACTTCTGTAGATCGGGTGGCATCTTTTGTCCGTCAGGAATCGGCATTCCCGATGTATCTTCTGTCGCCTAGACATAATTATAAACTTGTTAAGAAAAACCATCCCCTACCTGTTTTATGCAATTATCGTAGTTGCGGGACTGGATCACGCGCGTTTTTTCATATTTATCGTAGCGTTGCTAGAATTCCATTCATCGAAATCACAAAGTATGTGTCACTTACTTTCAATTCGTTCTCCGTTTTTTCGTAGGCCTGGATTTTGTTCATCAACCCTCTCAGACGATCGTCCCGTTCTCGAGCTTGTTCCTAAATTTAAATGTAAGTTTCGAGACCATCAAATTGTAACAATTTTAATTAGGCAGCTTTTTTAAAACTAAACCGTGAATGGTCGAAGTAAGATCCGGATTTCCTCGGCTTGTGCATTCAATTCCTTCTTTGTTTCTTCGCTTTCAACCAATTCGGCCCTGGCTTCCTCAACTTGAACTTCGATATCAGCAAGCTCTGATTGAAACCCTCTTATTAGTTGGTCATATTCGGCAATGGCTTGTTTCTAAAGGTTTAGTTATACCGCCAACTATGAGGCTTGATCTTACCAAATTATTTATAGGTCCTTCATGCTCATTGTTCTCCAATTCAAACTCGAGTTTTTGCATGAGTGCCGCTTTGTCGCGTTTGAAAGCATCCGTCTAAACTTACTTCGAAAATAAAATGCCCTATTTCAGAATCCACCTCTTTCATCCGGGTCACAATTGATTGAATTGTGTTGCCCAATCCAGTGGCTTCATGCGTGGCAAGTTTTTGTTGTTGCACAAGTTCTTCAACCTAAACAACGAAATATTGACCCATCGTTTATTTCATACCTGTCGCTGTGCATCAGGGAATCGAGCACTCAATTCTTGCATATCTCTGTCAATTCTAAAATTAGAATTTTTTAAGAAAAAAAAAATATTAAGACCTGCTCGTGTCGGGCAACTGTGAAACCTTGAGGTACTGAACATGAACATAACCCTCTCTGGTGTTAGGGAAAAACCTAGAAGCAAGAAGAGTTATGACTTGAATAAGTTCCAGTTACCGATAGAATCCTTGATTTCCTGTTCGTCCGTGTACCTTTGCAGCTGATAGGGTGTAGCAATTTCGAACGTTAATGGGACACCAAAATCACAGAAATAAATTTTTAAAAAAACCCTTACATCTCCATCCATGATACGTCGGGCGTCACCATCTCTCTCGATGAGCATCGTTGCCTCAATCTGTGCCCTATCCACGAGCACGTTATAGGCTACATCGTTATTTATCTAAAATAAATAAATAACTTTTATCCCTCATCATTTACCTCAAGCATGCGTTCAATTGTAACCCATCTTCCTTCAGGCTGTCGTGTGTTATGTCGTGGGAGAAATCTATTCAAAATGCCTTTAAAACAAAACACACACAACCCACCTCGTGACAATTATTCTCACCGTGTTCAAAATTCCGGAGCCGAAACGTTGAGTAAGTAGTTGCTTGAAGAGCTACATTTCATGTGAAAAATGTAAGTACTCAGTTAACGAACCCTATCATCTTGAGTGTTATCGACAACATATTGCGCCAGATTGTGTCCAAGTGCTTGTTCAATCGGATAGGCCCATCTTTCATCTTTGACTTGAACGTGCATTCCTGAGTTACTTGACTTGAAAGAATTAAATTTATAAATACCAATAGGTCCAACCGGCACTCGCTGAAATCGTTGCCGATTTGCCTGTATAATGTCCAAAATGGCTTTTGTGTGCGGGCCGAATCTGAAAATAAAATTTTTAGAAACTTAAACAAAACAAACTTGCTCAGTTCATCTTTTGCTGCGCGTTCAAAATTTTCCTTGGCTTCTTTGAGTTTATCTATGAAAAAATAACTATTAATGTTAAATATTAGTCTGTGTACCAAAACGTTTCCTTTGTTCGCCAAGTGAACTTTTTGTTTGTTGAAGTTCGGCGTTGATTTCAGTCAATCGTTGCTTAGCTTCCCAGTGTTTTTTTTGCTGGTCTTTGTTCTCCCTCTCGAGTGTTTTGAACTAAAGAGTAATAGTAATGCGAGTCGAACTAAAAGATCTTAATTGCCCAATATAAAGATAAAATAGCTGTTTGCTTGGTTATTTCCAATTCGGCGAATGGGCGTAAACAAAGACCACCTTAGCATCAGCCTCTTCGAATTGTGCTGCCGCCTCGTTTAAGCGTTTCCTTTTTTTAGCATCTTCACTTTGCGCGGCCCCACTTTCATATTTTTCTAGCTCGTTCTTGCATCTTCCCAAATTTGCTTCTTTCACCGATATATTCTGAAGGCATTTCCGACGGTTATCCCTCAATAGAATACTATTATCGTGTTCTTTTTGAATTCCTCTTACTGTAATCCACCGAGCATTGCTTTGTTATTCCGTTGAGTCTCATCGTGGACTGCCCATTGAGCATTTAAGATTTTCAACTAAAGTCTATCATTAAATGAATACACGATCGGGGAAAACCTTTTCTTTCATTTCTTGCTCATCATTGTTGTTCGTATTCTTGTCGGCAGTTTGTTCTTAAAATGAGGATTATATTGCTAGAAGGAAAAATAAACCTTCATAAGCTACTTTTGCGTTGATGATATTTTGGCCAATTTCCTTGCAGCTCTTCTCGGTCATTTTCAGAGCTTCTGTTGCCCTTTCCATTTCCTAGAATTCATAATAAAAAAGATAGTTGAAATGCTAATATAGCAAACAAAGCTGCCTTACATCAAAGGCAGTCTTAGCGTCACCCCATAGCATGAACCACGACAATTCTTCCAACACACGGCGCTTTTCCTTTAGCTTTTCGTGCTCTTCCAAACACTCCAGCCATTTTTTCCGATCTCTAAAAGATAAGTGAATTTTAACGCTCAAAAAAGCGCTTTACCCAGCCGCTTTCAGAGCTTTTTTCTTGATATCGTCCATTCCCGCTCGAATGCTGACCATTTTACTTCCACATTCTTCATAATCCTTCATGGCTTGGTCCAATTCGGTTGCATTTACGAAAATCTAAAACACATTATTTCAATAAAAATTACCAGATTTTAACCTCAAAAAGTCTCGCGCCTTTCATGTCGCTCAAAAATTGTCGGCAACGGTCCTGTGTCATCCAAAAGATTGGATTCTCCAGTTGAATACCGAATTGAACAAGAATCTTCTGCAAGTCGCGACGTTTTGTAGAAACAGTTTCTTCTGAAAAATTGAAATTTTATTTGACTTTGACTCAAAGAATGAACCTTAAGGTTACTTACGCTCTCATATTATAACTATCCTCTTTCACCGAGTATTCAGACCTTTTTGTGTTTTCCTGTCGATATGCTTAATAGCGACCGTGCTTCCCGTTTGATTCAAAATCCTTTCAATAATCAGCTTTGGTCCGTATTCGGGGATGCGTCCATAGCCCAGGTTCTCCAACGTTATTCTGATTTTCGCCCGAGTGCATCCTTCTAAATGAGAATTTTATTTCAAAATGAGAATTCAATAAAACAAACGAAGAACACACCGACCTTTGATGTAGTTTTTCATGTGCAGACCGCGATCATTTTGTGATGCTCCTCCTCCAAGACCGAGATTCAATGCTGCAAAGAGGGCACTCTTTCCACCTAAAATATGACAATGGTTCAAAAGTAATACAAAGTGAGGTAAAATTCGCTATCACTCACTTCCATTTGGTCCTCCGATGAAAAAACAATTAGCTTCCGTGATATCAAATTTGATGACAAGATTGCTGTGACACATGAAGTTCTCCATTTCGATTGCGCTCACTCGGCCTGAAGCGGTTTCCATGTCTTAACAGCCACCCCCATTTTACCCGAGCTAACATCGAAATTGCTTACCGGCAACTTCTTTCACAAAGGTGACATCCAAATTATCCTGATCCTCAGCATCTTCATTATCCGATTGAGCATTTTGCGTGCGAAGAACACGGCGTTGAGTCTCACAACGAGATGCTAATTTGGCCTTCTAAAGTTTAAAATGTGTATTGTTACTGGTTTTTGGCCACTTTTTAAAAGAACTCCTTCATTCAAGAAGTAATAATAGTTATAATCTTAGCACTTACGTCCTACTGTTTGTAAAACTATTCGAAACTGAACTTTAAAAAAAAATCTAATCTTAAAAAGTTTTAATATAACAAAAACCGACCTTTCGCGGTATTTCTTCATCATCCGACTGTCGATTCTGATTAGGGTCTTCTTGTTCTTCTGCATAAGACATAGCCCTAAACGATAAAATTGAGAAAATAAAATTGTACTTATAAAAGCTTTATAATTAAAACTAAAAGGAAATAAGTAATACGCTACTAAAAGCTTTTCAAAGTTTACGAAAGCAAAGAGCCGTGAGAAACGTGCAGAGAAATGACGAGTAGGGGTGGCCTTTGGCATACTCACAAAGAAATGAAAACATTTCTTACACAACAAATCAAGAATATGCCAAATTTGGTTCTGGAGGTTGGGAAATTTCGCCAAAACTTTTTTGATTTTCTTTGAAAAGGGCTGCAGCGCGAAAAAGACATTTCTGACATTTTTCAATAAAATCCACCATGCACTATTACGCTTTCAGGAAGTAAACTAGTCGCATGACATTGCACCCCTCAAGAATCCCAAAAATCCAGAGCAACAACGATAAATGACAAAGCGAAAGTTTTTTCAAAGTGTACAAATGACACAAGGTTGTACACAGACGTGCAGTCTCGGAAAATCAGCATAATATTGGAAAGCGCCAAAATTTGCATTTATCGATCAAATAAAAGGAAAGCGAGTAGAGCGAAAGTTTATCAGAAGAAATCTCCAAACTTCACCGATCCAATCAAGATGTCGACCTTCACCGTGGATCCACCAGCCGCTCAATTGGACGCTGCCGGAGGAAAGAGCATTCACACGCTCAACAATGGAGGAGCCGCCAAAGTCGTCTTCAAGGTGAGAGTTTTTGGATCTTATTCTTATTTTGGCGCTTGCCTGATAGTCTTTGAATTTTGTTTTGTTACTATCCCATTTGGGTTTTTCTAAGGGTTTTAATCGAGATCATTGGCGATGTTATATTCTTTATTTAGGTGAAATCATCGAACAACACCGAGTACCGCCTCAACCCTGTCTTCGGATTCGTCGAGCCTGGAGCCGTAGCACCCCTTGAAGTAACCCGTTTGGCCGGCCCTCCGAAAGAAGACAAGCTGGTGATCGAGTTCGGAGATGCACCAGCCGATGCCGAAACTCCTCAAGATGCCTTCAAGGTAAATGTTTTTACTTGTTACTAGTTGATTTCTTGGTTAGAAGCGTTCTAATTTCTTGTTATTAGGGTGTGGCCGATCCGCAGAAGCTCACGATCTCCCTCACGGCTCAATAGACGACTCAACTCTCCTCATCGCGATTGTTCTTCATTCAACCGCGAATCAACGACAACCTATTTTCCATTTCCCGTTTTTGCGATCTGCCCAATAAAAATTTCCTTGGCACAGAACACAGAAAGGCCTAATAAATTTATTGCATATATGGGGAATTTTGTTGATGAAAACTTTGTAAGGTCCCATTGGAACAAGGGATTGAAGAGAAATCGACTTGTTATTGTTGTTTTCACCCTAGATAATCTATTCTAGAAATTTAAATGAATCCCCTCAGAAAAGAGCTATCACTTTTTGATGAAATTTTCGCACCGATCGAAGCGTTCTTTCGGAAAGATTTTCTCTATAGATAATGATTGGAGCAGTGTCGAAAATCTTGTCGCCAATGGATGCGAAAAAGGATTTGTTGATTTGTTTTCCCGGAATTTGATTTGCAAATAAAAATGTTGAAAGATGTTGCGCAAAAAAAATTTGGCAAAAAGTAGCCATCCCGACGGATTCTGTCTGAGCCTTCGCTGGCCAAGGCTCGTTGGAACATCTCTGCTTGGTAGTGACTGCATAAATGTTCTTATAGTCAGTCTTGAAGCGCCTCAACTATAACTGACCCGTTGATGATTCACACTCGACTATGAAGCTATTGTTTGTGATTAGCAAGTCGTTTTACTATTTCAATCATTTTTTAATTTTTGAAATTTGTATCATATTAATTTAGTATTTTTTTTTACATTTGGAAACGTGTGTATCACCACCGATAGAAATGCAAAATCAATCACTCAATCAACAATCAACCAATCACATACACTGTTGATGCTTTTCAATTCTGATCATTACTTGCACGAGACTGGGATTTTAACATTAAAGTTTTCATCTTTGAATACACATAATAGGATTATTGATTTGATTTTATTTTATTGACGAGAGAAAAGAAAAGGATTAGAGGAGATCAAAATTGATCAAAATGATCAGAATGAAAAAAAACTTTACTTCCACGAGACTGGGATTTTAACATTAATGATCAGAATTGAAAAGCATCAACAGTGTATGTGATGATTGAGTGATTGATTTTGCATTTCTATCGGTGGTGATACACACGTTTCCAAATGTAAAAAAAATACTAAATTAATATGATACAAAATCCACCGAGAAACTGAGTCCATCTCTCGATTCATTTCAAAAACTTTCTTTTTTCAATCAAAAAAATTCAATTTTTCCCCCACCGGCACCCTTATCTTGAAGAGGAAGAAAAGAAGAAGAAAAGAAGAAAAAGAAGAGATAAAAACGGTCCTCAAATCAGCTTTTCCCCAGTTTATGGTCAGTTCTCCCATTTTTGCATGGAAATTTATGATTTTTGGATGAACTGTTCACTGTTTAGGCAGAATAAACGAGTTTTGAAAAAATTTAGTGAAAAAATGAAAATGTTTCATTTTTTCATGTTCGAACCTGCACCCTATCAAAATAGTCACTGATTTGCGGTGTTGGGTGCTGATGATTAGAGGGATTACGGTGGTTTGAATCGTGTTTCACCGATGGGTAACTATCGGATTTATAATTATGGTGATTCAGGCTACGTTGAATCCACTTGGTCTCCTCTCAAATAATGCGTTTTCTAAAATGTGGCAGCTTTCAAAAGCTACCGAAAGCTACCGTAGTAATATCAACTTTTGTTTCATCAACGAAAATCACTCAGGCCCAATCATCGACTGTCCAACTTGAATAGGTTCGAGCAAATTGAAGACGTTGCCTCCTGTGTTTGGCTGTCATCATAGGCTTGGAAGCAGGTCTTCTAGTTACAATGCTGGAAGCAAGCGTCGATGCAAGGTCCAGCGGGAAATATTCTTGTTTGAAGTTTGCTTGAAAAGAATGGCTCCATCGTTCAACGTCAAATTCAGATCCTTCTTGAAAGCCTTCTCTCGTAAGGAATCGGTCTTCATTCTTTGTTGTAATCCTCGTCCGTCCCTTTTTCCTACATCTGTGCACATTTCCAGACGCATTCATTTTTGCCATAACAAGAGAAACTGTTGTGGGCGTACATCCTAAAAGGCGAGCAACGTCTTGTCGTGGCATTCCTACCTTCCTTACCTCGACGATCCTTTCTTTATCCGGAGTTGACAAATACGCTCCTGGTATCTAAAAATAAAATAGTACCAGTAAATACGAAGCGAACGAAAATAATAAAAAAATTTTTCAAATGTTAAAAGGCTTTTGCACCACTTTTCAGGGGTGTTTTAACAATTATATTTTTTTCCCAATGAATAAATGTTTTATAGCGGTAACTTTTGTGTAAATAAAACCATTAATAGCTTAAAGAGCGCCATGAACTTTATCAAAGAAAATCTTTTTATTGAAACTTTTAGAAAATTGAGTGTGAAAAGACTTTTGCACATGACTGTACTTTTGGTTTCCTTCTTGAACCCTTACAGACCAACATAAACAATTCTCCCAAAGCAAATGCCCGTGACAACGACAAACTCCCAGACCGCCAAGGTGTTCTTTGTGGACACTCGTAATCGCTCTCGATCTGGCGCGCGTCTTTTGGTTAAGTCTCTCCTTCGGGTCGCTCATAAACTTACCTGGCTGGGGGGCTTTCGTGATCACAAAGACGGAACCCCCATGGTGAGACGCGGTCATTGCACTTCTTGACTGCGTTGACCCGTGTGGCAGCTCCGAGTTGGGGTTCGCTAACAGCTAAATTTTTGCGTGAGGGGCTGCGTTCGCGCGGCCCTGCTTTTGAATCAATTGAATGTTATCTTGAAGGTGATGCTTTTCAAATAATATGTATCTTGCTAACAATTCCCCACATTTTGCTGCTCATTGGTATACTCTGAAAGAGGATCAAAATTTATGAATCAAAAATGAAATTCGAGAGTGTTGATGGACTGAACGTCTCAAGATTCAGGCTAGAGCAAGATTACTGTAGTCACAAAAGTTGACATGCTTTAGAATACACTGGAATCCTTAAACACACCGAGGAATCCCCAAACGATCGAGTAGCTGAAGCACCGTAAGCTTGCCTCTTATGTACTGTATTTTCTACTAGGTGAAAAAATATCGTAGTCAACCAGTAAATTTGAAAACGGATTGGATGGGAAGAAAAATTCAGGGTAACATTTTGGCAATTTGGCAGGGCAGGGATTTGCCCCTAGCTTGAATCTGTTTACGAAGAATATTGGAAATACAAAAATTCGACATTAGATGGAAGAAGATTATGGAAAGATTTAATATTTCAATTTTCAAATTCTATTAGCAGGGCCGCGCGAACGCAGCCCCTCAGCAAAAATTTAGCTGTTAGCGAACCCCAACTCGGAGCTGCCACACGGGTCAACGCGGTCAAGAAGTGCAATGACCCCGTCTCACCCCATGGGGGTTCCGTCTTTGTGATCACGAAAGCCCCCCAGCCAGGTAAGTTTATGAGGAGGCTGAGGGAGGGGATTAACCAAAAGACGTGCGCCAGATCGAGAACGATTACCCGTGCGCACAAAGAACACCTCGGTAGTCGGGGATATCTTGTTGCCACGGGCATTTCCTTTAAGGACATTCTTCAAAACTGGAAGTAACTGGTCTGGTCTGCTCTAAATTGATGAATCTTTTTGTTGATCTGTTACTAGTATTACAAGTATGGCTGGTGAGCTTGTGACTAGTTTATCCCTATCTTCGATCTCTTTATCACTGACATGATGTGTGGTGGGTGCTTATCCGATTCGATAAATCACGATCGCAATCGATCCATTTTACACCCGTTTACAGATCGTTTCGGCAGCCAATTCAGGTTGATTCGTTTCACTAAAGAGTAAAATTCACCATTTTTGCTTGATGCGACAAAAACTTCTCTCCTTTGAGCACTTTGGCATCAATAAATTCGGGTCTAAACTCAGTGGCACCGATCGTAAAATGATCTGATCCAAAGACTTCTTCGAGAAATTTGAGATTATGACCTTTAACATAAAGAAACATTTCTCAGAAAATGCCCGTGTCCCTATCTTCCCCAGGGATGTTCTTTGTGGACACTCGTAATCGCTCTCGATCTGGCACACGTCTTTTGGTTAAGTGTCTCCCTCGATCCCATCATAAACTTACCTGGCTGGGGGGCTTTCGTGATCAGAAAGACGGAACCCCCATGGTGAGACGCGGTCATTGCACTTCTTGACCGCGTTGACCCGTGTGGCAGCTCCGAGTTGGGGTTCGCTAACAGCTAAATTTTTGCGTGAGGGGCTGCGTTCGCGCGGCCCCACCGATACAATTGAAAGGCTATAAGATGCCCCGAATAGCCTTATAGCGAAAGCTCTTTTCAATCCCAAACCTCTACTAGCTTCCATTCACCCTACATTAGAAATCTACATTGCTCGTTGACTTCTATTTTTCAGATATTGGTCATGGAAAAACCGTTTCACGAAATCGAGCAATTGCTGACTTGAAAGGATATGGCGCTCCTTTAGAGAAGAATAATACCGCGATCAATCCGGAAATTTTGATGGTTAGTCTGAATACCTGCATGGAGTGTGTTAACTAATCAGCGACCTAAATTTTCAGGAAAAGTCACGAATGACCACTAAAATGCCATTCAAAACACATTCGAGCGCTGAAGGAGAGCATGCTGTAAAGAGGTGGGAAATAATTTAACTAGCAAAATCTTTATTGTCTATTTTTGGGCTTAAAGTTAATCAATTTCAGTGATAAATTCGTGAGCGAAAGCCAGGAGACACGGGAGAATAACAAGATGAAAGAAAAGGGTCGGTTTGGAGACAGGACGGTATCGAAAGTGACGCCCAAGCAGTTTTTTAGTTAGAAAACAGCTAAAAATGGAAGCGCGCCGGAGACTGGTCGGATTGGGCTCATTTAGGGTCTAAAATGGTTTATTATTTGGAACTCAGAAATATTCTATTTTTGTGGCCGTCTCCATCGATGGAGAAATTGATGCGCGGCTGCGGATTTAGGCGAAAGGGCCGACATCTCTTCTTCTGGTTAGCAAATTTCATTTTTATTTTTACCTTTTTCATATTCTAGCAGCGAAGGGGAAGAAAAAGAAGGGATTCAAAGGAAAGAAAGGCAAGAAAGGAAAGAACTCGCACGACAACACCGCTCCGGATCAAGCAACTTCGTCGGCCGTTGAAATTGCTGCGTACTACAAATACACCAACCCACGCATTTTCATTTTGCAAAATTTTAACTTATTAATTGCAGGAAACTCAAGTATTTCAAGATCAAGTATGTGTAAGTGTATTTTCACCAAAGAAATTCTTATTAGGCAGACCACAAAAACGGTCAAATGAGGAAATAGATTGCATCGAGTTGCTTATCGTATTGTCGCAAGAATTGTTTAAAATCAACAACAAAAAATCGGCTTGTTATCGGGGTTGATTAGGTTTAAAGAGCTTTAAGCTTTAAATATGGGTTTTCTTTGAGCTGATAAGAAGAAAGATCAATGTCAGCTTCTGGCAAATGTCTTGTTAATAGCCTTAACAGGATTCCCCCAGTCCTTGGGTTCAAAGGATCATTGAGGAACCCAAGGACTTGACTGAAAATACACTTACACAGAAAGGCCTAATAAATTTATTGCATATATGGGGAATTTTGTTGATGAAAACTTTGTAAGGTCCCATTGGAACAAGGGATTGAAGAGAAATCGACTTGTTATTGTTGTTTTCACCCTAAATAATCTATTCTAGAAATTTCAATGAATCCCCTCAGAAAAGAGCTATCACTTTTTGATGAAATTTTCGCACCGATCGAAGCGTTTTTCGGAAAGATTTTCTCTATAGATAATGATTGAAGCAGTGTCGAAAATCTTGTCGCCAATGGATGCGAAAAAGATTTGTTGATTTGTTTTCCCGGAATTTGATTTGCAAATAAAAATGTTGAAAGATTTTTTTTTCTGATTTGTAAGTTGTTTGTCGATCAAAGAGTAGGTTCTTTTGTTGGCTTTGAGGGTATCTTACTTCGGCTTTGTTTTATCAATTTATAGCTTTGACTCTACAGTACTCACATAATAGCCGGCATTATGGTATCATGAAAAGAGTAAAGTAGAAATGATTTAGTGTGCTAATAGATACGGTAGAAGATTTACACATAAAAAAAGTGATACGGGTTTTGAATAGTTCATGGTTTTTGAACTTTAAACTTCTCATAATCAGTAAACTTCACAAAAAAAGGGTAAGAGTACAGGGTGGCCTACAATTATTGCGCTTCAGAAAGCGTAAATTAGCCAAAATTGGGTGAATCATTTTGATTTTTCTGGAGGTAAATCTTAAGTATATCTCCTTAAAAGGTGTCCATTATCTAATCGATTCAAGCTTTCAACTTTTTTATATGACCTTCCAAAGTTGAAAGCCGAATTTCGCTCGGCATGCTACTCATTTAAGGGATTTTTGAGAGCGATCTTGTCAAAATCTTGTTGAGATTGATTTTTCTATGTTAATGAACGAAATTTCACATGCTCTAAGCAGTTTAAGTGCAAAAATTCTTGAGAAATGTCACCAAAACTCACTTAATATGGTCTGTTTTTACTTGAACGATTTAACGATTCAGAGAAGCACTAAAAAACAAGAAAATCTTATTTTTTCCAAGTCTATTGCTTTTTAATTTCATAATTAAATATGATTAATTGAAAATCATTAAAATCTTAAAGTCTTTTTATCAAAAAATGAAACTTTCAAAATTCCATAAATAAGTAGCAAAACTCGGCTCTCAACTTTGGAAGGCCATATAAAAGAAGTTGAAAGCTTGAATCGATTAGATAATGGACACCGTTTAAGGAGATATACTTAAGATTTACCTCCAGAAAAATCAGAACGATTCACCCAATTTTGGCTAACCTAGGCCTTCTGAAGCGCGGCGCTATAATTGTGGGTCACCCTGTAGTTTCTCCACTAGAGTGTGCTCCTCGCGAGTAAGTAATTACTCGAGTAAATTTGCATGAGTAATTGTCGAGTAATGCGTTTTCTAAAAAGTGCGCCTGCGCGAAAAAATATAAAAAGCGGAACCAATTTGAAAGACAAAACGGCTAGGTCAAATTACAGGAAATTGTCGATTTTTCTCTTTGTAGAACTCCGTCCGTTCGCTTCCACAAGCTCTGATATGTCAAAATTTCGATTCTACGCCCTAAAATTACTTAGAAAAACAACTTTTGGAATAGAAATTGGTTAAAAAAGCTAATATTAGCTTTTTAGAGCTTTTTTAAAACGCGAAAAAAGGTGCGCTAATGGGCAAGGTGCGGAAAAAAAGGTGCGCAAATGTCCGGGTGCGCAAAAAAAAGGTCGCATTTGTCCCACTCCCATAAAAGCAATTTTTTGCGCAGGTTTTCCAAAAAAAATCATTTTTTACATTGGTCCTTTTTTACATTACAAACGGCTGAGTATCTTTAAAAAGTGTCTTATATAAGGCAGGACTCGTGATTTTTGCGTCATTTTTTTGGGGAGTGGGACAAATGCGACCTTTTTTGC
This sequence comes from Mesorhabditis belari, assembly GCA_958450365.1. Lineage (NCBI taxonomy): Eukaryota > Metazoa > Nematoda > Chromadorea > Rhabditida > Rhabditidae > Mesorhabditis > Mesorhabditis belari. Next base: position 1,334,708 of record CAUEEP010000758.1, on the reverse strand, counting down.
CCTGGACATTTGCGCACCTTTTTGCTAGAAAAGGCCTTAGGAAGGTCGTAGGCTTCAAAAAGTTTTCATAGAAGGGAATCGTATGCGTAGATTCCGAATTTCGACAAATCAGATTTCGCTGACACGTCAAATTTGGACTAAAAGGCAAAAACTACGCAACTTAACGCTTTTCCGCATTTTTTGCCCTTTAGCCCAAATTTGACGTGTCAGCGAGGTCTGATTTGTCGAAATTCGGAATCTACGCATACGATTCCCTTATATGGTAGTATTTTCGAATATTTTCGGAGCTCTACGGCCTTGCCTAGGCCTTTTCCAGCAAAAAAAAGGTGCGCAAATGTCCAGGTGCGCAAAAAAAAGGTCGCATTTGTCCCACCCCCTTTTTTTGCAATAATTTTTGCTAAAAGTACGGTAATTTTTTCCCAGTGGTGTGTTTTAAAAAACGCATTACTCACGAGGAACACGCTCTATTCTCCACCCACCAAATCAACTTGAAAACACATTTTTCTGGAGTAATTTTGCGCATAGATGACGAATTTTTTGTAAATAACCATCAATAACCTTAGGCTTAGGCTTCGGCTAGGCTTAGGCTTAGGCTTAGCCTCAGCCTTACCGCATACTATGAAAACTGTCACTGACAACACTTTGGCCCATCAAAAATGAGATTTGTTTATTTTCTTCAGCAACAACATATTGCTCAAAAATGCGCCGAACTTTGTCTTCTTTCATTTCTCTTCAAGCTGCTGATACAAAGGAGATTCGATAGAGAAATTTGAATGAATAGAAGGAAAGAGAGACAGCTGCATCGTTTCTTTTTTAGGCTGATGAAAAGAAATGCCCCTTATTGAGCGTTTTGGTGATCTTTAAAATGTAAACATTTGACGTTTCAGTGGCAAATTGTGAAAGCAACAAAATTTATCTGAGTCGGCTCATCGATAATGCAAAAAAAAAAGATTTTGAATAGAAGAATTATTGGAAAATTTCAAATTTTAGAAAGTTAGATCACGCTTTACAACGGCAATCGGGTTAAGGTTATCATTTTTTTTCTTTAATTAAAGAGATCTATTTCATTGGTTACTGTAGGAATTGCGTTAAGCTTACGGTAGGATTACTGCAGGGTATAGAATATGTATACCGTAAATACTGTAATAGTACCCCACCCCTCTCGTACAGTCGCGTAGTAGCAACAGTTTTTTAGTATTTCATTTTTTCAAAGTGCCCGTACTTCAAAAAAATGCATCTTTGGTGTCAAAAAATAGCCCTAAATTTCAGCTATTTTTTGATACATAAGCGCGCATTGTAGCATAAGCCAGTGTCAATAAAATCGCGTTCAAAGCTAGACTACGCGACACTCCGCGCCGTCATTACGGGGGTGGGGTACTATTACAGTATTTACGGTATGCGGGTTTAAAAATAAGTGTCAGTTACAGATTGGGTTTAAATTGGTCATTTTGAAAGCTGGCAGCAATTTTCTAATTTCTCGTAGATAACCCGTTTTCTTAAAACTTATCCCCATTCAAAAGCTACCGTAAACCTGCCTTGCTTCTTTGTTCAGTTTATTTATTTTAGTTGTGAGGGTTTAGCAGGATAGCAAAAGACATCAAATAGATTGAATGACGCAAGAGACAAGGTTACGGTAGTCGAGAAAATGAGACAGATTGGGTTTAAAAATAAGTGTCAGTTACAGATTGGGATAAGATTGCTGCTGTAACTACAGTATGCGAAATAGACGAGGATCAATGTGAAGATGAAATTTGAATCCAGTAAACCTATGCTACCGCTTTTCTTTCGGACCTCTCCTTCCACATCTTCCCCATCCTTCCCCATCTTCCCCATCCTTCCACCTCTTCCCCATCCTTCCACCTCTTCCCCATCCTTCCCCATCTTCCCCATCCTTCCCCATCTTCCCCATCCTTCCACCTCTTCCCCATCCTTCCCCATCTTCCCCATCCTTCCACCTCTTCCCCATCCTTCCCCCATCTTCCCCATCCTTCCACCTCTTCCCCATCCTTCCACCTCTTCCCCATCCTTCCCCATCTTCCCCATCCTTCCACCTCTTCCCCATCCTTCCACCTCTTCCCCGTCCTTCCACATCTTCCCCATCCTTCCACATCTTTCCCCCATTCGATTTCCTGTCCATTACCACAAAATTCCTCAAATGTTTTCTCTGATCTTTCTTTATTTTCCCTCAAATGTTTTATTCTTCCCATTTCCCCTAACATTCATATCAGATCAAAGAGTGGATAATTTCTCTTCCGATTCAAAATTCGAGAACACTTTTTTAAATTAGGGAAAAGAAAACGAAGGGAAAAGGACAAATGTTTACAAAATGAAAGGCTTGATAAATAAAAAAAATAAACATTTCAGACTTTTACTGGTTTTAATCAATTCCAACACTGATCTTTAGTGGAATTCGCTTTCTAAACCGTATCCCCTTCATCGTAATCGTAATCTTGCCTCTAACTTTATCTAGTGTTTGTGGGGGAGAAGTGGTCCAAGTCAAGTTCAAGTTTATCTCAAATACTGTAACTTCATATAACAAGGGATACTGTGCAATCTGTAGATGGACAGCAAGTGTATCTAAGTACTGTATCAGCTTAAGCTGTCTTTACCGGAGGAGTACTGTACAGTCTTTAGTACAGAAGATCTTTTGCAAGGGATATACTACGAAAATCTCCCTTGCAAAAGATGCTCAGACGAATCGTGTTTTCTTTATTTTTCCGTGGAATCTGATTCAGTGTCAAAGTGCACCGGGTCTCACTGGGGAAAAAGAGATTGCAAATGGATAAATGAAATGGAGAGTGGGGAGGGGGGAAAGGGACTGACAGGGACAGTGATCGGGGCGATGATAACAAGTGGATGAGAAGCTCCCTCCAGCCCTGTACTACCCCCTACAGACCCGCCCCTTCCCCCAGACATCCCCAGACGATCACATTCAGTCATTTGCTCATTCTCTCATTTAGATTTCTCTTTTCCCTTTTCCCATTTCACAACTACAGTAACCCCTTGCTCTTGTCTTGTTTATGCTGATTGTGTGCTTTGTATGCTTACGTTGTGCTTTGGTTTTAATCTAAAATTCAATTAAATTGATTACTGTAGAATTACTGTAAATAGTGAGGGATAATCAAAAAAAAGGCAAAAAAGGCAATTAAAATTACGGAGGTTCCGGATTAAAGGTTTTTTTCTCACCAATTTCTCATCTAATCTCTCACCAAATTTTTCTATTCTCATCTTTCTCATCTCTATTTTTATCCAATCTAGTTATTTTTTCTATCTTTTAATTTTCTTTGTAAGCTCTTACAAAACTAAACTGGTTATGGTAGTTTTCAAAAAAAGCACAATTTAGAAATCGAACACGATTTGGCTGTATTTTCTTTTGAAAGATTTTTTCTTCTTTTCTGAAAGATTTTCTTCTTTCTATTTTCCTTTACAGTAAACCCAATTTCTTTCAAATTCAACTTATTATAGTTTGAGTGTTTCTTCAAAGCTTTTTTTCAAATATAAAAACAAAATCCTTACGTCGAAATCCCTTTAGGGTACACCTTTTTTTTCAATCGATTATTATCGATGCTGATCACGTGGGGTTTGGTCCAGGACTTCCTCAAATTGAGGAAAGCCGCTCCTGTTGGTGAGTGAAATATATCAAGATACCGTATTTTCTCTAATAGTAGTGCACCCTGAGCGTCGCCTAAATTGCTCGAAATCTCGTGAACCGCTTATCAGAACCTATCGATGTGGGGGTCGGAAAATGTAGCTGACGATGAGATCTTGTGGGGGATTTGAGTGTTGAGCTTCTGCGAAAGCTTGGAAACCGTAAAATAGTGACCAACTCGGCTCGCCGGGGTGCACTACTATTAGAGAGAATATATAGTTGAAAGATCTTTTAAGAATTGTAGACACTTCAGTGTAAATTTTGGCTATTTCAGAGATTCTTTTCAGGTGACTTGATCGACAAGATCAATTCCTCGATTGTTCCCGCGATCATCAGCCTTTTTTGTTTCATGATATCCGCAAAGCAGTGAGTTTTTTTTGAGAAATATCTAAAAGAAAACAATACTTATAGAATATTAGACAACTCTTTACTGCAGTACTCTTGGTTACGATAGTTTCCTAAAAGGTACCTACTTTAGAAAACTACTGTACTTAAACTCTGCCCAATTTTGATCGAATAATACCAAAATTTGACTGATCAACGGATTATGATATCTTTCTAAAATAGAGAAGACAACAAACAAAATAGATAACGATTAAAGTAGGGGCTAAGCTTACTGTAGGTAGAGATAATTGGGGTATTTCCTATTTCGCACTATTCATCAAGTATCAATCGAATTCCTCTCTCAGATGGGTGGGCAGTCCAATCCAATGTTGGTTGCCGAAAGAGTTCGCTTCATCGTGGAATCAATATGCGGAGGACTATTGTTTCATTCATGAGACATACTATGCACCAGTTGATGACCGCACAAAGATCAGTCCCGAGCACAAGAGGGAGGTTGGGTTGAAATGGAGATAAAAGATTTACGTTATGATATGGTAGAGACTGTACTCAGAGTACGGCAGATATACTACTCGTTAGCTACAGTACTCGTCCTTAGATTTGCTTATCGGTTAAGTTACTGCAGTCAATCACAGTCAATCTTATATGTAGTACTTTAAGACTGAATTTAAAGTACTACATATTCGAAATTCGTATTCGTTCAGTATTCGAAATTCGTTCTCAATACCGTATTCGAGTCTTTTTTTGATTCTATATTTGCAGAACTCGGCCGGCTACTATCAATGGGTTCCAATCTTCTTGATCCTTTCCGCTCTTGGATTCTATCTTCCATTCGTCTGCTATCAACGCCTTCTCCGCAAGAAAGGTTTCTTCTATATCATCATAATGTACTGTAGTTTATTTGATTTTTATCATTTCACTTTTTAGCTGGATTGGATGTACAGAAATGGGTGGAGGAGTCGATCGAGTTGAAAAATGCGAAATTGAAGGATCGAGATCAGCACGTAAGGGAATCGATTATTCGAAAATAGAATTAACTTACAATACTCTAGATATTTTTATCTAAAACAATCATTTCAGGTGAAGGCTCTTGCCAACGAATACCACAAACAACTTCAAGCGAAAAGTGTCAAGAACAGGACACTCGAGTGGGTTCATTTTTTGATTTTGATTCAAATTACGATCACTATAGACAAAGTTTGCGGTATTCTTCGTTTTCTATTTTGCATTGATTCGACTTACATAAGCTACAGCATAAGAAAGCCTAATACAGTAGCTATTTTAAAGTTGGCATGAAAATTTCAGAATCAGATGGGAAAAGGTAACTGAGTCAAGTAATACTAGTCTGATAGCTTTAAATTAAATGAATTTAGCCACACCTAGTATCTAAACTACGGTAATCCTTTTTTCTAAACTGTGCTTTGTAAATGTTTCCCTTTTTCAGTGCCGTCACCGCCTACTTGATCTTGAAAGTTGTGTTCTGCTTGAATCTCATCGTCCAAATCTACCAGATGAATGTCTTCTTAGGACACGACACTTTGTGGGCTGTTTGGGTGAGTGAAAAGACATTGACATTGACAGACATTGACATTATCCCTTTCTAACAATCAATCCCTCAAATTTCATTCATTTTTCAGTCTCTCTTCGGGATGTATGAAGGAAAGGATTGGACCTATCAAGGATTCTTCCCGCGAGTCACTTTCTGTGATTTCCGAGTGAGCTCTTAAAAGTACTACCGTAAAAACTCCAATCCAAGAACTCCAAGAACGGCTTCCTATAGAAGAGTCATGTAGTCAGTAGTAGTCAGTAAGTTTTTTCATGTAGCCAGTAAGTAGTCACGTAGTCTAAGTTTACTCTCAAACAAACGCTCATAACTTTTCACTAGTACGTTTGTTTCTGTGCGCTTAGGTATCAAATTAAAGTAGAGAGGATAGGTGATTTTTTTGAGACATAACACATATTTCCAGCTTTAACCAGCCCTTAGAAAAAATGATTGAAAAATGGGTTGAGAATTAAGTAGAAAAAAAAAGAAAATCTAAAAGAAAGTTCATGATAGTTTTTCAAATTACAGGACTCAAGGTTTTGCTAATTGTAAGAGAGATTTAACATTGAGTATACTGATACCTTTTCTACCGTATCCCTCAATTACATTCAAGCTAATTGAAGATTGAAACATATCCAATCTATCCAATCCCTTTCCTCTTCAGATCCGCGACCTTGGAAACATCCGTCCGTACTCGGTGCAGTGTGTATTGATGATCAACATGTTCAACGAGAAAGTCTATCTCTTCTTGTGGTCAGTTTGAAAGAATACTTAAGTACAGTAACTCAACTTGTGCTCCAACTCCTGCTTTTCCTTTTCAGGAGTCTCTACGTGATCCTCTTTGTCGCCACCGCTGCCAACCTTTTCTTGACCGTTTTCAATCATTTCACCCCGGCCACAACCACCAACTACCTCAGGGGGTAAGAGATAGAAATACTCGAATTGTTTAGACTATAGTTATAAAATATAGATAAGTATGTATGTGAGTTACAGTTCATACTGTAACTCAAGCACATATCCATTCATAGAGTGAACCAGTGCAATAGTGGTCCATTTGAAACAGTACCTTGCAATCAAAATTTACAGAATGTTGGAGGATTCAGACCCACAGAAGATGACGGTGACTCTTGATGATGATGAAGATAGGGACATGGAGGAGAAGAAGATCCCGAATGGAAAACAAGTTGAGAAAAAAGCTGCCGAGCAAGATCCAAGAGTGCTCTTCACTGATGAAAACATCGATGACTACTGCAAATATTTGGGAAGAGGTGAGGGGAAAGACAAAAGCTTAGAACTATCGTACTTACAAAGACACCCGGGAATACGATAGCTTTGTGTCTTTTTAACAAATTACTTAGCTGGAATCAATTACAGAGGGCGTCTTGGCCATTCGTTTGATTGAGGCTCACAGTGATCGCCGTCTTTGCACTCTTCTCAATCGCGCTCTCTTCAACAAGATGATCGATGTAAGTTGAAAAGCAAAAAAGAATATCGAGATGAAATCTTCCAAAAAGAAAACTTTGCTAGAATTCTAGCGTGCAGAATTACTGTAACTGAGAACTGATTACTGGTACTGAAGAAATAAATCAAGACTAAAGTCCTTTCGGCTAAATCTTTGTCTAAATAAGTACCGTAACCTTGTCTCTAGTTGTTATAATCCAAATTATCACTTTGTATCTTTTGATATCTGAGAAAGGGCACATTTGGGGGTGGGAAAGGCTGGAAAAGGCCTTAGGAAAGGTCGTAGAGCTTCAAAAATGTTTTCATAGACGGGAATCGTATGCGTAGATTCCGAATTTCGACAAATCAGACCTCGCTGACACGTCAAATTTGGGCTAAAAGGCAAAAACTACGCAACTTAACGCTTTTCCGCAGTCTTTGCCTCTTAGCCCAAATTTGACGTGTCAGCGAGTTCTAATTTGTCGAAATTCGGAATCTACGCACATATGATTCCCCTATGTGGAAACCTTTTTAAAGCTCTACGGCCTTTTCTAAGGCCTTTTCCAGCGAAAAAAAAGGTGCGCTTTTGGTCGGGTGCGCAAAAAAAAGGTGCACCTTTGTCCCACCCCCCACATTTGTCCCATTCCCTGGTAACTACCGTAATCTAGTCACAAAATCAGACTAGATTACGGTAGTTCCCCGAAAGAGACACGGTTTAGATAAAATAGACTAGTCGAGAGAAAGTACTGTAAGATTCCCAAGTGCCGCCAAACTTTACCAAATAAAACCCACTTTTAGGAGGTGCCCAGAAAAAGGAAGAATGAGACAAAGGACGAGAAGAGAGATTTTCCGGACAATCCAAGATATCAGCTCTTCCCAGTCAGTGCCGAGAAAAAAATTGGGGATATGGTGTGAGAATCTCTCCTATTGACATCCACGAGAACATCCATCCACACACAACAAATCGATTTCACTTTCACGTGCTTTTGCTCACTTTTTTTTGTGGTTAATAGTTTTAAAATTGCTTCATCTTTTCCTTTTTTTCAAAATTTCAATAAACTTTCTGTAAGTTCAAGCACAAAGTATCTTAAAAAGGTTACGGTAAACACGGAAAATCTACAGTGATGTCGAATGCAACAGTTCTGAGAGCAAAAGTCAAACAAAAGGCCTACTCATCCTCATTCAAACTCGAAGCTGTTCGTTTTTCAAAGGAGAAATCAAAGGAAGCGGCTGCTCGACAGTTCAATGTTACCCCGAAGATGATTCAAGATTAGACGGCAAAAGAATAATTGCTACAAAAAGGAGTAAAACGGCTTAAAGGAGGATGCTGCACATCCGCGCGAAAATGTAATCGCCGACAGATTTGCACATGCCTATATGCATTCAATACAAAAAAAAAATTATGATGATTCCGAATCTAAAAGAATTTTTTAAATCCGTCTTACAGATTTTTTTGAAAATTGCAATTTATTGGAAAAAAATCGTCATTTTCTATGGAAACGGCTAAAATGATCTCTCTTCGAAAGCCGAATTCTCGATGCCGCAAGCAAATTACTTAATTCTAAATAGTAACTTATGTTTGCCCGCCAAACTCTGCGAGTTTTTACTTGCTATAAACATAATATCATTTTTCTCATAAGCTTTTCAGATATGATGTATTGTCCACCAAGTTTGAGGTTGGACAATTTATTCCAAAAACCAGTGTACTTAATTCTAAATAGTAACTTTTGTCAATAAGACTCTTGCGCTTTCATCATCGCTTTCAGAGATCTAAAAAGGGTCGAGGGTCGAAAGTTCAACTCCGGTGCGCGGCAGATTTTTTTTAAAATTTTGCTAACGAGTTTCGCGTTTTCTAGGGTAATTTTCAAGGATTTCAAAAAACATCGTTTCAGCCTAGGTTTCCGTACAAAAAAAAAACGAAAAAAAATTCCAGAAAGTTGAAAAACATTGTTTTTTATTCAAAATGCTACTAGTTTTTTCAGGGTTGACCAATTTTAACGTTTTTGTTTTCAAAAGAAGCGCAAGAGTCTTATTGACAAAAGTTACTATTTAGAATTAAGTACTTTGCTTGTGGCATCGAGAATTCGGCTTTCGAAGAGAGGTCATTTTAGCCATTTCTATAGAAAATGACGATTTTTTTCCAATAAATTGCGATTTTCAAAAAAAGCTGTATTTTAAAAATTCTTTTAGATTCGGAATCAGGAAATCACAATTGGCCAGCTTCGAATACGTCTTCAATCTTCATGGCGGTACTCGTGGTCAAATGGTTGCTTGGTTGGTGGTTTAATATTTTCTCGAAAGGCTGTTATATTTAGTGTGCAAAGTGGTAATACGGCCGGACCTCAACCGACTCACGGATATAAGTTATTTACGATAATGACGTCTGATTTTTCTCATGCAATCGCTACTTTTTTAGATTTGTGACCCACCAACTGGTGCCACTGTCAGAATGTATTAATATTCTTTTATATTCGATTACATGTACCTATTATAACGAATGTTTGTTTTTTGAAAGCAATCCTTGTATGAAATGAGCAGAGCTTCCATACTGCGACATTTCTTTCACGACTTTTGCGCTCTTTCCACCGTATACCTTTTTCCTCATGACGAGCAAATTGTACTGGGCTGTAGACAGAAACGTGTCAGAAAAAGGTCCTTTAACCACCTCGCACGAAAACTATACTACGTTTCATTTATCTTAAACTTAAATTTATTGAAAAGTCAAATTTGCCAATTTGTGTCCTTTTCGAATTAATTGCCAATCTGGCTCTTTCAATTTCTTGATCTTGCTATCAATTTCATTTATTTTCCCTTTTTACAGAAATGAAACGCGACAAGAAGGATGAGGAGGCCGGTGGGAACATCTATGCCAATCTCGATAAAACTTCTGTCATCCAAGAGGCACGTTTTTCGATATTCTATCTTCTAACCAGAGACTACTTACTTAAGACGAACTTTGAAGAATATTAAAGTGTTATGGTTTGATTGTTATTTTACAAACTTTTTTAGACTCGCGCTTTCAATGAAACTCCAATCAATATTCCAAAATGTCGTGGTGTGCTCACAAAACTACTCTACTTGCGCCTTCAGGTTACTTTTTAAATGGAATTCTAGCTCAAAAGGCTCTAGTTGAGATTCTGTAAGATCCATGCCATTTTCTCTAATTAACATCAGTTTTAAACCCTTGACTAAACTTTTATTTAGGAAGAATCGATCGGACGCGCCGAAGCCACCCGGGCATTCTTCGCGATCACGAAATTGTGGCAAACAAAAGACGTGACGATTCGTTGTCTCATCTATCTCGCGATCAAGGAATTGTCGACAGCATCGGATGATGTGATTATCGCCACACAAAGTTTAATGAAAGATATGACTGGACGAGAGGATCTCTATCGTGCGCGTGCGATCCGTGCCCTCTGCAAGATTATCGATGCAGGAATGTTGCAAACCATTGAGCGGTACATGAAACAAGCAATCGTCGATCGGAATGGATCGGTTTCTTCGGCGGCTCTTGTTTCTTCAAATCATATGATGCGACAGAGTGCTGAGGTGAGTGATTGGGGATTTTGTGGGACAGCAAAATAATTCGTTGAAATTTGCTAAATTCTCGTCATTGTTGAAAGCTATTTCTTATTTTGCAGATTGTCCGTCGTTGGGCCAACGAAGTACAAGAAGCCGTTTCATCGGACAATCAAATGGTTCAATATCACGCCCTTGGATTGCTCTACAAGATTCGCAGCAATGATAGGTGAATTTTATCATTTGATCTCACCCTATCAGTTTAGATGTCGTGGAGTTGGATATGATGAGTAAGAAAAATATTTTGACAAGCGTTCTTTTACTTCGGGATAAAAGCTGCTGAGATTATGATTCAAGACGAAAGATTCTTTGTACAAAACTTTTTGAGTTTGCCAAACGTTGAATCCTGATCTTTTACTGTCAATTTTGTTTTAACCTATCCATATTCCCAAATCTATTTTACGGGATCTTACTTAGCTGAAATTCATTGGAAAATTTTATTTTTTTAGACTTGCCGTGAACAAGCTAGTGCAGAAGTTTTCAAAATCAGGACTTCGTTCTCCGTACGCTGTTTGCTATTTGATTCGCATTGCCACAAAACTCCTCGAAGAAGATGATCAGTAAGCTTTTAATATAACTTAATTACAAAATTGTCTGAAAAAATTAGGTTTTCGTTACAGAACCTTTGTAGATAACTTTCAGATGATAATAAACTTTTTGTTTTAGAGCTGATTCGGCTCTTTTCCAATTTATCGACACTTGCCTTCGTCACAAGAGTGAAATGGTTGTCTATGAAGCAGCTTCAGCTATTGTCTCTCTGCCGAATACTACACCGTAAGTTATATTTTTGATAAGTAAAAGCACTTTATGCATTGAGTGATTATCTTTTTTTGTGACAGGAAAGAACTTGCCCCCGCAATCTCCGTTCTTCAATTGTTCTGCTCTTCTCCAAAGCCATCTGTTCGTTTTGCGGCTGTGCGAACGCTGAACAAAGTAGCCAGCAAACATCCACAATCAGTCACTTCATGCAATGTGGATCTCGAAAAGTTGATCACGGATCCTAATCGGTTAGTTTATTAAAAACTACTAGTAAGCATTTTAAGATTTTAACACACCTTCTCCAATGTGGATCTCTATAAATTTTAGTTCAATCGCCACTCTTGCAATCACGACGCTTCTCAAGACAGGTGCTGAGAGCTCTGTTGAACGACTCATGAAACAAATCAGCGGTTTTGTTTCAGAGATTTCCGATGAATTCAAGGTAATAACATTTCGATTAAGTCTTTTAGTGAGGAATTTTCTTCAGATTGTGGTTGTTGAGGCCATTCGTTCATTGATTGCTCGTTATCCGCGCAAACACACCGTGATGATGCCCTTCTTGACAAATATGCTTCGCAATGATGGAGGGTAAGTTGGGAGCAACTTGTCCATGTGTTATATTTTCATTTTCAGATTCGACTACAAAAAAGCTATCGTTGAGACAGTGATTGCTATTGTGGAGGAAAATCCGGATGCTCGAGTAGCTGGTAAGTTGACGACTGAAAAAATTATAGGAACACTTTGCTTTAGGTCTTGCTCAATTGTGTGAATTCATCGAGGATTGTGAACATCCATCGTTGGCAACTCGTGTTCTTCATCTACTTGGACGGGAAGCACCGAAGACGCCAAATCCTCAATCTTACATCCGTTTTGTCTACAATCGAGTCATTCTAGAGTGCACACAGGTTTGTTGATGGTTTGTAATGTTAAATTAAGTAAAGAACCAGATTTGAAGTTTGAAAGATTCTGTTCAATCACCTATGTATTCAGGTTCGTGCCGCTGCTGTGACGGCCTTGGCTAAATTTGGCGCTCAAGTTGCCGAACTGCGTCCATCAATTGAAGTACTTCTACGTCGTTGTTTGCTTGACTCAGATGATGAAGTAAATTAATTTATTTGACAAACAAACTGACGTGTTTAGGTACGCGATCGAGCAACTTTCTATTTGTATATGCTTCAACAGAGCTCTCAAATCATCAACAACTTCATTCTTGATCAGCTACAGGTATTTAAAAAGAAAAGTAGTTCAAATTTCTGTATAAGGTGTCCCCAATCGGTTTGGAGAAGTCTCTGGGTGCCTATGTGGAGGAGAAGAAATTCGACAAGCCTTTCGACATGCGAGTGGTTCCAATTGCAGCTCAACCGATCACACACACCGAGAAGCCTAAACCGAAGTTGGCCGATCCCGAGGATCTCAAGCCAAAAGCACCAAAGAAACCAGAGCATTCAGGTAAGCAATCATTGTTTATAAAGTAAAAAAATAAGTGTTAACTTGATTCAAACATTTAGAGCGTCTTGGTGCTCTTCCTCAATTGGCTCAACTCGGTCCACTTTTCCACTCGTCTTCCAACATTCCACTCAACGATTCAGTTTCCGAGTACACCGTTCAAATGATCAAGCATACCTTCACAAATCACATCGTTTTACAAGTGAGTGTTTAATATTGATAATGTTTGTCTAATCTATGATCTTTTATATGTTTTGTTTAGTTCGACTGCCGCAATACGGTGGAAGATCAACGATTGGTAGAAGTGGCCGTTGTATTGGAGGAGCAGGGTGATGAGCCCGAATGGCAAATCACTGATCGAATTGATATCGACGCTTTACCCTATGGAGAAACTCGAAGTGCCTATCTCGTCTTGGAGTATCCTGATTCAGGTAATAACATTGAGATTTTCATATTATACAAACAAACTTTAGGCGCTGTTGTTGGACAATTCGAGTGCTCGTTGAAGTTCAAAGTTAAAGATGTGGATCCAAAAACGGGAGAACCCGAATCTGATGATACTTATGATGATCAATATGTTGTACGTTTCTTGTTTATTTGTATGAAAACCATTTTCTTTCCTTTTTAGTTGGAAGAAGTGGATATCGGCGTTTCGGATTCAGTGCAACCCCTTGTACGACAGCATTTCAACGCTGGTTGGGAGAAATTAGAGGGAGCCGCTGAGGTAAAAGCTTTTCTATTAACTAGTTCGATCATTCTGGGAAAATTCTATAAGTTTAGATTGATCAAACATTTGCCCTTTCGTCCGTTTCGACTCTCGAAGAAGCAATCAAGAAAGTCTCCGAATTGTTGGGCGTGGCTGCATGTGAACGATCGGATCTGGTGCCCGAAGGAAAAAGCAATCACCAAGCACTCCTTGCCGGCGTTTTCCGCGGGGGGCACGAGGTTTTGGTAAAAGCAAAGGCGGCGATCGATCCAACTGATGGAACAATTAACATGAACATTGTGATTCGGTAAATTCTTTTTGTGATCCATCTACAAACCTAAATATTAGGAGGAAATTCTTCTATGCCATTCACTTTCTTTTCTTTTAGATCGGATGATGATGGAGTGGCGGATGTTCTTGGAAGTGCCCTCAATTAGCGAGCTATCTCTTCCGATTTAAGCACGCATTCAAATGATCATTTTTTTCCTGGTTAAATGACTGATTTGTTTGTTGCTTTGAGATGTGAATTGTTTCAGATCTGTGATTTAATGTTTCAATTTATAAAATGCTTTCTATACATTGCAAGAACATTTCTCTCATCACCTCTATCCATATGTAATTTATTGTGCTTTTTCGATTTAGGTTTCTTGTGGTTGGGCGTTTACAAGCTTGGCTATGACATAATGTATTCGTTTTTATAGCCTTTAACTGGTGATGTGTAGATAATAAAGATATTGTAAGAAACAAGAAAACAACATCTGAGTTTGAACCCTTAAAATTGTTTGCCGGAGGCATCCCGTTGTAGAGATATGAGAATTTTTGCTTTAAATAGTTTCTTTGCGTAAAACTCGCTCGCTCAAAGTTTGTTAATAACGTTGTCGAGGAAATAGGTGTTTATTTTACATTCTGTCAATCATGATCCAAGGTTTTTGCCAATCTGTGGAAATGCATCGCTTGCCCTTGCTATCTCTCAAATATCATGCAAAATTTTATAAGATTATAGCAACAAAAAGTTTATAACAAAAATAACAAAAATTATTCGTCAATTGTCGTCTTCTCGCTGACGTAGACACCATCGAGGAACTTCCGGATATCCTTGTTTTTCACGGCGGTAGACTGTTGAATGCTGGCCGCTGAAAATCGGCTTTAAATCTCTACTTCGACTAATCTAATACCTGCTTGCGAAACCAGTTGAAGATCGTTTCCATCGATGACAAGCTCGTCTTTTTGAGTTGTCGACATGACAGCCGTCACTCCATCAGGAAGGGTCACTCGTCGGATGATTTTCTCTCCCAAGAAGTTACGAATCTAAACAGAAATGGTAAAGTAAAAACTCATAACAAAACTATATTTTGAATGTCGAGCGGTCTACTATCAAACTATAGTCATGGGTGACTATCGCTAGCGAATCCGCTGGCTTCATTTTCAGCCGGTTCGGGAGGTAGAACAAAAAATTTTTGCTCTCCATTATGAACCTGCTTGCAACGATTTATATCATGGAAATCCGGTACCTCGATCAGTCGTCCTTTTTCTTGAAGAGCAATGTTGATTGGGAAGTGAGCGTAGACGGAACGCATCTTGTAACGATAGCCCTTGGTAACTCCCTTGATCATGTTTTGAATGTGGGAGCAGACAGTACGGATGGCAGCGAGCTCTTTACGGTTTCCGAACCATTTTCGGACGCGGATGGTGTTCTTTCCAAGTCGCTCCTAAATTCGAGAAATTTATTTAGAAAAAGAAGCGTATTGGTACCATTTCCATGTGCAAATGTCTGAAGTCGCGGACGAGTGCTCCCCTTGGTCCCTTGACATGAACAACGCGTCCCTTCACGGTGAAGGTAACATTATCAGGAAAAGAAACGCTATCATGTGACTCGATGAGCTTCATGATGAATTGCTACCCTAAAACAGGATTGATTAAAACGTTTCCCATACAAAAAAAAAACAGAAAATAAAAGTGCTCCAAGGAAAATAACGGTAAAGACCGAAATTTGACACGCCACCCTAAAACCAAAGTAATATTTATTTTCAACCAAAAATTTCAAGATATATTTAAATAGGGAAACAGCGAAATGCTTACAACAGTTAACAAAATGAGACCAATGATTTGGATTAGAATAGAAACACGTTTGAAATGAGATTATTCGGCTCGCCCCTCGATGTAGGTTGAGACTTCAATGTTGGTGGGAAGTTCGGTGACGCTGATGTCGAAACGATCTTGGACACTGTTCAAGACCTTTGCATCATCATCGTTCGACACGAATGTGATGGCCAGTCCTTTTGTTCCAAAACGACCGGCACGAGCAACCTAGAGAAACGTCATTTGTTTGTCGTCATCGTTAAACACAAAACTTACACGATGAAGGTAAGAGTCAGAGCCTTCAGGCATGTCGTAGTTGAAAACGATGTTTACACGCTCAATATCCATCCCGCGTCCAAAAAGGTCGGTAGCGACGAGAATACGCTTCTGGAAGTCCTTGAAAGCCTGGTAGCGAGAGAGACGTTCTTCTTGAGGCATCTGGCGATGAATTGCGATCGAGGGGAAGTTTTGTTCGACAAGAAGACCATGAAGGGCACCACAACGTTGAACGCTCTTCACGAAGATCACAACCTAAAAAAAAACGGATTAGAGTCAAGACAACAGGACGTGATTACCTGATTGAATTCAAGCAAATCCAAGAGCTCCAGCAGTTTTCGGTTCTTGTCGGCTTCTCTTAGCTTCACATAATGTTGTTGCAATCCGTGAAGAGTGAGTTTTGCTTCATCATCCACATAGACTTCCATAGGCTAAACAAATCATTTAGTTTACTTCAATAGCATTTTACGTTAATGACACAAACAGCCAAAATTAATCACTCTGAGCCTTAGCCTTCTTCAGGTACTCATAGTTCTGACTGAAAGAAACCAAAGCTCTCAGTATCCCGGCTTCAAATCCTGGAGTGGACTCCAAACTATCCGAACGTATAGGTTCTGCAGCCACCAATCGGTATCTAGAAAGCAAGTTAGCAAAAGATTCCATAATAACGTTTACCTGACAGCACCCATTGTTATCCTGCCGAGCAAGCCCGGCGCAGGTTCGGTTGGACACAAATTAAGTTGTAGATCGATGGGCATCTTACATCTTGCATAAACTTCTTGCACACGACGCGGAGCTCCTTGGGTAAAGTTGCGCTGAACATCATCACTTGCTTTTCCTTTGGGGTCATTCGAACAATCTCTTGCACGTCACGACGCATATCTAAAAAAAAATTATGCCAGAAGAAAAACGAAACACGAACCAAGATCTCCGATCATCTTGTCGCATTCGTCCAAGACAAAAAATTTAACTTTCTTCAAGTTGAGAGCTCCAGAACGGGCTAAGGCAAGGGTACGACCAGGTGTGCCAACGACAATGTGAGGGCAGTTGCTTTTCAAAGTTTCTTCGTCCTTCTTGATTGGCATGCCTCCAAAGAAAACAGCCACCTAAAGCAATAATACTTTGTTGGGCAAATTTGATTAAGCATACCTTCACGCTGGACATATACTTGCTGAAACGCTCGTATTCCTTTGAAATTTGGAAAGCAAGTTCGCGAGTGTGACACATCACAAGAACTTTAACCTAAACGCAGGTTTTTCAGTCACGAATAAATAAAAGATACCTCTCCATCAGTTGGCTCAAGTTGCTGAAGAGTGGCAAGCACAAATACTGCCGTCTTTCCCATTCCAGATTTGGCCTGACAAACAATGTCCATACCAAGGATCGCTTGAGGAATGCATTCGTGTTGAACTAAGCCAAATAGATTTATAGGGTCGTCCAAACCAAATGGATACCTTCAGAAGGATGTTCAAAACCGCAATCAACAATCGCTCGAAGCAACTCCGGCTTTAGAAGAAAGTCGCGGAAACCGCTGCTGTGGATTGAGGCATATGTGCCCTAAATCACAAAAATAAAAGGAAAGCAATTGAAAACAATACCTTCACTTTCTTCTTCCCATCTCCAGCGCCATTTTCGCCTTTCTCGGTAACACGGTTCGTGTCCTCGTTCTCCTCTTCGTAGTCAAGGAGTTGTTCCTCATCCATCATTCAGCTGAAAGTAAAAATTATGAAATATTAAAGCTTTTCCAACAAGAAAGGAGAAAGCGCTAACTTGGTTGAATAAGAATGTGCCAAAGGGGTAACTTTATGGAAAATGTTTTAATTTTTACAAGCACTCAAAGGTTAAGCCAAAATAGACGAATAGTTAAGTCCGTGGACTACGAGTAAAAAGAAATTGATCCTACGATTTGATGGAACAAATGAAGAAACAAAAGAAATGAAAAAGAAAGGAAAACTTCGGGCGAAATGTGGTTTTCAAAAGCAAAATGTTCAATTTTTAGACTGAATACTTAACAGCGAAAGCAATTGCTGAATGGTTGGGTATTTAAGTTTTAGTATTTGGTTCCATCTTTAGGCAAAAGTCTCATTTGGGGCAAAAACTTAAAGCAAAATGTTTCAAAAAAGTAATTCCTAACATTTTCGCGAAAATAATCGAAAATCGCAATTTTCTACCGCAACGCCACTCTCCGGCGCTAAAATTTAGCGTCCCGGCGCGCTTCGGCGACGCTGTAGTTTGTTCTCTTGGACCTCTGCCATTTTATCTTCTTTGAGAGTCAAGAACTGAGAGGCAATTTGAACTTGAAATATTGATGAGTACAATTCACACTAACGCTTTGAATTTTGAGGAACCAACTGAGCAAAAATATATGTCTAGGTTTGCTGCACTAGCTTTGAGTAATTGACGGATAACCGGAGCAGCAACTAGCTTGACTATGTTGATGACATCCCCGTTTGCCCCTGTTACCTGCGATTTTGTTCGGCTGTGTTCTACCTCTTATATGTTCTCTTTGGTTTTAGCTGTAGCCTAAATGCAATGTTTTATCTTTAGAATGGATTCATCGACTCCGAACCGCATGACCACACGTGGAATCGTAAGAAATTACGCCGAGCTGGGTGGTGAAAGCTCTAGAAACAAGTAACCTTTGTGATTGTTTTAAAATTTTTGGTCGTTTAGCAGCACTGAAGTGGATAACAACGATGGGGTGTTTCGTGTGCCGACAACACCATTTCGAGGAAGGAAACGAAAAGTGCCACTTGATGGACTTGGCGAAGGAGGAGAAATTGTAAGTTTTACATTTATTTGTTGGGAAGACTTGTATCATATATAACGCTTCTTTTTAGCCCAAAAGAGGAAGACCCAGAGGTGGAATCTCGACCCGCGGCGGACGTGGTGGCGCACGAAGGAGTGGAGGGAAATTGACCGAAGATGGAGGTTTATTGGGAGCTGTGAAACATGGTGGCGATTTTAAGGTATTGCACTTTAAATGAAACGAAGTTGTTTTTGTCTTAGAAAGTGGTTGAAGAATGGATTAACAATTATGAGGCGAATCCAGATGATGCCCTCACCGAATTGCTCCAATTTTTCCTTTCCTCTTCTGGATGTCGTGGAAAGCTTACTGGAGATATGTTGCTGAAATTGGAATATTCGTAAATAACTAATCAGTTTTAAATCACTAACCTTTCTGTTTAGGGAAATCGTTCGACACATGACTGAAGAATTTGATGAAGAATCGGGTGATTATCCAATGGTAAATTAGAGCTACGTGTTTTGTACAAAACAAATTCAGGTCATGACTGGAGCACAATGGAAACGTTTTCGAGGAAATTTCTCACAAATGATTATGGTAATATTTAGAAGTTTATGAATGTTTTTACCTACCGAGCTACTACCAATTTTAGACGCTTGTTGCTGAATGCAAGCATTCGATTATTTTCAACAATCAAATGATGGATTCTGTTATTCAACTACTCACAACACTGGCTGACAGTCAAGTACGAGCCTTTCGCCATACCGCTACGTTTGCAGGTATTTTTTTATGCTAGTAAAACTTATCATTTGATTCATTTAGCCATGACACTTTCATCTGCTTTGGTTGATGTGACTTTGGAGCTTGTTGAGAATAAAGCCAAGAATGAACGACAAATTGAGGCTGAACAGGCCAAGCTTAAAGCAATGGGTGGATCGGGAAACAACGACAAATTGGATGTTTTGATTGCTAGAAAGACAGAGGTTTTGTGCAAAAATGAAGTTCTAATGGTTCGTGTTTTAGCTCAAAGAGCATGCACAAGATGTCAGCGACATGCTTCAATACATTTTCAAGAGTGTCTTTGTTCACCGCTATCGGTAAGTAACGCGATAGCTTTGTTTTTAAGTTTTTTTATAGAGATTGCTTGCCTGATATTCGTTCCATTTGCATTAACGAATTGGGAAAATGGATGATTGTATACCCGGAACACTTTTTGGACGACAGTTACCTCAAATATATCGGATGGAGTTTGCATGACAAGGTAGGTAAAATTCTTTTGAAATGCACGATAATAAAGTATGGTTTAAAAGATTTTATTCGCTCTTTAGATGCCCGAAGTTCGTTTCAAATGCTTAGAAGCGTTGCTTCCCCTTTACAATCGCCAGGAAATCGTCGGCAAACTAGAGCTTTTCTCGAACAAATTCAAAGTTTTTCACAGGATAAAGTCCGTTGAATATAGTTGGATTTTAGGAACGCTTGGTGAGCATGGTGATGGATAAACATCTTGATACAGCTGTGAAAGCATGCGAACTTATGAGTGCTATATA
Source organism: Mesorhabditis belari (assembly GCA_958450365.1). Taxonomy (NCBI): domain Eukaryota; kingdom Metazoa; phylum Nematoda; class Chromadorea; order Rhabditida; family Rhabditidae; genus Mesorhabditis; species Mesorhabditis belari. The sequence continues at coordinate 1,314,596 of CAUEEP010000758.1, read as the reverse complement.
TAGGTAGGTTTTTTTAAACTGTAAAGCTATCTCTACCCTAGAGCTTTTCCAACTCTTCTGACAAAGGACGATTGCGTTCCAATCTACGAGCTGGTCTACACAAATTATCGTCCTCTGGCTGTTGCTGCCGGAGAGTTTCTCAATGTCAAAGTTTGATTATTTTCCATTAATTTATCAAATTGGAAATAGGTGTTTCCCAATGCCGCACCAGCTGGTTCAGACCCAAAGACCAGTCAAAACAAAGAGTTGCTCCTGGATCTCATCCGGTTTTTCATTGAAGGAGAAGTAATGTTTTGCTTCATAAATCGGTATTATTATAATCTTTAGTGCCACGAACATGGTGCTTATCTCGTTGACGCTTTAATCGACTCAAATGAGATTGTGAAAGACTGGGGATCTTATATTGAACTTTTGAAAAACGATGAAGGTAAAAATTTCAATGTTATTTACTCAGTTGCATCAATTATAGCGGCTCAATGCGATGCGCAAATCATTGAAATCATGTGTTGTTCAATCAAGCAAGCAGCAACCGGAGACCACCCAGTTGGAAGAGCAATGGTTTGTAGTTACTTTCACATTGTGGCACTATCTATTTGTTAAGGCAAAACGTGGTCCTCAAGCTGCTAATAGTCGTGAAGCTCGCCAACTAGCCGATGAGAGAACCAAAATCAGCGAGGTTTTTATTCCTCAACTTCCACTTCTTCTTCAAACGGTAACTGTCTCTAAAAAGTAATTTTTTTTTACCTGTTATTTTAGTACATTGCTGATCGTGAAAAAGTGTGCAATTTAGTGGTTTTACCACTATACTTTCAACTTGAGATGTATGTTGCAGGACAATTAACACAGGTACACAATATACTTTCTCTAATCAAAAACAACCCATTTCAGCATGCTGCTGAACTCATGAAAGCTTTGGAAAATGTCGTTGAACGTCATCCAGATCGCGACGTGCTTGCGCAGGTTACTTTAATTGTCTTAGCTTCTTGAAGTATCATGTTTAGGTAGCTGAAGTTATTAATCATCTTTCTTCATACAGTGGAACTGCTCAAGTCACAGAAACTGCAAGAATAAAGGTGTCAAATAAATTAGATTGAGATTGATTGCTGTTAATTTAGCTGGTTGACGGTGTAGCGTTGCAAGTTGGCTTACAAGTTGATCGATTGGAAAAAGACGAGGTAAATTGTTTCTAGAACGGTTGATTTATAAATCGCTTAGGTTATCGACGAGGATGACGAAGCTGCAATGAAGAGCGCCTTTCGGAAGCTTGTTGGTTTCGCCAGCCACATTGACACAGGAAAGAAAGATGTCTTTGATAGATGCATTCAGGTATGCAATTCGGTTAATAGCTATGCCCAAATGTTTTTTAAGGTCACAACTTGGGAGGAAGGGCGTGCTCCATCAGAAGTCGTTCAACTGTGCGTCCAATATATGTGTCTAGTCTTGAATTGGGATCTTCAGCGAATCATTCACGATATTGAGCCCAATCGAAATGTAACTATTCTTTTTAAAATTGTGTATGTCTTTTCAGGATGCTTTGAAAAAATTGAGCAAACGGGTGGCCAACTTTTTCACCTGTTGTGAACAAATTATGATGGAGCATGTCAGTGGCTTAGAGACGGTATTGATCTCGTTAATCAATTCGAAAAAGCCTTAAGTTTTCAGACGTACTTGGCTATGTGTGACGCACTTCTAATCTTCAATGAACATTTAGCCGAGCGAAATGATAACTGGAAAGGACTTGTTTTCAAAATGGATCAAGTAATATCAAATATAAATTGAAAAATTAACCTGCAGCTTTAGAAACTTCTCCGCCGATTGAAAACCTATGTTGTAGATAATGTTTTCTCCCAAGCATCCACTCAATTTGATCAACAAGTTTTTTTTCTTTAAAAATTGTAAAGATTTACTTTTAGGAGCAGCTTGAAATGATGATGAAACGTAGAAGACTATTGGCAAATTATGGCAAACTCGTGATCTACGGAGTGCTTCCCATTGGTGAAGCGGCAGAAATCTTTGAGCAATATGTGAAAGTAAGTATCTAAAAAAGCGCCTAATTAATTCTTCTTTTAGTACTATCAAGATTTTGGAGACATTATGAAAATGATCATTTCAAAGTGTCGTGATGCCGAAATGTTGAGCACTGCTAGTGCCGTTGGAAAGGCCTTGCAAATGGCTTACGAAAGATTACGGGTTGGTCTTTAGTTTTTTTCAACATAAACCATATTTCTAGTCAACCTCTAAAACACCACACGTTGACCCGTTGTCTGAAGATTTTGCTCAGCTTCACGAATTGGCTCGTCGATTGTCTTCAATCTTTGGAAATGACCATTTACGAAACCGTGAATCAATTGCCAAGATTCATAGGTTGTTTTTCACAATATTTATATCAACTGTAGGAGTTTTTAGAGATGGTATCATTTTTGCTCTTGAGATCTCTGGTGGTCGAGCGTCAAAGAATCCCACAAATGTCAGTTTTCTTGAGGTCATTCAAGAATTTTCACAAAAATTGCTTCGACAAGACAAGGAATGCATGTAAGTTTTCAAGCAAAGATTATCTTACAGCAAACCTTTAGCCGTCGTTATTTGGAGAAACACGCTCTAGCGATGGGCCGTATTCCAACGGAAAGCCCACTTTGGTCAAGCTATGCGCTTTATAAGGATAGTCTTAAGGTTCGTTTTATAAAATCTATCACTTTTAGTTGATAACTTCTTTCAGGAGAGAAACCCTGATGATGTCTCATCAGTTCGTTCATTTTCAACGTCGATCGCTTCATCCAAAGCTCCATCAGTGACTCCAACAAAAAGGGGACGTTCTTCGAGAAATCGAATGGAGGAATAGTAACTTTCTTGTTTTTTTTTGCGCGGGTTAATCACAATCTCATGATTTTTTGTTAACTTTGTACTAATTATTAAATTGTTCCGTTTGTTCTTCATTGAATTGCATCCTTTTCTAGATTTGATTACTGTCTCAAATTTACCTTCATTGAACTGTTTATTGTTTACTTTCATTTCAATGTTTGCAAGAAATTAAAGACAAATAAACTTTATGGACCAAGTTTGTTGAATTCGGTTTCGTTTTCGGTTTGTTTTTGCATTGTCCAGTTATTTCACATCTATAAAAATTTGTTCAAAAGTTCATCAATTAACACAAACATATTTGGAATTCGACACCTGTAAAGTGAGTTTAAACAAGATAAGCTTTTTTATTTGCTTGTCCAGACTCGATACTTCGGTCACCGCTTATTTTGTATAAAAAGCTTTCTTTGATGCAAAACTTTGTAACATCGTACTTTACTCTTGATTTCTAAAACCTAGGGGCTCGTTTAATCACGGATTGTTTTAGGTACGTGATGGCGAACAAATGGGCTCAAGATGACGATGATGATGATAATGCAGACAGTGGGTTACCCGTGGTTTTATTAATAATCAATTATTTGTAGATCCTCAGTTTCTTGCTTCTTTCGCCCAAAGCCAAAATTCGAATCAAGCAAACGCTCAGCAAGGTTGGGATCTTATGAATTATGTAAGTTGCATGGCTTTAGTTCCAGGGAAAACAACTAGGCAAGGCAATTCGGCTCCAATGCAACAGAGCGATCAACGATCAAATGCACCTCCTCAGCCTATTGTACAGCAACAAAATTGTATAACATTTTTCCTAAACAATTCTTAACTTAGAATTTAGCTTTGTCCAATCGACTTACGACAGCTTACGTCGAATATCGAGGATCCTTTCCTGTTAATGGTGATTATTTTTTGTTTATTTCGTGTTTTGGTGATTGTTTAGACTAGATCACACAAATAGATAGCCATTGGGGAGCTAAAAATTTTGATTTTTTTGCCGTTAATGTGGTTTAATTTTAGCTGCAAATCTTCCTCCCATAGTGAGGCCAGAAGCGCGTTATCCATTACAGTCGAATTATAGACGAGGAGGTACTTTCTTAATTTTAAACAAGAAATAATTAGGTATATGGTATATTAAAACAAAATCTCTATGTAAAGCTGCTTTAGGAAACAGCGGATGTTTCCCTCAACAGCACCCACAACAAATGAATTATCGTCAACAACCGCCTCGTCACTTTCCCGGTCAATCATTTCAACAAATTCAACAGTACGATCGAGGCCAAGGTCAGAATTATCAACAACAACAATATCCGCCACAAGTTCGTGGAGGAGAGGGAAGAAGTGGATCTCGCGGTCATGATTCACAAAAATTCACCCCGCAATCTGGAAGTGATCGCCAATTTCAATATAATGCACCGAGAAGACCCTCTGGTCAGTTGAGAAATGGATATCGTCCAAATGGGCAATTATCTTATCGAGGCAGTCAAAATCCAAGGTTTTTTCAAAAATAATAGATTTGTTAACGAGTTTTTAGTGGGACAAGAACGTTTGAGCTCATCACCGGTGACGAACACCTTGAAAATGAAAATGCGAATGAAAAAGAAAAAGTAATTCAGAGTTTGATTGGAATCTTTAGTAATTATCTTTAGGCTGCTTTTGTGGTGTGTGCTTTTAATCCGATGCATCTCTATCCATCTTCCGGAATACAAGCCCATCAGAGTACTTGTCCAAATCGTCCTGTTTCTCAATAGCAAGATCTTTAATCCAATAATATTAGCGATTCAACCAGATAAAAATACCAACATTTTGCAAGTTTTCTTTGCTCTTTCGGGTATCTGTTTTGTGATTTCTTTCTTGTTTTCGAGGTGCAATCTTTAATATAAGCCATATTTCGTGAATTTAATAAACAAAACGCAAAAAATATGATCGTTTTTAATTCGCCATTCAATTGTCGATCCTTCATTTTAAACGAAAGACCATCTCAGTGCATCGAATCAATCGGCGACAACCAGTAGATTATCTTGAAAAATGGCTAAAAAGAGAAAAACAAATAAATAGGTCATATCCTACCCGAAGAAACGATACTAGTTGTGGAGTTTTTGGCGGTTCACCAAACACCTCAGTCAAATTGGCGTTCACCGAGCCCAAATCGTAAATCTAAAAATAATGGTAAGATATAGGTTTCTTCAAAGAAACCTCTTCAATCAAGCTTTCATCCTGTTCGGTGAGCTTTTCCAATTTATTCTGCTCGATGGTTGTTCGGTTGCGAATGGCTTGTTTGAGCTGAATTGAAGATAACCACGTGACACCGATAGCGATTATCTAGACGCATCGACTCGAAAATAATTCAATCGATACTTACCGCCGCATTACAATACGCTCCAATAATGAAATGATCGATTGTCGATGGTTCATTTCCATTTATGATCTTCACAGTTATTCTCCACATAAACTTTCTAAATAGGAAAACTTTTAAAGAACGAACTAACTTTTGCCGTAATTCAAATCAATTTAACCCCCACCTTAACCATATTGTCACGTAAATTCCGAAAAATGAGGGGACGATCAAGTAGAGAAGGTAGAATTTGTAGTTGTGATGATGAACGCACGACTAAAATATAATTACGATGAAGAATGATCAAATATTGCCTGTAGTATCGGGCAATGATGATCCATTCGGGGAATACAACGCTGACAAATCTTAAAAAGAAAATGCTTTAGCAGTTATTCAAGAATTCCTGGTAATATGGTAACTTTTCCACACACTTTGCAATGATGAGCCCTTGGCGGTTTGTAAACATCACAACGACGACATACTGGGAGACTAAAAGACCGTAATTAGTAGCAGATCCGTGAACTATGTTTTGAAAAATAAATAACCGACTTTTCCATCTCAATCGCTTTTCTTCGTTCCTCGTCGATCGTTTCGTTATCGATGATATACTCGTCGGGAATCGGTTTTGGCGGAGAGTACATCTAAAAATAATCTTATAGAAAATTAAGACTAAAAACAACAAGTTAAACATAAAACTTACAGCCGAGAAGAAAATGCATGCGATGAGCACCCAGATGAGATTGATTTCAAAGAAATTGTGACTGCAAGACTCGGGAAGGCCACGAGCGATCACACCGACGATCAGCGATTGGTACCTAAAGGAGCAAAAAAATTATTAAAATTTTGTGTGCCTATCTTAAAAAAGCCGTGTTTGCGATCAGGTTAATGGAGAAAAAAAATTTACGAACCAATAAAAGAGAAATGATATCCACGTGATGAGAGAAAGCGACCATTTCACATTTCGGCTAAAGAGATGGCGAATTCTAAAATGAAAATGAATTCCAATACAGCAGAAAATCTTTTCACTCACCGATCGAGGAAAATAAGCCGGAAAACGGTCCTCAATGAATTGAAAGAAGACATTTTTGAAATATTGAGAAAATGAATCGATGATTTTAAAGAAACAATACTAAAGAAAAATTAGCATAATAATGTAAAACGCCAAAATTTGCATTTACAGATCAAATGAAAGCGACTGGAGCGAAAGTTTATCACCAGAAATCTCCGAGGGAGTGGGTCAAATGCGACCTTATCCAGAAAAATAACTTTTGGATTAGAAATTGGTTAGTATTAGCTTTTTTAGAGCCAAACGCTGGCCAGAGTTTCCACGTTACCGTAAAACCTTCAACAAAGGCTATGGTGATTGCCAGACGCAGTGTATTGCAGCTTTGTGTGATGACTGGACTCGTCTTGGACTCGGAAGTGTGAGAAAATTGAAAGAACCTAAAGACTTACTGAGAAAATTGATACACAATCTTTCGAACCCAAAAGCAATGTCCCTTTATTCAGACGAGTTACGAAATAACAATGAATCATCAAAGGCACAATGACTGTAAGTTTCAACTCAAATAAATACATATTAATGGCAAAAAAGGTGAATCGACACAAGTAAATTATGAAATCCAAAAGGAATTTGTCAAAGATATTCTTTTATCCATCGATCGATTGCGGCTGATCAGCCGAGATTGAGTGGAATGAGGAGTGCATGTCCCGAACTGTTGATTGTTCCTGCTTCTGATGGTGCCGTTGATGTTGTCGTTGTTGTCGTTGTTGCTGCAATTGATGCGATTGTCCTGAAGGAGAAAAATAGGATAAGTTTGAAACTAAAATTGTACCTTGTTTCATCATCGGAGTGTAATTCGTCGGGTCGAGGAATGTCGATGGCGAGTGAGAGGAAATCAACAACCTAAAAATGACATTGACGAAAAGGTATTAGGTTGTTCAGAAAGCCTTTTCTTTCATTTTCGTACTTCCTTTTAAAACCAACAAATGCACCAATTGAACTACGGTTTGTTTCATTAGAAAGGCCAATTATTTTTCTGCAAAATAACATTAAACCGGGTTTAAAATGTCTGGATTTTTTTCGGGGGCGTGAAGTCGGGTAGTCAAAAAGGGCGACGGCTTAATGCTGTGGTTTTAGACACTTTAGCTAGGGAAATCTATCTTGGTGTCAATAGATAAAAGATAGAGCATAAAAAGTTAGGTATATAGCCAAATTTTCAGAGAAATTGATTCAGCCAATTTCTTTGTAGAGATTTTTATAGATTTTTACGAAAAACACGTTTCCACCCTCGAATTTGCTGGAAAGTGAACCCAAATTGATTGAACAATAAACACTTTTTATTTAGAACAAAACATAGGTTAATTGATGAATTTGCTATTTTTCAACGGAAGTATGAAAAGGACTTTCTGGACAGCCTAATATCATAATATACTGTATGTTGATAAAACTCACCCCTCGCATGCTCGCACGGTCCCTCTCGGGCAGAAAGATTCCATCGTTGAGAAACGTCGCCAATTTCTTCCACATCCCCACTGCCAGCCCCGGTTTTCCATTATCCAGCAACTAAAATCCGTACATTAAGCCATTGAATCCTTATCCACTTACGATCTCTTTTACTTCGGAATTCGTTTTTCCATCGTAGGGCGCTTCACCATTCGCATAGATCTCACAAACGAGGCATCCAAACGCCCAAACATCTGATTCGAACGAGAATTTCCCTTCCTGAAAGTCATCGATGACATGTTAACTTGAAAAAGCTCACCGTCAAAACTTCGGGTGACAACCATCGAATGGGCAATCTTTGATTTCCTCCTGATGGAATCTCATAAGTTGGTCCTTTCACCGATAGGCCGAAGTCGCTGATGCGAAGCTAAAAAAATGAATTTATTTTTGCATTTATAAACACCCAACCCGTCGTCCATCGTAGAGACAATTTCTGGCAGCCAAATCTCGATGAATAATTCCATTCGCGTGAATGTACTCAATACCACAGGCTGCCTAAAAGAAAGAACAATAAAGTTAATTTAAAGAGCAAACTCACATGAAAAACGAGGAGTCTCTTCTCTTTTGACTTCTGATTTCTGCCTTTGTTTTTCAAGAATTTCTGTAGATCGCCGCCTGAAATCAAAACGATTCGTTTCATCAAGTTAGAAAATTCTCACCGCTGACGAGCTCGATGAGAATATAGATTGGATTCTGAAGTACCGCCACGCCATAAGCATGAACCTAAATAGAAAGCTCATAAACAATAGCTGAAGCTAAAACTCACCACATTTGGATGTTTCAAATCTCTCATCATGCGAATCTCGAGCATCACTTCCTTGCGTTTCTTCTTCGATGCCGCGTTCTCGCCTTTCGACTGAAGAAAACAATAAAAAGAATAGAAAGACTAGAAAAACTTTAGGATAGGTATAATCTCACCAATTTGATCGCTCCATTCACCCATTTTCCATCTTGTCGCCGTCGAATCTTTCCCTTCCACACTTCTCCAAATTCCCCGTTGCCCAATTTCTTCTCGAGTTGAATGTCGCTGTGCTCGTATTCCCAAGATTGGCGGATGACTGGATATTCGAGACGACATGAGATTTGCTAAAAAAAGAAATATTTGTTTGTAGCACAAAATGGCGAAACCTTTCCACGTTCGTTAATGACGGCATCACGTCGCGAATGGTATTCAATCAATTTGAGGAGCGTTTCGAATGACTAAAAACAACAATTGTATAGTATTTAAACAAAAACTTTACTTCTTTTTGATCGATCGTGTATCTGTTGTTGACAAGATGGACAATCGCGTGCTTGATGAGTCTTTTGTCGGCTTCCATCTTTTCTTTCTCCCGATCCACCTTTTTTGTTCCACTCGTTATCGTTCGTCTGGTGCTTCTTTTGCCGCTTCCACTCCGGCCGCTCTTTACTTTGTCCTAAAATGAAAGAAACATAAGACAGGAAATCTCATTAAAAGTATATCAAGATCATACTTCAATTGATTGTCGATTAATCGTCGGATCTAGGGCTCGTCGAAACGAAATGACGAGCGTCTTTTCTCCTTCATCTTCTTTCTATAAAAAGTATATTAAAGAATAGAAATCAAAAGCTCACCGTTTCGGAGATTCGCAGCAGGAATTGACCTTCTCTGCGCAAAAGGTCGGAGATGTCTTCTCGCGGTAGAAGACCTGAAATGTAGACAGCATTAAACGATAAAAACGATACTCGCTAAGCTTTTTACTTTTACCGATCACTAGCAAACTTTATGCATTAACTTTTTGCACACTAACACTGACTACCGTATTTATTCTACTAGAAGCACATGTGCTCCTATTGGAGGCTCCCCTAAACCCCGCCCACTCACGTCAGGAGAAAAAGTTGCACTAAAAATTTGATTTTTAACCTATAGTCATAAATTTGGTCTCAAATAATAGAGTGAAAAATTCTCTTTCTTTTGCTCCCCCAAAGTCCATATAGTACCGGGAGGCCTCTAATTGAAGGACACGTGCTTCTATTAGAATGAATCCGGTATGTATGATTTGTTCTTAGGTTATGTTTAGGTTTCACACAGTCGGAGCTAAAAAGCATCAAAAACCACAATAAACAAACTTACTATAAGATTAAGTATCAGTTTTTAAAAAACCATAAACAAATCAAAAATGTGCTTACCGTGATAAAATGGAAGGATCCGAATTTCTTCGGTGACGAGTGATCCATCCATTTAGAAGAATCTCGAGAAGTCGCCGAATCGGATGAGCAGATGATGTGAAATGAAGAAAAATATTTAAAGGAGGGAAACACGCCAACGAGTTAAATGCAAATTTGGTCATCTTTCAAAATAAGATTTAATTGCAAATTTATGGTTCGCTTATCTTCAAATTGAGAGATTGTTTTAACGAAATAGATCGTGGAGAATTCTCTGATCAACTTACTGTAGTCAATATCGACTGGCATCATTGAAGGAACAAACTGTAAAAGTGATTGGAACTGTAACAACTTACTGTAGCCGGATTTGAGAGGTTTCTAAAAAGCCAGAGAATCAGGCAGGCTAGACTACCATTACCACTTTGCACCTGCAGCGTATCCCTTTCAATCTCTACTGTATCCTTCAATTTCATTCTTCTCAGTAACAGTACCATTGTCATTACTATTCTCAATTCCTATCTTACTCGTCTACTCATTACACTATCCCGATTTTCGAATAGGTATTTTTCTCTCAAAAGTTTCGTTCTTCTTTCTCGTCTTTCTTCATCTCCTCTTTCTCGACTACCGTACCTTATCTACTTTTATCTAATCTATTGCAGGTATTACAATAGGTACACTAGCAAAAACCAAGAAATCTATTGAGGGGCTCTACAGTATCCCTAACTGTTCCCCAACTCCAGCCCAACCCCTTTCCAATCTGTCCTTCCCCCTCCTCATATAATGATCACTCATTTGTATCCCCTCTATCGGTTCATTTGACTGATCGATGACACAAGGACATATTCCATCGATCTCCCAATCCCTCCCTCTATCCATTCTCATTCATTCATTTCCCCATCCCCATAAATCTCACCTATACGAACACCTGTTACTCGGCTTTTTTTTCTCTTCAAAGTCGATTTCTTTCTTCAGCCAAATCCACCTAACTTTCTTATCTCGTAACTGTTTTAACTGTTACTGTTAGGAGCTATCTTTCCTGGTTCACTGACCCAACTCTTCCTGTTATCAATGTGTTCAATTTGTTCAACTTGATTCAATTGCCCAACCTTTTTCAATTTGGTGCATTTCTTTCACTAAACCTTATTTTTGTAAGAGACACCAAAATTTATCTATCAAATCGGTATAAATCGATGATCATTTTCCCTTCTGAATCATCCCCCATTTTTTCACTAAAAGGTCCCAAATATCACTTCTCCTTTTCCCTTTCTTTCCCATCAATTTTTCCTTCAGACGAACGCCTCTCTAATGGATTATTCAAATACACGCGTGATTTGAAGGAAAATTTTTCCCTTCCTCATCGAAATCTTTCCACATTGAAAGAAAATAGCCACTCCCGATGCAATGCCCAATGCCAAAAGGCACCAATTCTTATTTTTGTCAAATTTTAAACCTACCGGCATAAATTTCATTCAAAGCTTTCCTGGTCTGGCTCAGAATTTCCGAGCTCTCACATCCCCTTGGGAGAAGTGCCCAAGGTGGATCCAATCAAATGAGCTCCTCCGCTCCCTCCTCTCGATTCCTCCATTCCGCCTCTCATCCACCGAAATGTCCCCAATTGTATCTTCTCCATTCTCAATCCATTTTTTTCAATTCATTTTTTCTTTTCCCCATTTCACTGACTCTTTCCTCTTTCATGTCCGCTTTTCAATGTCCCTGTTCTTTTAAAGGAGTTACTCTGTAACCTAGAAAGGGTCACCAAAAACAGAAAGAAAAATTTCAATTTTGATTCTCTATTTGTTCTTACTTCGATTGAAGCTTTTATATCTTTGTATTCACCATACATGTTGCATTTGACACAATTCCTGATTCCTGTGACTTCGCTGACTTGAGAAATCGCTACAGTTGCTTAACCCTGTCTACAGTAATCTATTACCGTAATATCTCAGCCTTTACCTCCACTTCCGTTTTGGAAAACCCCAAAATATCTATTTTCTTTCAGAAATGCAAATCTGCACCGTATTTCTATCATTTTCAATTCTTTATTTGATCCCTTTCACCCTCGAAAAACCGACAAATCAAACGGAAGTCGCCGAGAAAACAAATGAATCTGTGAGTTTTGAGATTCGATAAAAATCAATCTAAATCTCATGGCTAGGATCATTTTTGAGTTTCCAACTTTCAGTTCAAACTTTTGATTTCAGAAAAAGTCCGAGCTTCGCGAGAGGCGACTTTTACAGAGAAAACGAAGGAAAATGAAAGAATTGAGAGAGGAAATTCGAATATTGACAATGCAATTGGATCCACAAGGTAAAGATTGAATAAAAGAGAAAGAACCGATGGGATTTGAAGTACGGAAACTTACGCAAATCAAAAATTTAGACTCTAAAGCTTTCGAGCACAAGGGTATACTGTTTCCCCACCAAATTTTTCAGCCAACCGCGATTTGTTCGAGAATTTCAGCGAAAAAGAGGAAAAACCATCAGGAAATCGACGACGACATCACAGAGAAGAGAAATGGAATAAGAAATTGTTGGAGAAAGTTGGAAAAAGAGAAAAATTAGAACTGTTCAAAGAATATTTCAGTTGAAGCACATTGTGAATCGCTTGGATCGACTCGAAAGAACAATCTCCACCGTATTTAAGGTGATTTTTGGAAAAAAAAAAACTTACTTGCAGGATAAGTTTTATTAAATTGATCGTTTTCAGATTGATCGAATCGATGGCGAGAAACCGAAAAGCACAACAAAATCGTCGAGAAGACGACAAAAAGTGACAAAGAATAAGAATGAGACGGAAATGAATGAAAAAGAAATAAGAAGGAAATTGCCAGTGATTCCCACAAAACAAGACTTCAATGTGTGTCTACAACACAAGGATTGTATGCCGGGTGAGTGAAATGATGGGAATGGTGGACGAGTACAGAACTAAGAAACAGGAATTTTGGATAAAACTAGAGGCAAGGCTACGGTACTTTTAGAAGGAGACATGTTTCAGGAACTCACTCTTGCAATGCAATTAATCAGTTAACCAACAGTTCGAATTGATTTTCCAATCCTGAAATTCAGGATCTTGTTGCATTCGTCGAGTCGACAACACGCAGAGATGTCAAATTTTGATGTTAGGCGTGGATGCATTGTGTACAGATTCGTGTCAATGCACACCGCCGATGAGCTGTTTTCAGAATACGAACAGTACAATGGTGAGTGAAAGGAAATAATTTGCCAATGACAAGAATTTCAGGCAATTTGCAAGCGACCTACTGGAGATGATATTCGAAATGGAATATATTTGTCGAAAGATGATAAGATTTTGATACAAGATCTCTAGATACAGTGATGGAAAAAAGTATTGATCGCCCTGCATTACTTTGGTTGTTTTGCATATAACTTTTTTTTCATCCATTCGATTTTGATCAGTTCAAAAGTTTTAGATACTAGAAAGTTGTTAACATTTTCAAATGTAAAGACCCATCAATATTCATTTGTGACTTTATTAAGTTTTGCAAACTACAGTCTTACAGTAATCCAAACTATGGATTTTCAACCGAATGCTTTAGAGAATCTAACAATAAGTTTACAAATAGAAATTTATTCTCCACAAACAAACTAAAATAATAAGTAGATAATTAAATAGCATTAAACTAGTTCAAAATCACACATACAAAGCAATTTAGGGCTAAAAATTTAAGATCACAAACTTAACTACTATCACAGATAAAATAGGTTGATTTGTTAGCAGACTTTATTTATTTTTGCGTCCTTTCCTTTCTTCATTCCCATCGTTGAGTGTATAAGCTGGGCAGTATCTAAAATGCATTATCAGGTAACATTAGCATTTTTAGTCCAAACACTTTCAACACTACCTTATGTTTCCGCTACTTTCTATTCGCAACATCTCATTTGGAACTGTTGTCTCTCGACCGCCTAATGATGTGTAACCCTAAAATATGAAACTGAACTTCGTACGGACTCACAAAACACCGTAAATTCTCTTAATTGCTGATACAATTTATCTCAGGCCCAAATTCAAACCCAACCTGGTCGTACAGTTGACAATAGTGAACACAAAGACCTCTCAACATCATCCAAACATCTTGATAGCTCCACGGAAGAATCGGGCACACACGAAGTACTCGAGGCCAATCCGAATCAGTCCACTCAACTTTAGATCTAAAACAGGATTCAGAATCTGTGCTTCATTTCAATTTTAACAATCTTTTACCCACTTACTTCATATATTTTCCATTCGGATCACTTGCACGACTTCCCATCAAAACGGGCACAATTTGTGGCCGTTGTTCTTTCAATGAGCTCACTCCAATTATGAGAGGTCCCGGTAATTCCATAACAACAATGTTATACCTGAAAGGTGCAATTACAAGAAATACATGAAAACGAACATTTTTGCGGCATCAATGATAAATTGCGTTAGCTCGGGGAATTGATCGTCGCAAACAATGTGAAATCCAGCAATTTTTTGCCCTGGTCCGTATCTTCTAAAACGTACAATTATTGATTTTCGGCCAAAACGAACTTGTCGATGGCAACTCGCAACATATGGAGAAGAACTGTGCAATCTTTACCGCCATTAAACGAAAGAGCTATTTGATTTAAACTGAAAAAATATTTTAAAAGACAATTTTTGACTAAATACCTGTACTCATCCAAAATGTCATCAATGCATGCCATTGCTTCGTCAAGACTTTTGACAAAATTTGGATTTGATACGAGCTTGCGTTCACTAAACCAAACATAATGACTTAAAACTTTTCCAATTACCGAAAAGCATTCCATTTCTGTACGGTATTCAGCCAAGGCTTTGCATCGTAGTAGACGAGATTTTCTAAAGAAACACAATAAGATCTATGTGATTTTCAAACCTCCGATAATTTTCTTCAGTTCTTCCACCGCTTTTGCCCCGTCTTCTTCGTTTTCACTTTCCACGATCAACTTCGTTTTATGTTACTCTAACTTTCAAAGCTTCGTTAATTGAATAAATGCCACCAACGGCAGGTGTGAGTGTTTCTCCTTCTTTTTTTGGCCAATATGGATAACAGCGTGTGGTTGGCTCTTTCGCAAAATCACCCTTTTGGGAAACAGAAACAATCACGCAAGTCTCGTCCTAAAAGGGGTAAAATTATTGAAAATTCTCAAAATCCCAAACCTGCCAAACGGCTCTCCACAAATCGATGGTTGTTTGTTCGGTTTTGGGAGCCTAAATCAACACATAGCGAAAAAATTATTTACCCACCTGATAAAAGGTGTAGTCGCGATGATCGTAAGATGTGTAAGAGCCCGGCAAAAACAGATTGTCGTTCGGTTTTTGTGGCTCAACCTAAAAACAACCCAGTTACCTATTGAGACACCTATTCTTCATCTAAAGCACCAAATTTTTACCTTGAGAAGTTTCTTCTCTCCAACCATCAATTGAAGGCGCGATTGATTGTAGATCGAGGCGAGGTTTTGCCAATTCGGTCGATACTCCTTACCTCCAGTGATTTTCTTAACAACCTCTATTACCATCAAAAAATTTCCCAAAAAACTTCATAGGCATCAGTCTTCTTTTTTGGGCCCAATTGATCGTTAACAAATTTGACAAAATCTTTCGGCTGTTCGGGTGGGGAAACCTAAAAAAATGTAAATCAGAAGACCAAGATTTTCCTCACAATTCTTCTCCTCGACTTGACCGATCCCTTGGCTGGCATTATGGATCTAAAATTCAAAAGTTTAACACAAATGTTGAAAAGTCCTAAATTGCAGCTCAGAAAACAAAAACTCACCAGAAAATGATCCGTTCAATCGAAGAGAATATAAAAATGAATAAGACACCGACTGGTGGACGCTTTTAGCTGACTGTTCAATGTTAATATCGTGTATTCTAATTTAGGTTCGATACTTGTGCAAAGACGAAGATGTTGGCCGATGTGCGCTGGCATTAATGTGGAGTAATGCCTACGTGAGAGCCACGATTTCACAGGCGATCGGAATACAACAATTACCCATGGTAAGATCCACTTGTACTTTTTTCTATTTTGACTCAGAGACAAAATTACATTTTACAATTACAAAATTACAGACAGCTGGCCATTTTGATGGGCACCGAGAAAGAAATCGACACATTCATGGCAATCGAAAAAGTATATTGGATCTACGATAAAAAAAATAAATAAAATTGTCAGATCAACTCGGAAGTACGAATGATGGATAAGACTATGGAGGTGAAAGCCACTCTACAAGCGATCAAGATTCAAGATATGACGAAGGGCGCTTTATACACGTTAGAGTTTATGAGAATTTCTTTGTAGCTTTTGTTTAGCGATCTAATGGCTGTCCATGGAAGCGAAGAAATGCTCCGCTTTGAGTTTACCCAGTATCAACGCACCGAGGTCGAGAAAAAGGCGATGGCTCCCACGGATCGAAGGTACATCTACAGTCAATCGGTTCATCTGTAAATCCGAGAATCGGATTCTTCTAACTGAGCTAAAAGAAGAGGGGCTCATTGACGGTCTACTCATAGTTGAGAAACAAGATCCTAAGGACGATCATAATTGTACGTTTTTTCCTTGGATTTGGCAGAGCGAAATAGAGACCGAAACACAATACTAAATTTTAGATAATCCTGAGCATCGTGATGCGAATGGTTTTGAAAGGCCGCTGGCCTTGAGAAGTTTGAGAAAACTATCGAGAAAAACGACATCGAGGAAAACCTCTAAAGAAGAATGCACCGGGTCGACAGAAGCAAAAGGGTTGAACATAGTTTGAGAGCAGAAGAATATAGTGATGAAAAAAATCGTATTTTTGTCTTTTTTATTTGAGATTTAAATGCAAATTTTTTAAATATGTAAACTTCTGGGGTTCCACACGCAAATTTTGGTAAGACATTTGCATTTCGCTTTTTGCGTCCATTTCAATAGAGCTTAAGCCGCAAAGTGGGTTACGAAGAATATAATCGAATCATAGTGGATTTATCAAGAAGGTAAGCCTCTGGATGCTTTCCGATTTTTCGACTGAATCTCTTAAAAATTCAAGCGAAAAAGCGGGATCCACGAGGATGTCAGTCAAAATCGGTTTAGCCCTTTCTATTAAATTCTATTTCTATTAAAAGAGCCGAAAAATTGAAACTGTTAAGGAACCCGCTTTTTCGGCTCATTTCAATAGAGATTCAATCGAAAAAGCATAAAAACATCCAGAGACTTACTTTCTTCACAGATCTACTACGATTCAAATATATCCTTTGTACTTTTCCTGGTTAGGATTAAAAAGAAAGAAACCCACTTTTTTGGTTCAATCTCTATTGAAATGAACGCCAAAAAGCGAAATGCAAATGTATTACAAAAATTTGCATCTAAAACCTCAGAAATTTGCATTTAGACCTCAAATAAAAGCAACGAAAATAACTTCATCGCCATTTTCTTCTTGCTTCAAATATGGTGGCTCTTCCTTCATCCGTCATTCCGGAGAAGTCTTCTTTGAAAGTAGAACAGGTAAACTATTTTTTCACTTTTAGCTTTAACTTTAACTTCAACTCTTGTATTATTAACTGTATTAACTTGACCTATTGATTTGCTTTTGGTTACATTAAAAATTTAGCATAGAATCTCCGTCCACCCCCACCTCATCAACGGACGCACAAGCTTCTCGATTAGAAACAAGCACCCGAAAGCTGAAAATCTTTGGATCAAGGTTATCTTTGATCTTTTTATCAATAACTTTCTTCTTTTTTCTAGTTTGCTGTATCCCCCCATACGGTTGAGGGTAGTTGGAGCTTCTTTCTCCTCGGTGATCACGAGAAGCGCGAGAGATTGCTCAAATCGTACCAGATCCCGTTTCTGGATTTGATGATTCCAGCTGATGGGCAGGAATATGTCATTGACGTAATCTTCTCGGGTGAGCTTTACAATCATTAGAACACCATTTGTTGATTTAGTGCCGAACCCAGATGTCTACACAATCACCATGGACATCTCAGAAGTCACGTCTAATAAGAAATTGGAGGACCAGGAGATAAGGATTCGCGTCGAGCCCTACTAAAACGAATAAATCGAAAACCGAATAAAGATGATAAATTTTATCGTTTCAAATCCAAATTCAGCGCAATTTCGAACTTCCACTAATCACCGAACAAAATACAACAAACAACTACAACAAGTCCGAAAATACCGAAAAGCATTGCTATGCACTTCGCATACACGTGTATCCCCGAGGGAAAAGCTCGGAGACGTCGAAGAAATTGGAGTTGGGAGCGAATAAAAAGGCATCGCCAGCTGGTTCGCGACTACCGAGACGCATGGGTCAAACATCAGACCGAAAAGAGCCTTCCTGGTTCTGTTGCCGAATTGGTCAAGGTTTGCATTTTTTTTTAACTCCTTGATATGTTTTGAACTCAGAAAGCTGAGGACACTTTGAATGTTTTCAATGCCAATATTGCGCGCCAGCAGACAGAAATGGAAATTGATCGTAAAGGCTTGACGAGAGTCGAAGATCAACCACAAGGCATTATGGGTTGGGCAAAGACATGATGTTTTTTATGGCTTTACTTACTTTTCATAATAACACTTGTGTCAACCACAAAGAATTCTAATTTAGGTGGAGCAGCGGATCGAAAGATGACAAAAGCAAGTAACAGAACAAGGACATTGTCACACAATTCGAAGGGGCCATGATTCCGGAGCAAAAATCCAAGCTGTTTGATGCCATCGATTCTCAGGAGGATATCCCGCCGACAAACTATCCGAAGGAATATGTGGAAAACAAAATGACATTCCGCCTTGGAGAAGTTGGAAGTTTGGAATTCAAAATTAATTTTTCATCTAGGTTGCGATTGCAATTGATGGAGCGATCATGATGAAGTTGCTTGAGTTGAACCCACTCATCCAACAGAGCCCAAGTGCTGGAGCGATAAAGTCAGTTATTAAAGTTCTTTTATTTAATATATTGGAATTTTAGCATCAAGTCGGGCATTAAAGAATTGCGTATGGATGGAGGAGATGCTGAAATGTTACGAGTTCGCGTCCCATCAAAGCCATGGCTGGATCTTGAAATTGACACGAATCCGCTGCACGAAAAATATGATCAGGTTTTTGCTTTGTAATCATCTTTAGCTATCAAATTTGTTCAGAAAATTCGTCTAAACATTGCGCCGGTTTCTTTGATGTATCACGCGCCTACCGTGAAAATACCGCGATTGAGGTGACAGAAATGAATTGTTGATTTACTTGGTGTTGCTTTACGTATTCAAACCACCAGAATCTGTGCGATTGAATCAATTAACAGCAGCAGCTATGTCTCGATATGAGAATATTGGGTTTCTTTAAAATCTCGTATCAAGTTGTTTCTAGTTTAAAACAAGATCAATTGCCGGACTTGCCCATGCTTCCATGAATTCAGGAAGAAACTTGTGTTGGATATTTTGATAAACCCAGCGACATTGATGATTTCAGAAGGCGGTAAGAAAGAAGAAAAGTTGCAGCAAATGTATTTACTATTCAGGAATCTACGCCCCAGAGAAGCCTACAATTGTGGACGATTTGGGAGTGCTTTCAATTACAACCGTCGAATCAAAAGCTGTTGTTGGGTTTAATTTGTTTACGACATGTATGTGCTTTTCAAGGATCCTGCTGGTCAGGATCGAATGAAGCAACTACGAGAGTAGGCTTATGACAAACTCCGAGTGAAATTGAGTAACGTTGTCATTGCTTTCGCGGAGGTGAGCTCGCTTTTTGGCCAAGTTTTGACTACCTACAGCAACACCAAGTAAATCAACAATGCATGGCTGTCACCTCAGTCGCGGTACTTTGACTTTGAGTTCTCGTCAATGCAAAAAATATTACGTTAGTAAACCTGAAAGATCTCTAGAATTGTTTTTAGAGAATTGAATAGTTTTATGAAAAGTTCTAGAGAGTTTTACAGTTTTTTCACATCTATAATACAAAATTTCCAATTCAGATAGCTTCTTACAAAGTTTTAAACAAGTTAAACACATCGTTTATGTTTAAAATTTAGTAAGTAGTAAATAATGACACAATTCTACTTCTAGGTACCGACTCGAGCGTACTTTCTATGTAATTTCTAAGCTTTCAGAAGAGAATCAAGATTTTAGCAGAATACAATTACAGAATTACAAAATATAGGATACAATGACAGATTTTTAAACAAAAATCTAGGGAAAACCTCTCACAAAAATCTGAAGAGGAAGAGAGACAAAAGAGTACAAAAAAGCGGCTTATATTGCCGAAAAACCAGATCAGATTACGGTAGCTTATCCACAGTTTAGCTTAAACTGAATAGCTTAAATTGAACTGAATGACCACAGATTCTGTGAGTTCACTTCTCTATAAAAAACCCACCTACAGCCGTTAGTAAAGAATAGTCAAGCAATAGCCCAATATAGACAACTACCAATAACAATTTGTTACGTAGAGATGAGTTTAAATTCATTATGAATTAATATTAAAGATCAAGAGCAATAGAAAAATTCAATTCCTGCATTTTTTTGCATCGCTTTTTACCAGGGTCGGAAAATGAATGAACTCTGATAAGAGATTGTATTGCGGCCTTTCCAAAAGACCTGTCTTTTACTCGAATCAAAATGTTGTAGACAAAAATTGGCTTCTTCAAATCGTGACAAAGTTTAGTTATTATAAAAAATCATTTAGATTTATCCTGGAATCCCGTTATGATCCTCATCATCTTAGTAGCCAATGTTATAAAATCAAGAACGAGTTTTAAAATGATAGCTTATCTGATAGAGCTTTCATCGGGCATCGAATCTGCTTTTGTTTTTCTGGAAGAGCTCTATCACTATCATCTATCATCAGATATATGGGATACAAAATTTGACATTTTCGGAGGGTTTACAAGCTTTGCTTATCATTATACTGGAAGTGAGCCCACTCAGTGATCCTAGTCTTTCAGCTTTAGTTCTGACCCTGACTCCTTTTGACTGTATCCAGTACAATTTGACCTGATATATCAGGTCAAATTGTACTGGATGATTTTCCGTGTTTTTCATACACAACTTCAATCATAAAAAATTTTTTATTCAAAACACTAACTAATCAAAATAACATCTATTACAATCAATGCGCTTTTGCCACTTTTGCCAGCATACGACAAGTTTTTCGGCTCCATGTATGTAGTAGGCAGGAGTTCTAGAGTTGATAAAAGGTTCAGTAGCATTTTGAACCTCCACCGTATCTTTGAATATTTGGTCTCTGAGAAAGCAATCAAGGTGCTTGAATACCGTAAATGCTGTATTAGAATGACACCCCTCTGACCCCTCGAAATCTAGACTTTAGACCCCCCCCCTTGTGGGACCCGTCCCGTTCCAAGAACGAACGAAGTAAAATAAAAATGAGACGTTTTTATTTTTGTTTCCTATTTTCTAAATTGTGACCATTTTTTCTGCTGCAGATTACGGTAAATTCAGTTAAAACCCCTCATCACACTACAAGAAACATTAAACAACATTTTTATCATATAGTTTTATCCCATCGAGTTTTTTACCATGAAATACGAGTTAGAATCCTATTTACGAAGGGGGAATTAGGTTCGGGACGGAATTTGCACATGTCTAGTATGTCCCGATGTCTATGAACTATACTTTTGCCGCCCCCGAGTGTCTGGGGACACTTTTTGATAATTTGAAAAAATTTTGTCTATCACAGAATTTGAAAATAGTCCACGAGGAAAAAGAAAACGAAGCATATTATTATCAAAAAGTGTCCCAAAAAAAATGGGCGGGCGGCAGTTCAAAGGTATAGTATGAACTCAAATCCAATTCGTTGAACTCAGAATTTCAATCACGTTTCATTTTTATTTAAGTAAATTTTCATCAATAACAGGACATCATCTTAGAAAATTAGAATCATTAAACATAAAATTTCGATTAGATTTCGTTCAATTTTAATTGTGTTTCTTCATTTAATTTTGTTAAGAATTTTTGTAAATTTCAGTTATTCTATTCCTCATTCTGCGCAACAACAAATCAAAAATGGTAGATCATGTGACGCCTTTGATCATCGATAAAAATGATCAACGTCTTAATGCCGTACTGAATTTGAAAGTGCTTTTCATGGTAAAGAGTTTTTTGAGTTTATCGGGCACATATTTTGTTTTTTTAGTGGATCAGTGCTGCCGCAGATGTGCCCGACCCTTGGAATGACGTCCAATCATTCGTGTTTGAGCATTTTTTCGCAATTAAACCTTATGGTCTGACCCCTGATGATGAAGCGGCTCTCCAGCAAAAGCTCATCATAAAGATGTCCCAAGGATATGTAAGTGTTTTCGAGTGTATATTGGCCAGTTGTAAATGTGAAATGCCTCTTTATAAGAATTGATGAGTGAATTCTATGTTTTTTAGAGTGTATGGGATACCTTGAGCCAACTCAACTACTCAACTGTCCTGCTTGGTCCAACGAAAGAACGATATACTCTGGAGGATGCTCAACGTTATATTGAATCCTCTAGCCCTAGTCTCCCAGGTAAATGCTCTTGTATCCTTGCATTTTAGTTGATTTATTGCAATTTATTCAGGTTGGCGATTTTTCCACGTCACTGCCTCGACACTTATCTTGCCCTTAACGAAGACAGCGAAAGTGGATCAACGAGCCACACTGTTGAAAAACTGGTTGCACGACCAGCAAGAGTCACTCAACAATTGGATGATGCAAGCAGAAAGCATGATCGAGATTTGGATTCTTCTAACTGAACTAAAAGAAGAGGGGCTCATTGACGGCCTACTCATGGTTGAGAAACAAGATCCTAAGGACGATCATAATTGTACGTTTTTTTCTTGGATTTCCCAGATCGAAATAAAGACCGAAACACAATACTAAATTTTAGTTAATCGGGATGCGAATGTTTTCGACGCCGCTGGCCCTGAGAAGGTCGAGAAAACCATCGAGAAAAAAGACATCGAAGACAAGTACACAACAATCGTCGAAGCGAGCAGGATTTTGATCATAATCATCAACCAGGAAACGCTGTTTGTTTGTTTGTGTATCTTTGTGCTTCTGTTCATGTGCTGGTATATGTTTCTGTGAGAACCTTCGGACTCACAAAGATCATTGTCAATAAAATAGTTTGCACCAAACATCTTTATTTACAAAAAGTGGTTACAGAGAATTCGGCTTGATTTTGATTCGGGTCTTCAATAATCGTGGGACTTATAGGGCAGGACGTCGATATTCACTTTAAGGCGTTCGAACTTCTGAAAAGAAAATTTTGTTAATAAGAATAAGATCAAAACTAAGGTCAGATTGATGGTTTTCTTAACAATAGCTAACTGATATTTTAGACATAAAGCTATAAAAAACCGACGATGTCTTTATTCAAGCGATCCGAGATCGTGATGTAAATCGTGTAGACCTTTGGGCGTGGTACTAAATGAACAAGTCTTTTTCTAATTATTGCAAAGCTCACCCGAAAAGACGACATCAATGCCATACTTTTTACCATCAGCTGGAAGAATCAAGCGATCGACGGGTCTGGAGTCATCGTCATGGCTGTTCCAGGCGTCATATTTTGGCGTATAGTAGCTTGATGGAAGATTGAGAACGAAAAAACTCCAAGTGCCCTCAATGGTATAAGGGGACACATCGAACTAAAAACAAAGAAAATTATTGGTAAAAAATGACGACCTTTATCGAAAGATCCTTCTCTCCGTCGTTACTAATGAAGAAGCGCGTGCGACCATTGATGAGATGAGGGGAGACGTTGATGATCTAAATTTTAAAAGTAACCAGCAAAAAAAATATAAGCAAATCAATAGGTCAAGAGTTAATCAAGTTAAAAGAGTTAAAATTGAATTTAAAGTTAAAGAATTAAAAAATAATTTACCTCTTTCGTAACCTCTAAAGCAGAATGCACCGGATCGACAGAAGCGGGAGGGCCGACCATAGTTTCAGCGCAGAAGAATATGAAAAAAAATCGTATTTTTGTCTGTTTTATTTGAGATTTAAATGCAAATTTTTTAAATATGTAAACTTCTGGGGTTCCACACGCAAATTTTGGTAAGACATTTGCATTTCGCTTTTTGCGTCCATTTCAATAGAGCTTAAGCCGCAAAGTGGGTTACGAAGAATATAATCGAATCATAGTGGATTTATCAAGAAGGTTGCTCTGGATGCTTTCCGATTTCTCGACTGAATCTCTTAAAAATTCAAGCGAAAAAGCGGGATCTACGAGGGTGTCAGTGGAATACCGTTTAGTCCTTTCTATTAAATTAAATTTCTATTAAATTCTATCTCTACTAAAAGAGCCGAAAAATTGAAACTGTTAAGGAACCCGCTTTTTCGGCTCATTTCAATAGAGATTCAACGGAAAAAGCATAAAAACATCCAGAGACTTACTTTCTTCACAGATCTACTATGATTCAAATGTTTCTTGTAGTGTGATGAGGGGTTTTAACTGAATTTACCGTAATCTGCAGCAGAAAAAATGGTCACAATTTAGGACACGGGAAAAAATACAAATAAAAATGGTCTCATTTTTATTTTACTTTGTCCGCTCTTCGGGACGGGACGGGTCTTTGTCCCGTCCCGATGTCTATGAACTATACTTTTGAAGTACGGCCCCCGAGTGTCCCATATGGGGACATATCTATGTAACTTTGCAAAAAGTAATGCTGCATTCATTTTATGGCATCCTTGAGCAAGTCCAACAAATTCCAGAGTTTAAGAGACAAAGAACTCTTCTAAAAGTTGCACCTGACCTAGGCCAGTCTTGACTTTTAAAGGTACAAAAAATATTTAGCAAACCATTGGTATTCTTTGTGCCAATTTGCGGTTTCAGGTACAAAGCCTCTACAATAAATTTATTCATATAACGCCCGAATTGAGGAAATTTTTCGAACACAAAACTGATCGAAATATTAGAATAAAATGACTAGGATCAAGAATTGTTGTTGAAGAGCTCAGGCTTGAATCAACGACTGTCTCTGTTAGCGGCTTCTTCCTCTTCCTTCTCGAGTTTCTCTTGATAGTCTCTTGATATCCCGGGGAAAGATTTTGGCGTATAGTAGCCTGACGGAAGATTGAGAACGAAGAAACTCCAAGTGCCCTCAATCGCATGAGGCAACACATCGAACTAAAAAAAAAAGAAAATTCTTGGTGAAAAATGACCACCTTTATCGAAAGATCCTTCTTTCCGTCGTTACTACTGAAGAGTCTCGTGTGTCTATTGATGAGATGAGGCCAGACGGAGATCAACTGAATTTTAAAAGTAACCAAGAAAAAAATATAAGCAAATCTATAGGTCAAGAGTTAATAAAGTTAAAAGAGTTAAAACTGAATTTAAAGCGAACGATCTGAAAGTGAAAGATGACGTCAAGAATTTGATTTAGACTTGAAACTGATAAAAAGCTTATTTTATAAGATTAAAATCATTGGAAACTCACGGAATAAAGGCTTTCATTGGAAACATTTGGAAGAGCCATCGGTTCTATCTTCGAGATCGCCTCATCGTCGGTCAAAGCGGTGTTCTGGAAAATGAAAAGGTATTTAAACTTGGAGAATTGTCAAATTTAATAGATTTCTATGCTAAATTAGAAAACAAATGCTATTTGTCTTTTTTCCAAACCTCAGCATAGTGATTGACGGTTTCACAAAGTTGAGCCGCTTTCTTCGATAGGGTTGAATTCCTTGTCCTCTTTGGAGATAACCTTAAATCAATGATTTTGAAACGATATTTTTAAAGACGTATCCTAAAAATATATTTTTGTTTAGGAATTTTATTCTCGAAAAAACGCAAAAACGCAAAAATTCCAGTGTCATCCAGAATACAGGTATTTGAAACAAAAACCCAAAGCTGATTGGGGAAATTTTGAGAAAGCTGGGAGAACTAGGTTTGACTTACAGTACTTACAGCATACCGGTCCCGACGATCATCGGCCGAGCCTCAATCGCAGAGCCTCAATCGAATCATAGGTTGTCCAAGCCACCACCTAAATAAAAAGTAGTTCAGAGGTATTCTAATTTGTAATTTATAAATTTTACTAGAAGTCCATGATAACGAGCACGACCGACAAGCATGCTAAACAAAACGATTTAAGAATTGACTATAACAAGTTAAAAAATCGCTTCCAAAAAACTCACTGAGACAAATCGTAATGATTGACGTAACAAGAAGTTGGCGCTCATTTGATCATTTGATTATTTCATAGGGAAGCCTAAATCAACCTCAGATCAGCGATCTCCATTAAGCCAGTCCAGAGGAAACTGTGCTTCTGACTGAAGTCAGACTAAATAAGAAACTAATTAAATTGAATGCAAAAATGCAAACCTCTCTCTGGGTCGAGAAGCAAAAGCGACCCGTAACCTATGAGGGCTTATGAAGAGCAACGAATTCAAGCGTTCAAGAAGTAGTGCCTTTTAATTTTGCTTCACATGTAAAAACAGGTTGTTTTAGAGATTTACAGATGAACCGATTGACTGTAGATGTACCTTCGATCCGTGGGAGCCATCGCCTTTTTCTCGACCTCGGTGCGTTGATACTGGGTAAACTCAAAGCGGAGCATTTCTTCGCTTCCATGGACAGCCATTAGATCGCTAAATAAAAGCTACAAAGAAATCTCGTATCAAGTTGTTTCTAGTTTAAAACAAGGTCAATTGCCGGACTTGCCCATGCTTCCATGAATTCAGGAAGAAACTTGTGTTGGATATTTCTATAAACCCAGCGACATTGATGATTTCAGAAGGCGGTAAGAAAGAAGAAAAGTTGCAGCAAATGTATTTACTATTTACTTTTCAAGGATCCTGCTGGTCAGGATCGAATGAAGCAGCTACGAGAGTAGGCTTATGACAAACTCCGAGTGAAATTGAGTAACGTTGTCACTGATTTCGCGGAGGTGGGCTCGCTTTTTAATCGTAGTAAGAATTGAGTTGGATATAGCAGGAATAATATCGCATACACAAAAAAGTCCAAACACAGACTCGAACCCAAGAGCATCCGCTTTGTAACTAAACGCACTGCCATTACACCACCGCACAATCAATCCGTCTCGCTATCTAGCCTCAAATATACAAAATTTATACAAAATGCTTTGCTCTTGTTGGAATTATGGTAAAATGTCCACGCTTTAGAATGCCACTTGCTGAAAACTTTGAGGATTATCCTAAATTTTAACAATCCGTATTGTGGCGATCTTTCTAACGTGGTTGTTGTCATATCCGATCAAACACTTCTGATGTTGATGCGTCTATTGAATTCAACCCCGAAGCCAAAACCAGAAGAGACGCCGGTTGGTTTTACGTTTTTTTATTTTATTTTAATAATTCAGGAAATCTTGGAGGATCTTCCGCTAATCAAGAACGAAGTCAAGATCAAAGACAGGGCCAAAATGAAAACGATTATGGAAGCGGATGAAGTAAGTTTGTTTAAAGTTTTCTCGTTTAAATTAATTAATTTGAGGTGGAAACTTCGGAGGTTGCACAGCAAAAAGTCAAAGAAGAAGCTAAGAATGAACAGCAAGTCAAAGTAGAGCTTGATTTAAAATTGGAGACGGTATGGTTTAACCTCATCATTGAAACTTTATTAGGTAAGCGGTAAGAAGTAACTGATAGGAGGGTAAGAAGGTGGCAATTTAACATCAAAAATTGTTACTGGTACACCCCTCGAAAAGAAAGTTCTAAAAAGCGATAAATCTGATGCCTCACGAACAGAGCGCATACTCTTGATGGTCTACTAGAAAGGCATACCTGTGCATCTTTGGCATTTAAGCAACGCTAAAGAAATTTGAGTTTAGATATATTTCGTTACATGCATGCATCTATTTTTTAGATTGGCGTTATGCTTTTCAAGAGAGAAGATGTGCTGATTGATGTCCTGTGTGCTGGGTACTGCAAGTACTGTAAGTCAAACCTAGTTCTCCTAGCTTTTTCAAAATTTCCCCGATCAACTTCGGGTTTTTTTTTCAAATACCTGTATTCTCGATGACACTGGAATTTTTGCGTATTTTAAAATTCTCTTTCCCCTACCTGCAAGCTGGATCGCAACAAGTGGACTCCTTTTCTCGAACTTTAAGGTTCGTCGAAATCCGAAGCATTCTTGAAAATTTCTCTATGAGAATAAAATTCCTAAACAAAAATATATTTTTAGAATAGGTCTTAAATTTGACAATTCTCCAAGTTTAAATACCTTTTCATTTTCCAGAACACCGCTTTGACCGACGATGAGGCGATCTCGAAGATAGAACCGATGGCTCTTCCAAATGTTTCCAATGAAGGCCTCTATTCCGTGAGTTTCCAATGATTTTAATCTTATAAAATAAGCTTTTTATCAGTTTCAAGTCTAAATCAAATTCTTGACGTCATCTTTCACTTTCAGATCGTTCGCTTTAAATTCAGTTTTAACTCTTTTAACTTTATTAACTCTTGACCTATAGATTTGCTTATATTTTTTTCTTGGTTACTTTTAAAATTCAGTTAATCTCCGTCTGGCCTCATCTCATCAATGGACTCACGAGACTCTTCATTAGTAACGACGGAAAGAAGGATCTTTCGATAAAGGTCGTCATTTTTTACCAATAATTTTCTTTTTTTTTTAGTTCGATGTGTTGCCTCATGCGATTGAGGGCACTTGGAGTTTCTTCGTTCTCAATCTTCCGTCAGGCTACTATACGCCAAAATCTTTCCCCGGGATATCAAGAGACTATCAAGAGAAACTCGAGAAGGAAGAGGAAGAAGCCGCTAACAGAGACCATCAAGTTACGCTAACAGAGATTCAAGCTCTTCAACAACAATCCTTGATCCTAGTCATTTTATTCTAATATTTCGATAAGTTTTGTTTTCGAAAAATTTCCTCAATTCGGGCGTTATATGAATAAATTTATTGTAGAAGCTTTGTACCTGACAAAGACCCGTCCCGTCCCGAAGAGCGGACAAAGTAAAATAAAAATGAGACGTTTTTATTTTTGTTTGCTATTTTCTAAATTGTGACCATTTTTTCTGCTGCAGATTACGGTAAATTCAGTTAAAACCCCTCATCACACTACAAGAAACATTAAACAACATTTTTATCATATAGTTTTATACCGTCGAGTTTTTTTACCATGAAATATGAGTTAGAATCATATTTACGAAGGGGGAATTAGGTTCGGGACGGAATTTGCCCATGTCTAGTATGTCCCGATGTCTATGAAATATACTTTTGAGGTACCGCCCCCGAATGTCTAGGGACACTTTTTGATAATTTGAAAAAATTTTGTCTATCACAGAATTTTAAAAGAGTCCAAGAGAAAAAAGAAAACGAAGCATTTCAGTATCACGAAGTGTCCCCATATGGGCGGGCGGCACTTCAAAAGTATAGTATGAACTCAAATCCAATCCGTTGAACCCAATCATCAATAACAGGACATCAACTTAGAAAATTAGAATCATTAAATAATAAATTTCGATTAGATTTCGTTCAATTTTCATTTCTGTTTCTTCATTTAATTTTGTTAAGAATTTTGTAAATTTCAGTTATTCTATTCCTCATTCTGCGCAACAACAAATCAAAAATGGTAGATCATGTGACGCCTTTGATCATCGATAAAAATGATCAACGTCTTAATGCCGTACTGAATTTGAGAGTGCTTTTCATGGTAAAGAGTTTTTTGAGTTCTTCAGCCACATATTTTGTTTTTTTAGTGGATCAGTGCTGCCGTAGATGTGCCGGACCCTTGGAATGACGTCCAATCACTCGTGTTTGAGCATTTTTTCGCAATTAAACCTTACGGTCTGACCCCTGATGATGAAACGGAAATCCAGCAAAAGTTCAGCATGAAGAGCTGCCAAGTATATGTAAGTGTTTTCGAGTGTGTATTGACCAGTTCTAAATGTGAAATGCGTCTTTATAAGAATTGATGAGTGAATTCTATGTTTTTTAGAGTGTATGGGTTTCCTTGAGTCAACTCAACTACTCAACTCATCAACTCAACTTTGCATCCTGCCCGACCCTGCCTAGTCCAACGAAAGAACGATATACTCTGGAGGATGCTCAACGTTATATTGAATCCTCTAGCCCTAGTCTCCCAGGTAAATGCTCTTGTATCCTTGCATTTTTGTTGATTTATTGCAATTTATTAAGGTTGGCGATTTTTCAACGTCACGGCCTCGACACTTATCTTGCCCTTAACGAAGACAGCGAAAGTGGATCAACGAGCCACACTGGTAAAAAGCTGGTTGCACGACCAGCAAGAGTCACTCAAAGATTGGATGATCGAAGCAAAAACCATGGTCAAGAATTGGATTCTTCTAACTGAACTAAAAGAAGAGGGGCTCATTGACGGTCTACTGATGGTTGAGAAACAAGATCCTAAGGACGATCATAATTGTACGTTTTTTTCTTGGATTTCCCAGATCGAAATAAAGACCGAAACACAATACTAAATTTTAGATAGTTTTGAGCATCGTGATGCGAATGATTTCGAGGCCGCTGGCCTTGAGAAGTTTGAGAAAAGCGACATCGAAGACAAGTGCACAACGACAATCGTCGTCGACACACAACAATCGTCGAAGAACAAGATTTTGATCTTAATCATCAACCAGGAAACGCTGTTTGTTTGTTTGTGTATCTCTGTGCTTCTGTTTATGTGTTGGTATATGTTTCTGTGAGAACCTTCGGACTCACAAAGATCATTGTCAATAAAATAGTTTGCAAAATCCACCAAACATCTTTATTTACAAAAAGTGGTTAAGAATTAAATTGAATTAAATTGAATGCAAAAATATAAACCTCTCCTTGGCTCGAGAAGCAAAAGCGAACTGAAACCTATCATGAGCAAGGAATTCAAGCGTTCTGGAAGTAGTGCCATTTAATTTTGCTAAACCACATTTTTTATTAGATTTGACAAAGCCGGTCATGGAATATATATAAGTAAACATAGTGGTTTATTCCACCACCCAGTACACAGGACATCAATCAGCACATCTTCTCTCTTGAAAAGCATAACGCCAATCTAAAAAATAGATGCATGCATGTAACGAAATATATCTAAACTCAAATTTCTTTAGCGTTGCTTAAATGCCAAAGATGCACAGGTATGCCTTTCTAGTAGACCATCAAGAGTATGCGCTCTGTTCGTGAGGCATCAGATTTATCGCTTTTTAGAACTTTCTTTTCGAGGGGTGTACCAGTAACAATTTTTGATGTTAAATTGCCACCTTCTTACCCTCCTATCAGTTACTTCTTACCGCGTACCTAATAAAGTTTCAATGATGAGGTTAAACCATACCGTCTCCAATTTTAAATCAAGCTCTACTTTGACTTGCTGTTCATTCTTAGCTTCTTCTTTGACTTTTTGCTGTGCAACCTCCGAAGTTTCCACCTCAAATTAATTAATTTAAACGAGAAAACTTTAAACAAACTTACTTCATCCGCTTCCATAATCGTTTTCATTTTGGCCCTGTCTTTGATCTTGACTTCGTTCTTGATTAGCGGAAGATCCTCCAAGATTTCCTGAATTATTAAAATAAAATAAAAAAACGTAAAACCAACCGGCGTCTCTTCTGGTTTTGGCTTCGGGGTTGAATTCAATAGACGCATCAACATCAGAAGTGTTTGATCGGATATGACAACAACCACGTTAGAAAGATCGCCACAATACGGATTGTTAAAATTTAGGATAATCCTCAAACTGATAGCTAGCTCCAACCACGGTAGACTCAAATCATCAATGCTATCGAAATTTTGGTTAAGAATCTTTTTTAAACGATTAACGAATTTTCCTAGTAAATCTTCTTTACTTGCCATTCATTCTGTTTGCTGTAATCATTGGTTAATGACCTCAGTGCAAAAACTCGGCAAATGCACAACTGTCTTTCTATGATTGCTCAGGTTGGCAATGCAAATCGTCGCGAAATAAGGCAAAAAAAATAGATTTCTATAGGATTCCGATGTATAACTGACCAATCAACGCAGAATTTTATTCTGAATCCAAATCTGAAAGAATTTTTGAGATCCGTCTAATCGAAAACTCTTTATGCCGATTTTACGATTTACCCTTTATAAAATTCGGTCGCTTTTCAGTACGAGCCCTATATTCTTATTGCGGGACGAAATAGGAAAAATCGAGCCGATGATTATTGTTCTTTGATGTCTTGCACGTGTTTTAAAGCCAAAAACATGAAGTTTGGGTCAGCCCAAAAAAACTAGTATCACTTTGAATGTGAGGAAGCAGTTTTCAGCAAGTGGCATTCTAAAGCGTGGACATTTTACCATAATTCCAACAAGAGCAAAGCATTTTGTATAAATTTTGTATATTTGAGGCTAGATAGCGAGACGGATTGATTGTGCGGTGGTGTAATGGCAGTGCGTTTAGTTACAAAGCGGATGCTCTTGGGTTCAAGTCTGTGTTTGGACTTTTTTGTGTATGCGATATTATTCCTGCTATATCCATTACCAGTCATCTCTTTTTCTGAATAATTTAGAAACTTCTGATTACTAAACTTTGTGTAGTGCGCATGCATTGGTTAAATGGCAAAGGAAAGTAAAATTTCATCATAAACAAACAAATGAAGAAGTTATTCTTAGCATCAAAAAGTATCCGAAGCGCCGCAGAGAATTATCTTGCTAGATTGTATGATGCTCGAGATCGGCAACCCTAAACTTGTAGTACCAAATCGGTTAGGTAAATCAAAAAAATTATTGTGTTGCTCACCAAAAGAATCTCCACAAAAAGCACACCAATTGAGCAACCGATAAAGATGACACAGAGACGAAAGAGAGGCCACAAATAGATTAGGCCAAGTTCATAAAATTCACTTGATGAGTGAACAGAACGACGGTATGGGATATACGGATGTGCATACCTAAAAAGGACATGAACTCTGTAAAAACACGAACGTAAAACTCACAATCATAACTACCTAATCAGCCCTAACCGTACCTGCCAGCAAAATTAGCATACGATCCTTGAATTGTCTCAAGACCTCTATTGAGTTTTTCAAGTACATCTCTCGGTAGATCTCTAAACACTTCTCAGATTCAAAACTTACTGAATTACGAACTTGTTCAGTGCAAAAGCAAGGTGACTTGGTTGAATAGATGAGTCTTTTATGAATAAGATCTTGTTGGCTTTGTCCATGACGACGACATCGGTTTGAATGAGATTCTCGTGCATACCGGCAAACATCACCGTTTGTGGGGAGAACTTCTAGATGGTATATTTAGTCGAGAATAGATTTGCTTACCGGTCACAGCTGGTCAAAATAGAAAACTGATTATGGTAGAAAAACTATCGAATAATAACAAATGTCAAGATATTCTGTTGGCAATAGTTTTCTATCTTGCAATAAATAATACCGATAACCAAGTTTAGTCGAACCTATCTTCGTGAGCTTGCCACTCACCATTCCAAGTTGGTAGTCTTCTGCCGCTAGAATTGCCCTGAAATTGATTAGGTAATATAAAAATATAAACAAATAGATGTACAAACTACAAACAATGATTAACTTTTGAAGGTATACCAGTTTTCAATTTAAAAAGAAACAAATCAAACTCACTGTTTCAGTGCACGTTCCAGCCGTTTGCATTGATTGTGAGTCGGTTTGCAGAAATTCATTGGATTGTAACCATTCTCTTCCAAACGAATACGCCATCCTCAAAGATTCCAGGTCATTTCACCGCAATTTCATTTCGCCGCCAATTCATTTCGCCGTAATTCATTTCGCCTTAATTCATTTCGCAGCAGTTCATTTTGCCTTAATTCATTTCGCCGCCAATTCATTTCGCTTTAATTCATTTCGCCGCGGGTCATTTCAGGGCCATTTCAATTAAGTTAACGTTTTTAGGAATTTTACTTAACCAAATGTCAATTTTATGAAGAAGCTTTGCGAATATCAATATCAAGTAGACAACAGAAAAACATCCATTTACCTTTTCTCTCCACAGCATCCAACAAACCGTCGAGGTTCACAAAATCATAGCTAAATTTTGAGATTCTTTGAAAAATTAGCACAGTCAGGTTATAAAGAAATTTTCGCCTTGGAAAACTATGAGTTTTTCATGCAAGTGCAAGGTTTTTCGAAATCTTTTCGTTATCAGCCAACAATGATAAATTAATTTTAAAAATAAAATACTCCCGATCACCCCTTTTTCGTCGACAAAGTCAAGGCACTTGTCATGGCGGTTTCAAAATATTGTGTGAAGAAAAAACAGAACCAAATCCACGAAAACAAGAATAAAGCGTTAGCGAGAGTGTATCTTCTAAGACTTTTTATTTATCAAAAAAGATTTTTCCTACATTTTGTGATGTGGTGTATCCTGTGTAAGTAGAATTCTCCACGAAATTAACACCCAGCCCCAAAAGTTTTGGTTTAGTCTTCTTTTTGAGAAGAACCAAAAAGCAAATGAACTAAAGTTTTATAAATTTTCGAAAAGGAAAAAAAAAACTTTTTACAAATGTAGATTTAATCTCATTGTTTTACGTAATTGAAAAATTAAAAATCCAAAATATCACCTGATGAAAAGTGCAATTAACAATAAAAAAAGGACCACAGGTTGGAAAGAATTCAGAATAAAATCCTTGATCTAAAAATTGTATTTGATTGAAAACTCTTTAATGGTTTTTTTACTTGAAACTCCTCGTCCTCTGTCACCATATAGCCATAAACAACGTAATTTATGGGTATCGTGAAATCAACCTGAATCCTTATTATTAGGTTGTCGGGTTTTCAATGCAAATTTTTCGCAAAAATCTTTTTCAAAGAGAACAAAGCTATTAAAAGTAGTCCGGCTTGTACCATTTGAAAGATAAATCTCTGTTTAGCAACGCTTGTTTATATCCGAACGACCTACCGTAAATACTGTAATAGTACCCCACCCCCTTTGTACAGTCGCGTAGTCGCAAAAGTTTTTTAGTATTACATTTTTTTCAAAGCGCCCGTACTTTCAAAAAATGCATCTTTGGTATCAAAAAATAGCTGAAATTCAGGGCTATTTTTTGATACCTAAGCGCGCATTGTAGCATAAACCAGTGTCGAGAAAAACTCGTTCAAAGCTAGACTACGCAACACTCCACATCGTCATTATGGGGGTGGGGTACTATTACAGTATTTACGGTAATATTATCTAATTTAAGATATGCTTAAGCAAAGTTGAGTAACTTTTGAAAAGAATTTAAGCAGAAATTCAAGTTTTTCTGAAAATTCTTCAAATGAAACTATTAGGTTGTCGGGTTTTGAGTGCGAATTCTTTGCAATAATATTTTTTCCAAGAGAACAAAGCGTGTAAAATTTGTCCGGCTTGTACCATTGGAAAGGTAAATGTGGATTCTACCTTCGGCTTTTCAGCGATTTTAAAAAAACTTCGGTTTTGGGGATTTTTCGGGAGCACAAAGACAAAGAGTCAAAATCATCAAAAAGCGAAACCCACCGACAACTACCTTTTTTGCGGAATCGATTTGGAATGTTTTTTACTCGAACTTTTGAAAAACTCTTTTTGCATGTGTCAGCAAATTTTCAGCCAAATCCGTTCAGCCGTTCTTTCTGAATTTTTTGTTTGAAGAATGCATGAAAATAAAGGTATTTGCTCATTTAAGAGACTTTTCAAACAAATTTGAAATTTGAAACATTTAGAAACTACTGGACGCTTGAAATGGCTTGAAACGGCTGGACGGATTTGGCTGAAAAAGAAAAAACAAATGCTTGGTCTTTCATTTAAGCAAAAAAATTAGTGCTAACTTTTCATCGAAAAAGTTGCCAACTGAACGAATTTTAACGATTTTGACTACTTTTCTTTGGATCCCTGAAAAATTGCCAAAACTAAAGCTTTTCAAAAACGCTGAGAAGCCCAATGTAGCACAGAGATTTACCTTTCTAATGGTACAAAACAAACTAATTTTAATAGCTTTGTTCTCTTAGACAAAAGATTTTGCGAAAAATTTGCATTTAAAACCCGACAACCTAATACTAAACTTGCTTCTCAAAATATACAAACAAATAAAGGTTTTACCGCTAAGCAAGTTGCAGTTGCAAGTTGCAGCTAAGCAGTACGTTGAGCTACTTATTACTAGTTTTCCAACAAATGATTCAGGCGCACAAAGTTCATAAAAAAGGATGATACAAGCTACATTAATTCTTTACCAGTTTCAGCCGTTCAGGGTTTTGAATGATAGCATGAACAGTAATATCAGCACTTCCATTTCTGATCATGTCAATAGCTGTGAAAACATGGTAATCAAAAGGGATCACCTGAAAATGTTTAATCTAATAAATTACAGTTTTTAACTAATAAATGTAGCCATTTCCCTAGGCAGAACAATTTCTTGCTTATGTACTAACAATTATTTACATATTTAGCACCAACCTCAGCTTCAAGTCCAGCCAACTTCAAAGCGGTCACCAAATAGTCGACATCAACTCCCGGTTTTCGACATTTCATACTCCAACAACTTAACATAGATCATTCATTAGGTAAACTATTATCAACTTATCTCTGAAGTCAACAGCAAAACTGTTTTGCTGCTGGCCGACAGCTCGTAAAATCATTCGATAAAACGGGACTTTTCTGTGCTGTTTTCGACAATAATTTCATTATTTGATAGACGAATAAGCGTAATTGGATATCTCAAACGTAAAAAGATCAAGTATTTTCAAGTGGTTGAGGGTCTTTTAAAATAACTCTTTTGTCTGCCCTTCTTATCAATTAGCCAATGTGCTCACGTCAGCGTATCAAAAATTTATTGAATTAAACATTCAACCAAGTTAAGAATGGAAATTATCGTAAAGAAATTCAATTGTTAAAATATTTTATTTCAATAGATTTAAAATATTGCTGGCAGATTGTATGATGAGCGTAAATGGCAGCCCTAAATTTTTGATCTCAATTGAGATTTTCGGATGTTCAGGGTGCGTCATAATTGTCGCAACAAGGTATCACGCGCGTTCAAGGACAATAAGTCGTTGATTTAAGTTTAACTTCTGTTTTTTCTTGTGTTTTTATTATATTTGGAACATAATTGAAACTTTTTTCATATAAAATTTGTTGTTTTTTTAGAATGGCTGGAAAATCCCCAATCGACAATCGATCATCAAATCGCACAAGCGAGGAGTCTCGGCGCCAGAGATTCATAAGCGTCTTAAAGTCGACAGAAGTGTCATTTTCCACACTATTCAACGCTACGAATCTACGGGAACAATTGCTGATGCACCAAGAAGCGGTAGACGTCCGAGTGAGGAACCGAATTCAGAAGAAGCCAAACCAGTTGGCAGGGCAAATGGCAAAGAAGATGGCGATTTCAAGTCCTCATTGATCCTCAAAAATAAGCTCAAACTTACTGCTTACAAGAAAAACGAGGCACAACTTCTTTCGAATGCCGCTAAAAACAAGCGAGAATTGAGAGCAGATCAGTTATTGATGTGTTTCAATGGAATCGACCATTACAATATCTTGTTCACCATGGACTAATGGATCTTTCAGTGTGGTCGGTTCTAGAAGCCAAAGCGTGTTCAAAGTCTCACAAAACATCAAAAGCTTGAAGAAATCATTGCTGAAAGCATGAGAAGAGCTCGATCCAGCCTATTTGGTCGCCACCGTTGACGCCTTCTCGAAACGCCTGCGAGCCTTCTCAAATGCTAATGGTGGCCGATTCGAATTTGATAGTTGATTTATAATTGTTAATGTACAATAGATGATATTCAGTTAAAAACGTCTTGTTACTCTTGTCAGCCTTAAAATCAGAACTTTTTCTTGTTGTGACAATTATGGCGCACCCTGTACATCAAAGCATCTACTTTACTTTGAACTTTTTACTCACTTCATCCGGGTGCCAATCACGTGGAACTTAAAATTGGTTATTTTCCGATGAGTTTTACTTTCAAAAACTCACGGTTTTGGTGCACGTTCCAGTCGTGTAGATTGATTGTAAGACGGTTTACAGAAAGACATTGGATTCCAGCCGATCTCATCTTTCAAAAGAATACGCCATCCACAAAATGGTTATTTTGTTCACGTAAAAGGTTGCCTAAATTTACCTTTTCCTCTCTATAACATCCAACAAGCCATCCATATTTACGAAATCATAGCTAAATTTTTATATATACTGAAAATTCTAAGCGAAGAAGGCAAAAGTGGGACAGGACAGCTACATTTTACAACATACAGTCGACTTTCTCTATAAGGGAATGGAAGGGATCAAAAAATGTTTCCGTTATATAGAGTGCCGTTTTATATAGCTTAGCGTCGGCCGGGACCAAAATTCCATTCCGTTACATAGAGTTTTCCGCTATATAGAGTTCCGTTATAGAGATAGTCGACTGTAGCTGAATTTCAGGTTCATTTTTGTAAAAAAAAAAACAAGTGCTAGGGAGTTAGCAAATTTTCTCAAAATTTTCTGATTACCTTTTTTCATTGATAAGGTCAATGCACTTGTCATGGCACTTTGATATGTCATTCTATTTTTCAATCCTTAAAATTGACGGATCCAAAAAGTAGGTAAGGGAAGATCACATGAATCAAAAATTTAGAATTCTTTAAAAACTATTTTAAACAATGGCCCAAAACGTACAAAAAAGCACGTTTAAAAGTGAAATTGTTTTATTACCCGCGACCCCCTTTGAATCTCCAAAAAAAAAAACCATGTGGGGGACCCTTATGATTGTTTTTCAAAAAATTATTTTTCGATTATTTCAAAAATAGTGTTTTAAATTTTACTGCCGATAAAATGTTAGTGGGTTTTAGGTCTAGATCTATCCATGGAACCCCCACAAGGGGGGGGGTCTAAAGTCTAGATTTCGAGGGGTCAGAGGGGTGTCATTCTAATACAGCATTTACGGTATTCAAGCACCTTGATTGCTTTCTCAGAGACCAAATATTCAAAGATACGGTGGAGATGTCAGTACGGCATTAAGACGTTGATCATTTTTATCGATGATCAAAGGCGTCACATGATGAATCATTTTTGATTTGTTGTTGCGCAGAATGAGGAATAGAATAACTGAAATTTACAAAAATTCTTAACAAAATTAAAATTAAACGAAATCTAATCGAAATTTAATGTTTAATGATTCTAATTTTCTAAGTTTATGTCCTGTTATTGATGAAAATCTACTTAAATAAAAATGAAACGTGATTGAAATTCTGAGTTCAACGGATTGAATTTGAGTTCATACTATACTTTTGAAGTACCGCCCACAAGTGTCCCCATATGGTGACACATTTTGATACTGAAATGCTTCGTTTTCTTTTTTCTCTAGGACTCTTCTAAAATTCTGCCATAGACAAAATTTTTTCAAATTATCAAAAAGTGTCCCCAGAGAATCGGGGGCGGTACTTCAAAAGTATAGTTCATGGCAACATACTAGACATGGGCAAATTCCGTCCCGAACCTAATTCCACCTTCGTAAATAGGATTCTAACACGTATTTCTTGGTAAAAAACTCGGTGGTATAAAACTATATGATAAAAATGTTTTTTGATGTTTCTTGTAGTGTGATGAGGGCTTTGAACTGAATTTATTAAATCGGCAGCAGAAAAATGGTCACAATTTAGAAAACGGGAAACAAAATACAAATAAAAAACGTCTCATTTTTATTTTACTTCTTCCGCTCTTCGGGACGGGACGGGTCTTTGACGGGTCCCAGAAGGAGGGGGGGTCTAAAGTCTAGATTTCGAAGGGTGTCATTCTAATACAGCCTTTACGGTATTCAAGCACCTTGATTCCTTTCTCAGAGACCAAATATTCAAAGATACGGTGGAGGTTCAAAATGCTACTGAACCTTTTATCAACTCTAGAACTTCTGCCAACTACATACATGGAGTCGAAAAACTTGTCGTATGCTGACATTGTATGTAATGGATGTTATTTTGATTAGTTAATGTTTTGAATAAAAAATTTGTTATGATTGAAGTTGTGTATGAAAAACACGAAAAATCATCCAGTACAATTTGACCTGATATATCAGGTCAAATTGTACTGGATACAGTCAAAAGGAGTCAGGGTCAGAACTAAAGCTGAAAGACTAGGATCACTGAGTGGGCTCACTTCCAGTATAATGATAAGCAAAGCTTGTAAACCCTCCGAAAATGTCAAATTTTGTATCCCATATACGGATGATAGATGATAGGGATAGAGCTCTTCCAGAAAAACAAAAGCAGATTCGATGCCCGATGAAAGCTCTATCAGATAAGCTATCATTGTAAAACTCGTTCTTGATTTTATAACATTGGCTACTAAGATGATGAGGATACGGGATTCCAGGATAAATCTAAATGATTTTTTATAATAACTAAACTTTGTCACAATTTGAAGAAGCCAATTTTTGTCTACTACATTTTGGTTCGAGTAAAAGACAGCTCTTTTGGAAAGGCGGCAATACAATCTCTTATCAGAGTTCATTCATTTTCCGACCCTGGTAAAAGGCAATGCAAAAAAATGCAGGAATTGAATTTTTCTATTGCTCTTGATCTTTAATATTAATTCATAATGAATTTAAACTCATCTCTACGTAACAAATTGTTATTGGTAGTTGTCTATATTGGGCTATTGCTTGACTATTCTTTACTAACGGCTGTAGGTGGGTTTTTTATAGAGAAGTGAACTCACAGAATC
Source organism: Mesorhabditis belari (assembly GCA_958450365.1). Classification (NCBI taxonomy): domain Eukaryota; kingdom Metazoa; phylum Nematoda; class Chromadorea; order Rhabditida; family Rhabditidae; genus Mesorhabditis; species Mesorhabditis belari. Next base: position 1,274,262 of record CAUEEP010000758.1, on the reverse strand, counting down.
TGTGGTCATTCAGTTCAATTTAAGCTATTCAGTTTAAGCTAAACTGTGGATAAGCTACCGTAATCTGATCTGGTTTTTCGGCAATATAAGCCGCTTTTTTGTACTCTTTTGTCTCTCTTCCTCTTCAGATTTTTGTGAGAGGTTTTCCCTAGATTTTTGTTTAAAAATCTGTCATTGTATCCTATATTTTGTAATTCTGTAATTGTATTCTGCTAAAATCTTGATTCTCTTCTGAAAGCTTAGAAATTACATAGAAAGTACGCTCGAGTCGGTACCTAGAAGTAGAATTGTGTCATTATTTACTACTTACTAAATTTTAAACATAAACGATGTGTTTAACTTGTTTAAAACTTTGTAAGAAGCTATCTGAATTGGAAATTTTGTATTATAGATGTGAAAAAACTGTAAAACTCTCTAGAACTTTTCATAAAACTATTCAATTCTCTAAAAACAATTCTAGAGATCTTTCAGGTTTACTAACGTAAGATTTTTTTCCATTTATGAGAACTCAAAGTGAAACAAGCATAGCATTTATCCACTTTTTAGCTTACTCAAAATAAACTTGCCCGGAATAAAAAGCTTTTTTTTGCTTATCTATTTTGTTCAACTTACAGAGCCAGTTCTTCCCGCATTTTTCCTCGAAACCTCCACTTCAAATTCAGTAAGATTTTCCAAACAATTCCTCCATCTAAATTCTAGAGTCAAAGCCAAAGACACGATCAAATTCTTGATGAAAATTTACGATTGGGTTTTCTGGTTGGATCAAAATGTCTAGTTCAAGTCTTCGCTCAGCCGTTGATCGGTCCACTTACGACAAGGTTTTTCAATCATAACCTTTTAGCAAAGAATTTTTCAGAATCGGTTTTTCTGTTCCTTTATCCTTTGGATACTTGATCATGATCTTTTCAACACTTTTATTCGCTTTTGGAAAAAGTTATCTTATTTTGTTTTTGGCGAGGGCTGTGCAGGGGATTGGATCAGCTTGTGCAGCGACTGGAGGTAGTCGATTGAAACTTGGTGACAATGGATTAATCAACAATGGTGGACTGGGCCGGCGCAGTTGGCCAGGCTAGGCGCAGTTGGCCAGGCTAGGCGCAGTTGGCCAGGCCAGGCCTGACCAATTCAGGTCAACTCAATCAAGGCCTAGTTAAAACTGTCTAAGCCGGTCTAGAGCCCAGGTCCAGATCTGCTAGGTCTAGCAAAATTACTAGTTTCACCCTAAAATTCGCAATCTTGGGCGAATAACTTCTTTAAAATTTAGTTTGTACTGTGAGGTGATGATTTCTCTACAAAATGATACTTGAATGGGAGCTAAATAGCTAATTAAAGGGCAATAAAAATCGGTTTTTGTACAAAACCTTTCAGTGTCTATAAAATGAAAAAGATTTGATCGATCTGTCTGAAAATTTGACAACTTATGTAATCAAATCTCCTCTTTGTTTTCTCTATTTACACTAAATGAGATTTTGTTTGAAGAAAATGTCAAAAAATTGAGATTAAAGATCGGCGAAAAATGTTTAAACACTTTAAAAACGTCATAAACCAAAAAAATTTTAAAAATTGGAAAAATAATCAAAAGCCATTTTGTTTTGGCATGTTAGAGCTTTTTAACAAAGCAAGCCGTCCTTTATTTGAAATTGCCGTTATTTTTGAAAATATTTTCAAAGGAAAAGGACTTATGGGCCTAATATTATCTAGTCAAAATAATTTTTATACGTGTAAACGTAGAAATTTATTTTCTAACAAGAAACAAACAGCTAACAAGAATTTCAAATTTTAAAGGTTATTCGCAAAAGATTGCAAATTTTTGGGTGAAACTAGTAAATTTTGCTAGATTTAGCGAAGTCTGGACCCAGGTTCAGGTTTGATATGCTTTTGACCTGACACGAATCTAAAGTAGAAGGATTCTGGCCTTGACATGGTTCAAACGCTAGTTTAGGAATGGGTATGCTGGCTCAACAGTATTCTGATGACAAGCAACGAGCTCGTTACATGGGAATAGCGATGGGTGGAATGGCGTTAGGTAAAAGGCATACAGGGCGATCAATACGATGAGCTGTTTTCAGAATACAAACAGTACAATGGTGAGTGAAAGGAAATAATTCACCAATGACAAGAATTTCAGGCAATTTGCAAGCGACCTACTGGAGATGATATTCGAAATGGAATATATTTGTCGAAAGATGATAAGATTTTGATACAAGATCTCTAGATACAGTGCTGGAAAAAAGTATTGATCGCCCTGTATTACTTTGGTTGTTTTGCATATAACTTTTTCTTCATCCATTCGATTTTGATCAGTTCAAAAGTTTTAGATACTAGAAAGTTGTTAACATTTTCAAATGTAAAGACCTATCAATATTCATTTGTGGCTTTATTAAGTTTTGCAAACAACAGTCCTACAGTAATCCAAACTATGGATTTCCAACCGAATGCTTTAGAGAATCTAACAATAAGTTTACAAATAGAAATTTATTCTCCACAAACAAACTAAAATAATAAGTAGATACTTAAATAGCATTAAACTAGTTCAAAATCACAAATACAAAGCAATTTAGGGCTAAAAATTTAAGATCACAAACTTAACTACTATCACAGATAAAATAGGTTGATTTGTTAGCAGACTTTATTTATTTTTGCGTCCTTTTCTTTCTTCATTCCCATCGTTGAGTGCATAAGCTGGGCAGTATCTAAAATGCATTATCAGGTAACATTAGCATTTTTAGTCCAAACACTTTCAACACTACCTTATGTTTCCGCTACTTTCTATTCGCAACATCTCATTTGGAACTGTTGTCTCTCGACCGCCTAATGATGTGTAACCCTAAAATATGAAACTGAACTTTGTACGGACTCACAAAACACCGTAAATTCTCTTAATTGCTGATACAATTTATCTCAGGCCCAAATTCAAACCCAACCTGGTCGTACAGTTGACAATAGTGAACACAAAGACCTCTCAACATCATCCAAACATCTTGATAGCTCCACGGAAGAATCGGGCACACACGAAGTACTCGAGGCCAATCCGAATCAGTCCACTCAACTTTAGATCTAAAACAGAATTCAGAATCTGTGCTTCATTTCAATTTTAACAATCTTTTACCCACTTACTTCATATATTTTCCATTCGGATCACTTGCACGACTTCCCATCAAAACGGGCACAATTTGTGGCCGTTGTTCTTTCAATGAGCTCACTCCAATTATGAGAGGTCCCGGTAATTCCATAACAACAATGTTATACCTGAAAGGTGCAATTACAAGAAATACATGAAAACGAACATTTTTGCGACAAAATTTGGATTTGATACGAGCTTGCGTTCACTAAACCAAACATAATGACTTTAAACTTTTCCAATTACCGAAAAGCATTCCATTTCTGTACGGTATTCAGCCAAGGCTTTGCATCGTAGTAGACGAGATTTTCTAAAGAAACACAATAAGATCTATGTGATTTTCAAACCTGCGATAATTTTCTTCAGTTCTTCCACCGCTTTTGCCCCGTCTTCTTCGTTTTCACTTTCCACGATCAACTTCGTTTTATAATAACTAAACAAGCAATTTAAACACTTTTTAAGTAACAAACTTGTTATTAAAATCGGGATAACTTCCAATTTCCACTCGTCCTTCGAAATTATCGGCAGTCTGTAAGACAACTTACAAATAAATACTAAAGTCAAAGCAATTTCACCTTTGTTAGTTCATCTGAAAATTCGAATTCAGATTTATTCGCGTAAATTGTCTCCCTGAATATCGGACGAAACTCGGTGGATGGGAAGAGTTCTTCCTGAAATTAGAGGTCATTGAAATTTTTCAAAGTCCCACCTCAATATTGTCGAAAGCCAGCTCGCAAAATCGCGGAACCCCAGGAAAAGCGACAATGTTTTTCACCTAAAACTTACCATTTGTGCAAAGATTTCAACCTTACCTGAACAATCGGATATTTCCCCCGTTCTCCTGTTCCTTTCTCACGACCCCAACGAAGAGTGGCTGATCGGGGAATCTAGACAAAATTTAGTGGCATGTTTCCGTAATTGTACTTACAGTTGCTATGCTAGAGGTATGTGCAAATTCTGGACATTTTTCTTTTTATGATTGCGACATATTTAATTTCTAGGCTTCGAACTTTCCATGCAAAGTGAGTGCCCATTGGCATGAGGGAGCGACAACATATCTGATAGAATTTGACGAATCTGTGATTGATCGTGAAAATAAAGCTGTTTGAGATCGGATATATTTGCTTCCGGTTAAATGCACTCTTTTATTTTTTCTCCGCAAGAAATTTGTCACAAACATAACTCAAGTTCAGAGGGATTGAATTTCCTGATGAAAAATTTTCGCCGACTTCCCCGTTTTTCAAATATTCGGCGACAGTCCTCCGCAGCTTCAAAGGTTTTTCCTATACTTCACTTGGTTATCATAAACAGAAACATTTTAAATCTTTTAGTTTGTACCAAAACAGATCACGACGCTTCCCGTTTTTCTCCATAATCATTTATTTCCGAATGTTGAGGTATCAATTTAACTGCATAACGTCAACACCTCTTTTCAAGGTTCCGAGCACTGCCTCGAACGATGCATTTTCAAAAAAGTTGGAAATCTTGGAAAAGCCGGTGCTCAGGAATGCGAATCTTTTGCAGCACTTTGAAGCAGTTGCTAGAGAAAAAGTAACTTTCTAAAAATAACCTTAAAATATTTTTTCTAGACCGACACCTACTCCGCATACATGGATGAAATGATGCAATGGAACTTAGAAAAACTTTACAAATTGCTTCCAAAAGAATTCAATTTCAGAACAGGGTGGACTCGTTACGATCATCAAACTGGTGAAATTACCGAGGTACTTTTGAATTTATTTTTACGAGTAGATTTGGCTAAAGGTTTCGCATCCACTCGAATCGTGCTCAGTTTTTGATGTGGAAGTTTGTGTGACAGATGCAGAACCAAAAGGGAAACTTCCGACAATGGCTATCGCTCTCACATCAAAAGCTTGGTGGGTTAATATTTGGAGTTTCTGTATTATTCCGTTATCAATAAACAACAACACATTCGTGTTGCATCAAAACGAATATGGGTTATTGATGGGTAGACTGTTTAAGACAATGAAATAGAGAATTGAGTAAAGGGAAAAATAGAAGCTTGAACTGTCTAAAACAGTAGTATTAAATGAGGATGGTTCGATTGCTTAATGTGGAGATTAACTAGATACTGCTGAAGTTTATATATTGAACATTTTAGGTACTCTTGGTGTTCAAAAAGGCTCGTCGAGAATACACCTTATTATGATTTTGCGACAACCAACGAAATGATCCCGCTCTCGGTTGATGGAGAGGATCGGAAGGCGCGTCTGGTGGTTGGTCACAACGTTGGATTCGATCGTGCGAGAACAAGAGAACCATACCTTCAATATGTATGTGAACATTTGAAAGTTTTTCAAGTTTTTTTAGAAAACTGGACTTCGTTATTTTGATACCTTATCCGCGGGAGCTTCAATTTATGGAATGGCCGATCATCAACAGGGACTTTACAATAAGGATGATCTTACCGAAGAGAAGACGGTACGAAATTGATTTTGCCACCAAGTTTAAAAAAATAGATTTTCCGCAAAGATTGGGCTGCAATGAAATTGGAGAAGTTGATGGCAAAATGGCGCACAAATGCTACAAAAGTCTCGCTGAAAGATGTAAACATTTTTTTAAAAGTTATGTAATTAAGGAATCTTTAGCTTTGTAAGTTTCTGTTGAGTGAAGATAAGGACCGATTATCGAAAAAGATATCCATGATGAAGAAAACGGAACGGGACTATTTTGTGAAAGAACCAATTATGTTTTTTCGGGAAACAAAGAACTTTCAGGTGAGTTGTTAACAAAATTTTTGAATCGAACATCTCTGCTTTTTAGGAATGCATGGCCTATTGTGCATTGGACGTACGTTTGGATTTGTATTTGGATACATAAACTTTTAGGTAATTGCAACTGCAAAGGCTTTCCAGAAACTTGTCCCGAAGTTTCGTGAGATGTTAGTTTTGAAAGATTGCAAAAGCTGTTGTGTTCAATTTTCAGGTATCCGTCACCAGTGACGCTGTATGGCTTTCTAAACATGGGTGATGCCTATCTTCCGATCAATAGATACTGGCCACAATATTACGATTCATGCGAAAAAGCTCTGTTGGAACAAAAGCAGCAGGTACCTGTTGAGAAAAACATTGTTTGACCTTTTTACTTTCCAGAATTCCATTCAAATTGTCAAAAGTGCCAAGACGTTATGCGAAGAAACGAATATGTATTGTAAAAGCTATAAACGATTTAACTTTTGATTCTAGTACCGATCCGTGGCTTTGGACAGAAGATTGGAAACTCTCACGAAAAGACTCCAATCCCAGGTATTTTTTTACTATTAGATAAGAGTTCAGATATCGACTAAACCTTTGTCTAGATATCGACTAAACCTCTGTCTAGATGGTATAATAATCTCTTTGCTAACGCCGAACAACGTGGTTTATCGATTGAAGATATTGGAGATGACACTTTAAATGTGAGATATGGTAAACTCATTCCAAAGGTTTGTCTATTTCTTTTGGCATTCTTTATTACTCTTCTAGATCTTTGGAATGGTTTATGGTCCTTATCCACTTTATGATCATCCCGTTTATGGCTGGGGATACTTGATTCCTGTAGTAGATGAATGTCGTGGTTTGTTTTTATGAAGATGACCTTTGGCAAGTTTAAATTTTTAGATTTAAAACCCGACGATTTTGTAGAATTGGGCAAAGAGAAAAGCAAAGTACTAATGCCGGCGGGGTTTATCTGCTTTTTTTTTCCTTTTAAGCAACAGAATTTAGTGCATTATGGAACATCTACAATGAACGCTTTGGGTTTGCACCAAAGGAATTACTCGTTGATCTTTCTGTTGAGGAAAACCTGAAAAAGATTGGCCCATTTTACTATAAACAACTCGAAAGGTTTTTACAATCAAAAAATCAGTTTGAACTTTTTTAAGGCGTCTGGTCACAAATCAACTAAAATCGCAACCCCGTTCGCTCTCACTTACAAATCGCTTTTAGGGCGCCTTCTAAAACCAACAAGGTATTATTTTGTACATAGATAAAGCGTTTTGCATGGTGACTTTATTTTTATTCTTATAGGTTTCAAAAAGAATTTAACGACTTTGTCAGCGACTTCTTTACGACAAAATTTTGGATAAGCTACAGGTTTTAAGCATAGCCGTTAAAATAATTTGTTCAAGCCAAAACTTTAGTAAACGCTTTGCCGATGAGATCCACGTATGGCAACCAGAAGCATCAGACATTGAATTGCCGTCGAAGACAGATTCCAAATTGGAGAACGCAACAAAACTAGTAAATTAAAAAAATTTTGAAATAGAGCCTTTAAAATGGTAAACGAACTTTTTAAACTGCCAACTTTTAGATCGGAGCATTGGCGCCGGGTATTAGACCAGCCGGAACGGTGTCTCGTCGAGCTGTTCACGCCTTTGGGTTACAATGACTAATGTAAAGGTGGGTTTGTTTTAAGATTTAGCAAAATTTAAATAATATTTTAGGATGAAAAGGAGAGCAGAATCGGTACACATTTAAAGTCGATGGTTCAAGCGCCGCCAGGATACTGTATTGTAGGTTAGACAGATTCAATGCACTACCTTTAATAATATCCATGTTTAGGGGCCGATGTTGATTCCCAAGAACAATGGTTAGCCGCCATAATGGGTGATGCAAGTGATGCGGCTGGGCTTGGTAAATTTTATTTATCAGCTATGCACTCAAGTATAAGGATTACATTGATTCATTAACTCCTTTACTGTTAAGTGCTCGAAAAATAGATGAACTAACCATTCCAAAATTTTCAGATGAAAACGAGCGTCGACCCGGTCGAACACCTTTCTCGAATATGGCTCTAGCTGGACATCGATCGGACAACAGCGATTTGCATTCAGTTATTGCAAATGATTTGAAGATTAAACGAGACACGGCAAAGGTTTGAAAAGTGTCATTTTAGTTAACACCCCTTTTCAGATCCTCAACTATGCTCGCTTGTATGGAGCCGGGATCACGAATGCTAAAAACACACTAATGTAAGCGTTTTTATTTGTTCGAACGATATTTGTTCTAGAGAGGGCGGCACAGATGAAAAGAAAGCTGAAGAAATTGCGCGGAAACTTTTTGAGAACACAAAAGGAAAAGAAATACCGTATGAAAACTTTGAAATGCCTATTTTTTTTGTTTTAGGCTTCGAAAGTTGAAACAGTCGGTGATTCCGTTTTTTCTCGAATTCTGCAAAGTGAATGGTTTAATGGATTCTTTTGTGCGCGCTGGTGGACAATTTTTTGTACCCACTTACAGTTTAGATGATGATGACGGAAGCGAAAAGTGAATATTTAAGGACTGTTACATTCGACGTTTAAATTTGATTCGTTTTGCTTAATATTAGATTTAGATCTTCATCACGCCTTTTTGAAGAATGGCTTATTCAAGAGCTGAGAAATCGAGGACTTTCTATCTCGGATTCGACTACTTTCAAACCGATCCCCGAAATTTATGAAAACTTCAGTTCGACCGAAAAGTACTTCATTGGGGGATAGTAAGTATCGCCATGCTTTTTCTTAATAACTTAATCATTCAGTGAGTCGTCAACCTTCAATTATCTCGTTTGGTCGGCTAGACAGGGTCAAATGTGCACTCCAGTTTTAAGTATGTCTTCTACCAAAATCTTTCTATAAATTTTCTTTCAGAATGTATTCTTGGCTCCGGTCTCTCGATTCCACAAAATTGTACAGGCACCGAAAAACAACTATTTCTCGACACTTTCATGAGAAGTCGAATGAATTGGGTAAATGAATCACTACTTACTCAAAATTTCGAATAAATATGTAGGTTGTACAATCGTCGGCTGTTGACTTTTTGCATCTTTTGCTTTTGAGCATGGATTGGTTGTGCACCGAGTACGATATTGGTTGTCGATTCATGATTTCTATTCACGATGAGGTTTGTTTTACAATCAAAATTTTTAAATGCACCACAAACGGATCAAAAACAGACAGATTAAATTGTTTATTAGTCAATCTTTAGTAACTAAATGTCAAAGCAATATCATAAAAAGGGATCTTTTTTAATTTGGCTGTAGTGCATCGCTGGTTGAGGTGAGAGCGCTCTTCTCGTAGCTTTCCTTCAATTCACCGCAGATTTTCTTCCAATCCTAAAATAAAAGGTAAAGAAACAATGCAAACCCCCAGCTTCACTAAAGTATTTTATAGTATCTTTAAGTGAAAGTAGCAAAAAAAAAGAAATCTCAATCACCGTAAATTGTCCGGTGAAAGCGGCGACGCGAAAGGAGAGCGCATAGGCATACGTGTAATGAAGTCGATCACGAAAAACACCGGGACGTTGTCTAAATTGAAATATTTAAAACACAAAGAGGTCTCTAATTTAAAAGTAAGCAAGTAATCATTGATTGTTCAATCAGTACCAATTTATTGGCCCACTCACCTGGCCAATTTGTTTATCACATCGCCCACATCAAATCCATCTTTTTGCTCGGCGTGTCGCATAATTGCCAGAGCCACCCAGACAACGCTTGTTCTAAAACGAGCCCAGTCAAACTTGTCAACAAAACAAACCGTCCAATTGCTTCATATCCTTGCAGCAAAACTGGTGGTATGTAGGCATTTTGAGCTCGTTTCACAGCCTAAAGGGGAGAAATTTCATTCAACATTAGCACATTACCTCTTTTTCTTTCTTGCTGATATCGAAGATAAAATGAATGATATCGTCTCTGTCGGGCCATTTATCCGGACTCCAATTCTCATAGTGCAACAATGACACCTAAAATTAAAAAAGTTGATCATATCCATTCGGAATGTACACCTCTTTGGTCACAGTCTCCGTCTCTTCGCCCTCTTTCTAAAGTATATTGTCAATTCACCCATATTTTCCCCGAATCTCAACCTTATTTTCTTCATCTTTGATAAATTTGTCAGTACTTTGCAGGTTTAACTCGTAGATTACATGGCCTCTTTGTTGAGCTTCAGGCTTTGACGGATCGAGTCCCTCAGTGAGCCGCTTCGTGCATTTGATCACATAACGACCATTCTAAAAGAAAAGGGTTACTCTAACTTTCAAAGCTTCGTTAATTGAATAAATGTCACCAACGGCAAGTGTGAGTGTTTCTCCTTCTTTTTTTGGCCAATATGGATAACAGCGTGTGGTTGGCTCTTTCGCAAAATCACCCTTTTGGGAAACAGAAACAATCACGCAAGTCTCGTCCTAAAAAGGGTAAAATTATTGAAAATTCTCAAAATCCCAAACCTGCCAAACGGCTCTCCACAAATCGATGGTTGTTTGTTCGGTTTTGGGAGCCTAAATCAACACATAGCGAAAAAATTATTTACCCACCTGATAAAAGGTGTAGTCGCGATGATCGTAAGACGTGTAAGAGCCCGGCAAAAACAGATTGTCGTTCGGTTTTTGTGGCTCAACCTAAAAACAACCCAGTTACCTATTGAGACACCTATTCTTCATCTAAAGCACCAAATTTTTACCTTGAGAAGTTTCTTCTCTCCAACCATCAATTGAAGGCGCGATTGATTGTAGATCGAGGCGAGGTTTTGCCAATTCGGTCGATACTCCTTACCTCCAGTGATTTTCTTAACAACCTCTATTACCATCAAAAAATTTCCCAAAAAACTTCATAGGCATCAGTCTTCTTTTTGGGCCCAATTGATCGTTAACAAATTTGACAAAATCTTTCGGCTGTTCGGGTGGGGAAACCTAAAAAAATGTAAATCAGAAGACCAAGATTTTCCTCACAATTCTTCTCCTCGACTTGACCGATCCCTTGGCTGGCATTATGGATCTAAAATTCAAAAGTTTAACACAAATGTTGAAAAGTCCCAAATTGCAGCTCAAAAAACAAAAACTCACCAGAAAATGATCCGTTCAATCGAAGAGAATATAAAAATGAATAAGACACCGACTGGTGGACGCTTTTAGCTGACTGTTCAATGTTAATATCGTGTATTCTAATTTAGGTTCGATACTTGTGCAAAGACGAAGATGTTGGCCGATGTGCGCTGGCATTAATGTGGAGTAATGCCTACGTGAGAGCCACGATTTCACAGGCCGATGTGCGCTGTGCGATGTGCCTTTTGAGCGCTTGAGTCGAAACTTGCATTACCAGCTGCACTGTGAAATCGTGGCTCTCACGTAATGTGGAGTAATGAGTTTATTTCTCTCATTTCTTTCTCTATAGTGCAATTATTTTTAGACTGTGCATTGCCAATCGACAAAACGAGCTTGTGATTTACGTGATGGATGCTATAGAAAGGGTACGGAAGATCGGCTAAATTAAGTTTAGTTAAAATCATTCATTGTATTCATTTCACTAAAAAGATACCTTCACCAGGCAGATTTCCAGTCTCGGCAAGATGTTGCCACAACGTCAACCCATTTCCACAAGGGTCAAAGGAACGACACAATGAAGTGATTTGATCAGAATAAACGAAAAAAAAGTCATAAGGAACAAAATTGTTATTGCTTACTTTAACTCGTGTTGCCAACCCGTACGTGCAATTCATCTTATCGATCTTGTGTTGCAAAGAGACAGCCGCAATTTCTAAAATTGGGTATTCAATAGGTTAAACTGAGATTCATAAACCATTTTCCTGAAAGTTTTCCGCTGTGCAATCGGCAGCAAGATCCGATCTTCTTTTACCCGTTCCGTTGCGAAACACAAAAGCAATTGATACCTGTAAACAAGGTTCGGTTATGATAGAGTGCAGTTTTTAAAATGTAACCTCATGTTCAACATTACTTCTATTGTCAACATCGAAAATAAACGCGGTTGTGGGGAATGAAGTTTCCTAAAACTTAAATATAAGAATTTTAATGCCGAAAGCTTTACCTTGTAGTTGTTCGGAAAGACGGGATTCACTTGTCGCAATGTGACCGAGAGATTGCACGAGGGCACTTTGTATTCCGTCCACGAACGAGGGTAGAGTCCTCTAAAAATGGAAACATTATTGGTTTCTGGTATGTACGCATTGTTGAATTTTTGGGAAGTCAGATACGTATATTCAGCATATTCATCAAGGAAAAATGCTTTTAAGGCATGATCCCCCAAAAAGTAACAATGTGCTAATATCGGCTGTCATTGTAAAGAAAACATATGATCACTCTTTTAATTTTCTTTACACGATCTTTCGACCCGTTTCGAATAGGAAGACACACCTACCACGAAGGTCGCTTCTCAGCCATATTCTCTCATTCTTCTACCCTTCTCCGATTCTCTCCCTTTGCTCGCAATTTATGCCCGTCAGCCGACTGCGTGTCGCCATTTGCGAGCGTATCTCGCAGAACCACCCACAGTGGAGATGCAGAATGAGTATTTCTCGATTTCTCGCATTTCTCGGTTTGTGTTGAAGTGGTTGAAAGGTGTTGATGAAGAGTTTCTCTTTCTTGTGCACATGTCGAACCCAGTAGAGAAAGTAACGCCGAACGAATGGAAGAGCATCAAAAACCTAAAAGAATAGATTTTAATCATTGAATGGAGATCTCAAAGTCATTTCATTATTGAAATTTCAGGTTATTGAAAATTTCATTGGCCAGAAACGATGCGATGCCAGGGAACCCTCTAGAACACTCAAACTTTCGGCTGAATCATTTCGTTACGGACGATGAGTTGATGCTCGGTGAGGATGACCACGCCCACTCACGTTAAAGCTTGCCAATGGCAAATTTCACTTTCCAACGGCAAGCCACGCCCCTGAAGCTCTGTCCCTTATGAGAGTGAGGAACCCATCAAAAAATTTCATTTTGGCTGCTTCGTTCGCCGGTTCGATTTACATTTACATTTGCATTTCGGGGGAGGGAAGGAAATTCTTTTTGGCAAACATTTCATTTGAAACTCTCGTTTCCATCAAGCCGGTTGGGTGTCTTCGTTTCGCTTTCCCCCTAGCTTCGCTTATGGCCTGATTTACGATTTTCTTTCTGGGGTAGGCTACAATTTTTTTGCGGAACTCGCCATAACTTTCTTCTAAGTGGGCCAATCTTTATGATTTTGGTTTTATTTTGTTGCACTTATTGAAACTATCTACAAAATGAAACCAAAATCATAAAGATTGGCCCACTCAGAAGAAAGCTATGGCGAGCTGCACAAACGACCCAGTTGCACCAAAAAAATGGCGCAAAGTAGCCTACCCCGCTTTTGTGAATCCGTTAATTTCTTCTATTCTTCCATTCTTTTGAATCTTTTCGTTAATCTTTGAAATAACGAGTGATCACTCGTTATATCCAGAAAGTAACGAGTAGTTGCTCGTTATAGCTACGAATTTAGCCTTTTTTCAAATCTTGTTTCACGATCATTAATTCCTTATTTAGAACGAAAATGGCAGAAACGAAGACTGAATTGTCTGAATCAGACCGAATTCTTCAATTTACGCTCAAGGACGAACAGGCGACCTATTTGAACGTCGACCAAAATCGAATCGAACTCCATTTCAAGAACCAGATTTTTACCTTTAAACATAACAAGAATGGTCATCACTTCGAGCAAACGTTGCCTGCAAAAGACAAACGCGTTGTTACTGTCCCTGGTCTTCGCTTTATGGTAAAGATTTGTTTATAAATAAAAAAGCGCTAGGGAAGTTTTGTTGTGAAACCTCAATCCCACGCCATCCTGGTTAAAATTTCTAACTTTTGTCATTTAGGGTAGATCTGGTCGTTCGGGCGAAATCGTCGATTTGGTGCTAGTTACTAGCAGCGGCTCCATCGAATTCGAATGCATCAAGGCGCTCCGCAACGGCGCAGGATACACCCCTATTTGATGGGAAGCCGTTTTCGAGCCGAGAGCCCCGACAGGACATCTGAATTTGCTTTCATGGTTAAATAAATGTGCCCTCGAGGCTAAATTAATTTTTTTTGCGGACTTTTTTTTGGTGTCAATAAAATGTTGTATTTGACTTTTTGTATATGGTTTGATTTATATTTTTATTTGGTCAAATCAGTAAGATAACGAGTGATCACTGAGTGATATAGTAGTTAAACTACCCTATTTTTTGGCCTATTACACTTGTTAAAATGATTTTGGATGGCACTATTTCAAGTGAAACGAGTGATGGATGGTACCACATTGTCTGGTACCGACGAGTTTCCATGTGTGAATTTATAACGTATAACTTTAACCGACTCTCTTATTAAAGTTTTGTTTACAGAGAGTTTTTCAACTGCTCTTTCTCGGAGTGCTGTTGATCTTGACAGCAAGTAGGATATTTCAGGACGAATCAAATCTCGAAGGCATATACAACATTTTATTGACACCAAAAAAAAGTCCGCAAAAAAAATTAATTTAGCCTCGAGGGCACATTTATTTAACCATGAAAGCAAATTCAGATGTCCTGTCGGGGCTCTCGGCTCGAAAACGGCTTCCCATCAAATAGGGGTGTATCCTGCGCCGTTGCGGAGCGCCTTGATGCATTCGAATTCGATGGAGCCGCTGCTAGTAACTAGCACCAAATCAAAGGTCCCGACCTCACGACCTTGAAACTAAATGACAAAAGTTAGAAATTTTAACCAGGATGGCGTGGGATTGAGGTTTCACAACAAAATTTCCCTAGTGCTTTTTTTATTTATAAAAAAATCTTTACCTTGAGGCGGAGGCCAGGGATAGTAACAATTCGTTTCTTTCGTTGCACAGTTTGTTGGTAGTGATGACCATTAGCATTGTGCTTGAAGGCAAATCTTTGATTGTCGTAATCGATTATGATCTCAGTTCTGTCGACCGTCAAGTAGGTGGCCTGTTCGTCCGTGAGGGAAATTTCAAATTGAGGAAACATCTAAAATTATCAGGTTAAATTATTAGGTTGAACACTGAGTTTTGCTAATGCTTATTCAATTTGTGTTTTCTAAATAACTAAAGCACCAATATAATTAGAATTTTCCTCAAATCAAAGTTGTTTATAGTTTAGAAAATTCTTGAAACCGATTCGAAAGCAATTAGACGAATCGAGATGCGAATTTGTCTACTTATCGAAGTTTCGATGCTATATAATTTTCTTATTGACATGAAAATAGGTTTCTGTCGATGAAAATGTTCAAATCGGCGCCATTAACTTCTAACATAAAACCCCTAAAACCAGAGCTTTTCCAAATCTCTCAAAAGGCACTTTTAGAAAACTAATACACCTTTACATTGCTAAAACACGTGGATTATTTGTTCCATTAGTTATTTAGAAAACAAAAATTGAATAAAACTTAGTAAGACCTAAGTGTTACTAAGTTTGGTAAATTTAATACAGAAAGTACAAAAATTCAAAACTAATCAAAAATAAAACTAACCAGAAACGACGAAATGAGATTCTTTTTGAAGAATGAAGCTTTCACTTTCTTTTGTGAATTTTTTTTGTGATCAATGTTAATTCGAATATACATATTTTAATTTCTGAGATGAAATGCAAATTTAATCAAATTTGGTATTTCTGATTTCATTTGATAGAGATGGTTTTTTGTTCGACCATACATCATGGTAATATGGTAACAAGGCATGCTGTACAATGATAAAAACAAATCACACCTGTATGTACGCTCGATCCAAAGTCCCATCGGGTCTCATTCCATTCACGGCGCCCATCTTCCCATCACCAAATTTGCACACGTTCAACTCGTAGATCGTCGCCAAAGCTTTCGACACTTTCTCAGTAGGAACCAACTAAATAAAATTCACGTCAACAAAAAACTTGGTTAAAGCTTTTAAATCCACTCACCTCAGCAGCCATTTCCGGTGAGCAACTTTGTAAAAACCAGATCCCGCACAATTGATCATTACCGAATCACGACTCCTTGAGCGCTCGCAAAAGTTGAAATAGGCTCCGTTCCAAACTTGTCGATAAACACCTAAAATCCGATTAACTACGCATTGTTGCCGCTCCACTCATATACCTGCTTAGCTTTGACAAGTGTTTGATGGTATCGAATCGAGCTTTCAATATCGCCACATTCTTCAGCCATCGCCTCCGCCACCCTCAAAGCGCCCAACCAAAGCGATTCACAATAAACACTAACAACTCTCAGTTTAAGTAAAACACTATTTTCCCACCTGACGCCCTCCATCTGCCATGCATCATATATTTGATCGGCTTTCCCGAAGTTCTCGATCATTCCTAAATTTCCCATAAAAAATCAGAAAATGGAAGGTCACTAACCATCACGGTCTTGATCCCAACAATCAAGCGCATCATTGATCAGCAACTAAAGTAGAAATTTTAAAAAATCCTCCGCACCAAAATTTACCTTAACAGCCGGGTAGACATGATCTAAAAATTTGCGATTCTTCTTTGTCAGAATCACATAGTCACGCCATGAAGTGAGCACAAATTTCAAGTTGAAATCTTTCCATTTTCCAGTGTCGTGCATCACATAGGCGTTCGTCAACAACCAGGGATCTTGCGCTGGAAAAATGGATTACATAATCAGCTAAAAAACTTCTGATACCTGGATTTCCTAAATCATGTGGTACGCGGGCTCTCGATTTGAGTGGTGCTTTGTCTCCTTCCATGTGAAAGCGAATCTCTTTCTCGGCGCTGTGTTCGACTTGATCAGCTGTAAAGAAAAGATAAACTAGCCATAACTTTCTTCTAAGTGGGCCAATCTTTATGATTTTGGTTTTATTTTGTTGCACTTATTGGAACTATCTACAAAATGAAACCAAAATCATAAAGAAGAAAGCTATGGCGCACTTAGCCCACTTAGAAGAAAGCTATGGCGAGCTGCACAAACGACCCAGTTGCACCAAAAAAATGGCGCAAAGTAGCCTAACCCGCTTTTGTGAATCCGTTAATTTCTTCTATTCTTCTATTCTTTGAATCTTTTCGTTAATCTTTGAAATAACGAGTGATCACTCGTTATATCCAGAAAGTAACGAGTAGTTGCTCGTTATAGCTACGAATTTAGCCTTTTTTCAAATCTTGTTTCACGATCATTAATTCCTTATTTAGAACGAAAATGGCAGAAACGAAGACGGAATTGTCTGAATCAGACCGAATTCTTCAATTTACGCTCAAGGACGAGAAGGCGACCACTGTAATATCATTTGTTTAGTTGCTTGCCTCTTTGTTGACGAGAAACAAGAACTTGTGATGACGGGCTCCTGGGATAAGACTTGCGTGGTGTTTTCGATCAAAGAAATGGATAACGAGAGTCCACAAGTAATTGTTTCAGACGTTCAATAGATAGTCCTTAAATGTTTTCAGATTCTACGTCTAGTTGGACAGGCACAAATACTCGCGGTTCATTCACTTCCCGAGAAGGACTTGTACTTAACAGCGGGATCCGATAGAGTCATTCGTTTTTGGAAGAAAGATACTGAAATTCGGCAATTTACAGGTAAGCTTGCGGTTTCTTGCAAAAAAAAGTACTTTGATTTAGGCCACAAGGATGTTGTGAGGGCTTTATCGGTTCGCTCGAACGAACAGTTTATATCTGCATCAAATGATTCTACGATTCGAATTTGGGATATAGAAAGCGGTGCATGTATAGGAAAGATTTCTTCAAACTTTGACTCTTACATCTACAGGTTTGAGCGTTAAGTCCTCTTGTTTAATTATATGTTTAGTCTCACTTCTCTCGGCGACAAATTAGTCACAACCAGTGAAGGCGGTTACATTGAGATTTGGGAGCCTCAAGCGGAAAATAAAGTTGAGTCAAGTTATAGTTGTAGCTATAAATTCTATTTAGTTACTCTTTCAAAATCAACAAATCATCAAGACGCCGGCTCAGTCAATTTGGGATGCATGTTTTATGTTGAATGGCGATCTTGTTACCGCTGGAAGGTAAAATTCGATCCAAATTCAAGAAACATTAAGTTTAGTGATGGACGTATTTATGTTTGGACAACGAATGAAAAACGAAAGGCTCCACAAGCGATTATCGAAGCTCTGGATGCTGCGTTAGCTGCTCAAACAGCTAAAGAAGCTGAAATTGCAGAAAAACAAGTATTTTATGATTTGTCGTCTTTTTAAATTCTTTTTAGGCTGGCGGAAAAGTGGTCATCAAAGTAGCACTAGATGATGGAGCACCATCATTGGAGTTGATCTATGAGAAGGGTACCGATCCATCAATTGCCGCCGAGAAGTTTATCAGAGTAAGCGTTAGCCATCTCTAGCCTACAAATGTAACTATTTAGGATAACGATCTCCCCATCTCCTATCTTTCCGAAATCACCGAATACATCAAAGCAAACATTCCTGAAGCAAGAGCGGCGGTGGCAGCAAAGATGAAGCCACAGGAAACTCAGCGAGTTGAAGTCGATGGAGAGGTAATGTGATTTGGCTCGTGTTTACATAGCCCTATTTAGAAATGGGACTACGCTTTTGATATATCGGTTGACGATGGAAGAAAATTGCGTCTTTGTTATAACACTGGTGAAGACGTCGATTATGCAGCACAGCGATTTGTGGAAAAATACAACTTGCCAATGAAGTTTTTGGCGCAGGTAGTATTTGAAGATTTATTTTAACAGTAAACAGTTTTTAAGATCTCAACTTTTCTTCGACAACAAATGACTGAAGCTGGAGCAACAAAAGGATATACAGATCCATACACCGGCGGATCAAGGTAAATTTAAAGAAATATTTCAAATAAATTTTGATTTTATTACTTTAGTTATGTGCCGGAAAGTCAAACAAACATTGGTGGAAGTGTTGCTGATCCTTTCACTGGCGAAGGGAGGTATGTTGGCTGGTTGCTCGTTGCATTTTAACTAATTCTTTTCAGATATATTCCTTCATCTTTTGAGCCTACACCTATGGATATATCATCCGGCGATCCTTTGACAAGTGGTGGAAGGTTACGTTACAACCAAAGTAATACAGGGCGATCAATACTTTTTTTCCAGCACTGTATCTAGAGATCTTGTATCAAAATCTTATCATCTTTCGACAAATATATTCCATTTCGAATTACTTTGGTTGTTTTGCATATAACTTTTTCTTCATCCATTCGATTTTGATCAGTTCAAAAGTTTTAGATACTAGAAAGTTGTTAACATTTTCAAATGTAAAGACCTATCAATATTCATTTGTGGCTTTATTAAGTTTTGCAAACAACAGTCCTACAGTAATCCAACCGAATGCTTTAGAGAATCTAACAAGAAGTTTACAAATAGAAATTTATTCTCCACAAACAAACTAAAATAATAAGTAGATACTTAAATAGCATTAAACTAGTTCAAAATCACAAATACAAAGCAATTTAGGGCTAAAAATTTAAGATCACAAACTTAACTACTATCACAGATAAAATAGGTTGATTTGTTAGCAGCCTTTATTTATTTTTGCGTCCTTTCCTTTCTTCATTCCCATCGTTGAGTGTATAAGCTGGGCAGTATCTAAAATGCATTATCAGGTAACATTAGCATTTTTAGTCCAAACACTTTCAACACTACCTTATGTTTCCGCTACTTTCTATTCGCAACATCTCATTTGGAACTGTTGTCTCTCGACCGCCTAATGATGTGTAACCCTAAAATATGAAACTGAACTTTGTACGGACTCACAAAACACCGTAAATTCTCTTAATTGCTGATACAATTTATCTCAGGCCCAAATTCAAACCCAACCTGGTCGTACAGTTGACAATAGTGAACACAAAGACCTCTCAACATCATCCAAACATCTTGATAGCTCCACGGAAGAATCGGGCACACACGAAGTACTCGAGGCCAATCCGAATCAGTCCACTCAACTTTAGATCTAAAACAGGATTCAGAATCTGTGCTTCATTTCAATTTTAACAATCTTTTACCCACTTACTTCATATATTTTCCATTCGGATCACTTGCACGACTTCCCATCAAAACGGGCACAATTTGTGGCCGTTGTTCTTTCAATGAGCTCACTCCAATTATGAGAGGTCCCGGTAATTCCATAACAACAATGTTATACCTGAAAGGTGCAATTACAAGAAATACATGAAAACGAACATTTTTGCGGCATCAATGATAAATTGCGTTAGCTCGGGGAATTGATCGTCGCAAACAATGTGAAATCCAGCAATTTTTTGCCCTGGTCCGTATCTTCTAAAACGTACAATTATTGATTTTCGGTCAAAACGAACTTGTCGATGGCAACTCGCAACATATGGAGAAGAACTGTGCAATCTTTACCGCCATTAAACGAAAGAGCTATTTGATTTAAACTGAAAAAATATTTTAAAAGACAATTTTTGACTAAATACCTGTACTCATCCAAAATGCCATCAATGCATGCCATTGCTCCGTCAAGACTTTTGACAAAATTTGGATTTGATACGAGCTTGCGTTCACTAAACCAAACATAATGACTTTAAACTTTTCCAATTACCGAAAAGCATTCCATTTCTGTACGGTATTCAGCCAAGGCTTTGCATCGTAGTAGACGAGATTTTCTAAAGAAACACAATAAGATCTATGTGATTTTCAAACCTGCGATAATTTTCTTCAGTTCTTCCACCGCTTTTGCCCCGTCTTCTTCGTTTTCACTTTCCACGATCAACTTCGTTTTATAATAACTAAACAAGCAATTTAAACACTTTTTAAGTAACAAACTTGTTATTAAAATCGGGATAACTTCCAATTTCCACTCGTCCTTCGAAATTATCGGCAGTCTGTAAGACAACTTACAAATAAATACTAAAGTCAAAGCAATTTCACCTTTGTTAGTTCATCTGAAAATTCGAATTCAGATTTATTCGCGTAAATTGTCTCCCTGAATATCGGACGAAACTCGGTGGATGGGAAGAGTTCTTCCTGAAATTAGAGGTCATTGAAATTTTTCAAAGTCCCACCTCAATATTGTCGAAAGCCAGCTCGCAAAATCGCGGAACCCCAGGAAAAGCGACAATGTTTTTCACCTAAAACTTACCATTTGTGCAAAGATTTCAACCTTACCTGAACAATCGGATATTTCCCCCGTTCTCCTGTTCCTTTCTCACGACCCCAACGAAGAGTGGCTGATCGGGGAATCTAGACAAAATTTAGTGGCATGTTTCCGTAATTGTACTTACAGTTGACAGCTTTTGAATGAATCCTTTATTTGGCTCGGTTTTCTTCGAAAGTGAGCTCACGGCCGACGCAATCTCTTCGTTAAACACCAATTCATCTTCAAAAGCTTTCGCCAAACCTAAATTCAATTTTTTAACCCTTCAAAATTGCAAAGCTCACCCAAGAATGTTTTATCATCATGTGTCGGTCCAATTCCACCAGTAGTGAAGAGAAAATCAACCTAAAACTAAATGATTACAACACATAGGTATGTAACCAAACTAACCTTTGTGTGCAGTTCTTTAATTTCGTTGGAAATCGAATTCACTTCATCACCGATCACATGTATCTAAAAGTTAAGAAGTTGTTTTTGTTAAACAAAGACGAACTTTTCTGACGACAACTCCCAATTTGTGCAATCGCTTGCATAGAAAATGCGAATTTGTATCCAGAGTTGATCCCTTCAAAATCTCGTCACCAATAACTAAAAGAAAATGTTCACTATTGAGACCAGACTTGTTGAGTAGACACAAATTACATAAAAAAAGCTCGAGTTTTCCATAATCTTACTTGAATCACTATTTATTAATAAAGCTTTTTTTATAAACCTATAATAGCTGCCGTTGATCGGGGTTTAATGCCTCCAATTGTGTGTGCACTCATCGTTGAAAATCTCCTTGTAAATTGTTGAAATTGCAGTCGAACACCGAATAATACGGTCATACCACGATTGCAGGAACAGAAAAATTAATTTTACACCATGATTATTCTGCAAAAAATACTTGATAAAAAATTGCGATTCCGCAAAGGACTTACCTGGCACCAAAAATTCCAACAAGTTTCTAATTTTCCAAAAATCTTCAGAGTGTCTTGATCTCATTTTTATTGCCTTCTGATTTAGAAAATAAATATTTATCTGACCAGCAAACACGCAAACAAAAAACGGATTAAATAATACTAGAAACAAAAAATATCTCCAAAGCTTACCGAAAAATCTAAAAAGGCAAACATTTTAAAAAAAAAACGAATAAGAGAAACTTTAAAGTGTAACGGCGTTCAGCATTTCAATGATATCTCTCGCGAGTGCTTTGCTTGACTCCTCCACAACTCCATCTTTAATCCGATTCACAATGTTGTCGATATTTCTTTGCTTTGCCAACTAAAAAGATTAATTGTAAACAACGTTACTCATAACATACTTTGATCACAGCAGCATCACCCCACATCAACGTAGCAATTGCTTGCATCAATCGAACCAGCGCTAATTCTGATTTTCCGCCAAATGAAATTTCGTTTTCAAAAACCTTAAATTATTTTTTGAGGCTTTATCGTTTCTAACTCAAACCTTAATAATAACGCGAATCAAATCCTCCCGGGGTCCTAATTCGGCGACTTTCTCCGATCGTTGAAGCAATAAGTAAGCCCAATTAGCCAACGCTGTTGAAGCAGCCAACTGAATAAATCATAGTTTTTCTTTTTAGACGTTTCCAACCTGAACAACCGGCTTGGTGTGTAGAACTTGTTGTGCAATCACAGTGGTCGTAAATTCGACATTTTTCATTAACATTTCCTGTCCCCAACCTTAGAGGCAAATTCATTACACATTTTAAAACAAACTCACTATGCGCAAAAGCATTCGAAATAGCACGACAAAGCACTGCGCACACTGCATCTGATGGTTCCGAAACAATAAGTGACGTCAATCGTTGATGACTATCCGCTCCACGGCCCTTGAACAAGATTTTTAGAAAAGTAAGATTGATCAAACCTTCAAATCACAAAAGACTTGGTTTAATTCCTTGTGAAGTAGGGCAATTCGAAAAACGTCGACAATTGGCAAAATATCCTAAAGATAATTTAAAAACAAATTCCATCAAATCACTTACTTTAATATTCCATTGCAAGCCCAATTCAATTGCGGAAATCAAAATTTCCACGTTAAGGCTTTGAGGCTTTGGGCACATTATTTCTTCTAATGCACCAATCTGAATTTCAATGCCAACAATTATACATTTCTTAAGCATCAATACCTGTGTTTCATTAAGTTGAAAGATCTCTTGAGTTGAATTAACTTCCTTCAGTTTGTCTTTCGCTTTTTGGCTCAATTGTTCGACTCCAAAGAAGTAAAATTTTGACAAAGGACAGTATTCACCTGGAACATACAATTTTAAGACAAAGAAAAAAATTACTTTGCGGTTTCTTTTTGTCGACGACACGAGAAGAGTTGGGCAGGAAACTTGAGTCTGCTGAACCTGGAACGTATCTAAAACAGAGCGTGAGTGTAAAAACGATAACGTAACCTTCCACCACTTGTCAAAGGATCGCCGGATGATATATCCATAGGTGTAGGCTCAAAAGATGAAGGAATATATCTGAAAAGAATTAGTTAAAATGCAACGAGCAACCAGCCAACATACCTCCCTTCGCCAGTGAAAGGATCAGCAACACTTCCACCAATGTTTGTTTGACTTTCCGGCACATAACTAAAGTAATAAAATCAAAATTTATTTGAAATATTTCTTTAAATTTACCTTGATCCGCCGGTGTATGGATCTGTATATCCTTTTGTTGCTCCAGCTTCAGTCATTTGTTGTCGAAGAAAAGTTGAGATCTTAAAAACTGTTTACTGTTAAAATAAATCTTCAAATACTACCTGCGCCAAAAACTTCATTGGCAAGTTGTATTTTTCCACAAATCGCTGTGCTGCATAATCGACGTCTTCACCAGTGTTATAACAAAGACGCAATTTTCTTCCATCGTCAACCGATATATCAAAAGCGTAGTCCCATTTCTAAATAGGGCTATGTAAACACGAGCCAAATCACATTACCTCTCCATCGACTTCAACTCGCTGAGTTTCCTGTGGCTTCATCTTTGCTGCCACCGCCGCTCTTGCTTCAGGAATGTTTGCTTTGATGTATTCGGTGATTTCGGAAAGATAGGAGATGGGGAGATCGTTATCCTAAATAGTTACATTTGTAGGCTAGAGATGGCTAACGCTTACTCTGATAAACTTCTCGGCGGCAATTGATGGATCGGTACCCTTCTCATAGATCAACTCCAATGATGGTGCTCCATCATCTAGTGCTACTTTGATGACCACTTTTCCGCCAGCCTAAAAAGAATTTAAAAAGACGACAAATCATAAAATACTTGTTTTTCTGCAATTTCAGCTTCTTTAGCTGTTTGAGCAGCTAACGCAGCATCCAGAGCTTCGATAATCGCTTGTGGAGCCTTTCGTTTTTCATTCGTTGTCCAAACATAAATACGTCCATCACTAAACTTAATGTTTCTTGAATTTGGATCGAATTTTACCTTCCAGCGGTAACAAGATCGCCATTCAACATAAAACATGCATCCCAAATTGACTGAGCCGGCGTCTTGATGATTTGTTGATTTTGAAAGAGTAACTAAATAGAATTTATAGCTACAACTATAACTTGACTCAACTTTATTTTCCGCTTGAGGCTCCCAAATCTCAATGTAACCGCCTTCACTGGTTGTGACTAATTTGTCGCCGAGAGAAGTGAGACTAAACATATAATTAAACAAGAGGACTTAACGCTCAAACCTGTAGATGTAAGAGTCAAAGTTTGAAGAAATCTTTCCTATACATGCACCGCTTTCTATATCCCAAATTCGAATCGTAGAATCATTTGATGCAGATATAAACTGTTCGTTCGAGCGAACCGATAAAGCCCTCACAACATCCTTGTGGCCTAAATCAAAGTACTTTTTTTTGCAAGAAACCGCAAGCTTACCTGTAAATTGCCGAATTTCAGTATCTTTCTTCCAAAAACGAATGACTCTATCGGATCCCGCTGTTAAGTACAAGTCCTTCTCGGGAAGTGAATGAACCGCGAGTATTTGTGCCTGTCCAACTAGACGTAGAATCTGAAAACATTTAAGGACTATCTATTGAACGTCTGAAACAATTACTTGTGGACTCTCGTTATCCATTTCTTTGATCGAAAACACCACGCAAGTCTTATCCCAGGAGCCCGTCATCACAAGTTCTTGTTTCTCGTCAACAAAGAGGCAAGCAACTAAACAAATGATATTACAGTATAAAAAAAGATCTAACAAACCATTTTGTTCATGAAGGACGAGTGTGTGTAGAGGCTTTTCAGCAGTGCTCCCTGGTCCATAAACAGTGATTGTTCCATCTCTTCTAAACTTGTGAATTATAGGTGCTATGCGCTCAATCAAACCTTCCCGCGAATAAGCGCCATTCTCCATTTCCCTCGAAGTACCCCAACGAATTGACATGAACACTCGGTTTTTGTGGAAAGCTGCTGACCTCGGAAAATTCTCCTCCCCTAAAGAAAAATATTAAAGAATTTGTCAAACAAACTTTTTGGCCCAAAAACGAAAGCAATGGTCGTGTCCACCACTAATAATGAGACCCTCCGAAGTCGATTGCACCGCTTTCACGTCATCCTTGTGCGCATCAATAACTCGGCTGAGTTGATAATCCTCGGAAGACATCTAAAATAAACTAGGTATGAAGTTCACATTTAGAAGTGTCAAGTAGAAATTGAAATGAAAAAATATTATTCGACGGACGTTACTTACAACATCGTTAAAAGCATACAAAAATCAGTGGGAGTAAAATGTCACGCTGACTTTAGACCTTTTAAAAATCGATCCTTACTGCGTTTTCGCCTAACCAATAGGACAAGAACTGCCAGATTCGAAAATTTCTATAATCACGTAGTTTACGCCATGTTATTGTGTGGGAATGTAGGCGCTATTTCGGGGTAGGCTACTTTCCGCCATTTTATTTGCGCAACAAGGGTCATTTGCGCAACTTTTTTTTGCACAAAAAGGGTCATTTGCGCAACTTTAACACTGTATTAAGCACTCGAATTTTTAATCATTATTTTAATTTTTGAGCTTTTTTTTATTGTTTTTTTATTTTCTTCTATTTTTTATGAAATCTTCCAATTTTTTGCACAATCTTCCAATATTTATCTAAATTAGTCCTTTCTAAGAGCTAATAACCATTAGTAAAGTATTTTATCGCTTTAACAAAAAAGTGCAACCGATAACAATGAAAGTTAGGACAACAATAGCAATGAAATTTAGGACAACAATAAAAATCAAATTTTTTTAATATAAGTCAAAAGCTGAGAAAGATGTTGCACAAAATCGCAACCGGGCAAGCGACCATTAGAAATAGCAGTAAAACGTTGCTTTTGTCGAGCCAATACAGTTTTCTTCCGTGTGTAGTTTTGTCCAACAGTGAGATTGATAGCCGATGAAAGCTTGAAACGGTTGATTATTTGCGTCATTTCTTCGTAAAGTCTGACCGCAGTATACGATGGATGCGGATTCTTGGGAAAATGCGGAAAATTAGTTAACAATGGTTTTTAAGAATAAACAAAACCGTACTAGAATTTTAAACAACAAAAAAAAAACGCCAAAAACTCCCTTAAAAAAACGTCCCTTAAAAACGTCAAAAAAGTTGCGCAAATGACCCTGTTGCGCAAAAAAAGTTGCGCAAATAAAAAGTTGCGCAAACGTACTTGCGCAAATGACCCTGTTGCGCAAATAAAATGGCGGAAAGTAGCCTACCCCGCTATTTCTTCAAAAGCAAAAAAGAAAACGACCGCAACTAGAACTTCTGAAATTATGCAAATGATCTCTTGTTCAGTAACATTATTTTTGCGAGAAAATTTCATAGCGTTGCTGTTTAAACAATTAAACAAATATCTTTAAATCGTCCAACGACTTTAGAACTTTTCTGAAATTTCTTGTAGTGTTCATTTTATTGTAGTGTTTTTACTTTTCCATCTTTAAACCAAGCCAATTTTTCTGTTTTTAGTTTGTTCAACCATCGCTTCTCATGCCTACACAATTCGAGCTCAACTACGATCCATTTGACTTGAAAAAGACGAGGAAAATCACGATTTCCCTACTGAAAGATGTCAAAAATGGAGAAGAACTCGCGAGAAAGATCAAAGAAAATCCTTCAGCTGCGACGATTCTTGATGGAAAACATTTTGCGGATCTCTTCGTGATTCTTGGTGGAATAAATCAAGCTCTGAGCAACGAAACCGCAAATTGTATGCACGCGAAAAACATCTACACTGAGGTAATCTATTGTTTGAGCCCGATGAAAAGAATCGATGAAACGCTAAAAGTTTTTGGAGTAAATGCGGAGACAAAACATATATTGGTGATATGTTTTGATGAAGAGCCGGAAATCCTTTCGATAATACAAGCAACGGAGACAACACTGGAAGCACTTCAATCCTTGGCCGACGAGGCATCGATTCGAAAAGTTTATGAACTTAAAGATATTCCCTCGGATTGTCTCTCAAATGCAATTTTGACAAAGATTAGTTCAAAAGATACCAAATAGATATATTTATTATTTTGTTATTTTATTGTTTTGTTTTATTTTAGATTTTCTTGTTATTTGATATGGTTTTTGTTTAGGCTTGAAAATGGCAAAGAATCAGAGCATTTTGGACAAAAATTTGAGCAAAGGAAAAGCCGAGGTTTGGTTTTATATTTCTTTTAACCTACATTTTAGAAAAATTTTTGAATAAAGTAATCTTTAAGGTCAATCTTTCAACATTTGCCGTTTTATTTTCGGAAATCATCGCATATGTGCAACAGAGGGTAAAATCTGGAGAAGAACTACATGATAAGTAAGTTATCTTTGTTTTTGTAATTTGTGAATTGAAGAACGAATACTAGAATTTGAGTTTTCAATCCTTCAAACTTCACTTCAAATCGTGTAGCTGTAATTAAAGTTAATATATTTTAAATCGATTCTAAACTTTAGATTTAGATTAGTGTCTCTTGGGCGATTCATTGGAATTAGAATGCTCGATTTGATCGTTCTACGAGAAAAAGGGTACAAACGAGAAACTAAGTTGCTTGGAATGTTGATGTTTTTGAAGGTAGCTTTAATCATTGCTTTTTCATTTTATTCATTCCCTTTTTGAGATGAATACGAAATTTTAGAGTACAATTTGGAAGAACCTGTTTGGCAAGGAGGCGGATAGACTGGAACGCTCAAATGATAATCCCAGAAATTGTGAGTTTCAGTTTTATGTCGAATTTTTACATCCACTTTTAGATCATTTGATCGAAAAGGAACCCCTTGTGAACACTTACATCTCGGTACCCAAGGACAACAGTTTAAATTGTGCTGCGTTCTCGGCAGGAATTATTGAGGCTATGCTAGAGGTATGTGCAAATTCTGGACATTTTTTTTTATGATTGCGACATATTTAATTTCTAGGCTTCGAACTTTCCATGCAAAGTGAGTGCCCATTGGCATGAGGGAGCGACAACATATCTGATAGAATTTGACGAATCTGTGATTGATCGTGAAAATAAAGCTGTTTGAGATCGGATATATTTGCTTCCGGTTAAATGCACTCTTTTATTTTTTCTCCGCAAGAAATTTGTCACAAACATAACTCAAGTTCAGAGGGATTGAATTTCCTGATGAAAAATTTTCGCCGACTTCCCCGTTTTTCAAATATTCGGCGACAGTCCTCCGCAGCTTCAAAGGTTTTTCCTATACTTCACTTGGTTATCATAAACAGAAACATTTTAAATCTTTTAGTTTGTACCAAAACAGATCACGACGCTTCCCGTTTTTCTCCATAATCATTTATTTCCGAATGTTGAGGTATCAATTTAACTGCATAACGTCAACACCTCTTTTCAAGGTTCCGAGCACTGCCTCGAACGATGCATTTTCAAAAAAGTTGGAAATCTTGGAAAAGCCGGTGCTCAGGAATGCGAATCTTTTGCAGCACTTTGAAGCAGTTGCTAGAGAAAAAGTAACTTTCTAAAAGTAACCTTAAAATATTTTTTCTAGACCGACACCTACTCCGCATACATGGATGAAATGATGCAATGGAACTTAGAAAAACTTTACAAATTGCTTCCAAAAGAATTCAATTTCAGAACAGGGTGGACTCGTTACGATCATCAAACTGGTGAAATTACCGAGGTACTTTTGAATTTATTTTTACGAGTAGATGTGGCTAAAGGTTTCACATCCACTCGAATCGTGCTCAGTTTTTGATGTGGAAGTTTGTGTGACAGATGCAGAACCAAAAGGGAAACTTCCGACAATGGCTATCGCTCTCACATCAAAAGCTTGGTGGGTTAATATTTGGAGTTTCTGTATTATTCCGTTATCGATAAACAACAACACATTCGTGTTACATCAAAACGAATATGGGTTATTGATGGGTAGACTGTTTAAGACAATGAAATAGAGAATTGAGTAAAGGGAAAAATAGAAGCTTGAACTGTCTAAAACAGTAGTATTAAATGAGGATGGTTCGATTGCTTAATGTGGAGATTAACTAGATACTGCTGAAGTTTATATATTGAACATTTTAGGTACTCTTGGTGTTCAAAAAGGCTCGTCGAGAATACACCTTATTATGATTTTGCGACAACCAACGAAATGATCCCGCTCTCGGTTGATGGAGAGGATCGGAAGGCGCGTCTGGTGGTTGGTCACAACGTTGGATTCGATCGTGCGAGAACAAGAGAACCATACCTTCAATATGTATGTGAACATTTGAAAGTTTTTTCAAGTTTTTTTAGAAAACTGGACTCCGTTATTTTGATACCTTATCCGCGGGAGCTTCAATTTATGGAATGGCCGATCATCAACAGGGACTTTACAATAAGGATGATCTTACCGAAGAGAAAACGGTACGAAATTGATTTTGCCACCAAGTTTAAAAAAATAGATTTTCCGCAAAGATTGGGCTGCAATGAAATTGGAGAAGTTGATGGCAAAATGGCGCACAAATGCTACAAAAGTCTCGCTGAAAGATGTAAACATTTTTTTAAAAGTTATGTAATTAAGGAATCTTTAGCTTTGTAAGTTTCTGTTGAGTGAAGATAAGGACCGATTATCGAAAAAGATATCCATGATGAAGAAAACGGAACGGGACTATTTTGTGAAAGAACCAATTATGTTTTTTCGGGAAACAAAGAACTTTCAGGTGAGTTGTTAACAAAATTTTTGAATCGAACATCTCTGCTTTTTAGGAATGCATGGCCTATTGTGCATTGGACGTACGTTTGGATTTGTATTTGGATACATAAACTTTTAGGTAATTGCAACTGCAAAGGCTTTCCAGAAACTTGTCCCGAAGTTTCGTGAGATGTTAGTTTTGAAAGATTGCAAAAGCTGTTGTGTTCAATTTTCAGGTATCCGTCACCAGTGACGCTGTATGGCTTTCTAAACATGGGTGATGCCTATCTTCCGATCAATAGATACTGGCCACAATATTACGATTCATGCGAAAAAGCTCTGTTGGAACAAAAGCAGCAGGTACCTGTTGAGAAAAACCTTGTTTGACCTTTTTACTTTCCAGAATTCCATTCAAATTGTCAAAAGTGCCAAGACGTTATGCGAAGAAACGAATATGTATTGTAAAAGCTATAAACGATTTAACTTTTGATTCTAGTACCGATCCGTGGCTTTGGACAGAAGATTGGAAACTCTCACGAAAAGACTCCAATCCCAGGTATTTTTTTACTATTAGATAAGAGTTCAGATATCGACTAAACTTTTGTCTAGATGGTATAATAATCTCTTTGCTAACGCCGAACAACGTGCTTTATCGATTGAAGATATTGGAGATGACACTTTAAATGTGAGATATGGTAAACTCATTCCAAAGGTTTGTCTATTTCTTTTGGCATTCTTTATTACTCTTCTAGATCTTTGGAATGGTTTATGGTCCTTATCCACTTTATGATCATCCCGTTTATGGCTGGGGATACTTGATTCCTGTAGTAAATGAATGTCGTGGTTTGTTTTTATGAAGATGACCTTTGGCAAGTTTAAATTTTTAGATTTAGAACCCGACGATTTTGTAGAATTGGGCAAAGAGAAAAGCAAAGTACTAATGCCGGCGGGGTTTATCTGCTTTTTTTTCCTTTTAAGCAACAGAATTTAGTGCATTATGGAACATCTACAATGAACGCTTTGGGTTTGCACCAAAGGAATTACTCGTTGATCTTTCTGTTGAGGAAAACCTGAAAAAGATTGGCCCATTTTACTATAAACAACTCGAAAAGGTTTTTACAATCAAAAAATCAGTTTGAACTTTTTTAAGGCGTCTGGTCACAAATCAACTAAAATCGCAACCCCGTTCGCTCTCACTTACAAATCGCTTTTAGGGCGCCTTCTAAAACCAACAAGGTATTATTTTGTACATAGATAAAGCGTTTGCATGGTGACTTTATTTTATTCTTATAGGTTTCAAAAAGAATTTAACGACTTTGTCAGCGACTTCTTTACGACAAAATTTTGGATAAGCTACAGGTTTTAAGCATAGCCGTTAAAATAATTTGTTCAAGCCAAAACTTTAGTAAACGCTTTGCCGATGAGATCCACGTATGGCAACCAGAAGCATCAGACATTGAATTGCCGTCGAAGACAGATTCCAAATTGGAGAACGCAACAAAACTAGTAAATTAAAAAAATTTTGAAATAGAGCCTTTAAAATGGTAAACGAACTTTTTAAACTGCCAACTTTTAGATCGGAGCATTGGCGCCGGGTATTAGACCAGCCGGAACGGTGTCTCGTCGAGCTGTTCACGCACTTTGGGTTACAATGACTAATGTAAAGGTGGGTTTGTTTTAAGATTTAGCAAAATTTAAATAATATTTTAGGATGAAAAGGAGAGCAGAATCGGTACACATTTAAAGTCGATGGTTCAAGCGCCGCCAGGATACTGTATTGTAGGTTAGACAGATTCAATGCACTACCTTTAATAATATTCATGTTTAGGCGCCGATGTTGATTCCCAAGAACAATGGTTAGCCGCCATAATGGGTGATGCAAGTGATGCGGCTGGGCTTGGTAAATTTTATTTATCAGCTATGCACTCAAGTATAAGGATTACATTGATTCATTAACTCCTTTACTGTTAAGTGCTCGAAAAATAGATGAACTAACCATTCCAAAATTTTCAGATCAAAACGAGCGTCGACCCGGTCGAACACCTTTCTCGAATATGGCTCTAGCTGGACATCGATCGGACAACAGCGATTTGCATTCAGTTATTGCAAATGATTTGAAGATTAAACGAGACACGGCAAAGGTTTGGAAAGTGTCATTTTAGTTAACACCCCTTTTCAGATCCTCAACTATGCTCGCTTGTATGGAGCCGGGATCACGAATGCTAAAAACACATTAATGTAAGCGTTTTTATTTGTTCGAACGATATTTGTTCTAGAGAGGGCGGCACAGATGAAAAGAAAGCTGAAGAAATTGCGCGGAAACTTTTTGAGAACACAAAAGGAAAAGAAATACCGTATGGAAACTTTGAAATGCCTATTTTTTTTGTTTTAGGCTTCGAAAGTTGAAACAATCGGTGATTCCGTTTTTTCTCGAATTCTGCAAAGTGAATGGTTTAATGGATTCTTTTGTGCGCGCTGGTGGACAATTTTTTGTGCCCACTTACAGTTTAGATGATGATGACGGAAGCGAAAAGTGAATATTTAAGGACTGTTACATTCGACGTTTAAATTTGATTCGTTTTGCTTAATATTAGATTTAGACCTTCATCACGCCTTTTTGAAGAATGGCTTATTCAAGAGCTGAGAAATCGAGGATTTTCTATCTCGGATTCGACTACTTTCAAACCCATCCCCGAAATTTATGAAAACTTCAGTTCGACCGAAAAGTACTTCATTGGGGGATAGTAAGTATCGCCATGCTTTTTCTTAATAACTTAATCACTCAGTGAGTCGTCAACCTTCAATTATCTCGTTTGGTCAGCTAGACAGGGTCAAATGTGCACTCCAGTTTTAAGTATGTCTTCTACCAAAATCTTTCTATAAATTTGCTTTCAGAATGTATTCTTGGCTCCGGTCTCTCGATTCCACAAAATTGTACAGGCACCGAAAAACAACTATTTCTCGACACTTTCATGAGAAGTCGAATGAATTGGGTAAATGAATCACTACTTACTCAAAATTTCGAATAAATATGTAGGTTGTACAATCGTCGGCTGTTGACTTTTTGCATCTTTTGCTTTTGAGCATGGATTGGTTGTGCACCGAGTACGATATTGGTTGTCGATTCATGATTTCTATTCACGATGAGGTTTGTTTTACAATCAAAATTTTTAAATGCACCACAAACGGATCAAAAACAGACAGATTAAATTGTTTATTAGTCAATCTTTAGTAACTAAATGTCAAAGCAATATCATAAAAAGGAATCTTTTTAATTTGGCTGTAGTGCATCGCGGGTTGAGGTGAGAGCGCTCTTCTCGTAGCTTTCCTTCAATTCACCGCAGATTTTCTTCCAATCCTAAAATAAAAGGTAAAGAAACAATGCAAACCCCCAGCTTCACTAAAGTATTTTATAGTATCTTTAAGTGAAAGTAGCAAAAAAAAGAAATCTCAATCACCGTAAATTGTCCGGTGAAAGCGGCGACGCGAAAGGAGAGCGCATAGGCGTACGTGTAATGAAGTCGATCACGAAAAACACCGGGACGTTGTCTAAATTGAAATATTTAAAACACAAAGAGGTCTCTAATTTAAAAGTAAGCAAGTAATCATTGATTGTTCAATCAGTACCAATTTATTGGCCCACTCACCTGGCCAATTTGTTTATCACATCGCCCACATCAAATCCATCTTTTTGCTCGGCGTGTCGCATAATTGCCAGAGCCACCCAGACAACGCTTGTTCTAAAACGAGCCCAGTCAAATTTGTCAACAAAACAAACCGTCCAATTGCTTCATATCCTTGCAGCAAAACTGGTGGTATGTAGGCATTTTGAGCTCGTTTCACAGCCTAAAGGGGAGAAATTTCATTCAACATTAGCACATTACCTCTTTTTCTTTCTTGCTGATATCGAAGATAAAATGAATGATATCGTCTCTGTCGGGCCATTTATCCGGACTCCAATTCTCATAGTGCAACAATGACACCTAAAATTAAAAAAGTTGATCATATCCATTCGGAATGTACACCTCTTTGGTCACAGTCTCCGTCTCTTCGCCCTCTTTCTAAAGTATATTGTCAATTCACCCATATTTTCCCCGAATCTCAACCTTATTTTCTTCATCTTTGATAAATTTGTCAGTACTTTGCAGGTTTAACTCGTAGATTACATGGCCTCTTTGTTGAGCTTCAGGCTTTGACGGATCGAGTCCCTCAGTGAGCCGCTTCGTGCATTTGATCACATAACGACCATTCTAAAAGAAAAGGGTTACTCTAACTTTCAAAGCTTCGTTAATTGAATAAATGTCACCAACGGCAAGTGTGAGTGTTTCTCCTTCTTTTTTTGGCCAATATGGATAACAGCGTGTGGTTGGCTCTTTCGCAAAATCACCCTTTTGGGAAACAGAAACAATCACGCAAGTCTCGTCCTAAAAAGGGTAAAATTATTGAAAATTCTCAAAATCCCAAACCTGCCAAACGGCTCTCCACAAATCGATGGTTGTTTGTTCGGTTTTGGGAGCCTAAATCAAGACATAGCGAAAAAATTATTTACCCACCTGATAAAAAGTGTAGTCGCGATGATCGTAAGACGTGTAAGAGCCCGGCAAAAACAGATTGTCGTTCGGTTTTTGTGGCTCAACCTAAAAACAACCCAGTTACCTATTGAGACACCTATTCTTCATCTAAAGCACCAAATTTTTACCTTGAGAAGTTGCTTCTCTCCAACCATCAATTGAAGGCGCGA
This sequence comes from Mesorhabditis belari, assembly GCA_958450365.1. Lineage (NCBI taxonomy): Eukaryota > Metazoa > Nematoda > Chromadorea > Rhabditida > Rhabditidae > Mesorhabditis > Mesorhabditis belari. Next base: position 1,239,531 of record CAUEEP010000758.1, on the reverse strand, counting down.
TTGATTGTAGATCGAGGCGAGGTTTTGCCAATTCGGTCGATACTCCTTACCTCCAGTGATTTTCTTAACAACCTCTATTACCATCAAAAAATTTCCCAAAAAACTTCATAGGCATCAGTCTTCTTTTTTGGGCCCAATTGATCGTTAACAAATTTGACAAAATCTTTCGGCTGTTCGGGTGGGGAAACCTAAAAAAATGTAAATCAGAAGACCAAGATTTTCCTCACAATTCTTCTCCTCGACTTGACCGATCCCTTGGCTGGCATTATGGATCTAAAATTCAAAAGTTTAACACAAATGTTGAAAAGTCCCAAATTGCAGCTCAAAAAACAAAAACTCACCAGAAAATGATCCGTTCAATCGAAGAGAATATAAAAATGAATAAGACACCGACTGGTGGACGCTTTTAGCTGACTGTTCAATGTTAATATCGTGTATTCTAATTTAGGTTCGATACTTGTGCAAAGACGAAGATGTTGGCCGATGTGCGCTGGCATTAATGTGGAGTAATGCCTACGTGAGAGCCACGATTTCACAGGCGATCGGAATACAACAATTACCCATGGTAAGATCCACTTGTACTTTTTTCTATTTTGACTCAGAGACAAAATTAACTTTCTTCCAGAACATTGCCTTTTTCTCGGAAGTAGACGTGGATTCTGTATTGCGCAAAAGTGTGACAGCTCCTTGCAAAAATCCCGACGGAACCGTCCCTAAACCAGGCATCATTTTTCTGTTGAAGAAATTCAGATTTTCCGTTTTTAGGTGAATCATGGAATATGGAAATGGTGTTGGAAAAGACGGATGGAAAACTTTCAAAGGGAACGATTTAAGGATTTGTTTTAACAGTGAATGTTTCTTTTGTGATTTCAGATTTTACGTGTCTTGTTGTTATCTTTTCGCTCGATATCATCCCCTTCACTTAATTTTTAGGCGGGTAATACATTTCTATCAATCTTGTCGTTTTCAGTTTTAATACTTGTGTCTTTGTTAAAGAATAAAATGCGTGAATATCAACTCCCGGAGGATTAAAATGACTTTCATTTAAATCCAACAATAAAGCTGAAAGAGGCTTGTCAAAAACGCTCACGACTGGTTTCCCTATCCACAAGTTTTGTACTCTACTCAAATTGGCTGCACATTTCGTTTTAAAGTTCAAGATTTATCTAATTGAGTAACAACTGAACGTAAGGATAACAACAAAAACAACTAGATAGGTAAAAAATTTTGTAACGGTAACAACAAAAATTAGACTTTAACGAGATTCCTCTGTAATCTTAGTGCGATGGCCCAGCTGCTCCACGACGTTCCTCCTTGACGCGCTGGGGAGCGATGTTCTTCTTTGGCGAAGTGTTGGTCATCAAGACTTCACCCACAGCAACACTCTAAAACAATTGCTCAATAAAAAATTGTCAAAAGCTTACTGTGCCTTGAGGTTTGGGAATGAGCTTGACCTCATTGCAAAGTTCGACGTCGATTTTGCCACGCTTCTCCCTTAATTCGATAAAATAAGAATATCTGGCAAATAAAAAATACTTCAGGCTAGTATAATGAAGATAGAAGACCAAGTACTCCCAGATGAAGAGTGGAACGAAGAAGATGAGGGAGCCAATAAGCACTAAAAGCATGAGTTATTGTTATCTAACTGTAAAACACACAATTTCCCTTGATATCCTTTTGAGCGCTTGAGTCGAAACTTGCATTACCAGCTGCACAATGGGGGCTAGAAGCATTTGAATTAGGTAGGTAGGTATGTAGAATCAGAATACCTATTAAATGCTCCCTTGAAACACAAGATGGCCATCAAGTAGTAGCCGACACTCATCACATCCAATACAGGCTAAAAACACTATGTATTACCATCCAACACAAGCCAGTTTACCAGCAAAAAGAGAACAATTTTGCCCGTCTTGTGATTTCCCAAAAGAGTGGTGACAATGCATCCGACGAGCACAATCATTCCCATGAAGTATCCCCACTAAAACGAGACATTTTAAAATAAAAGGGCAAAAAACAAACCGTCAATGCCTGGTTGTGCATACTGGCGTTTGAGAAAGCCGTGCCCAGAGCAAATATTTCCATGATGAAGAACAGTAAAGCAGCAATCTAAATAGACGTTAAAATGGCTTTAATTTGGCAAAACAATAACCTCGACAGGAAGCAATCCACAGCAGAACTTGTAGCGGCTCTCGTCGAGAAACACATGGTTCTGGTTGAAAAGAACTCGGAACTTGTCGCAAATTGGCATTTCAGTCAGATCAAATAGCTAAAAATGCATAATATAATTCTGACTGCATTCAAATGCATAATTCTATCTGTATAACTTCGAGAGGTAGTTCATACTCATGAGCGGCAAAATCAATTTAGAGTATGTGACTTTGGATAAATATCGAAATGTATGGAGCAAACATGGCGCTTCGAATCATGTATTACTTTGAAATGACACAAATAAGCTGCATTCTACAAAACTTGTCAGACAGAACATTTATTGAACAGAACGTTTGAAAATTTACTCGATAATACGCCTGGCAAGACAAGACAATACATAAAACTGACAATCAATACATTCAAAGCGTGTCTCCCAGCATTTCTCCGCCAGTAGTTTCCTCCTCGAAATCGCCTTCTTCTTGCACCTCAGCTTCGGCCTCTTGGTACTGTTGGTATTCGGAGACGAGGTCGATCATATTCGATTCGGCTTCCGTGAACTCCATTTCGTCCATTCCTTCGCCAGTGTACCAGTGGAGGAAAGCTTTGCGACGGAACATGGCTGAAATAAAACGCATTAATATCCGATGTTTGAAGCAAAACCAACCAGTGAATTGCTCAGAGATGCGCTTGAATAGTTCTTGAATGGCGGTTGAATTGCCGACGAAGGTTGCAGCCATCTTCAATCCTCGAGGTGGAATGTCGCAAACGGCCGTCTTCACATTGTTGGGGATCCATTCGACGAAGTAGGCGGAGTTCTTGTTCTGGACGTGCATCATTTGGTCATCCACCTAAACAACAAGTACAATAGTCGAACCATCGTTAAAATCTAAAAGGTAATAATCAAGAAAAAAACTAACCTCGCGCATACTCATCTTTCCACGGAACATTGCTGCGACAGTCAAGTATCGTCCATGGCGTGGATCACAAGCGGCCATCATGTTCTTGGCGTCGAACATCTGTTGTGTGAGCTCGGCGACCGTCAGAGCTTTGTATTGGGTGGTTCCTTTGGGCGAGAGGGGAGCGAAGCCAGGCATGAAGAAGTGGAGACGTGGGAAAGGCACCATGTTAACGGCAAGCTTTCGTAGATCTGCGTTGAGTTGTCCAGGGAAGCGAAGACAAGTTGTCACACCAGACATCGTCATAGAAACTAAACCAAATGACAAAACTGCAAACTTTTACAAAACTAACCAAGATGATTCAAATCGCCATAAGTCGGGCTGTTGAGCTTGAGTGTTCGGAAGCAGATGTCATAGAGTGCCTCGTTGTCGATGCAGAACGTCTCATCGGTGTTCTCGACGAGTTGGTGCACAGACAGGGTTGCATTGTATGGCTCGACCACCGTGTCGGAAACCGAAAACAGGAAATAAGCAATTATCTTTCAGAACAAAGTAATACCTTTGGCGATGGGACGACCGAGAATGAGGACATGATGCGATCCGGGTATTCTTCACGGATCTTTGAAATCAACAGGGTTCCCATGCCAGATCCAGTGCCTCCACCAAGCGAATGTGTGAGTTGGAATCCTTGCAAGCAGTCGCATCCCTCGGCCTCTCGACGAACCACATCAAGTACTTGGTCGACCAACTCGGCTCCCTCAGTGTAGTGTCCTTTGGCCCAGTTGTTTCCAGCACCCGATTGAGCGAAGACGAAGTTGTCGGGACGGTAGATTCCTCCGTAGGGTCCATTGCGCACCGTGTCCATTGTTCCAGGCTCAAGATCGACCAGCACGGCGCGAGGCACGTATTTGCCACCTAAAATAAAAGATGAAGAAAGCTAGGTATAAAGAAGCAAACGAACCATTAGCCTCATTGTAGTAGACGTTGATGCGTTCAAGTTGCAGATCCGAGTCGCCTTTGTAGCTGCCGTCTTGTTGGATTCCATGTTCATCCGAGATGACCTCCCAGAACTTCGTCCCAATTTGGTTGCCGCATTGACCGGCTTGCAAGTGCACGATTTCACGCATTGTCTAAAAAACAAAATATGAACAGGCTTTTTAAAAGATAAAACCAAAGCTGGAAATCGAATGGGTGAAATGAAAAAATGAGAAAAGCCTTTCGCCTGAGAAAGTTTTTGACATTTAATCAAACAATTGAAAATTCGAACCGTAAAGGGCAAATATTTTGGGTATATCCGTTATGTACAAAAAATAAAGTGTCCGCCTGTTTGTCTGTCTGTTCGTCCCTCCGTCACGCCTACGCGACAATACAAATTACGTTAACGTAAAATTACAACGAAGTCAGCTAGAAAGCTGAAAATTGTACTCGGGGGTTTTCGAGGATGAGGAAATCCGAATCTGCAATCAGATTTGTGCTACGTGCCCTCAGGATCTCTAGATCAGGACTCTTTTACATGCAAATTACATCTTACGCATTTTTCTGCTGCCGAGCAATATTTTAAATTTCATTCTATCTGTATGCATTTAGCAAAGTGGAAGAACTTTGGATTTAAAAGTTAGAAGAAAGTTATGGGCAAAATACGTTGAAAAAGGTGTCCCCCTAGGGGGACACCTTGACACTCGAAATGTATAATATTAGTTGTGCAATTTCCCCACCTCAGCAAAATGTTCCGGAGCGTTGGTTACAATAAGCTTTAACTTTTTTCCAAGTTAGAACCGTTTTTCTTTCATCTCTATTTCATCAACTTTATTTTTAGTTATAAAAAGGTTTGACGCCAGGCATTGTAATGACCGACTCCAGAGAACTTGCCGTTGTAAGTGCTTATTCCGCATAAATATCTACATATTTCTAAATTTCTGAAAAGGTACCTGTAAAGCACTGCTAACTTATTTATGTTTAGACTGAGAAGCCTTGTGGGCCTGATGAACATCCCCTTCAGCATACCTACGAATTCTCCTACTTCTTCCGACCAGCCGGCGTCTTCAATCCCGAAGACTATTCAAAATACGTTCAAACGGCTGCTATCGTGAACAGCGTAGAGCAATTCTGGCGCGTTTATTGTCATATGGTGCGACCTTGTGGTATGCCTTTGTTTTTAGGAGTAACGTTTTAGTTTTTTGTTTAGATTTTGTGAAAAAAGGAGAACTTCATTTTTTCAAGAAAGACATCAAACCGACATGGGAAGACGAAGAAAACAAAAAAGGCGGAAAGTCGATTTTACGAATTAAAAAGGTAGATTTTATATGTTGAATAGCGTTTCTTGTTGAAAATGGTTTCATTGATTTTTAATTTAAGGGGACTGCCTCCAGAATTTGGGAGAACCTGTTAATGGCGATAATTGGCGAACAATTTGATGTGGAAGATGATATTTGCGGAGCAGTTTGCAGTGTGCGCAGGGACGAAGACATAATTTCGATTTGGAACAGGTTAGTTTAGTTTTGTTTTTTAATTTTTTTGATTCAGATCAGCTGATGACTTCCCAATACGTAATCGAATTCGTGACACTCTCGGACAAGTTCTTAATCTTCCCGCCGGCACGCTGGTCGAGTATAAACGCCATGATGATTGCTTGAAGTTGGTTTTCTTTTCAAATATTTTAAAGAGCATTTTATTTAGAGATAAAAGCAGCTACCGCCATTCACGCGGAGATGTGTATGAATTTTGCGGAAATGTTTAGTCATTTATGTATATGTTTTATTGGCTTGTTTTGAATAAATGGTTTAGTATCATGCTTACTTTAAAGCCGTCGATAAGGTAGACTTCTGTAGAGTGTCATGAATGCATGGAAACAAAAGACATGAACAGCGTTACTTATCTGGTTTCACTGGTTGCATAGTAGTGATGAAATTTAATGTTCTTGTACCAGCTTCTCAGCCATTCCTCAAGATTACTCACTACGCACAACTTTCCGTTTTTCAATTGCCAATGGAACGTTCTTTCTTTTCCACTTGTTCCTTCTACAGTAAAACGAACTAAAACACATTGCTTTTCAACAAATCATTGAAATTTACCTTGAAGATCTCACAGGGGAAGGTCAACTGGGTGTGCCGGCCAAATAACATGAGCCATAGACCATTCGACGCCGATTCCGAATATGCTTTCCGTTTCGACTAAGGAGCACTCTGTCAAAAGTTATAAGTGTGCAAAGTTTTGTATGGGATTCCAAAAATCACACCCCGAGTTTCTAAGCCGATTCCCCAGAGTCTTTAAGAAGTGGTGGCTCAGGGCAGTAGGTTAGAATACAAAGCAAAGAGGATCTAGCGCGAGTCCGTCTCTCTACTTCTTTCAAATTTGATGTTTTGCCTTGTGAGGATAGGAATTGTGCGTCTTTGGCTTTTCTGTCTTGTGCCTGTCGTAACTGTAATCAAACCATGCTTTTCCCTTTTCATCTTTTCATCAACGATATTGTCAACAATGGTTGATCCATTAAATGACACGGTTTGTTTTGATTTGGTCCTCAATGAACAATTTGTTACGACCCTTACTCCGGTTAATATTTATTGTTTAGATCTTGTTGTATTCAAATCTTTCGATTTTTGACATTCATTTTCCATTGACATTGACCAGTCCCGGGTGCACTCTTGATGGGATTCTAACGATGCTCCGAGACTGGTACACTTCAGAGCGTCGAATTGATTACATTGACCTTCTAGCAGCTGGCGAACGTCAAAATGTGAGCTCTTTTAACTTTCTTATTTTGCTGAAAATAATTTGGATGCGGTTTTTAAAAGAGCTGCAAGATCAACTTAACTATTCTAGTCTAGATAGCCTAGATAATCATTAAAAGCAATTCAAAGCAATTGGTCATTTTCCCGATATTCCCGGTGATTGTTCCATTTTTAGTTCTTGCGCAATTTACCTGGATTGCTCGTTGATAAAATGATCTACTACAAGGGTTGCTGGGAATTTAGCCGCGCTTTGGAAAGAGCGAATGGGGACGTCATTAAGCTTGATGTTTACATTGATCCTAGCATTGATCCAAAGCACGGCCCTCTTAGGTATGTTTTAGCATGGTTTTTTTTCTAACGTATGAAACGCGTTCAATGAAACTATTTATTACAAAATTGTTTTAGGATCGAAATGATTCGACTAGTGCCCGGCCCGAAAGCTGACTTATATAGGCGGTTTGATGACGCTGGTGGTCATGACGATGATGACGTGGATTCTGACGTGGATTAATGCACAGTGGATATTTATTCTCTATTTTGAATTAAAGCTGTATTTTGTACTGTAAATTTGTGATGTATTTTAAAGCTTAAGTTTCGATGTTGGACGTGTGATGGCTCTTTCTTGGAAAGTACCTGCTACTACTAATGTCAAAATTTGAAACTTTTCTCACACTGAATAAATCCTTCATGATTTCATTGTTCTTGGTGCGGGTCGATGGGCGGAACAAACGACGCTTAGTATTCATGAATATGTGCACTCGAAATAATGCTATTTTGTTTATGTAACGTGATTTTGTTTTCTTGATTCAAATTTCAGTTTGATCGATATATAAATTTATTATTTAACTTTAGGAAATGAGCGACGAGGAAATCGCCAACTTTAGCATGTTGTCGATACAGGACATCGAGGGGGAGACTTTCTACTCGGCAGAGGAAAGCAACAAGGAAAATGTGATCAGATTTTGACTTTTAAAAGCTTTAGAAAGATACTTACCTTAATCAACTCCAAGCGGGGTTAATTGCGCAAAACTTATACAGATTTGAATCAATAATGCCTTATAAAATTTTGTGTTTAGAGTTTCCCCTACAAGACGGGCACACGATATTACGTCGCTAAGTTTCGTCGATTCGTCTACATCAAGTAATGCAAAGGAGTATGCGTTGACTGACTCGTCGGATGAGGAATTGATGGTAACAAATTTTATTTTATTAGCACAACAAGCTTAGATGCCAAGACAACATGCCGGTTCGTCAGTTTAGATGTTTTTTGTTTGAATAATTTTAAATTTAGACGTTCGAATACGATCCAAGTGAATCTCGTAATAACTTTCGGCTCAAGGCCAATGTCACTGTGAACATTACGGTTAGTTTTTTGCGATTAAAGCAAATCTAAATTCAGACAAAGTTTTGGTTTGAATCTTTACCACTTTTAAATTAGAATTTTTTTTGTCAATTTTCAAATTCAGAAAAATTTTTGTGGTGCTCTTTTAAAAGTTTCAATTTCTTTGACTATTTCAATGTGTTTTGTTTTAGATTGAAGGACTTTATGATCGGCAAGGAAGCGATCATCTTGACAACTGGACGATCCAATGGCTTGGAGATGGAAAAGTCGCCCCTCTTGAAGGTGGTCAAATCAGATTCATCTCATTGGACCCTAAGGTGGCACCTCAGCCAGGAACCTACCAGCTTCGAATTCTTATTGACGTGGATGGCCGATTGGTGAGTTTGTTGATACGAAACGGTCATTTTAATTTTCAAAAAAACATTTTTTCTTATAGATGCAAGATATTCGTGTCAATCTCTTGGTCAAGGGGGCTGTGCAAACCCCGATGGCACCAGCACCTATGGGCCCTGATGGTATTTGATTTCTTTCTTTATCTGAACATTTTTATTTTAGACGGTCCTCATGGCGGTGGTGGTGGAGGAGGCGTCGGCCACGTTAAATTGCCTGGAATTGGAACCTTTTTGCCGAACTACTGCGCTTCAGGTACCTTATTTTATTTAATACTAGGTTTGGTCTGAGGATTGTTTCTTTGTTTCAATAGTTTTTCATTCTTAATTTTCGTTTAGACACGAACGCTGCAAGAATGGCATCGCCCTTCTACTGGAAGTCCGCTCCTGTGAGTCTGCTCGGGGTCTGGCCGGACAAAGAGACGAAGATGCTGGTTCGTCAGTTTACATGTTTTTTTGTTTGAATAATTTTAAATTTAGACGCTCGTATTCAAGCGAAATGGAAGCCGTCACTTTGAGCTCCGTGCGCTTGTCAATGTCCCTTTTACGGTTAGTTTTTTGCGATTAAAGCAAATCTAAATTCCTACAAAGTTTAGCTTTGAATCTTTACCACTTTTAAATTGGAATTTTTTTTGTTAATTTTCAAATTCAAAAAAATTTTTGTGGTGATCTTTTAAAAGTCCTAAGTTTAAATTTCCTTGATTATTTCAATGTGTTTTGTTTTAGATTGACGGTCCTTATGATGAGCAAGGAAACGATCAATGTCACGACTGGAACTTCGGATGGACTGAAGATCGAGATGTCGCCGCTCTTCCAGATGGTGTCAGGACATTCATCTCAGGCACTCTTGAACCTCGTCGCGTTATCAAATTCAAATTGGCTCACCAGACAGCTCAGCCAGGGACCTACCAGCTTCGAATGCTCACTTACTGGGGTGGATTAGAGGTGAGTTTGTTGATACGAAACGGTCATTTTATTTTTCAAAAAAACATTTTTTCTTATATTCGTGTCAATCTCGATATTCGTGTCAATCTCGTTGTCGAGGAGGCTGTGCAAATCCCCATGGCACCAGCACCTATGGGCCCTGATGGTATTTGATTTCTTTTTTTACCTGAACATTTTTATTTTAGACGGTCCTCATGGCGGTGGTGGTGGAGGAGGCGTGGGCCACGGTGGAACTGGAAGTGGAACCTTTTATTCGAACTATTGCGCTATGTCAGGTACCTTATTTTATTTAATACTTGAATGTTATGTGTTAGTGTTATGTTGCAGTCAAGGGAAATTTTCTTTTAATAAAGTTTTCTTTTTAGGCGCCCACGGCTTCTAGAGACTCAAGCGACAAGAACGACAAGACTCAATCGCCTCAATGAAATCTCCTATTTTTTGTAAATGTGAAATAAACTTGTAAAAAAATATTCAATAAACAAACAAAACATCTCAAAATAAAGATTACTATATTTTGCTGCAAAAGAGAATAGAACAAATTGTTTGGAAAGAGTTAGTTCACAGTTGAACTATTGGTTGCCTTGTGAAAGAAGAAACCCATTTGTTCCGTTTGATCGAAATGAACACGGAAACTGGGGAGATTCTGAGGCGGCGAAATGGATCGTGCGTGGCATGTAGACCGGCTTGGTTTAGTTGCTTTCAAAATATCGATACCGAAATTTCCGAGCAGCTTTTAGGAAGAAAGAAAACTTGTACGATTTTCATAAACTCATTAGTGTTCATTTAAAACTTGAACAAGTTCGGCTTAAAGGAAAGCACCAAGAACAATGAAATCATGAAGGATTTATTCAGTGTGAGAAAAGTTTCAAATTTTGACATTAGTAGTAGCAGGTACTTTCCAAGAAAGAGCCATCACACGTCCAACATCGAAACTTAAGCTTTAAAATACATCACAAATTTACAGTACAAAATACAGCTTTAATTCAAAATAGAGAATAAATATCCACTGTGCATTAATCCACGTCAGAATCCACGTCATCATCGTCATGACCACCAGCGTCATCAAACCGCCTATATAAGTCAGCTTTCGGGCCGGGCACTAGTCGAATCATTTCGATCCTAAAACAATTTTGTAATAAATAGTTTCATTGAACGCGTTTCATACGTTAGAAAAAAAACCATGCTAAAACATACCTAAGAGGGCCGTGCTTTGGATCAATGCTAGGATCAATGTAAACATCAAGCTTAATGACGTCCCCATTCGCTCTTTCCAAAGCGCGGCTAAATTCCCAGCAACCCTTGTAGTAGATCATTTTATCAACGAGCAATCCAGGTAAATTGCGCAAGAACTAAAAATGGAACAATCACCGGGAATATCGGGAAAATGACCAATTGCTTTGAATTGCTTTTAATGATTATCTAGGCTATCTAGACTAGAATAGTTAAGTTGATCTTGCAGCTCTTTTAAAAACCGCATCCAAATTATTTTCAGCAAAATAAGAAAGTTAAAAGAGCTCACATTTTGACGTTCGCCAGCTGCTAGAAGGTCAATGTAATCAATTCGACGCTCTGAAGTGTACCAGTCTCGGAGCATCGTTAGAATCCCATCAAGAGTGCACCCGAGACTTGTTGGAAAATAAATCTCAAAAATCGAAAGATTTGAATACAACAAGATCTAAACAATAAATATTAACCGGAGTAAGGGTCGTAACAAATTGTTCATTAAGGACCAAACCAAAACAAACCGTGTCATTTAATGGATCAACCATGGCATTCCCGTAACCGCAAAACGAAACTTCTTGCAATCGAGCCGCATAATTGTTGGTGAAAAAGTCACTCGTCACAGGAAAAATTTTGTTGTCCCCATTCGCCTTAATGAGCCTAATTTTGATTCGTGCAATACAAACTTACCCCAATCTTTAGCTTGCGTGTTGGTCTTATACTGCAAAAAATATCCATGAAACTTTCCGGCGAAAGAGTCGTAAAACTGACAAAACAATACAATTCTTCGCATTCGATTTGCAACTTGCAATTTGCAAACATGTCCCAATTGATATTCTCCTAAAAAACGGATTTTAAGTGCCATTAAATGTTACGGAAAACTAACCAATTCGAGGGTCTTGAAGGTTGCACGCTCTTTCAAATGATTCAAATGTTCAATTAAGTTGTCCGGATCCATCGTTTCTTCATAGTCAAAGTCATAGTAAGGCCTTGCTATCTCGCTAGGCTCTCTTCTATACCCAAACTAAAACCGATGTTTTTGTAACAAACCCAATAATATCTTGCCCTGCTCCCTGCAAGAATCATAAGTTGATCGTTATAAACACGAGGAAGTCTCCCTCTGCGCAACTCGGCCCTTCTGTAGCAATCTCTTGAGATTAGTCGAACAGTGCTAAAGCAAAGATTAAAATTAGAAAATAAGGGTCGCTAACTTTTCGATGACCCGTCCCGGCAGTCTCTCCAACACCGCATAGAAGACGACATCGGGAAGTTCTTCGAGGAAGTTGAAAGATGAGGTTGACATGTGCTAAAATAAAACTTGTACGAAACATCCACTGGAAAGCAATCACAAACTACAACATTTAAAACCAATTATAGCAAAGCGTCTTACTAAAATAATGAACGAAGGATGGGCAAAAAGTGAGGCAACATGCTAAAAGAAAGATGGGCAGAATGAGACAAAAATGGTAGGAACCCTTGCTTATAAAGGCTTTGGTTTGAGAGTATTCAAACAAACAATAGAAATTTAATGATTATGGGAAAGCGAGTATAAATCAATTGCAGTTGTTACAAATGGAAATCATAATAGAATTCTGATACTAATTCATGATAATCAACTAGTGACAAACATATCTCTTGTGCATTTTTTCTTCGCAAGTCCAAGTTCTCTTTTCGCCAGTTGCAAGTCGCAAGACGACCCGACGCTTCTGAGTTCAGTTATAGGCTAAGGGGGGAAATGTGGTCACTTTTATTCGGAGCTTTAACAAAAATATCCACACATCCACACAACAAATACGACATGCAAAGAAAAAATGTTCAGAGATCAATCGCAAAGGAATGAAATTGTATCAAAGCCGAACTGTCCATTCATCGATCTTTTTCCAACCTATTTAGTTTTAGTCCTTCTCTGAGATGTCAAAATTTTTAAAGAAGACAATTTTCAGGAGGGTTGTCAACTTTAAAAACTAAATTTCCAGACATAAGCTTTGATTACGAAACCAAAAAGTCAGACTAATCGATATATTTAGCCTCAAAACCCCTCACCCCCAGCCGATCCATCTCAATCAAACATCTCTACCCCGAATCGTCCACCCAATCCATTTGTTCGAATCCGAATCCATTTGTTCATCAAGACTCCATCAATAACATCAAATCCCACATCTTTCCCTTATAATCTTTTCGATTTCCTTCCAAAATTCTCTTCTTTAGCTGAATATCTTGTATTTGTCAATGATTATTCCCTTTTTGAAACGACCATTGATTCTTATTGTCCAAAAGTTGTTCAAAGTTTTCATTTTCGTTTTTTATCGAATGCAGACTACAGTGTACAATTTCTTCTAAACATGATTAAAAAAATGAAATTACGAAAAAATCTCAGTTTTCATTTGCCCCTACCGGTCTTTTATGAGCATTTTGCAAGTCTTAATCTCAAATCAATTCGAAAAATCTGAAAGAAAGAAGATATTTTTAAAGAATCTATTGAAATACTTCTAAAGAAAGGATTTTCGAGCAAGAACCCAAACTTTTCAGGATCGATTTGCACTCATATCTACCGATGGTCGTCCAGAGATCCAGTAAAAGAATTCGAGAAAAGAAAAGCTTTCCTCAAAGAACAAGGCTTTAAAATTTGCCATCAACAAAAGAGATTCTGGAGAAAGAAAATGAAAGGAATAACGATCAATCAACGTATGAAGTCATTTCATTTATCTCATTTCGAAAGAGAATCAGCGAGAGAAAGTCGATTCTCTATTCATTAGATCTTCTATTTTTCCCCGACACAAAATCCTTTCAAATTACTTTCAATTTTCACTACAGAAAGCACATGAAAGTGAAGGGATTTCTTCAAAAAGTCTCTCGTTTCTTTGATCCTTTTCACAAATGTCGATGTCATGTTTACTATTAAAAACCTCTTGCGTTTCTTTTACAATTTCTCAAGTAAATTAGCTTTTTGATTGTTTAACTTTAGATATTTACCTAATTCAAACTAAAGCTAAAGAAAACTGCAGTGGTTTATAGCCTGACGCTTCGACTACGCGCAAGTACGGTTCGTTTTGAGACAGAACTACAAAACACTGTGTAGCTTTCTTTGGCATTCACATTTTGCGTGTGCTTTAGTCCATTCGAAAGCTCTTGAGATTCTCTATTTTTTAAGCTATAGATCATGTCAATCTGGCAGCTTTGAAGCAAGTTAGAAGCGTTTGTAGTTTACTTTTGTAGCTTTTGGCACCCATGTCTACTCTAGAGCAAACAAGTTATTCAGAAAAAATCCCCCTCGGCTTCCAGTACACGAATGGGCCATCGAATGTGCTGAAAACGAGCACTCTGCCCATTCAGGACACGAAAACTTGCTCGTATTGATGGAAATTAATTTGAGAGGCAAATTTCATTTGTAGACTTGAATGGTGGAAAGCTTCGGGTGGAAAAGCGCGGATCTCAAATGGGAATCTTTGTGCTGGATCTTTGGGACACGGGTCGCCGCCTGTAAGTTCTTTTGAAGAGATGTTACAGCACGTGTATACGGTACATTGGCTACACTACATTGGCTACACGGTACATACAGTACGATACAACTTCTAGGGTGTGTATAATCAGTAAATGATTGTAGTATTGTCAATAACGATTTGAAATCAGTACAAGAACCCGAATCAAGGGTATTTGCGGCATATTGCGTTGTGTTGCGCTCTACAAAAGAATGATTTTCTCGAAAACCAAAAGATTTGCAATAATACAGCTAAAAAAGCACTACTTTTATAGTAATTAACTCTGAAGCTGTATTAATGCAGAAAAAGACGGAAAAAGACAATTTTTTTAGAGACCCCAAACTCGAATTTAACTGTTTTTCAGCCTCCTGCCACATAGTATTTTTTATACTGTTCAACTGTACTGGGTTTTGTACTGTACTGAGTTGTCAAAGTCATTCAAAAATGTTACGATTCTTCTATTCTATGTAAAATTACGCGTAGATTTTATAATTAATTCTTGTTTTTCAGCCTAGCTTAATGTATTATCTTGGAAAGGCAAAATAATGCATTCTCTCTAACAAGTCGTCTCATCGAATTTCGGGAATTTTTAGATCTTTTGCTGAGCCTCGAATGCTCCTTCTTGGATTTCGTTGGATTCGTTTCTTGACGATTTTCTTGAGCCTGTTGGTCGTGACGGTAACTTTTCTTTCTGTTCTTGGACGGTCCTTAAGCGTTCCAAGTGCGATAGCATCATAAACCGTACGCCGAGGCAGTTTGAGTCGTCGAATGATGTCGGATGGAGAAACGCCCTTTTGATGAAGATCGAGTATCGCCCCTCGACTTGCCGATGGCTTCACCATTTTACGTTCACCTAAAAACTTCAAATGAATTAGGAAATAAAACAGATAGAAGAACTACAAAAGAATGTTGTTCAGTAAAAAGAGAGGAAAAAACGTGATGACTTTTAACAATGTGGGCCTGCCTATGAAATGTTGTGCGGGTAATTATGGCGCACCCTGTATATATGCCGCACCTTGTATATCATAGAAATTATCGTGATGATTCATACTGCAACTCCGTATAACTAGATGGACCCAAGCTTTCCAAGCTGAAAGCTATAGAAACTGGGAAATCGGTATAAGAGAGTCCGGTGGATGAGTGAATGCACTCGTAAATGCGTATCATGTGAGACCAAATTTTCTAGTGAAGCTAAAAAGCTAAAAACTGAAATATTTGATTTCCAGGGTGATTCCGGCGGCCATTTTGGTCAAGGATGAATTTAGCAATGTGGTGCAAGTAATTTCTATTGATATTTCATCATTCAATCACCCTCAAATTGGGATCACTTCCTTTGGCGCCAATGGTTTCGAGGGAATCTTGGATCAGGGACATTATCCAGGTTTTAGGAAGTGATTTTCCCAAAACCAGTTGAATTGTTAGGTGTCTCTGGAGATTCTTTGACTAGGTGTTAATCGTACAAATTAAACTATTGAGCTTAAATAAATATGCAATGCAAGATATGCAAGCAAAACTTGTGTACTTTGTGCTCAACAATCGATAAACGCATCCTTTCTGGCTCACTGAACTCCTTAGAAGAATTGAGTGCACTATAAAGGGTTGGTTTATAAATTTTGAGCACAAAGTGCACTTCAAGCTGTAAGCATGAGCCAAATATTTGCTCTAAAGCCACTTTTTATGTTTAAAGTTCAAGAGGTTTGTTCAAAAGGAATTTAAAAGGATTTTTAAAATGTTAATCAAATGGAACAGGCATTTGGAGATAATAATTTCAATTTACTCAAAATTCAGTATAAAAAGTTGCTAGTAAAGTTGTATCATTTATGTAATTTGATTTATTGTAAATTACTCTTCTGCCTAACAATCCCTGTAGGATCTAAACGCTAAAGGAAGAATGAAGGAGCGTGCCTTTAGGCCCAACTCGAACTCCGGACCTACTTTCAACTTGGATTCCTCCTCCTCTGCTTAACTCTCTTATCGTCGATCACATTTCTGCACATAAATCTTATGAATTCTACAATAATACTAGAAGTCAGGTCGTTCTAAAGAGGATGCTCTTTTACTTGGAGTTGAGCCTGAGCCGTTGTCAGTTGTGAAGGGGAGGTCAGCCTTTGAACAATGTCAGGTTCAAAGCCGGGATACTTCAAACACTTTAATTCGAACATACAAATCCTAAACTTTTAAGTTGAATACACCACGGATCTCACAATGTTTTTGGAACGAATTCGATAATCTAAACTTTCTAAATCTAATCTAAACTTTCTCAAATTCTGAAATTAGGAAAAAGCTATCGTAATCCTGGAGCCTCATTATAAACTAGTCGTTTAGCCATCATTGGCAAGCTCAATTCTGGTTAAATGACATTAAATGCCGAGTTGACACAGCTTTCTGATGATTCAAATCACGAAAAGGACACCATAGATCGAAAGTGACAGAAAAATATTGAAATTTCAAGTACAAATGGCTTTCTTTTGCTTGATTTTGCTTAATTTTGCTTAATTTTACATACAAATTTCCTGTTTTTTATGTAAATTTTTGACTTTTTTATTAATTTATTTAACTTTCTCAAAATTGCATAAAAATAAAGCTTTTTGACAAAAAAAAGTAAAAATCAATTGAACAATTGAACATCCCTATTCAGTTGACTATTCAGCTAAACGTTTGCACAAGATTCAGACCTTGACCGCAATTTTCATGCAAGTTGTTTCAAGCAAGCAAGTAGATAGAAAAGCTCACATTTTGACAAAAGAAACAATTTACTAAAAAGGTTCTTACCCCAACACATTATGTTTCTGCCATTGAATTGCAAGGGCAGAAGCCCAAATGGAAGTGCAACAAGAGCCGATGTTGTCAGTCCGATCGCAAGCACCGAATTGGGTACTTTGTCTTTTTTTAAGGTTCCCATCTGACCTCGAGACAAGCCTTCAAGTTCGTGTACTTGCACCTTCGCCACTACGACACTCACAGAAGCATGGCTAAAGAGGTGCAATTCATCAGCAGTGGCTACGAGGCCTCTTCACGCAATGGTTCAACGCTCGCCCACGCACAATTGGTTGTCCCGGTGTTCATGTCGAAATTGATGAAACTGCAATCTCGAAGCGCAAGTACAATGTCGGAAGGATGCCTGGTCAACGGCGGATGTCGCTCTTCGGAGGCGCCATAACTTTCTTCTAAGTGGACCAAAATCATAAAGATTGGCCCACTTAGAAGAAAGTTATGGCGAGTTGCGCAAACGACGCTGTTGCGCAAAAAAAATTCCGGAAATTAGTCTACCCCAAATTTGAAACTTTGCTTTCACATTAAAATAAATGAAAAGAATATGTGCAATGAAAAAGAAAGTGATACTTTTGAGGTTGGGGGGGGGGCAATTTTTTTCTTCAAATACGGTTTTTCAACGCTTGCAAACGTAAATCTCAGTGACTTGACGCCAGAAGTGGAAGAATGAATCATCGTCGAATTTCTTTTTCCACAAGAATCCATGGAAGTAGTCAGTAGCGGTCGTTGGAGCGAATGCTGACACCGTTCGGTCGCTTGATGTGTGCTTTCTTGAAGCCTTCCCACATTGACTCGATGTTTTGCGTGTGGGATCCGGTGAATGGATTGACGAAGTTCAACTGATGGCTCACCGTCAAGTGACGCGGACGCAGAGCGGGAAAACACAGAAAATGGAGCTCCAATACTGTTTTTTGCGCTTTACTCTAGAAATCGGGCATTTTTCTTCCAGCGTGGGCCACCCATGATTAGAAAACCATTAGAAAAGATAAGGGAATAAGGTAAAAAATTTGACTAGCTATCATGGATGACCCACACTAGAATAAAAATGCCCGATATAAGAAGAAAAGAAAACAAATAAATAAATTGAAAAAAAAACTAATAAAAGCGCGAAAAAACAGCTTTTGTGCACCAATTTTAATCATTTTCTATTTGTTGAGATAGAATGTGGTGAAAAATGTGCATGAATCCCGAACCTGAACTTTGGAAAAGTGAATGAAAGATTTTTCGCTTGTTAATTCTCGCTCTTCAAGCATTAATTAAGCTTCATAATATTCAGTGAAGTAGCGGGAATTCAAGAGGAACGTTAACGATTAACTAAACGTACGTTAACGATTAACTAACCCTATAGTTTTCGAGTGTCCCCCTCGACATTTTTTCGCCATTTTCAACTATTTTGCGCAAATTTTAGCTACGCGATAGTGTTTTTTTTTGTTTTCCCGTAAAACACATACAACTAGAACACTCCCACCCCAAAAGTATCTTGTTTTTGTAGATTTATCTCTTGATTTATCTGTCCCCCTACTTTTTTTTGCACTTTTTTTGTCGTTTTTTCACGTTTTTCAAGCAATGCTTTTTTTCTAGAACTGTTAAATGGACAATTTGCAAAGGTGCGAATACGTTGTGGGCACACACAAGGCCGGTTAGGCCCAACAACTTCGCAGTTCGACTCGTGTGAAAGGTGTTATTTTTGAACTTTATACTATTTTATTAAACTTTTGCATATTTTTATTTTTTCTGATCTACAAAGTACAGTTGAACTTCGATACAACAAAACGTTCGATATAACGAACACTATTTTTAGTCACAACAAAGAGTTTTATCTAAAAATGCTTTTTGATACAACAAATACTTCGATATAACGAACTTTTTGGCCGGTCCCTTGAGGTTCGTTATATCGAATTTCGACTCGAAAAGGAGATCACCGTTACTCCCGCCATTGTCCCAACAGACGCTACAGGGATAAATCCGGACGTGTTTATGCTCACCTGTGGACGCATTACATGACGACACACTGCGACACATTAGAGGAATTTGTGCAAAATGAAACTCACCGGTCAATCGATGTGCAATTTCGAACAATCACGGATTTTGATAAATTTTTTATAAATAACGCTATATTTGCCTTTGAAGCTGATTTCAGTTGATTTCTTTACGTTTGAAATATTTTTGTTGCCTAGTGCACTCAATGTTATAAGAAAAAACAAGTGAAATTTAACGATTTACTGTTCTTTGTTTAGCTGTATTGAATTCTGTTGATTTTTACGGTTTTATGTATTGCTGATGAATATGTATCATTGATGAAATAAAAGATAGAGCAAGGCGTATAAACGCCATGATGATTGCTTGAAGTTGGTTTTCTTTTCAAATATTTTATAGGGCATTTTATTTAGAGATAAAAGCAGCTACCGCCATTCACGCGGAGATGTGTATGAATTTTGCGGAAATATTTAGTCATTTATGTATATATTTTATTGGCTTGTTTTGAATAAATGGTTTAGTATCATGCTTACTTTAAAGCCGTCGATAAGGTAGACTTCTGTAGAGTGTCATGAATGCATGGAAACAAAAGACATAAACAGCGTTACTTATCTGGTTTCACTGGTTGCATAGTAGTGATGAAATTTAATATTCTTGTACCAGTTTCTCAGCCATTCCTCAAATAGATTACTCACTACGCACAACTTCCCGTTTTTCAATTGCCAATGGAATGTTCTTTCTTTTCCAGTTGTTCCTTTTCTTCTTTACAACCTGCTCCGCCAAATGTTACATTTTTGAGGTATTTGTTTACCGAAAAGGAAAAAAAAGACAAAAAGAGTGGTCGACATCAAATAGTCTCAGTTTTTTTTTCCGTCTACCTCTTTGAATTGCTCTTGTTGAGTGATTGCGAGTACACAAAAGAGACAATCAAACGACATACACGATACTATACTTTAGGGCTTTTTCTTTACAAGGATAAAGTTTAGTATTTTGAGGAGAACTGGTAGGAGATATTGGCACAAACCGTAACCTATGCTATTTGGCAATCGATTACGTCAGTGGGTACGGTAAAGGATACAGTAAATTTATATTTAAACCATTTCAATGTCATTATCTGCAAAAGTAACAGATAACCCTATTTTCAAAAAGCTAGAGTATTTCTCCCAGGTCCCAGATCAACTCGATTTTGTCCGTCAAAGAGATCAGTGCCCACGTGAAGTGCGAAGAAGAGAAGAAAACCGGGTGTCGGGTTCACCGGGTACCCCTCCACCTCTCCCGTTGTGCACCATGGCCTAGTTCTTTCAAAAAAATTCTCATTTGTTTGTTCAAGTGATGGTCACACAAAATCTTCTTCTCTTCAATGTCCACGTCCTTTTTTCCTTCTTTTTTTCCTTCTTTTTCTCTTCTCTTTTCTTTTTATTCAGACTCGGTGACGCCTTTTTGATCCTTTCTTTTTTTTCTTTTTTTTCTCCTTTCCCAACCTAAGTCTAAGCTCCAGCCGATTCGAAGAAAAGATGCCAAAATATTTACGCACCTCTTTTTTTGAGGTGGAAAAACAATCGGACAGGTTTTTGGGTGGTGAATGAGTGAGTGACCGAAAGTGTTCACGCCTAAATCATCGTCATTTTGGTGTGTGGGAAGAGTAGGATTGGTGCTACTGTAATGTATCGAGGAGTACGGAAAAGCGTACTTGTACTGTGCTATTTTTGTACAGTATGTAGTTCACTTTGATACCTCAAACGTTATTTGGCGTACAGTACCCTACAGTAGACAAAATTCCGGGTGAATTCAAATGAAACGGTCCAAAATTCACTTGTAATACTACTAGGCTCAAAATTGAAATAAACACACAAGACAAACTACTCAGTACCAATCTACCGTAATCCTATTCGTACGGGTTCGTACGGAGTACGGTAGCTTGAGCGCATCTTTTGGTAGAAAAAAAAGCTCTATTCTGTACCCTTGCAGAGTTGGAATAAAAGTTAAGAAATGATTTAATAGGGTACGGTAATACATTACTGTACTTTGTACAGATCACCGCGTCTATAGTACCTACAGAATCCAAAAGATCCAATAGAAAAAACGTTTGTTGGATATCTCTTGCATGCAGACTGTGTCTTTTCCCCTTCCGCATCATTGAGCGGTTTGTGGTTTCACTCGGAAAGATGACGTCATTCCCCGTACCCTTCAACCCCTTCCCCTTCAACCCCTCCCCCTTCCATCACCTCCTTCCAACCCTTCCCTTATCCCCGTACCCAATCCT
The DNA here is from genome assembly GCA_958450365.1 of Mesorhabditis belari. Lineage (NCBI taxonomy): Eukaryota > Metazoa > Nematoda > Chromadorea > Rhabditida > Rhabditidae > Mesorhabditis > Mesorhabditis belari. The sequence continues at coordinate 1,218,371 of CAUEEP010000758.1, read as the reverse complement.
TTCCCCTTTCATTCCTTGAACAAATTTATTCTTCGTCTTTCGATTTTTCTTCAACTTTCTCAAGTGAGATCATATCCGGATGAGAAGACAATCCAGACAATCAAGAAACACTTCACACAAACAAAAAAAGAAAAGAGATCTTAAGACTCTCTTTTCTCCTTTTCGATACGTGAGAGACCCGTTTGATATGACTCTCGGTGATTGGGCAATATTTGGTGAACTTTGAGCTAAGAGTTTAGAAGAAAAAGAGACCTAAACTTGAATACAACTACCGTAAGATCTAATTGAATTCTGAAGACACTGGAGTCGAACATGTGATTTCAAGCACATAAAAGTATGGTTTCATGTAGACTCTCACGAGGCAAGAGCTAGTTTGGATTCATCTGAAATTGAATTTGAAACAACGGTCTTATCTAACTTGATGAAACAAAAGCCTACGAATCGACTGAGTTAAGTTAGTGTATTGACAATGTGCATAATTGAATGTTAGTTGTCATAGAGGAGAGCGATGACTCTTGCACCATATTGGATCAGAAAGAGGATGTACTTGTTGATTACTGTCGTTTATAGTATTTGAGTAGTGTATTGACAATGTGCATAATTGAATGTTAGTTGTCATTGTCATTGTCATGATCAAATGATTGGGTGAATGTCGGTGACAACAATGAAACAAATCTACAACTTTCAATATCCATCTATTCGATTCTTCTTCATCAGACTCCAAAAGGAGTCCGGTATTTAGAGACAATTTGAGACTTGGATATTCATTTGATCGAGAAAATTCATTTGATATTCATTCCCGTGATCAACCCATAAGTCTCTTCAACTCCGCGAATCCTTTGGGTAATCCGATTCCCCAAAAATCTTTCTCCAACTTGTTCTCCATCATTTTTTTCCATTCACGTTGTTTTTGTTTCATCATGACAACAATGAAAAAAAAGAAAGAAAAAAAATGAGAACAATTGCACGTGAAAAGGAATGAGAATTACAAAAAAGGAGAAAAGGAGAGAAAAGTGAAGAGGGGAATTCACACGGCACTCTTTTTTTCCCCATACTTTTCCTTTTTTCCCTTTTCCTTCCCCATTTTCTCCCACACCTCACTTCCGCTCTTCTCCATGAGAATTCCCCCTTTTCCGTTCTCTATTCACATACTCTCCATGTTTTTTTCCTTCTCTGCGATCCAGGTTCTATAAAATTTCAGTTATCTAACTTTTCACTCACTCTAGAAGTTTTTCTGTGTTTCTCTAGCCCTTCACACCTGTAGCCTGGCCCATCTACCATTGTCACCTCTTGCGCAACCTCTTCCGGATGTCTGCATACAATTCTCTAGCTATTCCCATCCCGTTGGTATACTCTGGGTGCCCGTCTGTGATCCCTTGCACCCCTTCTCCCTCTCGCTCAGCTCTAGCTCTTCTACCATGCCACCTCGTGCAGTACCCAGGGTGTCCCACCCCTCCCCTCAATATAAAGCGATTCCTGTGAGCTGATTCCATCCATTACCCATCCGCCCATGTCACGTCGTCTTGCCGCGGTCTTTGCCCTCCTCGCAGTCGCCCTTGCCACCGACACCGATCCTCAATCAGGTTTCAAACATTTTTAACTTACAGTTTACCATTGTTCATTGTATATTTACTTTGTACACTGCTTCTTTGCCATCTTTTGTGTCACTTCATAACCGTTCAAAAAGAATGTGACCTCTTTTCTCGGGATACCGTTAGCTTAAACCTAAACAATTACGTTAGCTACAGTCTTAAACTGTGCTTAATTTGAATACTGTATCCTTCATCTATATCTTTTTATAATTTCCATTTTCCAGAGGAGACCACATCGAAACCCGATGGCAAACGACGACAGTACATCGCTGGCCCATTGAGGCCGGCACCGTTCCTCGCGCCAGCGGTCAGTTCATAGCAATGAACATTTCAATTTTGACGACATAATCATATCCTTATCGTAATAGTTGAAGTAAGTCTTCAACTTACTACTTGATCTACTTGTATTTGATTTTCTACGGTCTACGATCTCTCCTTTTCTGCCTCACTTTAACCTATCCATTGTTGGCTAAAGTTTCAGTGCTTTTTAACCGTGACAACTACTGTACTCTAGTCTATTTATTATCTAATAGATATCAATACATATCCATCTATTATCTATTATCGTTTTTTTTCAGATTCCCCGACCGATGATGGCCGCTCCAGCTCTCCCTGTTGCCTCTGCTCTTCCCGTTCGTTTTTAAAGAATCTTAAAAAGTGCTATTACAGTAAACAGTATTACAATATTACCGTATTAAGCAAATCTCTTAAATATCTCTTAATGTAATCTTTTAAACGTTCCCCACCCGGCACACTCCTTTACCCACATTTTCAGTTCGCTCAACCCGCACCCGTTGTGCCCGTTGCCCCAGTCGGTCAATGTCCCGGCGGTCCATCACTTCCAATTGAATGTGACCCTAAACGTCCATGGCCTCAATGCCCTCCACAATCGTATTGTTATGCCACGAACTCCGTCGACATCGGACCATATTTCTGCTGTCCCGTCTGTGAGTTTTGAGTGTTAAATGAGAAGCCATAGTAACACTCTTATCAGTTTGGGTAACTAGAAGTGCTGTAGCCGGCACTGGAGTGTCCCCGATCTGTTCTTTGATCCCTTTTCCCCTTTCCATGAATGGATTGGATGAAGCCCCAGCCGTGGACGGGTTCTTCCCTTCATTCTTTTCATTTCCATCCAGTCTTTCACGTAACCCGGTCCCCATAGATTCTTTTTTCTTCTATGCAAACAATACTGTAAAAGAGAGTGGGCCCTTTCTGTAACCGGACTCGTTGCCATTGTCAATCCGATGGCAGGATTCGAAACTGGAAAAAACGAAAACCTGGATTCTTAGGCTCAGTTCTAAAACTTATCTAAACAACTTGCATTCGCGGTTTCCTTATGGGACCTTAAACAATTTAATTCTACAAACAAATCAATCCCAGCCACCGTGCAGTTCTCCAAGTAGATTAAAAAAATTGACATATCTGGCTATCTAATCATATCCAATCAATTTCCAGGGTCCACCTATGGAGCCGCCTGGCGTCCGGCCACACCCTTCTACAACTACGTGCCACCAATTCCCGCCAACTGGCCTGAGGTGAGAAATTGATAATGAACAGATCTAGATCTAGATTTATTTGATGTCGAGATTTCTGATATCTAACTATCTTAAAACCAAATCCTTGCAGGCTCTCCGAATGACCGCCGCGTGGCCAGCCGGTGCCGTCGGACTCCCCGTTTACGCCCCAGGAGCCAAGAGCAAGAAGGTACTGTAGAAATTTTGAAATAGAACTTGATTATAAGTTTAAAAGGTATTAGATATTTTTTTTAAAAACTTAAAAAATCGAAACATTTCAGCCAGCCAAGCAATTGCCCGTTGATGAAGAGGAAAAGAAAGATGGAGAGAAAATGGAATCGTCGATCAACAAATGGATGGAAAGACAATCACGTCTTGTAAGTTATTTCGCAAATATATCTAAAGATGAACTGGATCACTTACAGTACTCTTTGATCTTTACTGGATAAAGGGTGTGGCAAGACTACAGTAAGACTCCAAGCAGGTCACACTGTAGTTTTTGAAAGGTTATCTAGATAACTACAGGATACTTTAAAGTTACAGTATCCCAGGGTAGTCCCCAAGTACTATAAAATTCTTTGAGCCAAGTCTTACTGTAGAGCTAAAGTTGTAAGTAAATAATAATATCGATTCATTAAACTTTAAAAATATCGAATCAATCAACCATTCCCTTTTCAGTAAATCCACCTTGCCTCTTCTCTTCAGCCATAATTTATGAGATGTGAAAAGTATTCAATGAAGGAATATTATAGATAATATATCTGTCAATAGATCTAAATATATCAGATATATCCATCAATTTCCCTTCATTTATTGTATATATCTGTTCAGATCGAATTTTGCTTTTTTTCCCTTTGTTTTTTTGTTCTCGACAAAACAGGCGGCGTTAATAAATCGTGCTTTCAAAAAGGAAATTTGAAAAAACATCAATTATCTAAAATGAATTTGGATATCAAATATAATCTATCAAAAAGAGCTTTCTTTTTGAGTAAATACTCTTATTGCTGGAAACGCCTCCTTTCTGGCGCACTCAATAGCTAAAGATACAGTTGCTAGTAAGATTGATTATCTACTAACGATGAATAAGGGGCCCGGCTACCGGAACCTATACATCTCAAACCTATACCCACTTTGGTGTTATAGTAACCCTAATTCAATTCATAGAGATTACCATGAGAAAGAGGTAGAAAAGCTACAGAAATATTAGATCGAGACGGGGCTACAGTAGTTTGAACATGCTTTAAAACGCCTACACCAGCTTGGAAGAAGTTCGTACGTTTAGAAATGATTACTGGTGCTTTGCGATACTTTAGATAAAAGCTTTAGATACTAAATGGAGATGAGAAGAGATTGAGTGCGCCAGAAAGAGTCTTTTTATTGTATGCATCTGAAATCAGTACCGCATTTGGTATGAAAAAGTTAGAAATGTGTAAAAAATGGTATGAAAATTTGTCTAAACTGTTGGAATCGATCAAACACATTATTTTTTGTGAAATCTTTCGCAAAATTCACAACGTGCCAATTTGAGGGGAAAGAGAGTGAGCTGATCAACAAAAGAGAAAGATTTTGGGGTAGAAAGAGCGAGAAAAGAGATTTGAGATTCAAAAAAGAAAGGAAAAGAAAAGAAAGAGCGAGGATAACCCGTTCTTTTCTGTATTCCATTTTTCTCTTTTCCATATTCGATCTTTCTTTTCTTTTTTTTTCATTGTGATCGCCCGACTTTGCCAATGGATTAGACTCTCTTTTTTCGGCAAATCCATTCAAAATCATTCCCATCTATATTTTATCGATTTTTCGGAAATAAAAATTGATCGAAAAAGCTCTCAATCTTCCCCTCGACTAACCTCCATTTTCTAAAATGTTCGTCCCTTTCTACCGTAATCTGTCTGCCTGTCTGTCTGTCTAGACAGATACGGTAGTCGTAATCTGTCTCTAGTTTTATTCAATCAATCTATTTTTGATCTGTTTCTGTGTGAGATCATAAAGGATAATGAAAAGATAAAAAGAGTAGATATATTGGGTAAAAACTAGCAGATTACGATATACCGTAAATACTGTAATTGGACCCCACCCCCATAATGACGGTGTGGAGTGTTGCGTAGTCTAGCTTTGAACGAGTTTTTCTCGACACTGGTTTATGCTACAATGCGCGCTTAGGTATCAAAAAATAGCCCTGAATTTCAGCTATTTTTTGATACCAAAGACGCATTTTTTTGAAAATACGGGCGCTTTGAAAAAAATGAAATACTAAAAAACTTTTGCGACTACGCGACTGTACGAGGAGGGTGAGGTACTATTACAGTATTTACGGTAGGTTTTAAAATTACAAGTTACTGAAAAAAAGGTCCTGATATCGGATCAGTATGGTAACTCTTACCTATCTTTTAGAAAACATTTTAATCTTTTCTTTTTCTGATTACGGTATTTTTTGAGAATTGACACATTTTAGAAAACAAGTTATTTGATGGGATTACCTGTACGCAAAGCATCTCTAATCATCTTTTATTTCTGTTCTTGGAACCGAAAAGTTTCCCTCCTACAAATCCTTCCGTCGATTTCCTTTCTTTTTCGTTTCTTTTCCAAATTTCCACTTGAAATTTTCCTTTAGTCCAGATTTTTCTACTTTCAAGTACTCAATTTTTCCATAAAATTTTCACTTTAAAAATTTGAGCGACAAATTTTGTGTGTATGACCTTGATGAGTTTCTCCCAGTGTTCAGCCGCCAATTTCATCTAAAAAAAGTGTCTAGATGTCATTTATAAAGTAATTTTGAGTTCATGGTCCATCTCATTTTTATGTCTAACACTAAATGATATCTTAAAACATAAATTACAAGGAAATATGATAGAATACCCGGAAATTTCCCCGTCTTTCCCCGTCTTTTCCTTTCTTTTCCCCGAAACCAACTCACTAATCTTTCTTCTCACTTTTCCCCAATTTCAATAAAAATTTCCCTTTTGCTTAAAAGATGAAATTTTCAATTTTTCTAACCCGAAATCGGTGAGGTGTGAAAAATTATTTCGATCAAAAATGGAGAAAAAAGTTGATCTTCTTCTTCTTCTTCTCTCTGTCCCTTTTCGTCTTTCTTCTCTCTGTCTTTTCCCTGTCTCTGCATAAATGAACGAGAATTCGATCATTCTTGCTTTATTTTCAAAAGTTCCTCGAATAAGAATATAATAATATCAGTGAAAAATCAATCAAATATTGTTTTAAAAAACTTTTCACTCATTACACTTTTACCCTTTCAAATCTTACATAGTGAGACTTTGAGTGTGGCTTTGAATTGTCGGTACTTCTTTATTGTCTATATTCGTTGTGTTATCTTTCAAATTTGATTCCTTTTCAGATTTGATATGATCCCTCGGAAGTTTCTCCTTGTTTTCTTATCTTTGCCAACATTTATTCAATCACAAATCGATTGTGATATTCGCGATCCATCATGTCGAGACAGAATTAATCGAAAAGGGCAAACGCTGAGGAGAAGGGTGGGTGCAAATAAGAAACAATAAAATGGTAATGAAAGCGTTCGCGCAAAATGTAAACACATTTGACTTTCTGGCGCATTGAACTTCTCTCTCGCTTCAAATCGTTACCATAAGAAAAATGGTGGAATTGAGTGTATCAGAAACGGTGCATTTTGGACGCGAAATTGTTAAGATGTTTAGAATTTTCAAGTTTTTCAGGTGAACTCGAATTGTAACTATCAAGACATTTGGTTGATACCGGGACGAGCGGATGCATCGTGCAGTATGTGATACAAATCCCTTCCCATAATCTCCCATTCCTATTTCCAGCTCGACCCGGTGCTCATCATATAATCGATATTCAGCCATCAAATGTTCACATTCATCCGGATGTCGTCAAGTTTCCCGGTTGTTTCACCTTGGAGATAAGGAATTTGAAGGTGCGTTTGGGTGATGCGTCTGGCAATGCTAGATCTTGCTAGATAATGCTAAATCTTGTTCAAGTCTTTTCTCAGACGCATAGCAGTGGCTCTGATACTAAAGCATTCGAGTATACGTTAGTTGAAGGGGAACACACTCTAAACAACACTCAAATACTATGTAGTAGACCTGGGAATTGTCGGTGCACATGCCAATAGGCGTACAACGGAAAAATGGCATATCTCGGCTAGTTTCACTCCGAGCTTTTTGATTTTAATATCAATTGACGCAGAATTTCATTTTCTATCAATTGAAATTAAAGACAAAAAAATTAGAGTGAAATTGGCCAAGATATAGCATTTTTCCGCTGAACACCTATTGACGTTCATTCCAAAAATTTCCAGGTCTACCATGGATCGAATCCTGTATTCAAAGAGTGTCACTCCATTAGCATAGTACTTACAATTTTCAGATCCACGATAAAGCCGAAGCCTTGGGTAACTCATTTTTCGCAAAAGCCGAATTCCAATGGTGGAACGTGAAAGATTTCTCGAGTTTGAAATGTCAGAATTCGTCAAGTGATGGATGTGGAGGATATGGGAATAATTGGTGAGAAAAAAGGGAAAAGATATTCAATGAAAGGAATGATATTTTCAGTTATTATTGTGATATTTGTCAAGCATTGACCGAATTGGATGAGCCGAAAAGTGATTCATTTCAATCACAATTGAAAGGAATCAACTGTCCGCAAAGACCCGGATTTTATACATTTCGAAAGGTTTGTGTAGGGGTTACTGTAGGAGTTACAGTGCGTCGAGTACGGTAAATGATTCGAAACAAAACAAGCTATTCTTCGACGCATTGATGTGGCAATTAATTTCCCCATTTACCCTCGAATTTGCAGGAATTCTGTTTCAACGATTGGACGGCTTTCGATGCGGATGGCGATTGTGAAATGGATTTTCTGAATGTTGACAGAGGAGATTATAAAGGAGCATTCGCATCATTACAACAAGTCGGATATGTGAGTTGAATCCAGAAATCGAGTAAGGCACGCCATGTTATCTGTCCCACACTCTAGATAGTAGTTGCAAAAAAAAAAGTTACTCTACCGTAGCTATTCTAATTGCATAGCTACGGTAGTGGTTTAACCTAGAGCTAAAATTATTGCAGGGATCGGTGATCGCGAAAATTCGTATGGCTTTCAACGCGACAGGACAAATCGCGAGAAAGAAAGCGATGAAAGAAACACAAATTGAAGAGACTGTATTGAGAGAATTGGAGGAAAGAAGGAGGTGAGGGAATGGGAAGGGAGAAGTAAACAATCATGTAACATTGCAGGACATGGGACGTCAACAACGGCCAATTCGATAAGTTCCGTCAATGGTACATCGAATATCGGAAGAATATTTGGCACAAGTAAGCGGACAAAACTGGATTTTCCTAAAATGTGCAGAGGAAAAACAACCGTACTTTAGCCAGATTACGGTAGCTTTAACCTAGTTTTGAATTTGCATACAAAGTGAGACAAAAGTACTCCATCTAGGGAGGACTATTTACCGTGGTTGATCTACGAGAACGAGATGTCCTGTCTAAAATTAACCTTTGACGTTTGTGAACGACCGCCAAGAAGAATATCTTTTGGAGATCGAGCTCGTTATACATGTAATTGAGAGAAATCAAAAAATTTTAGCTATCTGTTTTCTTTTTTCCTCTTATTGATCTCAATCGGACCAAAATCTTTTAAATGCTTCTCATCCTTAGGGTCCCTCCCATTTTCGCTTTCATTCTAGTCTACATTTTCAAATTTCGCTAGGCAAATCAATTTTACATTGAATAAACATTTAATTCTACCAATCATATGCAAGACTAGTAAACGAATAATAGAACGGCATTGTACAAAGTGATAATCATTTTCTTACGTTAAAAATGAAAAAATGCACACATCTGTTGAAAAATTTTGCCTGCAATGAGCAAAAGATTATCACAATTTGAAAGAATTTGGAGCAAATACTTGGGTATTGCAAAGGCAAGTAATAAATATCAGTAAGAATGTAATTCTCATATCAATTAGAATTTGAGCGTCGTTGTTGACCAGAAGAAAGCTCCCGGGTCTCTGCACTCGCAAAATCTCGAGCTCTAAATTTTAAGTAACATTAAGAGACTCAAAGCTATACATAACTTTCATAGCTTTTGGAAAAAACAAAATGGCAAAACATTAAATACCTTTTTCTTCGTAAAATTGCTTCCGCATTTTCTCTGGCTGTATCCGCTTTATGTGCTCGTTGAGTTTTTAGAGCTGCTTGTTCTCTTTGCACAGCTTTTTCACAATCTTGAGCCGAGAGCGATCTCTAAATTTAATCGATTATAACTCACTAAGCCAGCAAAAACTTACGTTTCGAATCTTTCGTGGACAAATAGAATTCGATGCTGGTGATTTTTTGTTGTTTGCAATTCGTTGAGATAGTCTTTGTTCCAGTACTTGTGGTGTTTTTACTCGAATTGCGTTTGCTAAAAAACTCAATAAATCAAGGAAAAACGTCTAAAACAATTTAAAAGGATTAGGATTTGAAAATACTTCATCAGTCATTTACTCATAAAAAAACAATAAAAACATGTAAACTGACTCAATTCCACGCGAATTTGTTGCAATTCCTGGTCCTTCGTTTTCATGACACGATTTCTAATTGTGGCGGCTGCTTCACGAGATAGCATGCGAACCTAAAACTTAAATTTTAGTTTGATAAACTTTTTCATACCACTACTACTATGAGAAACTTTCCTAGAACAACAAAAATTACCTGTTGTAAACGAATCAAACGCCTCCTTTCTCTCTCGGCGCGTATTAGATCTTGTTTTTCTGTCCAAGTCAGTAGGCCCATATCTGAAAAACCTGATGTAAGGCATAAAGAAACGAGAAAAAAAAGAAAATTATGATACGACTACACAAAAAGTTCTTTTCCAAATTGACTTTTGAAATTGCATTGTAAATGGTTTAAAAAAATACAATAGAAATTTTGCAAAACACTATAAAGTTTTTAAAGTAGAGTGATATGCCGGTAAACACTTCTTTCGAATGCCTAAAACAGATGGCAAACATGGCGTAATTTGAGTGTCGCATGGAGTTGATGTCTTTGCTCACCAAATCAAGCAGTAAATTGGACTGAATACCTGAAATAAGCAATTTCTTTCCAGAAAAATGTTTTATTTAAATGAGAACTGCAATAACACAAGAACATGACAAAATGCGAATGTTTCAACTCAACAAAGAACGCTATAAGGTGATGGTTGTATGAACAAAGGCGCAGAAGGAGTCAACGGTTCCATTGCTACCTTCTAAACAAAACATAGTTTAACAAATTAACAATTTAACAAAGTCCACGGTCTGCTTGAAAATATAGATAATATCATCGTCATTTGAAGAGTTCACGATTACAGACTTCTTGACCCTAAAATGCAAGTAAATAAATAAAAAATATTCAAGGCATACTGCAAGTAGTTTACGTAAATCCAGTACACCTTGAGAACAAAAGCGACAATACCAATGTAAATACCAAAAAGAAGGATGATGAACGCTGAAAATATTGATAGGAATGATACGAAGACCACATACCAAAACCCAAAGGCATTTCATAATCAGATCTCGCATCTGCTAGAAGGATATCTCGCAAAGGCCTCAAGACAACGAAATATTTTAATAAAAAATATTCCAACCCACCAATACCGTCCGTGGGAGCAAAAGACAATAAATAGGAAGATGAGCCATATTCCTTCACAAAAAAAAGCTAAAATGTACCATTTTTAAAAACTAAACAGCAGAGCTTACCGTAAGGTAGAAGAGAGTCTGAGCTAACCTACTCACAAGCACTAACCATCAAAATGGCAATAATACAATAGTAACCGGCAAGAACCAACTAAAATGAATAAAATTTAAGAGCCTGGAAAACTCACAAGTATGGACGAGGTGCGATTTCCAGTAGTGTTAGTAAAGCAAGTGATCACTTTGCAAGTGAACAAATCCCACACGAAAAACACCACCAACGCGACCTAAAAACTTAGAATATGTACCAAATCCTTGCGAAGTTTAACTAATAAGATTCCTTCCATAAATACGCTGCTACTCTTTGTAAGGTCTTACAGATTAAAGTTGTGGTAAACTCTTACAACTAGTTCAAACATTAAAAGCATCATACCCTAGCAAAGGTGTAGGGACATTCGTTATCCGCATTTCGACTCGGCAGAAAATAGTCCACCATGATGTTGTCAAAAATTTTAACGGAAAAGTGACAAAAGGTGATTAACTAGTCACTTTGTTAAAATTTGGGTAGCGTCGATTAGTATGAAAACGAAAAAACCGTTTGTAAACATACAGGGAAAAAAAAGTTCAAAAAGAGTTTTACTTCTCAAAAGATTTTAACGGTCAACCGGTATTAATCATCCTGTAAAGATCACTAAAGCAATAACGGCTTATTAAGCAGAACTCCGATAAAGATAGTGTAAAAAAAACAAATGTAAATGCAATAAATGGGTACGTAACAAGGTAAATTAATAAACGTTTGATCCGGCATAGGGCGCACGTTTTGCTTGCTCGGCCGAAGAAGTCGAAGGATTCAATAGTCCCATCAAGGCAATCTCCTAAACAAAAAAATAGAACGACAAAATTTGATAAAAGCGCACGTCCTGCTTATATGTTCCTTTGTTGCCAAATTCAATGTCAAAATGCTCGAATTTGGCCCTAAAACAGGTAATACTACCAGAGCAGAGTTGTAAAAATTACTTTAAGTAGCTGCCATAAATCCAGAACAACCAGAGGACCAGTGCTGTAGCACAAATGTAGACGAGCAGACAGATGGAAATGACTAAAAAAAACCAAACTAAGTAGTCAACTATAAGAATCAACCGCGTACCGATCTTTGCAACTGGTGCATCATTTGGAAGCACCATTTCTTTTGGAAGATACCCGCACCAGGTCCTTAAATTAATTACCATTCGAAGATACCAAACAAAGCTTACGAAACACCCATAAAACACAAAGCTATCCAAAAGTAGTAGACAAACGTCGCTGCAGCAGAGAGAAGCTAAACGGAAATAATTTTCATAATAAAAAATAAACACACCGTATAGAAGAAAAGAGCGCGAGCCATCACAAAATTCTCCCGAAGAGCGCCAAGCATCAAAGCAAAGGAGATGGCACGGTCAGCAAAGATGAGCCACTAAATTGAAAATGCGTTGAAAATCCTTGGAAAGTCTCACATTTCCGACGGTACTATTGCTCGTGTTGTAAAGTAGGGAGCCAATCAGAAAGAGTAGCTCAATGACAAAAAGTGCCCACATTGTGATCTAAAAGAAATTGCTTATTACAAGGTGTGAAATCTTAGCAAATCTGGTAGGATATAACCCGGGCAACCAGTAATAAGCTGATCTTACAATTAGTTCACTAGATTCGAGTTTTTACAATAAAACTCAATCATAACGAAGCTTGGAATATTACCTTAACGCATAGAAAACGGCATTCAAAGCGAACCACGTCCTCAGCTCGACCGGCACGAGGATAATCAACCATTTTGTCGCGAAAGATTTTTGTGTTCTAAATGAAACAACTTATAGAAACAGTACCGATACGGTCAAAAAAGGAAAACAAGCAAAAGCTTAATCCGGTAAATTACTGAAGCCAGACGGTCAAGATTGCTTTAAAACTCAATTCCGTGTTACTACACTTTGGTTCGGGGAGAAAATTTGAGGAAAACAAATACTTGAAATTAAAGTTTTAGAATCGTCAAATCGTCAAACTTTTCCGAAACTTTCTAAAGAACGAAGAACCAGACAATATGCAAATTTTTGTTTATATTTCATGGGAAGTTAAAAATTTACATTTGATATTCAAATAAAAAATGTTTTCTGCTTGGAAAATCATTTTCGTCTTTCGACAAATTCTTTATAACCAAGATGTCTGAGGCACCCGTATCGAGCTCCGCCTCATCAAAGGAAAACAAAAAGAAGAAGGTATGCGTTTTGATATTTTTTCGTTACTTGCGTAAATTTTTACATTATATCATGTTTTTCTTTGAGTCTCACCGATTAGTGAGCGTCAGCTTAGGTTTTATTGAAGCTTACACAGTAACTGGTTAGATAGGTATTTGACTTTTGAGCGGTTGATAGTAATTGTGTTCGTTTAGGGCTTCAACAGCCAGAAGTTCTTCATCGACCTCGCTTCTGGCGGGACAGCTGCTGCTATTTCGAAGACCGCTGTTGCTCCCATTGAGCGTGTAAAATTACTTCTACAAGTAAGTTGCCACCTTTATTGCTGCTTGTTTTTTTGCGAATAATACTGAATCATTGTTTCTGTTTAGGTGCAAGATGCTTCGACGACGATTGCTGTCGACAAGCGTTACAAGGGAATCATTGATGTGCTCGTTCGCGTCCCCAAGGAACAAGGTTTCACAGCGTTCTGGAGAGGTTGATTTGCGCTATTGTTGTATTTACCTTAAGCTTTAGGTAATCTCACAAATGTTATCCGCTACTTCCCCACGCAAGCACTCAACTTTGCCTTCAAGGACACCTACAAGAACATGTTCCTCAGGGGAGTCGACAAGAACAAGGACTTCTGGAAATTCTTCGCCGGAAATCTCGCCTCTGGAGGAGCTGCTGGAGCCACGGCGCTTTGCTTCGTCTACCCGCTCGACTTTGCTCGGACCCGTTTGGCCGCCGATGTTGGAAAAGGAGCATCTCGAGAATTCAAGGTAAATTAGAGACGTGTTAAGTATAATGGTAGTTTGTTTAGGGTCTCAGTGACTGTTTGGTGAAAATCGTGAAATTGGATGGTCCGATCGGTCTCTATCGAGGATTCTTCGTGTCCGTGCAGGTTAGCGCTCTGCTGTTGGATTGGTTTTTCAAATTGTTTGTGCGATTGATTGGATACAACTTTGTTTAGGGTATCATCATTTATCGCGCTGCCTACTTTGGATTGTTCGACACGGCCAAGCATGTCTTCAGCCCGGGTCCAGGCAAGAAGCTCAACTTCTTTGCTGCATGGGCTATTGCTCAGGTAGATTTTGTTTTGCTTTTGCTGGTCTATTTTATTCTTAGGTGGTGACTGTCGGATCGGGCATCTTGTCGTATCCTTGGGACACCGTTCGCCGTCGCATGATGATGCAATCTGGTCGCAAGGACATTCTCTACAAGAACACATGGGATTGCGCTGTAAAGATTATTAAGAACGAGGGAATGAGTGCCATGTTCAAGGTACTCTCTATACTGGTTACTTTCTGCTAGTCAGCTGTATTCAGCTAATTGTTTTGTTTAGGGTGCCCTGTCGAATGTCTTCCGTGGAACTGGTGGAGCACTTGTGTTGGCCGTAAGTTTATTGGTTTTTTTTCGTCAACATTTAAAATTTAGATATACGATGAAATCCAGAAGTTCATTTAAGCGATCAACAAGAATTCGACAGTCCGCACCAAGCTTTATTCACTCTCAGTGACACTGTATCCGTCTTTGATGTAATAAATTGTCATGGTGGTGATTCATTTGTTGACGGTTTTTCATTTTCTCCCGGTTCACATCTTCCTCGAGTTCCTCAATTTGCCTCTTCAGTTGACGCTGGCGCTGCGCAGAACGATCAGCCTAAAATAAGTTAATTGACTGATTAGCCAACGCGGGCGAACACCTATTGTGCGAGATTTTCCGATCAAATCCGTTGTATAATTGACGAGATCAGTTCCAAAGTTCTGTATAAAAGCAATGACAACGAGCGGTCGATGTGTTCCGTGGAGTCTCTATGCTCTTCCTCATTCTAATTCTGAACCAACTGAACCTTATTTTATTGTTGTAATAAAGATTATTTATAAAACCAACTACAACTGTAACTGCAACTACTATAGTCATTACAACGGGTCTTTTAAAACCAATTCCTTATCCTAAAGATCTAAACAAAAGAAAAACTTAGAAAAAGCAAAATGCACAATAGATACAAGTTAAAAGTTTCAACTAGTTTTGGTATTTCAAGAAAATCAGGTAAACAAAAATATGACGTGAACGACAAAACGTCAGTGTTTTCCTTAAATATTTTATATTTAATGTTTTCTAGTGATAAATACCTAGATGAGGCACTATAGCTACGATAATTTATCGACAAAAATCGATAAAATTCGTTATATCAAAGTCAAAAGTCGTCATATCGAGATTCGACGGTATTTAGGAAATTTTGTGCATTCTATTTTACACCCCAAAATCATTGTTGTTTCTTCAGCTCGTTCAGCTCAATATCTTGTGCTTAAAGCCTATATAATAAGAAAAACAATGAAATTAAACCCAAGAAAAAGGCAACAAACCTTGAAAGAACCGTGGGCGGCAGCATAATTTCTTTAGCAGTCGAATCATTTGAAAACTCGTTGTATTGAAAACTCATTTTTGTCCTAAGTTTTTAACTATGAAATTTTAACTAATCAGTGAATTCAATTAAAACCCAAGTGAATTCACTAAAGCAGGAGGAGCTGATAAAGAAGAAGAGCTGCTAAAGAAAGATGAGCTGCTAAATCCGACACCTTCTAACATCTTTTCAAATCTTCTAAAAATATTTTCTATGGTAAAATCCACACGAAAAAGTGTGGATTTTTGCTCTCTAGTAAATTTTGGCAGAGCCTTCGTTGTGGTTTTTGCGAAAAACCCTGTGATAGTACATTGTGCGCCAAGAACAAATGAATCACCACCATGACAATTTATTACATCAAAGACGGATACAGTGTCACTGAGAATGAATAAAGCTTGGTGCGGACTGTCGAATTCTTGTTGATCGTTTAAATGAACTTCTGGATTTCATCGTATATCTAAATTTTAAATGTTGACGAAAAAAAACCAATAAACTTACGGCCAACACAAGTGCTCCACCAGTTCCACGGAAGACATTCAACAGGGCACCCTAAGCAAAACAATTAGCTGAATATAGCTGACTAGCAGAAAGTAACCAGTATAAAAAGTACCTTGAATATGGCACTCATTCCCTCATTCTTAATAATCTTTACAGCGCAATCCCATGTGTTCTTGTAGAGAATGTCCTTGCGACCAGATTGCATCATCATCCGACGGCGAACGGTGTCCCAAGGATATGACAAGATGCCCGATCCGACAGTCACCACCTAAGAATAAAATAGACCAGCAAAAGCAAAACAAAATCTACCTGAGCAATAGCCCATGCAGCAAAGAAGTTGAGCTTCTTGCCTGGACCCGGGCTGAAGACATGCTTGGCCGTGTCGAACAATCCAAAGTAGGCAGCGCGATAAATGATGATACCCTAAACAAAATTGTATCCAATCAATCACACAAACAATTTGAAAAACCAATCCAACAGCAGAGCGCTAACCTGCACGGACACGAAGAATCCTCGATAGAGACCGATCGGACCATCCAATTTCACGATTTTTACCAAACAGTCACTGAGACCCTAAACAAACTACCATTATACTTAACACGTCTCTAATTTACCTTGAATTCTCGAGATGCTCCTTTTCCAACATCGGCGGCCAAACGGGTCCGAGCAAAGTCGAGCGGGTACACGAAGCAAAGCGCCGTGGCTCCAGCAGCTCCTCCAGAGGCGAGATTTCCGGCGAAGAATTTCCAGAAGTCCTTGTTCTTGTTGACTCCCTTGAGGAACATGTTCTTGTAGGTGTCCTTGAAGGCAAAGTTGAGTGCTTGCGTGGGGAAGTAGCGGATAACATTTGTGAGATCACCTAAAGCTTAAGGTAAATACAACAATAGCGCAAATCAACCTCTCCAGAACGCTGTGAAACCTTGTTCCTTGGGGACGCGAACGAGCACATCAATGATTCCCTTGTAACGCTTGTCGGCAGCAATCGTCGTCGAAGGATCTTACACCTAAACAGAAACCAATGTTTCAGTACAGTATATGCACGCAGCTTATGAGTGCAAAGTAAAAAGGAGATTACGGTAGCGACAACTCAATGCTATTGTTCTTTTGTTTCTTTATAATGCGGCTAATCGCTATTCGGGAACTAAATCGAGGAAGCCCAATTTGTTTTTTTTCATTTTTTTCTGGAAGCTTTTCTTTCAAGGTGTGTTGCGGCAAGGTTGACGCATTGTTAAATGGCCAACTAGAGCTTCAGTTTGATCTAGTGATCTTTTTAGAGCGCTTTGTTAGTACTTCACCGATAGTATGTTACTCCTTTAGACACTAAAAACTACGCCACTTCTTTTTTTTCCATAATTTTTGTTATTCTTTTAACTTTTTGTTTAGGCGATGCGATCACATTCAAGGACTCCTCGAAGTCCATCTGTTTCTTCGTCGACTCGGACCTCATTTCGGCAAATTCTACGACAAGAGCTACTTGAAGCAAAATTTCTCAGCTCATCGAAATCCCGACGAAAAGACGGAGCTTCAGCACCATCACCAGTGAGTATTTTGTGGAAAAATTGTGCAATGCGATTGAAAATTAAACTAGAACTACCTAGGTAGTATGCTTCTCCATGTGCCCATTGTTGTTTTTAGAACACTTTTTTGCGCATTGTTTTACATGAAACGAAACGTTAACGGTTTTTAAAATTCAATCACAATATCATTTTTCTGAGAGAAATAGCACTTGTAACATAGCAAACTGATTTACTTTTAGTCTCCATCAGCCTCATTCATTTCGTTGGACGGCGAAGATATTGAACATCGAGAACAAATGGAAAGAGACCGAATTGTTGCTATGTATGATAAGGTAAGCACTGGTCTTTCTCTTGGAACCATTTCAGGCAATGTTTTAGGGCCCAGACAATCCAAATATCGGACAATGGGAACGCTCGGAGTGGGAAGGATACAAAAGAGTGGATAGATACGGCTTTGTACAGTTAGTTTAGAGGATTTTCATACAAATCTTTGCTTTTAGAAAAGATCCAAATTTTGTTCTTCAGGATTCACCACGGAAATTAGCTGTCGAGGTACATTTTACTTTTATAACAGAAGTTGAATTCGCAGTTCTTAAAAACCCTTGATGACATGGGTACCCTTATTTTTTCTACCAAAAACCAATGACATACAAACACTCGCAAATCAAATAGTTTTAGTATCTTGGGTGAGCAATCAGTATAACAATCAAATACATGAACGATTTATTTCAAAGGGGATCATTCATCCTATGGGTTGTACTCGATGGGAAGGTTCTTGCGGCGGACCATTCCATCTCCCTGGAACCATTCACGACGAAATTGCTTGGCGGCACCGTCGGGGGTGTTGGTCCATTCGATCGTAATGCGGTCGTTGTTGGTGTCTTCTTGGCCGAAGGCAAAGGCATCGCATGAGACGGCAACCTAAACAAAACAATTAGTGAAGTAGAATAAAATGAAAACAAGACAAAGGGAAATAAAACTTACAAGGACACCCTCCTTTGGGTCCAAAACACCGCATGGTGGGTCGACTCCGAGGCGCTTCATGTTGGTGGTCTTGAAGGCCCATCCGATACGACGACCGCCAGTATTGATCACCTAAACAAGAAAAATAATAAATGCCAAGGAAATAAGTTCAAAAAAGGGGTCTTAAGCAAGTAGGGTAAGTAAACAAAAATCGAAAAAATCCATACCTTGATGTGGTAGGTGTGCTTGTCGTCGTAGGGGGCGTTGAAAACGACCTTCGCGTTGGGTTGAGTGATGATGTCGCCGGGTGGGATCGATTGAGCCATCTTGTCGGGTTGAAGTCGAGAAGACTGATGCCCATTCGACAAAATCGATTCGTTTTATTTGACGGATAAATGCTAATTTTGGGGGTTTCCAATGTAGATTAGGGAAAATGAGACGATATGTTAATTTAAATATTCAAAAACTTTATTGTTTAGTTACGCCGAGAGAAGCGATGGTTGAGCATTTTAAAGCAACAACCTCGATCAACCCCATGCAATCAGTTAACCGATTTAGTGTGGGAAGGGATACCAAACAAATTGCGGATCAAGGTTTATTTATGAATTTGTACACGTACAATTAATTTTTTGCAGGCATGGCCTCATTTACTAAACGTCAATTTCTTCAAGAAAGTTCATGGAGGGCACAAAGTGAAATTCAAAAACCTTTTTGAAACCTCTTGGCTTTAGATTTACATAGAACTTATGGCTCGGGCACGTCTTATCTCAAAACATGTGAAACAAATTGATCTCGATATAGGTCGCACTTATCGCCATCATGTGGCATTTCGACGACGATATGATATAAAGTAAGTTAATTCGCAGGCCCATTAAAAATCTACTTCCAGACAACAATCGCTTTTCAATGTATTGGTTGCTTACTCGGTTTATAACACAGAAATTGGCTATTGTCAGGTTTGATTTAATCTCAAATAATGTTTTACTTTTTTCCAGGGAATGAGTCAAATTGTCGCTCTTTTATTAATGTTTCTTGATGAAGAAGAAGCCTTTTGGTGCCTCCACACATTAATGATTTCTCCTAAACATTCAATGCACGGTAACTTTCAAGGATACTTCAAAGTTCGGTTTTTTAGGTTTCTTTGTGAGCGGATTTCCAAAGTTGCAACGATTTGAAGCCCATTTTAAAGCGTTACTGAAAAACTATGAGCCAAGAATCTACGAAAATTTTGTAAGTTAAAGAAAATGTCATCAATAAAATGCACATTAAGGAAAGAGAGCTGATCCCGTTTTTCTTTGTGACAAAGTGGTGGTTCGGATGCTTTTTGGTAAGTTTAATGGTTATTTGTTAATGTTTGTGTAAGACAAAAACCTAAGCTTATCTTTGTTTATGTATCAAATTTTAGGATCGTGTTCCATTTCCGTTGGCTTTACGCCTTTGGGACATCTTTTTGCTCGAGGGAGATCAAGTTTTGATGGCGATGGCTTTGAATATCATGGAGATGCACAGTAGTTAGTGATTTATTGGAAAACTTAGTCTATTTTATTTTAGGAACAATCCGAATGCTTTCCCTTGAGAAGTTTATGGAATTCATTCAAAGTCGACTTTCGGACAATTTTGGATATTCAGACGATGATGTGATGAACAATCTACGCAAAATTTTGTATAAAATCCGGGTTTGGTTTTTTTTGCCAATGCGCAAATTTTGTCTCTTTAGAGGGATAATCATCATCCAAAATCACCAATTCTTCAAGAGGTTAATATTTGAAAGGTTTAATTTTATGCTTTTTTTTGTTTAGGGACCTCAACGACCATTTGGTTCCGTATTGGAACACACGATGATGGACATTCATGAACATGTACACGATATTAGGATGCAATTTATGAATATTTCGAACAGAAGGTGCAGTGATAAAACAGTCATTAATAATCTATTTTTTTATTTAGCACAGGACTCGCCAGCCCGAAAATCTATCCACCAAATGGGCGAACACTTGCAAGCGGCGATAATCCTTCCTTGAAAAATGAACGATCCTAAAATGTTAATGGTTTTTTTAAAGTTTTAACTTGTTTATATTCTTTCAATTCAAACTGTGAATATTTGTGTATGTGTAAACTTTTATCATCGAGTTAATCTTTGTATACTTCAAACATTTTAAGTGAAATTGCAATGTATTCTGATTGTCCCTTTCTCCTTTCTCTATGTGTTTTTTCGGCTAAATCTTTTCGTGTACATCTCTGAACTAAACACTTTGACAATATAAAGGATTGGATATTATTCGATGACGAGTCGTTTTTGGGAGTCTGTATGTATAAATAGCATTCCAAATATTATATTGGTGTGACTCAATTTATCTATTGGATTTTTATTTTAAGGTGTATCACCTTTGATTCTTGATTTTCAAGGTGGGAGTGTGTAGTCTTATCCGATACTGTTAAAAATCATAATATAGAGTTTCATGGTTCTCTATTTCAAAATCATTAAAAACCCAACCATATTAATGCTGTTTTTCTTTTAGTTTTGGTTATTTGTATGGATCGGATACGATAAAGTGACGTGAGAAAATGTCTATGTCAGTTATTGGTAAGTTTTTACTTTAATTTTTATCTTCTTCTAATATTAATCAAGCTTTCAATACAGTCAAAATGCATTTATTTTCATTTAGGTGCCTCTGTATTAATGCTTCTCCTTGCCGGCTATCTAGCCCAGAAATATGGCCTTCCTCCTCCAGCGCCGAAAATTGCGGGTATCGACCTAGGGACAACATACTCTTCAATAGGAATTTATCATGCCGTATCAGGTTTGTATTTTTGCAAAAGTTACCCGGATAATGCTGTTTTAATCCAAAATTATTCTCGAATTTAGGAAACGCCGAAATATTGCCGGATTTATTGGGAAAACGTTCGATCCCTTCAGTGGTTGCTTGGCTGTAAGTTGCTTACTACCTACTAAAAAGTATCAGTGATTCCATTATAATTCAACTTTAGGCCAAATGGAACAATTCTCGTGGGAACGCACGCCGTTCAACAACAAGAGCACAATCCACTCAGGTATTGGTTTCTCTTAGGTATTCCTTGGTAATCGATATATTTAGAACGATTTACGATGCAAAACGATTTATTGGAAGAACTTTTGATGCGGCTAATCCTATATTTCAAGTAATTTGCCTTTTTTGTTTTAAAAACCGTCTTGATTCAGAGTGATAAGAAGCGTTATCCGTTTGAAGTGAAGCTGGATGAGAATGGATATGCTTATTTTGAGATTCCGCTTGATACTGGGAACAAGTAATTCCATTTTTGTAGCTAAAAATCATTTATTTTAGAGCTGTTTATCCCGAAGAAGTCGGATCGAAGATTGTTTCATACTTGCGAAACTTTGCGGAACAAAAGTTGAAAACACCGTTAGAACAGGTATTTGTGCCTTTTGTACTATTTAATAAGCAATTTCTAGGTCGTAATTTCTGTACCGGCCGAATTCGAAGAAAAGCAGAGAAATTACACAAAAAGAGCTGCAGAATTATCAGGTTGGCAAGGAATTTTGAGATTTGAATAACTTTTCAATCAGGTATGGAAGTTCGGCGTGTAATATCAGAACCAACCGCAGCAGCACTTGCTTATGGATTGCATAAAAAGAAAGGAGTCGAAGATGTGGTTGTTGTTGATTTGGGTATGTTTTAGATTAAAAATTACTCACATAATTAACCTCTGATGTATTATCTATTTAGGTGGCGGTACTTTGGATGTGTCTGTTCTTCGTCTTCAAGGCGCCACATTTGTCACTCAAGCAATGGCCGGAAATAATCGTCTTGGTGGACAGGATTTCAATGATAATGTCCAAAAGTTCTTAATTAAGGTCTGTTTTTATGTTCTAATAAAACAGTCATTGTTTTTAGAGTCTTGAAGAGAAATTTGGAAAACCAATTGAAGACAAAGAAGATATTCAACAAATCAGAATGGAGATTGAGGTTTTGATTTATTGATTTTATATATTGATAATTTTTTCAGGCCGCAAAACTACGATTGACCACGCATTTAAAGTCAAACATCAAACTCAATTTGAAAGTGATCGGGAAATATGAGCAAGAGGTGAATTTTGGATTACGGTTATTGAAAAATATTTCTGTTTAGATTACGAGAAAAGAATTTGAAGACCTGAACGAACACCTCTTCGAATCGATTAAAGAACCGATCATTGCTGCTCTAGAAGATGCTCGCTTAGAGGTTTCATTTTTAGCGTTTTCTTGAAAAGCTCGATTTAGCCGGCAAGTGTTGATGAAATTGTACTCGTTGGAGGATCGACTCGAATTCCGAGAATACGAAAAATTGTTGGACAATTCTTTGGGTTTGTTAGTTGGTTGAAACTTTGCATAGTCTCATTCAGGAAAGCACCAAATTTTGGCGTGGACCCAGAGTTGGCAGTTGCAACTGGAGCCTCTGTACAAGCAGGAGTGATTGGTGGAGGATGGCCATTGCAGGTAAAACTTTCGGTATTTCGTCAGAATTTTATGGAGCATACTATAGCATCAAATGTGACCCAATTTTGATAATTTCATGTTTATTTGTTTAGGTTGCCGCTGTTGAGCTTCCAACAAAAATTCGAAAACGTCACTTCTACAGCGAAAAACAAAAACAAGAAGAAACCGATTTTTAGAATGTTATTATATGTAATTTTTCTATTTGACTATTTTAATTTGCTAGTTTTGCTTTGGCTAGTTTTGCATATCAAACATATTTTGAGTGATATTTTTGTTTAGAGAAATCTGTGATAATCTAGGATTTTTGGATTCATTTTCTTCATCCATTCGGGATGTATTTTTGTACGGGTATTTGACCAATGTTGTATCTGACTGATTGTCTGTGCAAAAGTGAAAAAAAGAAGATTTATTGAGAGAATTTAATAAAGTTGTTGGATTCAAAAAGGAATTCTATGCTCTACGTTATCTGAAAAAGAATTAATCTCTTTCAATACTTCGAAAACATTAAATCTTATTCAATTCATTCTTTATCCCAGATTAACCCCAAAATTCCTTCTTTGCTTCTAAAATATCAAGAAATTTCCATCAAGATAATCGCTTTTCAAAAGCAGGATTACTTTCCTTGAAAGACTCAATGACTCTTCAGCCTTCTTCCCTTTCACCCTTTCATTTCCCCTCAGTCCCACCACGATTTCCCTTCCAAATCATTCCAAATTACGGTCATCTATTTTTATGTATTGCATGCAGCGTGCACATGTCAAAAAAAACTTTCATTCAACATTTTTTGCTCAACTTAATGGCAACAATAACTTTTCTCTGACTCATCTTAGTCACTGGCTATGAATTATGTAAAAATCTTGATTCCAAATCTAAAGTTGGATCTATAAAAGTATTAGCTACGCTGATAAGATCAGGTTTTTGATAAAGTCTCTGGATTTCCGAATTTCTGCATCTTGCAACTCATACATCTTGAAGCTTGAATTTCCTCATTTTTTTATCCAATCTTCTTTTTCAATCAATCAGTCTAAAATTATAAGCCCTTCCAGGAAAAGCGACGATAAAATTTTACAAAATCGTCAAAACGAGAAGAAAATAAAGAACCACTCATTCAATCGTGGACATGAACAGGTAAGGAGTTCATGAGAAAATTGTGATCTTTACCCCCAAATTTGCTACTTTTCATTTGAGAACTTACAAGAACGTTTTTTTTGATGCAAAGACTACGTAGCTTCAAAAACCCTGACAATTATCGACAGGTATTAGTGTCACCGAACGCTTTACAATATGGAAATTTTTAAACACGACTTTCAATGAGCCAAACGAATTATACTTACCTTCAGCCCACCAGTTACAAAGTGAATCAATATCTATTATCTGCCGCCCTTTTTTTGTCCCCAAAATGCCAATGGCAATCGTAAACGAAATCAAATCGAATCTTGATAAAAATGATTCATTTTGACGCCTTTTGATCGACTTTTAAATCATTTTAGTGTGTTCCCCTCAACAATTTGTTCTCTAAAACGTGTCAACTTTCAAAGACTACAGTAATCTCTCATCTTGCTTTATCCAATCTATCTAGTTTGTTTTGATTCTGTGAAAGTTCACGAAGGATAGCAGTAAAAATACGAAAAGTTGATGGATTGGATAAAAAATAGTGACAGAATTACGGTAGTTGACAAAAGTTGACACATTTTAGAAATTTGCTGATTACGGCCGGTACTCTAAAAAGAAATTTAAATCCTCCATTTTATTCCAAAAGGTCATCAATAATCTCAGCTTTTCCCTCTTTTTTTCCTCTCTTTTTTTTGTCTAAAATCGTTGCGCGTCAAGTGGAACCTGTTTTTTATGTAAAAGAGAAGAGAAAGGGGGAAAAGAGACTGTGATATCCACAAAAATCCATCAATAAAAAGAAACACCTAGCTCTCTTTTTCTATATCTAATTTATCTAATCTATAATTATATCTATCTTCTATTTTTCTTCATTTTCTCTTTTTATTTTCAGGTGATGCGCGGTTCTTTCACTCATTCCTCAATTCCCGCAAAGGTACATCCAGGTAAAGAAAAAAATGGGGAAAATTTGAAGGAAATTGCAAAAGTGGAACACATTTGGAAAAGAGAAATATTCTAATTTTTTATATTGGAGAGATTTTTTTATCTCTCCTAACAAAGCTAACAAATTGAATGCAGAATTTTTATTTTGGTGAGTGGAGATTTTGGAAGAAAATCTTTTGAAGTGTTCCGTGAGAAAAGTTTCAATTACTGTAATCTTAGAGTTAGAATTTGTTTTCTAAAACGTGCCCTCTTTCTTGATCACCATAATCGTACCTCTTTTTTTATCCAATCGATGCTTTTGATCTGATTCTGTGAGTTCAAAAGGTGATAGTTGGGTAAAATTCGAGTGAAGGTAACGGTAGCTTTCGAAAAGTGGACAAATGTTAGAAAACAAATTACTACATTGAAAAGTATACGGTAGTTTTCGAAAATCATTATATCAATTGATTGACCATTTTTAGTTGAATTGTGTGCGAACGAGGAGAAATTGTCAAAAAAGAAACCCTTTCAATTACCCATCACAACAAAGCTCACGATGAGTGGAGAGGTGAAAATCTATATCTTTCATAGAATTTATAGATAATTTTAATTGTTATCAAATTCTAAAAGATTCCCTTCAGACGCAAATTCGCCGCCGCTCATTTTGGTCGTTAATGTTGGGCAAAAGGCGGAGTAAAGATTTCGATTTGAAAGGTAAGAAATAAAAGAGATTTTAGATTATATATATGTCGTAGCCGCTTACGAAATTCAGCCGCTAACGAATGAAGTTTTTCGCTAGCCGCTAACGAATCGTTCGTAATCGGCCGAATTTCGTAAGCGGCTACGACATATATAATGAAAATATTGATAAGATATATTTATAATAATTATTCAGGTCATTCTTCGGGTGCTTCAGTCTCCCACGCACTTGTCGTCATTTTTCTCGAATATTTCGCTTGGGGTCTCCTCACTGTGCCTGTGATTAATGTGAGCTTTCAGAGATTTTGAATAATTTTAAAATTTTCCATACTCAATTCCAGAATTCTTTTGCTCACAAACTCATTCTCTTTTAGGTATTGGCGGAAACATTTCCGACAAACAAATTTCTGATGAATGGTTTGGTGCTCGGGATCAAGGTATATTATAAGATTACTATATTTTTTACAGTACTTTCTGATTAAATTGCGCTTTAGGATATTAGACTGATTACAATAAACCGTTACAGTAAGCCTATTGTCAGCTTAAAGCAATCTAAAAGCAGCAGGGCTATTCCAACCGGGCCTAGGTCTTGTTTCTGGCTTATATCCAGCCCTGATATTATCTGAGCTGGCCCGGCTTTTTAGAACAGGGATTAACAAAAAATTGCGCAATTCAATCGAATCGATTTTCCAGGGTATTCTCTCATTTCTCTCAGCTCCACTCGTCGGTGCATTATCTGATATTTGGGGTCGAAAAGTCTTCTTGATTCTCACTGTTTTCTGTACATGTATGCCTATTCCGTGTTTAAAAATTAGTCCCTGGTAAGTGAAAGGAAAACACTTTCCTAAAGTGCAACTATTTTCCAGGTGGTATTTTTCACTTTTCTCAATTTCGGGCCTCTTTTCGGTGACTTTCTCGGTGGTGCTCGCGTATGTGGCCGATATTACGGAAAAACAGGATAGAAGTGCCGCTTATGGTTTGGGTGAGTTACAAATTGAATCGATAATCCGGTTTTCTGAGGTATTTCGATCAGGGTAGCTTTTTTTTGGAGCCGGAAAGAAGTATTCAGGGTTAAAAGATAAAGTCCTTTGTTTTTTGTAAACCTGTGAGTTTCTTTTCTGTTTCAGTCTCGGCGACATTTGCCGCTTCTCTCGTTACATCACCGGCTTTGGGTGCGTATTTGTCTGAAAGATACAGTGATGGAGTGGTCGTGTTTTTGGTGAGAATTTGTGAAATTGTAACAAAAAAAAAGAGTGACATCATATTGTGGTTGTGGTTTTGCAATGAGAAAATGGATCTCCGATTGACAAAATACTATCATCGAAAGATGTACCTTATAAGTTTTTTTTTTGAAGATCGAGATCTGAGCCTAGCTTTTAATATTATCATTTTCTATTCTGTAATAAAGAGACTAAAGAGTATTCAGTACTTTTCTACTAGAGCCATCACCTTCTTCAACTCATTCATTTCAGGCCACTGCCGTCGCAGCTCTTGATGTCTTCTTTATCGTCTTTTTTGTGCCTGAATCGTTGCCAAACAAGAAAATGTCACAAGATTCATTCAGTTGGCAAACCGCTGATCCATTTGCATCACTGCGAATTGTTTGGGATGATAAGTGAGTTTGAATAGTGATCAAAAGACTAAGAAGTACCAATAGCAGAAAGGAGAATGAGAAACCTTTGAGTCCTCTCGAGAGTAATGCGTTTTCGAAAAGTGCGCGTAATTTGACAATCCTACAATCTTGCTTTCAGATTTTGTCCAATTTACTTAATCACTTTACTTAATCATAATCTTCTGATTCGTCGAGGAATTAAACTGTGAATCGAAGAGTTTAAATTAAGTATAATAGAAAAAAATTCTGAAGGAAAGATTAGGTTGCCAAATTATTTAAGAATTTAAAACCCGGATTCGATTTCAGATTAGTCCTCCAATTGTCGACGATCGTTTTCCTTTCATATCTTCCCGAATCCGGTCAATTCAGCTGTTTCTTTGTGTATCTCAAATTGGTTTGTTTATCGTTAACTTTCATTTTTTTTTGTTCCAATCTTTTCTCAGGTTGTCGGTTTTTCATCGGAAGCTGTTTCGGCTTTTATTGGAGTCGTCGGGATTCTATCAGTGATTGCACAAGTCAGTGAATCATGTAGAAAAGTTATTTCAAAAACCATACATTATCTTATATGCAAATTTTCAGACGGGTTTCCTGCTTTTGTTGACGAATTGGTGGGGGACAAAACACACGATAACACTCGGATTGGTATTCCAATTAGCACAGCTGTTGTGGTATGGATTGGGGACACAGTAAGTGATTGAAACGAGCTTAAACAACAACAACAAGCTACAGTACTCCTACTAAAGTATCATTGTAGCCTTGTTTTACTTTCCCCATTTGAGATATTGGATGATGTGGGCTGCGGGGATCCTAGCTGCAATGTCATCAATCACATATCCATCAATATCGGCTTTTGTATCGATTTTATCGGATAAAGATCGACAAGGGACTGTGCAAGGAGTCATTACAGGAATAAGGGGATTGTGCCAAGGTAGATTCAGTTCAAAGCCACTTTAAAGAGTGACTCAGCTATCGTAACCCTAGTTAATAGTTACAGTAATCCTATTGTAGTCGTAAAGATTATTGTAACGCAAGCCTAAGGATCAAACGATGTAAAGCTGGTCCGGGTTACGATAGCCGGGCATGTTTTTGAATGCATCTTACAAGGGAAGGTCAACTGGCTGAGCCGACCAAATGCTATGCGACCATTCATGACAACAAGAAATATCTTGTGTGACAACACTAGTCGGCAATTGAAAAAAGAAAAGGAAAATGCAAAGTAGGGGTCGAACTTGTGCGGTCTCGCCCTGGAAACGAACGCTGTACCACTCGGCCACGGCTGCACTAAATTTGACCCTCAAGGAGACCGTTAAGACTCAAATGACCACATTTTTAGAGTCCTAACAAAACTTTAGAGTAACTCCCGACAGATTGTCATTTAACGAAAACGGAATACAGATTCGGAATCAGCATAAAATTCTGCGTCGAATGGTATAGGTCGCATAGCATTTGGCCGGCTCACCCTTGTGTAATTACGGAATTGATAATCCAATATTTTCAGGCTTTGGCCCAGCTCTTTTCGGTTTCATTTTCTATCTATTTGATGTCGATTTAAATGAAGATGGAGATGGAACAGGACACCTTGGAGTAACAATTTAAAGATACACAAAAATATGAAATTCCCAGGTTGGACCTCAATTCCCCGTACCGAATATTCGACGGATATCCTATCAATCGAACGAAAAAGTGCTCACGCCGAGAAGAAATGAAACAGTTTGGGAAAAAGGAATGCTTTCCAATAAAAGTCTTTCAGGTTATCACAGATAAGCCGGCTTTCGATTGGCAATTGATACCCGGTCCGCCATTTGTTGTCGGCGCTTTGTTAGTGTTGTTGGCTTTGTTGATCAATTCGACGCTGCCAATGCTGCCTGCGGGTAGGGATTTACTTTTGGATTACTTGGATATTCTATAGTTGTACTTTGTGCTCTTTCTGGCATACTCATCTGGCATTCATTAAGGAATCAGAGCGTTGCCAGAGATCGTGCGTTTATGCAAGCACAAAGCACGGTACTATTTGATCTAGAACAAAGCTATTCAGAGTTTAAAATAAAGTCAAATACAAATAGCTTGATCTCTTGGCAAAGTTCTGGTAGTGAGAATTAGATTTCTAAAATTAGAGAAAATAGACTACAGTACCCAAAGTACTAGTAGACTACAGTACCCAAAGTAGACTACAGTACCCAAAGTACTAATAGACTACAGTATCCAAAGTAGACTACAGTACCCAAAGTACTAGTAGACTACAGTATCCAAAGTACTAATAGACTACAGTACCCAAAGTGACTCCAGTACCCAAAGTACTAGTAGACTACAGTACCCAAAGTACAAAGTAGGCCAAACGATCAGATTGATTTAAAATCATGTTCGTCATCACTATCACTTCTTACATTTCAGGCGGCAAATATCTCCGTCGCCAGGGTTCTCTTACTCGACAAGGATCCGATACAACGAGACTCATTTCGGGTGATTCCCATTTGTAACACAAAATCATCTTTTCTTTTTCTTGGCAATATAGAAAGTTTAAATGGGTTTTATGAAGTTCAAACAAGCAATCAGACAAAATAACCTTTTGATAACAGTTTTAACTCTCCAAGTCGATTACTGTACCTGTGGGGTATCGGTGAATTATCTGGATACAGTAACCCTCTGAACTTCCTACATTGCCCCTTCTTTTTCCTCTTTTCTCTGACTCTGAGTGTATTCGAGATTCGGGTTCTTTTTTGTTATTCCTTTATTTTTCTCTCATTCTCCAAACTTTCTCTCCCGCAATTGTGATGACTTCTTCCAACACTAGCAACAAAAAAAAGGCATAATTAATTTCTCACTCCAGAAATTCATATTTCCTACACATTTCCATCAAAACACGATTTCCCCATAATTCTTTAGATCGATTCTTTAGAACATATCACCATTATCCGTGTGCTTTCTTGAAAGCTGGCTAACAATTAGTTTTTGTGAAGATTTCTACCGATTTCCGTGATTTCCGTCGATTCTTTTCTGATTGAAAGGCAATAAATCTTTCAAATTACGAGTTATCAAGGGATTCTTGTTGAAATAACACAAGCAGATATCAAAAATCTCTCGAAAAATGCAAAATGCGGGGGTGGGACAAATGCGTTCTTTTTTTTGCGCACCCGGCCCATTAGCGCACCTTTTTTCGCGTTTTAAAAAAGCTCTAAAAAGCTAATATTAACCAATTTCTATTCCAAAAGTTTGTTTTTCTGGGTAATTTTAGGGCGTAGAATCGAAATTTTGACATATCAGAGCTTGTGGAACCAATTTGAAAGATAAAATGGGTAGGTCAAATTACAGAAAATTGTCGATTTTTCTCTATGTATAACTCCGTCCGTTTGCTTTGCTTCCACATGCTCTGATATGTCAAAATTTGGATTCTACGCCCTAAAATGACCCAGAAAAATAACTTTTGGGATAGAAATTGGTTAATATTAGCTTTTTAGAGCTTTTTTAAAACGCGAAAAAAGGTGCGCTAATGGGCCGGGTGCGCAAAAAAAGATAGCATTTTCCCCACTCCCCAAAATGGCTACCGTAATACCCGTAATAGTAGCGCCGCCCATAATGACAGTCGGAGCGTCGCGTAGTCTAACTTTAAACGCATTTTTCTCGCCACCCGTTTATGCTACAGTGTGCCCTTAAGTATCAAATGAAAGCTGAAATTCAAGGCTGTTTTTTGATAACAAACATGCATTTTTAGAAATTATGGATGCTTAGAAAAATGATTTAGTAAAAATTTTTTGCTACTACGCGACTGTACGGGCGCTACTATTACAGGTATTACGGTAGGCAGTGCGTTATTAGTAGGCTGGTAGTAGACATATGCCATCGGGTCGCCAAATGCATTTTAGCAAACGGCTTTTGGCGACACGATAGCACATGTCATGTTGGTAGTACTAGCTTGGTACTGTTTGGAAAAGCACTTTCAAGTTTTGAACTGAATATCTTTAATGCTTAAAGAAGCTATAAAATGCAAAATCATCGAATTAGTTCATTTTACCGTTTCGTGCTCACTGCTTTTGTTTCCTCTTTGAAATTCTCTTACCGCGTTTATAATAATTTTTTTTCAGCTGCAGATGAAACGAGAAAGGAGCTCTTCATCGGCTGTTGAGAAAGAGGAAAAAGGGGTTGGAAACTTAAAGATTCCGCGAAGTTATCATTTCTTTTAGTCAAAATCATCTCGTCGCGAGACTGAACCATCACCATCATCCGGAGACGACAAATTCTACAACGAAAAAAAAACTTTCTGCAAACTTTTCGATTTTTATTACAGGTAAATGATTTGTGTATTCCTTTCGCAATATTCCATTTTAGGGTTTCTGTCTCGACGGATTGTCTTGATGAGAAAGTGCACAGTACAAATGGCTCAAAATCGGTGAGTTTCTTGAAGGAAAATTTTGTTTTCAATGTTTATTTAGGGAAATCGCCTCAAAACATTCGCGAAACATTTGATTGACGCTTTGACTGAAGGAATGGGTGAACGTTTTGACGACATCGGCATTTATTGCAAACATTTTGGAGACAAGCAGGTGATTGAAGAAAGTTTTAACTAGTTATGTTCGATTTCTAGATTCTTGCCTCGAACTTTGAGTTCTTTATTGCGTTTCGAGCATCTACAGATTGGTCAAACCCACTGACAACTGGCCCTATTGGAAATCTTCCCGAAGCGGCGACGTTTAGAGAGTAAGTTTTATACTAAGATTTATATTTTTGAAGCGTTCTCCATTTCCGAATTAAATACTCATTGATACAACATAGCTAGCACTAATTTAAATTTTTTTCAGATTCTGGGGCGAGAAATCCGAGTTAAGGAAATTTGGCGACAACACGATCAAAGAAGCGGTTTTGTGGGCAAAGAATGGAAATGATGATGTACCAAATCAAATTTTGACTTTCCTTCTTGACACGTTAGCTCAGATTTAGCTTATTTATCATTCTCCCCTTTCAGAAAGTTCTCCATTCTTCCATCTTCGATTGTTTCATGTTGCCATGTGAACTCGCTGTATTTGCCACACAAGCCCACATTTGATATCACTACTTCGGTGGGTTTATGCATGAAAGAAAACACTATTAACTTACGAATCAACATAGGCAGTTTTTCTTTCTAAAAACAATATTTACTTTTAATTTAGGCTTTTGCACGATTGAACGAATACCTTCGTGGATTAAAGGATATCCCATTGAGAGTGACCACTGTTATTGGAACATCGCCATTTTTGAGAGGAACTGAGGTATACTTTTGAATGGTATAAAGAAATTATGTTTATATTTTAGCCATTGGAGTCTTCTGTGAGATTTACGGTGGATTCGAGCAAAATTGATGACTCCTTGAGCATCGCTCTTCCCAATGAAAAAGAGGGGCCATTTTGGACTCGATCGATTGATGGTGCGGAATTTGATTTAAATCGATCTAATTAATTCAAATTTTCTTTTTAGTATTCATCCGTCTTGAATATTCCTATAATTGGGGAAACGATGTGGAGCTCATTCGTCAATTCATCATCGCTTTTTATGTGCTTTTGTCGGAACAACTCAAGTATTTTGATTCCCTTGTACAAGATGCATTGCTTTTTTTTAGAAAGCAGTGCGGTCTTCATTGCCATCCAACTACGGGAGCTCTTTATGTGCAAGTGGTATTGAAGTCTTTGCGTTCAACAAGCATTATCTTTTTCAGGATAAAACGGCTTTTCGAATTGTTATTGTAAATGAGAAAATTTTGGCAATTTTGGGCCAAAAGGTAAGAAAAAGAAACTTTTTCTGATTAACTCTCAATTTCCAACCTTAGGTAGAGAATATGAAGAATAGTGGAATGGAGCGGGTCGACAAATCAACAGAAAACATTCGATTGGCTCACTTTACCAAGATGTAATTAACAGCTCATCTTTTTTCATTAAACAAATCTTTAGTTACAAAACTGAGTTGGGTATTAAGCAACGGTTGGGAGCGCTTTCACTGAAGTATCGACACTTTGCAGCTGCGTGTCAACTGTTTAAGCATTGGCTAGGTAATAGTTCACGCGAGTTTATTGTTAACATAATTTTAGGTCGTCAAATGCTTTCCGAATATCTACATAATTTGGCCATCGAACTTTTAGTTGCTGCAGTTTTTGAGACAAATTCAATTCCAAGGTGCGTAAATAAACTAATAAGTACCAACCAATATTGTCGGTTTAGATCAGCCGCTGCTGCTTTCTACAAAGTTCTCCTTCTTCTGACTACACATGATTGGCTAAAGAAACCGCTGATTGTGGACCTTGATGAAAAATCGACTGGTAAATGTTTTTGATCAAAACAAACTAATGCGAAAAAATCGATTTAGATGAATCTCGGGCCAAAATTGAAGCTGATTTCGTTGCAACGCGTTTCGTTCTCCCTCCAATGGTTATCGCAACTCAAGAAGATCCAATAGGCACAATGTATTGAGTTTTCAAAATTATTCTCTCAATTCTCGATTAGGTGGACAACAGAAACACCAACGCCAACTTTGATGCGACGTTTAATTGCCGTTGCCTCACTCTCGTGTCAGTCAATTGAAGATTGTTTTACAAGCGAAACAACTGGGGATTTGAATGTAATTATGAAGTAAAAAAAACTTTAATTCTTTAATTTCAGCACCTTTTTCAACAGCAAGAGCTCCAATTTGATGCCAAGATTATGATTCATCCTAGCTTTCACGTTGACCGTCACAGAGTGAAGATTAAGGGATTACAGGTTCGGTGGAAGATTCGATAATCCTAATACTCTTATTTAGACCGAATTCAATCTACCGGTTCTCGATTTTCATCCAGTGGAACTATTTGTGGAACGGTTACAAAATGATTTCCAAAAGGTATGAGGATTCAATAATTGTTTTAATAGATTAATGTTCAGGTGGCGCTATTCTTTTATGATCGATATTCGGCGGGGGAGATTGGCCTCAAATGGAATGATCCAGTGATGAAAATGAAAGCAAAAGTATTTGGGTATTGTAGCAGAAGTGAAAATTGCCTTTAGATTTATAAAGCTTCTCTCTACAAACTCGACAGCGATGAACAGGGTGAAATGGTGGTGAACAAAGGAGAGATTTATGAAGAAATCGGTTTAATGGGAAAAGCAATGGTAAAGTGTTCAATATTAATTTGATCTTATGGTAATTCAGGTTTCAACAATCTTGGAAAAAGATCTAGTTGTTTGGAGTGATGATTGTATGTCGGAGCTACCAAGCGACACTAAACGCTCATTAATGACAACTCTAAAGACAAATGTTTTAAACGAAAGCACGTCTAAGAATGTAAGTATCTTTGTGCAGTAGAAAAATAGTATTTGATTGAAAAAGCCCACAATTAACATTTAGTCTTCGAAGCGCAAGCGGAATTTAATTGAAAAACAAGAGCAAGAAAATGTGCCGGTGGAAACTTCATCAAAGAATGTAAGGTTTTATGAAGCTAATTAGAACTTAAAAAGATATTAAGAATTCTTTTTAGATTCCTGGGATGAATGGAAAGATGCTTGAAGAAACACCAAAGAAAGTCGTCAATGGTTCTCAAATGAAAACAGCCCTTCAAGAATTTCTACGAGATCCCACTGCGCCAAAGTTTAATTCGCCAAAACAAGTGAATAAACTTTAATTTCTTTTAATAGTTTTTTAGATGTTGATCATTGATTCTACAAGTGGATCCGAAGCTGAGGAAGAACAAGAAGATGATGAAGAAGAAATAGAGGAATCTAAAGCTCTGACTAATGTCAGATCAAACAAACATCGGAAAAAGGTATTAGTTAATGCCACTCATTGGTTAACTTTAAAATTTAGAATCCCAGCAAAAATGGTCAATCGAAGAAAATGAAAGTTTTGACTGTAAGCAACTATTCAAAAACTTTTCTTTCACGTTGTTTTAGCCAAGCTATCGCAAACAAACGGTCGCTTCAAAGTTGAAGAGAAAAAGTGCAAGCAGAGCAGCAAAGGTAGTTTATTTTAAAAAAATATAACCCTTAAACAGCTCAAACTAATGTGGGGTTATTGTCTACGAAAGACTGTGCTTTGTTGAGTAGAAGAAAATGACGTAAATCTTTATTTCATAAAAACAAAGTAAAAATACTTCTTGTTTTGGGCAGCTTGCGCGTTGAAGAGTTTGTTTAAACATCCTGAAAAATAATATTTAGTTTTAAAGTTTATTAAGGCCAAATTACCACTATAGCTTAAAAATCCCTCAGCTTTCTATCCTAGTCGAGATTTATCCTATTGAGCGCTTCGGATTTTTGTGATTTCTCTTTTAGACCCCACTGAAGAAATTTATGACGGAAAAGTTGGGTCCCTTGACTTTATTGGATAGCATTGTTTTTTCATCATCATGCTTTTCTCGTGCCGGGCTCGTTTCAGAGGTGGTTTCTAAAGGGTGTTTGACGTTAAATGTTTTAAAATCAAAGTTCCAAATCTTTTTCTCACCACCACCACAAACGATGATGAGTGATGCCTGTGAAGCGATGAATAGATAGAATAACCGCTCAAGAATAAGATCAAACATTGTTAATCAATTTAAAAATGACGAAGGAACTTGTTGGCAAATAGTTTTATGCCAATAAATGTTAAATAAGAGGTATATTCAAGTTTGGAAACTCGTAAATGATTGTTTTTTAGGCTGAACCTGTTGCCGACCCAATTGCATCAAAGAAATCGACGAAGAAAGGGAAAAATGGTCAAAAAAAGTTGTTTTTTGATCTTTAACAAGCATTTAGTTGTTAGTTATTCCAATTGTTGTTGTTTATTTTACAGAGTTTATGCGCTTGGTTAGCTTGATTGTTGCCTATTGTTGTTGGATTTTATCCTATATTTTATTGTGAAATAAAGTCTTATACAAGCTTGTTTAATTTGAGGAAATGGTTAATGCCGTCTAATGATTATTATTTGAAGTTGTAACTGTTTGCAAGGTTGGAGAGTTACAGTACTAAACTGTATTAGGTATTATGATCTAGTTTCAGGAGACAAAAGATGGACGATTTGACGGAAGCGATGACCAGTGGAATGCAGGTGGATCCGAATGCTCTCGGGACGCATCCACGATATTCGATGTTCAAAAATACAGCCAAGGTTTGTGCTTTCTTTTACAATAGTTTTAACGACTATTCGATTTTACTCGGAACGTATATGTATCATAAATAATTTTGTTCTTTAGGCAGCCGAGGCTCAAGCGAATCGAAGGGCGGACGCATTGGATCGTCAACGGAATGCGCGCATCGATCATCACAATAAAGTGAGTTTAAAATCGTTGGCTAGATAATTCAATATTATAGATGCGGCAACTTGCGCAAGGTCCATGGGAAGAAGAGGATGATGAAGAGACTACTGAAGCTACAGAAGATCTTGAACTTGATGATGCAACGAAAGAGAGCTCGGAATCGACATCTCGAACACAACCTCGACAGAAGAGAAAGTAGCTCTAAACAGATTTTTATTAACTACTTTTTATAGTCCCTACGAAAATCAATTGATGACGAGCGAGTGGTTGGTGGACATTCCCGATAAAGAGATGATGCAACATGAATGGGTGGGAGATATGTGAGAATGCTTATATTGTTACAGCAATACGGACACTGAATAAGTTTGTTATCATTGCCATTTCAGATAATGGTACCATGTCCAGTCGGTCGTCGATGTCTAATTGTTGCAAGTCAAGGAGTGACGACAGCTTATGCAAAAAATGGAAAACTCATTTCACAATTTGCCTCAGCTCTTCCGGGAGGACGTGGTAGCCAAAGTAAGTTTTTGTCTCATTCAATCAACAACACTTTGATTCAATTGATTCAATTGATATTTTGTTATATTTTTAGAGACGCAGGCTTACACGATTCTCGACTGTATTCTTGGATCAGACAGAAATGTTTACTGTTTGGATTTGTTGTGTTGGAAAGGAGCTGTAAGTTTTGGGGATTATTCATGTAATTGTATGTATTTAGGCGTACACGGACAACGATTTTGCGTTTCGACAATTTTTCTTGAGATCACGGATTGAAGAACTCTCGTCGCCAAGGAAGTATGTGCAATTTTAATTTTTCAAACTTGTAACTAAAGTTTTATTTTAGCAATGAGAAGAAATTCATCCTTTTGCCCAGTTGTTTATGTGAGGTTTCTGCAATGGAAACTTTTATGCAACAAAATTTTCCATTTACACTCGATGGTCTTCTCTTTTACTATTCCGAGGTTGTTTGTCTTTGTTTTTTGTAGATTTTCCTTATTTTAGGTTCACTATATTGCCGGTCAAAATCCTCTTGTCGGATGGCTGAAACCGTTCATGCTTCCGGATGTACTAAATGTTAGTTGTATAAATATTCGTCATACGATTGCTATTTTAGGTGAAAGTCCCGTCAACTTATCTCTTCTCAGCAAACGGGAAATCAACAAATGAGTTCATCAAGGAGTTCAATGACAAAAATTGCTTCAAGTCAAAGATTGAGGTGGATGTCGAATCAATTGAAGAATGAATAACGGAATGAAAATGATTCCTGTTTTTTTTGTAATTTTTCGCTTGGGATTTCTAGTGTCTATGATGAAAAGTTAGTTAGTCATAAAAGAGCTGTAATTTTCATATTTTTGCCAATTTTTAAAGTTTGCTGTTTACGGGTGTATTATACGATTTAAATAAAGCTAAACTTCTGGGGAATTGTTGCACTGAAAGATGAATTTTATAGATCAAAAAGATTGTAGTAGCTTTCAGCTCGACTAGCCCAACTCTGGCGAACTTTTATCATACCGAATCAGTGTCATGGCAAAAAGATTTTCAGAAGATTTTATCTCCTTAATCTCCTCAATCCCTCATCCATCCCATTCTTTAATCCATCTCAGTTGTTGCATGTAAATGAGTGTCCTTGAAAGATGAATGTCCCCTCTTCCTTTCCCCTTTTTCTGTTTGTGACAGCTTCCCCTCCCTTTCAAAGTCTTTTCTTCTGATTGATGAACACGTTCTCCTTTCTCCCACCAATCATCCTTTTTCTTCTTCCACTCATTTCCCAGAATTCATCAATTGACTCCCTCAATCCTCTCTTGAAATGAATTTGCAAATCTGAAGGATAAAGTAGAACTTGAATATTCTTAGTGTTAAATAGAAACGAAGCCGATGTCTTTAATCGAAGAGCACTGCTTCGTATCCAATTTACATTTGCGAGTCTTGTTCGGTTAATGCTAATTACCATTTACAGGATGTCTGAAAAAAAAGTGGTCATCGGTTTGAGCCTGGTAAAATTTTCTCGTTGATTTTTCAAGGCTCATCTTGGTGTCAAAAATTGGTCTTGTCTTAGGCGTCACACAACAAGATTAAGTTGTTTTTTTAATGATTTTGTGAATAGGGGATCAGCTCAAAATCCACGTATTTTTCACGTAATAAATTTCTGATTTTGACTCTACGGAAAAAACTTACACATCAAAGCCGAAATTTACAATCTCCGAATTGTGGCACTCAATCGAACAATTCGTGAGTCTTTTCTTTGAACTTCCTGTTGACCATTGAATTCATTTCATTGCTTTTCGCATGAATTCATTCTTCTTGACGAGAAAATTTTCTTTCTTTTCTCGAAAATTTTTATATTTTTCGTTTGCGATGCAACGGGCAATTTCAATCTTTTTTTTTTTTGCTTCCTTTTCCTTTTAGAAATGTTCCTGAATTCGAACACTCGTTCTTTGAAAGAAATTTAGAGAAAAGAGCGAAGCTTTTGGATAGAAAGAAGGGAAGAGAACGGTGGGAGAATGTTTTTGAGGGAAAGGGGAGGAGGGCAGTGGAACAGGCACATTCAGAAGAGGAGGAGACACCCCAGGCCTCAGCCTCATCCCAAGCAAATTATCCCCTCCTCTCCTTTCCCTTCCATTCAATCCATTCGTTCTTCTTCTCGAACCCCCCGACGAGAAACATTTTGTAGATCACTTAAAAATAGTATCCGTTTTTTCTCTTCCAGACAAAGCTACTTGTTGGCTGAGTTTAAATGACTTTTTTAAAAATAGATCTATAGAGAATGAGACTTACGATAGAAGGCCAAGGCTGGGTTACGGTAGTGTAGCAAAGTTTACAGAAAAGATGAAGTCGAGAAATTTTCCCATCTGAAAAAGATGCTCCGAATACCGTAACTGAAAAGTTCAAGTGTATTTACTTCACCCTGAATACTATAAATTGACCCACTGAACGTCCTTCGTGACAAACTTGGACACGCCACCGTAACCCAGCTTAACAAAAAAGGCGCTCTAGAGCATGCCCGGCTACCGTAACCGAACCGTCGTCTTCTATCGTAAGCCTCATTTGTGAGCCGTACCAATCAATCATAACAGCCTAGGCTACGGGCGCTTTGAGGCTCTTGCCCAATTACCTAGTGATCTCACTTATATCTAAAAGTCTAGCGCGTCCGTCTGTCAACATTTTCAAATCTTAGCCCCATTTGGCTGTAAATTTGGCCGATTTGGCTATAAATTTGGCAGCAGATAGAGAATTAAAAATAATGGGAGACGCGTTTTCGAAAATTCAAAAATTTGCATACTTTTTGACTGCACTTTTTTACTTTTTGACTGACTGAAGTCGAACCCTCGAACCCTAGATCCCAGGCTTTTCCCCGTTTAGAACTTGAATAATCAGTTTCACTATCGAGTTCGGTTAATAAGATTTACTCGAAGAATCTTGAGCTTTTTGAAGAATCAAAGCTTCTGAAGGAGTCTCTCTTTGAGAAGCTAATGGCACCGACTCACCTCCTTGGATATCAATAAACCTGGTACTCCCTGGAAATCTTCATTCATCTAAAGTCATTTATCCATCACCACATTCTCTTCTTTTCTTTTCTCGGCAATAAAATACAACTTTTTCTTTTCGTTTCCAAATGAGTAATCATTCCTTTCCTTTCCATTCCCCTCTTTTTTCCCTTTTTTCTCTGAATATTCATGTTAAAAACGATGAGAAAAGTGGGATCAATTCTTAGCTAAAATTAGGGAGATATTTGAACATTTTTTTGGATTTTATATACTGTCACCTTGAAAAAGTTATTGGTACTCTAAATCGTTAAATTGTCAATGGGTTTCCCAGGGATTTTCAAAGGAAATCAAATTTTAAGTTTTAATTATTCTTTGGAAAAACAGATCATCTATAAGCTTTGAGTTCACTTTTGCATAGAAACAATTAAACTCTGCAACTACTTTACTAGTGTTGCTCATTGATAGAACGCTCGCTCGGGAAGCGAGATTCGAACCAGCGAGAGCCCGGCGTTACCCATTTTACATTGTTATTCCCAACTCGAGACCCTAGCGAGTTTAATTCGCTGAAAATCGGATTAGATCTGTTAATGAATCTGATCTGACTCATGATTGGATTGGATTCATGGATATTCGATTCATGGATTGGATTGATTAAACTTTGGCTATTGGTATTGGCTTCATGAAACGCATATGATATCTAACAATGTGACTCTTCCTTTCTTCCTTTCTTCTTCCTATTTCCTTCTTTGTCTTGGCAAAGTAAGAGTCCAGATAACTGAGTGGTAGAACAATTGCTCGGAAAGCGAATGGTCTAGGGTTTAATCCCCTCTCCAGAATCGACTTTTTTTTTGCCAATTCCAAAAACTTTTCTTTATTACTACAATTTGCCACAATTCGAGGAATAGATTAACTTTACAGGATTATAGATAAAACCAGAGTCAACCCGGCAATCTGTTCCTGCAAAAAAAAATGCTTTATTCTCAAATTTCTATAGATTCTTACTGTAATTATCGTCTATTACTCCAAATATTTTATGATTTCGAATAGTAGACATACTTGTTGTCCCCCTTCAATCCCTCACCCCCATTTCCTATTCAAATTCCCTTGTTTGTTGATGATCGGTAGAAAAATTTCATCACAAAAATCAAAATAATCCGCTTTTTGAGTCAAAAAAAGACCTCAAAAATTTCCCTATAATTACCCCTTTAAATAAACTTTTTTTTGAGACTTTTTTCTTTGAGACTTCTTTAAAATTCTCACCATTCAAAGGAAATGTTCATTTTCTCGATCGATTTTTTAAAATTTTTTTTTCTTTTTTTTGCCCTTTTCCCCTCTTTATTTCATCCAAATCCACCAGATTTTCGAGGGGATTTTCGAGGGATTTTCGATTTATTTGCCCCTCTGCTTTTCAAATTTGTAATGCAATGTTTCTTTTTTAAAAGTTTGATGGATATTATATCTATCTTTCTTGTATTTTAGGTAGTTATAGGCTACTGGTTTATTTCAATTAACTCTATTAGAACAATGACCTTGCCTGTCTAAAAATATGATATTTGCAGACCGATTCCAGTACCAAATCCATTCATCGTTCTATTAGCTGGCTTAGTTGCTATCAGACAAAAAGGTTATATCACTAAAGTCATGAATACTCCTTAGTTAGTGACTCGTGACTAGACTAGTGAGAGATGTTTTAACAGGGTAAGCCAGCTAGAGACCGGCTAGGTCTAGGTCATTGGCTAGGTCATTGGCTAGGTTGGCTTGACTTGGCTTCTTGACCCTAGAACGTGAACCAGTCCAATCAACCAGATAAAACCGAGTCAAGTCAGAAGACAAACTAGAAAGTAGATACCGGTCTGCTCCTCGTCTTGGCCTAGAAAAATGAATTTAGAACCACTGATGATACTGCTGTGACTGGTGCATCAACAGGTAACTCACCTCTAAAGCAACTCGTACTAGGCTGTCTCCGATATCAGATTTATGCTCAAAATATAGCAACAACCACTCAATGGGCGTTAGCCTGTTAGCAATAGGGTTTTGCATGATGCCAGATTGCCAAAAATATACTTGAATTTGTAAAAGACAGGATAATGATGTTCGGAACTAATTAATGCTTTTTTTTTAAGATAGGCTTTTTGTGAATGGTACCAGCTGTCACACAAAGCACCAATTGGGAGAGAAAGGATTGCGTGCGGTGGATTGGGGGATGAGGGGAAGGGAAAGCATCGATTTCAAAAGGAAAACCATTCAACATTTCAAATGAATTCAAGAAGATTTCCCCTTTTCCATTTGTGACTCTTTTCCCCTCTCATTTCATTCATATATCAGTTGGAGAGCTGATCCGTGGTGTCATAGGACAAGAAGATCCTCAAATTTTAGTATCCTCTATGAAACGCTTCTTTTGGCTAACGAATTTACTTTTTTTGCATTCTGTTTACAGTAGTTTTATTATACAGTAGTAGGCACTAGACAATTGGAGAAATTCCAATCCGAACCTAATTCCACCTTCGTTTTCTCGTCCGTTTCTTGGCCGATTGCTCTGCAATTTTGTTTACAAGCTGAAAATGTCGATTTCTATCTGTAGACAAAATTTTAGAGCAATCGCTCAAGAAAATGATAGTGGAATTAAGTTCGGGTTGGAATTTTCCCATGTCTAGTACCTACTACTGTATGGTCAAACTACAATATGGTAATTTACAGTAATCCGATGATCTACCGATGTACTTTAGTTCATAACTTTTCATAGACTTGATAGCTTTACTAGAAAATGATCTTCCCATCAAATGCTATTAAAACTATTCAAAGCTGATAAGTCTATAAAAAGTTCTGCGCAAAAGTACATTGTGAATGTTTGGCCGAGTATTCGGCAAAAGCTTGGCACTTGGTACTTATCTAGAACTGATCATGGATTGAGGTTTGAAATTTCTACTGGGCTTTGGATCTTTCTTTTATCTCAAGTATCCTACACTTTACACTATAATTCTCACACTTGTCCGTTTCTAAAAATTCAAATTTCTCTTGCATCTTCAATTTTGCATTTGAGATACTGTAACTGGAATAAGAAACAGAATGGCTTTAATAGCTTTGAACTCCTGCATATCGTCAAGATGTTCAGCAAGATAGACCTTGATACTTAAAGCGTACTCATTGTCAGCCTTGTCTCTCGATTTCATCGGCTGTGATTCATCCATCCCTCCCCTCTCCATCAATTTGCATTCGAGACAAAACACATTCTTTTGAAACATTGCCCCTTTTCCCTTTGTCGATTCAATGTTACAAATGAGGTTATTTTCTCTTTTTTGGTGGTGGACAAAAGGAATGGCCAAGAAAGGATCGGGCAAAGAATCCATTTGGGTCTTTCCCTCGAATGTAAATCTCTAGGGGATCCCCAAAAATTTGTCTTCTTCTTTTTGACCGGTCCTCGGGAATTTTCTCTCAAAATGCCCCCAAAATGACCAGTACGAGAAGCACCAGCTTTACCACGCGTTCCCCTTAACTTTTCTATTTCAAAACGAAATTCTCATGTATCTTTTCAAAAGAGTTATTGAGCTAGTTACCGTTCTGACTCCTAACATTTCATTTGCAACTTCAAATCTAGTTGAAAGCGTTCCTTATTTTTCAACTTACCGTTTCTAGATCTTAGATATTTATTTCTAAACAGCGATCACTTTTCAGATAATCTTCTCCACACAAAAATGCTCAAAATTTTGCTGGTAGCCTCCTGTGTCGCCTTTGTCATCGTGCAATCGGTTTGTTAAAGAAATAAAGCTGTAGCTGTAGCTGTAGAAATAAAGCTGTAGCTGTAGCTAAATCTTGTACCCAATACAGTAATCTCTCGATTGCAGGATGTTGTTGATGATGTGAAAAGTGCGGCGAGCGATGCGGGAGAGAAAATAAAAGAGGGATTCAATTCGGCGGGTTTGTCCATGTTTATATCGATCGTAACTTTCTAGATATTCAATTCAAAGAAAACGATTTCAGGAGAAGCGATTGGAGATGCCACTGACAAGGCAAAACAAGCAGGGAAAGATGCGGCGAATAAGGTGAGAATCGGATTACGATAATTCGAATATTAACACATTTTAGAAAGCGGATTAGTCAAGGGTGGCATTCAAATTTAGGCAAATACTTTTATTAGTGCAATAATGTTCAATGAGTCCATTCTGAGTGCCTTCAAATTTCAGTATAACATATTGACCAAAGAGGAAATCTGATGGATTTGCAGATCACTCTATTAAGTGTCAATCATTAGTTTCTACAAAATCATTAGTTTTAAGGTCATTTACAAATTGACACCTTGCAACTACAGTTACCAAAATCTATTTGCAGGCCGGTGACGCGTTGAACGATGCCCAATCGGCGGCCAAGGAGAAAATCGACGAAGTGAAAAGCAAAGCCGGAAATCATCTCCTCATTTCGTTCATTTCTCCTTTCATTACCACTTTTATTTCTCTTTTTGTTATCAGGGTTTTCTAGATTTTGTTAAGCTTTAAGTAAATAAGTAAAGGAGTGAAAAGCTTTAAGTAAAGCTTTTCACTCCTTTAAAATATCCTCTCTGGATTGTTTTTGATCGTTTTCTGATAAAATTATCCAACCATTCCATCATTTTTCTCTTGCTTTTTTTATAGTTTTTTTGTGTAATTGTCATTGGTTCGCTAGTAAAGTTTCTAAATTTTTACTCAAAATTTTTATTCGGCAGATCACAAATACAATTAGGCAATGCTCAAATGAGGAACAGATTGTTCAGTGAATTGCCGTTGAAGATCAGCCGTGAAGAGTTGTAGTCGTCTATTGAGCCGTGAGGGGGATCGTCAGCTTCTGAGGA
This sequence comes from Mesorhabditis belari, assembly GCA_958450365.1. Classification (NCBI taxonomy): domain Eukaryota; kingdom Metazoa; phylum Nematoda; class Chromadorea; order Rhabditida; family Rhabditidae; genus Mesorhabditis; species Mesorhabditis belari. The sequence continues at coordinate 1,173,694 of CAUEEP010000758.1, read as the reverse complement.
GCGGCCACACACTGAAAACAAGAAATCAACTAGTAACAAACAAAAACATTTACCTTGAAGGCATCTTGAGGAGTTTCGGCATCGGCTGGTGCATCTCCGAACTCGATGACCAGCTTGTCTTCTTTCGGAGGGCCGGCCAAACGGGTTACTTCAAGGGGTGCTGCGGCTTCAGGCTCGACAAATCCGAAGACAGGGTTGAGACGGTACTCGGTGTTGTTCGATGATTTCACCTAAATAAAGAATATAACATCGCCAATGAACTCGACTAAAACCCTTACAAAAACCCAAATGGGATAGTAACAAAACAAAATTTAAAGACTATCAGGCAAGCGCCAAAATAAGAAAAATAACCAAAAACCCTGACCTTAAAGACGACTTTGGCAGTTCCTCCATTGATGAGCGTGTGGCAGCTCTTTCCTCCGGCAGCGTCCAATTGAGCGGCTGGTGGATCCACGGTGAGGGTCGACATCTTGATTGGATCGGTGAAGTTTCGAGATTTCTTCTGATGAATTTTCCCTCCAGTCGCTTTCATTTTATTTAACCGAAAAATGCAAATTTTGATGCTTTCAGACATTATGTTAATTTAAAATTTGAGACTTTTAAATACATCGATTGGCATTTATTGTTTTCATATAAAAGAAATAAATTTCTAGAAATTTATCATTTCTACCAAATCAAACTCTTCATCTTCTACTAGTGATCGGCTAAAGGTTTGAATACTTTTAGATTTGCCATTTTTTAACATTTAACATTTAAAATTGAACACGACAAGGGGGAGTGGGACAAACGTGGAAACAAACGGGCGGAGTTATACAAAGAGAAAAATCGACAATTTTCTGTAATTTGATCTAGCCGTTTTGTCTTTCAAATTGGTTCCACACGCTCTGTTATGTCAAAATTTCGCTTCTACGCCCTAAAATTACCTAGAAAAACAACTTTTAGAGTAGAAATTGGTTAATATTAGCTTTTTAGAGCTTTTTTAAAACGCGAAAAAAGGTGCGCTAATGTCCGGGTGCGGGGGTGGGACAAATGCGACCTTTTTTTTGCTGGAAAAGGCCTTAGGAAAGGCCGTAGAGCTTCGAAAATATTTCGAAAATTTTTCCATATAAGGGAATCGTATGCGTAGATTCCGAATTTCGACAAATCGGACCTCGCTGACACGTCAAATTTGGGCTAAAAGGCAAAAACTACGCAACTTAACGCTTTTCCGCAGTTTTTGCCTTTTAGCCCAAATTTGACGTGTCAGCTAGGTCCGATTTGTCGAAATTCGGAATCTACGCATACGATTCCCTTATATGGAAATATTTTCGAAGCTCTACGGCCTTTCCTAAGGCCTTTTCCAGCAAAAAAAAAGGTGCGCAAATGTCCAGGTGCGCAAAAAAAAGGTCGCATTTGTCCCACTCCCCGACAAGGTACCGTATTTCTTCGAATAGAAGATCGGGTAAAGAGTATCATCGCGTACTCCTGCGTAGCAGCCCTTTTTAAAATTTCTTTTCTGCATAAAAGCTTTCAATGAAGTGCTATAGGACTGGAAAATGGCTCAAAAATCTGTTAGCTCATGTGGTATTTTTGAGCCATTTTCCAGCTCTATAGCACTTGATTGAAAGCTTTTATGCAGAAAAGAAATTTTAAAAAGGGCTGCTACGCAGGAGTACGCGATGATACTCTTTACCCGGTCTTCTATTCGAAGAAATACGGTAATCATAAAGCTGATTTTTTGCTTTTTATTGCCAAAAGAAATCTTTTGCTCTTTAGATTTTTTTTAGAAATTATGGTCAATTTTTTGTCGAAATCCTTCGCGACTTTGGACAGAAAGGACCATATCTTTGCAGCAGGTACGGTTTTTCTTTATCAGAGTGTATATTGGTGATAAAACTTTTAACACTTTGTTATTTTAGGTGTTTTGGCCATATTCTACGCGTTTTGCGGGGGACAATCGCACGTGTTCTGTGAGATTCTTCTCGGTAGGTTTTTCAAAAGTGAATTCGCAAACTTTCCTTCATATTAGGCGCAATTCCGGCTGCTTTCACCTATAAAGTTTTGTTATGTCAAGATGAGCTGCAGAAAGGATATGTATGTTTATAACTTCCATCTTTAACTTTTATTACGTACCTAATTTTAGCGTTCACTTCTTTTCTTTTGGGTCATGCATGGTCTTTTCTCTTCGTCCGTCCATTTCTTCAATCCAACTTCTTCATTTTTCTTCCTCAAATACGCCACTCTTGGGCTTTTCTTCTTATCAGCGCTCAACGAAAATAAAGAGGTATTTTTTGTGAAAATAATTTATTTATATTCTCATTTTAGGTTTTACAAACATTCGACATCGCCTTTCCACAATTAAACGAAGAAGGATTGACAAAAGAGAAACGAGCAAAAAGTGCTTTTGTCGACACAACCGAATGCACGCAAATGCCTACAAAGTACGGTAACTCCTACCGTGTCGGACTTTGAGATTTTATTTTAACATAGGATTCACAATTTATCTTTTTATCTGTTCTTTTAGGCATCAAAACGATGTTCCCCAGCCGCTTCTCAACGAAACGATGATCACCACTTCGACGGCTCTTGATTCCCCATCGATGCACTTTCAACAAGCTGAACATTTCAATTTGCAGCCAATTTATCCATTCCAACCAGCACCCAATAATTAGTATGTTGTTATAACTAATATTCGAAGTAAAGTCGTCATTTAGTGCTCTCACTTCTCCGCCACCTTTCTGGTCCTACAATCAACAAGTGGAGCAATTTGTTGAACAGGAATCTGCTGTACATTTTCTCCATTTTTTATTACAAGTATTTTAGAGCTATTTGAATTTACGCCCGATAATCGATGAAAAATCGTATGATGAACAAAAGACACTTGTTGAGACAAATGATGCAGCTATGGGTACGTTTGTGGTCTGCTATTAGACTTTTAAACAAATTTTTAGATCTGAAGGCTGATTGCAATGGAGAAGAAAAGGAGGATGGAGGAATCAAAATGAACATTGACCAACAAACAAAAGGCGACAAATGGCAACACTCTCGACATGTGGCTAGGTATGGCTTTGTGGAAAACGCAATAAATTGAGCCTATTTTAGTGGCGATATCACAAATCAGAGCAGCTTCTGCACGATTCCTCTTGGATACGATGATATAGATACAAAACCGTCTCGATTGGTAGATATTTTGGTAATTACACTTACTATCCATCTTTTTAGATCAAGTTTGTGGGTAGATCAGTGGGAGCTCAATCGAACATTTTTGTCGTCAATACATCTCAACAAAACGTTGTAAGTTTACTGTTCTGGAAAGTTTAGCACTCAAAAAGTATTTGCTAGATGTGGGCTCTCAAGACAAATGCACTCGATCGCCTCCAAGCCTCGCCAACTTGCGGAATCATTCCCGTTGAAGAGACGACTGAGGTTTTTAAACAAAGTTGTCGTCGAATTATTCTAATTTTTAGATCAAATTTGCCATCTCTGAGAGCTGTGATGAAATTGTTTCGGGGAGTGATAAGGTGATGTATTTAGTTTCGTAAACACTTTCGGGATTCCTCTCAATATCCCTAATTCGATTCGGGTTTCGTCTTCAATTTCAAACTATATTTAGGTCGCTATCGACTATGCATTCATTTCTTCATCGACCACCAGTTTCGACAAGACTCAATTCGAGAAAATGATTCGCCGTCGTCATTTGATGCGTGTATCATTCGATGGATGAAAAGAAATTTTAAAAAAAAGAAAAAAAGATCTTTGTGTGTTGTGATGTGTTTATAAAGCGCGCCAATAAATCTTACAATTGAAACGAGAAAAATAAACCATTTAGCTAGAGAACAACATTTGGAAAAAAAATTAAACATGACAAAATGCAGATAATACAACAAAATTGCCAGAAAAAACATTCAAGGGCTGTTGAGTGAAAGTGAGGAAGACAAAATCAGGCGAGAACTGCTTTGCATGCAGCGGCTTGAGCCTCGTTGTTCTTTCCTTTGAGTTCCTTTGTATTGAGGAAGCCTTGAAGGTTTCTGCAGCAATATCTTGAATGCCTGAATGATGTGAATTCGGTCGCTCATATCTCGAATCGTTCCAATAGCGGCGTTCATCTGCCGATCAGCATAGTTAATAATTTTGCGCTGATTGGTTGTCAAACTAAAAAGATACCATTGAGCAAAAAAGCAAGAACGACGTCTAACATTCTTGCACTTTCTTTGCCAATAAGTTATACCTTTGATCGTTGGTGCTTGCTCCATGGCCGACAGAGATATACGTAGATAGGTCACAGTTGGTGAAAAGATGATTTTCGGGAGCGCCGACACGCGATGGATCATTTCCACTGTTTTCACCCGAAAAAGAACGCCACTCAGTTCCAACATCACCGATTCTAAATTTTAAAAATGAAAAACAATTTCAATACAAAGATATTTAGGGATGTAAATTACAAAAAGTATTCAGCGCCAGATTTTTGACGGGCAGCTAAAAATAAGGTCCGTCATAAGTAACAACAATGACAGGACCTCTGCCCGAATGCCCCAAAGGTTGGCAAATATAGTCTACACGAGTCTATTAGGGAATTTAGGCGCAGCTAAACATGTCATAACGCTCACCTATCGCCGACAACGAGACCGCACTCGGAGCACCGGCTCGTGGATCCTCGATGAGTTGCACAGTTGAATGTAGCGGCAAGTAGACATTCTAAAAAATACCCTTTTATCATTCGAAGATTGTACAAAGAAAATAAAGAGTGCAAAGAAAGTTGGGGCCTTTTTTTGGGTTGAGTTTTTTAATACAATGAATAACTATTCACAGGAATAATGTAGTACAAACAATACACAAGCACAACCGCTAAGGCCTAAATGCAGGGAAGAAAAAACCCATATACAGTGCGTTTCAGAATAATAAAGGCCCCAAAAATGGGATTTTTGTACGTCCGGAAAACTTCTGTTAGATTTTGATAACACCACGTTTTCTTCATCTTGAATAGCTTAAAATTGAACATTTATAACTAAAACTAACAAAAACATGCAAAAATTAAACAATTTTTAAAAATCGACCGTTTCAAAATGATATAGGCACTCAAATTATCTGCAATTTAAACGAAAATCTTATCTAAAACATTTTAACTTAAAGTAAAACAAGTAAAAAAATATTTAGTAGTTGATGGGCCCTGCATTTTCGCGAATTAAATCGTAGACTCTGTTTTCCATGCTGTCGACCAACTTTTCGAGCAAGTTTTTTGGAATGAGCTGCTAGTGATCCATAATCCCCTACTTGAGCTCAGAAACAGTGTTGTAAAATCAGAAGTTTTTTCTTTTGTTCCAAAACTTTTTAAATAATCTAAAGTTTGCAAAAGGAGAAATTTCATTTAATAGTTCTACAAGCACTCTAACAAATAGTAACAGGATACAACAAAATGGTTAATCTATATAAGAAAAAATTACAATAAACTTTTTCTGTCATGAGCGGCCAATACTTTTTTCACCACTGTATGTAGATATTTATGCGGAATAAGCACTTACAACGGCAAGCTCTCTGGAGGCGGCCATTTCAACGCATGGTGTCAAACCTTTTTGTAGCTTTGTAAAAAATAAAGATGAAACTGAAAGAAAAACGGTTCTAACTTGGAAAAAAGTTTAAGTTTATTGTAACCAATGCTCCGGAACATTTTGCTGAGGTGGGAAAATTCCCCAATTAATATACTCAAAATATGTGGCTTTACCTTTACAGTTTGAATTTTCAATTGTTTGACTAAATATCAAAATCTTTCTGTGGCAAAAGTTATCTGGAACTTTTCTTTTTCATCCGTTCGCTTTCCAGCTTTGATGGGGGTGGGACAAATGCGACCTTTTTTTGCGCACCTGGACATTTGCGCACCTTTTTTTGCTGGAAAAGGCCAGGCCGTAGAGCTTCGAAAATATTTCGAAAATTTTTCCATATAAGGGAATCGTATGCGTAGATTCCGAATTTCGACAAATCGGACCTCGCTGACACGTCAAATTTGGGCTAAAAGGCAAAAGCTGCGGAAAAGCGTTAAGTTGCGTAGTTTTTGCCTTTTAGCCCAAATTTGACGTGTCAGCGAGGTCCGATTTGTCGAAATTCGGAATCTACGCATACGATTCCCTTCTATGGAAACATTTTCGAAATATTTTTGAAGCTCTACGGCCTTTCCTAAGGCCTTTTCCAGCAAAAAAAAGGTCGCATTTGTCCCACCCCCGCTTTGATTTTATTCTTTAAAGTCCTCTAGAAGCAATGTTTTTAATTTTAATTTTTCCTGTAAAAAGCCTGGTTGATTTTTAGACAATGCGTGAAATCGTGCACGTGCAAGCCGGTCAATGCGGCAACCAAATTGGGACAAAATTCTGGGAGGTCATCTCGGACGAACATGGAATCCAACAAGACGGCAGCTACAAAGGCGACTCGGATCTCCAACTTGAACGCATCGACGTCTACTACAATGAGGCTAATGGTTCGTTTGCTTCTTTATACCTAGCTTTCTTCATCTTTTATTTTAGGTGGCAAATACGTGCCTCGCGCCGTGCTGGTCGATCTTGAGCCTGGAACAATGGACACGGTGCGCAATGGACCCTATGGAGGAATCTACCGTCCCGACAACTTCGTCTTCGCTCAATCGGGTGCTGGAAACAACTGGGCCAAAGGACACTACACTGAGGGAGCCGAGTTGGTCGACCAAGTACTTGATGTGGTTCGTCGAGAGGCCGAGGGATGCGACTGCTTGCAAGGATTCCAACTCACACATTCGCTTGGTGGAGGCACCGGATCTGGCATGGGAACCCTGTTGATTTCAAAGATCCGTGAAGAATACCCGGATCGCATCATGTCCTCATTCTCGGTCGTCCCATCGCCAAAGGTATTACTTTGTTCTGAAAGATGATTGCTTATTTCCTGTTTTCGGTTTCCGATACGGTGGTCGAGCCATACAATGCAACCCTGTCTGTCCACCAACTCGTCGAGAACACGGATGAGACGTTCTGCATCGACAACGAGGCACTCTATGACATCTGCTTCCGAACACTCAAGCTCAATAACCCGACTTATGGCGATTTGAATCATCTTGGTTGGTTTTGTAAAAGTTTGCAGTTTTATCATTTGGTTTAGTTTCTATGACGATGTCTGGTGTGACAACTTGCCTTCGCTTCCCTGGACAACTCAACGCAGATCTTCGAAAGCTTGCCGTCAACATGGTGCCTTTCCCACGTCTCCACTTCTTCATGCCTGGATTCGCTCCCCTCTCCGCCAAAGGAACCACTCAATACAAAGCTCTGACGGTCGCCGAGCTCACACAACAGATGTTCGACGCCAAGAACATGATGGCCGCTTGTGATCCACGCCATGGACGATACTTGACTGTCGCAGCAATGTTCCGTGGAAAGATGAGTATGCGCGAGGTTAGTTTTTTCTTGATTATTACCTTTTAGATTTTAACGATGGTTCGACTAATGTACTTGTTGTTTAGGTGGATGACCAAATGATGCACGTCCAGAACAAGAACTCCGCCTACTTCGTCGAATGGATCCCCAACAATGTGAAGACGGCCGTTTGCGACATTCCACCTCGAGGATTGAAGATGGCTGCAACCTTCGTCGGCAATTCAACCGCCATTCAAGAACTATTCAAGCGCATCTCTGAGCAATTCACTGGTGGGTTTTGCTTCGAACATCGGATATTAATGCGTTTTATTTTAGCCATGTTCCGTCGCAAAGCTTTCCTCCACTGGTACACTGGCGAAGGAATGGACGAAATGGAGTTCACGGAAGCCGAATCGAATATGATCGACCTCGTCTCCGAATACCAACAGTACCAAGAGGCCGAAGCTGAGGTGCAAGAAGAAGGCGATTTCGAGGAGGAAACGAGAGAAATGCTTGGAGACCACCTTTAAATTTATTTTGTCTGTTTTGTGTATTTTCGTGCCTTGTTAGGCTTTTATCGAGTGAATTTTCAAACGTTCTGTTCAATAAATGTTCTTTACAAACCTTCGGGTAAGCTACTATTTGTGGCATTTCAAAATTGATATCGTGTCGTCGCAAATGTTTTGAGGGGAAAAGTCTTGCGTAAAAGTGTTGCGTTACTTCTCACAGCAAGTGGTGCTGCGAAATGAATAGCATGCTACTTGTTTGCTCTGTAAATCGATAAGTAAAATAAAAACTACCTAACTTTGGAAGTTGTTATTTTTACGAAAATAGCCCTTTCCCCTCCTTTTTTAAATGCTTTTGTAAGAAGATACATATTTGTCGTTTAGATGTTTTTTCATCACCAGCTACTTGCAAGCCGGGACTCAAAATTCGGCTTTATTTGGTGGGTCATTATCGCTGCTTGCTATTCCATGTGGTGTTTAGGCGACTTGCGACTGCCCGCACATTGAAATCAATCCAGAGAGGAGCATGTTTGCAAGAAAGTGTCGCTGATGCCTGGTTAGTTTAATTTGAGTCTTTATGTCAAAAAAGGTAACTGATGATACGTAGGAAGTATAATAGATATATCTATTACAAACGTTTGTTTTAGTGAAGCTCTTGTCGATCGCATTCCACCAGCAAACTATACGATAAGGGGAACAAAGGAAAAGTTTTCGTTGTATTTGCTTGGTCTTCTATCGTACGGAATTGTGATTCTCTATCAAAAACAAGTCAACTATCTTGAAAGTAGGCTTTGGTTGCCTATGCTTCAATTGAAATCTTGTAGTGGATGCTAGTGCCATTTTGATGTCATTGAAGAACCTGCCGCAGGATTTTAATAAGATCAATGTCAGGTTGTTTAAGACTACTGATTATTCAAATTATCTTTAATTTTAGCGGAAGTTTTTCATCAAAGCGACAAGCTTTGGAGGAACACCGAGCTCCCAAGAAAAGGAAGCTCCAAGCTCCTGATCTCGACAAAACGGAAGACTCTGTACCATTAGCAAACTTGGACGAAGTGGTTTGTGCTTCTGAATAGGTTCCGTTAATATTTGTTTAGGATCGAAATGTCATCAATGTCGGAGTTGACACTATCACCCTGCGAGAACCAGTCTTCAGAAAAGTCCTGAATTGGAGAGAAGATTCAGTCTTTGGTGGTCACGAACTTCCGCTCTTCACAAAAGATAACATGATGATGCTGAACAGTATTGAAGGTGAAATGCTGCCAATCGGTGATCAAAGATCGTCGGATCAATCTACTAATAAGCTTTTGCCAGTAGATGTAAGTGTTTGTTTTTAACTAAAAGACATCATTTTTAGGCACTCTACAATCCACTCGAGAATCAAACAAATTTCAACATTGCTTCTCCAAAGTTAAAAATTTCAAGAACTGATCCTTTCTTGGACGCACAAATTGGCGCTGACGCTCTTTCACCAAGAGCTGATGAGGTATTTTTACGGTGCAACTAGATATTTTGTATGTCGTTTATTTAGTTATGTCGCCAAATGGAAGAAGACTTTCAGCATATTGCACTTTTCCCCGAAGGTGATTTTGTCTGCAAATGCAAATATTTTTAAAAATTAGAAACTATGCAACGAGATTCTGAAGGTTTGCTTGTGAGTGACACTCAATTGTTGTTGGAGTCGATGACTTCGGGAGATGTTCGAGCCGCTGAAGCACAGGCCAAAGAAGCGCAACACTATAAAGCAAAGGTCCCAAAGTCGCTGATCGTTGACGAAAATGTTCAAATCAAATCAGTGAGTTGATACGAAGTATGCTCGGAGCAAAAATGTTACTTTTAGTCTACTGTAAAGAAGAACTTGGATCACTGGTATGATACGCTTCGACGACGTGAATTACCGGCTGTGCAGCAACGAGGAAAATTTGCCTTTTTGACAAGCGAGCAATTGTTTGCAGCAGGACCCTTGTCAATTCCCGGTATGGCTTTGCATTATTCTTGACTAATATTTGTTGATTTAGGATGTAACCAAGATCTAATCGATTGCTACCCTACTCGAAAAGAGATGCGCGCTTGCAAAGAATGGGAAAAAGAACCCGAGCATGGAGAGGAGCTGAAGCTAGATGAATTAAATGTTGGTGAACGGTCAGTAAATAAAAAATGGCTATTAAATTTGTTTATTTGTATTTAGCAATATGCTCACTGAATTTGACATACTCCCTGGACAAGAGCTCAATGATCAACTTCTGTACGAGGTTTTAGCATAAATTTTTCTTTTTGAAAGTTTGACTTCAGTTTCCACCATTAACTGATGTTGATGGAATGCCCAACATTAACGTCGATCTTGATCATTTTGGCAACATGCAAATGACAGAAGAGGAACTTGAAATGGAACGACGCCGCCGAGCCAGCTCAAGTGCGTTTTAAGAGTTCTTTTACAGCAAAAAGCATTTCCATTTAGTTAACTATACGATGATTGACGCATCCGGAAGACCTTCGTTGATCGAGAAGCAACGACAACATTTCAATCAGGAGCAAGATCTAGTATCCGAACGTGACTCAAGCGTTGTAAATCCATTCGATCAATCGTCGAATTTTGCAAAGTATGAATTGTTATTTTCAAAAAAAGTCTCTTTTAGCGAGCTTCGCAATATGGCTACCAATGGAGTCATTAAGTTCTCCGAAGTAGCCCCTCGCCACTCAACCAATGCGGCATCTGCTGCTCGACGTTTTGCTTTTCTCTTGGGTACGTGCCTTTCTTGCCAGGGTAACATTATAGGGAATTTCTTTAGAAGCTATAAAGCGCAAGAAAGTTGCTAAAGTGGTCCAAGAGAAGGCGTACGGGGAAATTATGATCTATGTCTAACAACTTTAACCCCTTCAATTTTTCTCGTTCTTTTGATTTATATCAGTTTTTGCATTGTTCACACACACTAAATCCGTTCTTGTTTTCATTTGTTACTACCGAATAAAATTTGTTATCGCCTTTGACCAAGATGAACAATTATGGCAAAGCACTTGCACTGGAAACTTTATGGGTTATGGGAGTCTTGTTTTACACGTTTTCACAAGAAAAGTTTTAAAAGTTTACACCATGATCCTTTGTACACTTCAATTTTCTGTTGTGTTTGTTTAAATTTTGGTTTGTTGCATTTGTTTAAAATTTGGTTCAGGATGAAAGTAGCGCGGAAAATTTCATCTAGCTTGCAAGAAGAACCGAAGAAAAAGAAGAAATGCAAAGCTAGAAATCTTCCCGACGACTTCCACGCGCGACATCCAAGACGTAAAATTGCTTTTGCCTTTTACTATTATGGGTGGGAATACGATGGATTGGTTCAGCAAAACAACACGGATAACACCGTAGAAAAGGTTGTTCAAGTTTCTTAAGTGCAATAAATAAAACTTTTAGTATCTAATGGATGCATTGTTGAAGACAAAGTTGGTTGAAGAATGGAGCACTTGCGAATTCACTCGATGTGGTCGGACCGACAAGCGTGTCTCTGCGTTTCGACAAGTTGCTGCTTGCGTTGTCAGGTTTGAACTTCTTTGGATTTAGTGACTCAATGTTGTTAGGTCTTCGAATCCTAATGGAGAAGGGGTGTTTTGGACTGATGAGACTTCAAATTCAACGATTGAGTCATACAAATCAACACAAGAATTGCCCTATGTAAAGATGTTGAATGGGTGCTTGCCTCAGTCGATAAGAGTTATGTGGTTAGTTATTTTGTATTTGGCTCTAAAGACCGCATTTTTCAGTTGGGCCCCAGTTGCACAAAGCTTTAATGCTCGTCATTCGTGTACCAAAAGGACGTATAAATATTCCATGCCAAGATCTAATCTGGATTTCGAGGTATTCGTTGAGCTAGATAAATATATAATAATAAATTGGGTTCAGTCGATGCGCTCAGCTGGGAGCTTACTTGTCGGAGAACACGATTTTCGCAATTTTTGTCAAGTAAAAGTTTTCAATTAAAACTTTGACTTTTATTTAGATCGATATGAACGCGGATAGAGTAGCAATGTCATACGTTCGAACAATTTATCGCGTCGAATTAGAAATAATTGGGTGAGCTTATTTGCAAAGGTAGTGAAATAAGTACCATTTAGTGATTCGACAGATAAGCTTTCACTAATCGAATTGACAATTGATGGTAGTGGGTTTCTATGGCATATGATTCGTTATATTGTGACGGTTCTGCACGAAGTTGGATGCGGGCACGAAAAACCAGAGGTGAAAAGATCCTTAGGATCAAAACAATTAAATTCAGGTTATCAGTTCACTATTGGATGTCACGAGTAACCCGGCGAGACCGCAATATGGATTGGCTGCAGATTCACCGCTATGCCTTTTCGATTGTGCTTATGATAAAGATCACCTAAATTGGATTTATGATGAACAGCAAAGCCAGCGAAATCTTTTTTCTCTTCAAAAGGAGTGGGCAACGCTACGAACAAAGTAACCAAGTTTTGGTTAAATTGTACTTTATGGCCCAGAGTTAGAACTTTGCCCGAGCGTCTAAGTTTTGTTTCCGACAGCTCACTGATACCGAAAAAGCTAAAAATAAGCGTCGGAAACGTTTTACGAAAAAAACTTCAGTCAAAACACTGCTGGACCATAAAGTATCATGTATGGGTTGTACTTTTTGATCCAGTGAGCAAAAATAATAAGTTAAGAATACATTTAACAGAAAACAAGCTAAACAGAAAAAGTATCCTAACTTTAAATTTGTTGTTTTGGCTTTCTAATACACGTTTATTTAGTTATAATGAAGCCTTGAAACTATTTGCAATTTAGTCAGCGTTGTCGAAAACCCAAGAAAACTAAAATGTCACTGGCAAAATTGTGGTTACGCATATAGCCCCAAGTTTGCTAATGGTCGGTGCTTCTAACTTAGTTTTAGTTGCATACATGGGCTTCCTCAACTAAGAAGAAATTACGCGCATGGTTTAAATGTATTCTTAATGTATTATGAGCCGTTTTGCTCACTGGACCATAAAGTACAACCCATAGCATGATACTTTATGGTCCGGCAGTGTTTTGACTCTTTTTTTTTTTTTCTAAAACGTTTCCGACATTTATTTTTAGCTTTTTCGGTATCAGTGAGCTGTAAAGTAAAGTAAAATCAAATAGGTTTCATTGAGATCTGAAGCTGGACCATAAAGTACAATTTAGCCCAAGTTTTCATCTGATTTTACACTTATTTATGTTTAGAGCTAGAATGCTAGAAAATATGATGGAAAAGGTGGCGAACGAAGAATTTTCTATCGAAGAAGAGACAACAAGTCGGGGATTAAATGAATTCACTCAGGTTCATTGCTTATTTTTATTCGTTTTATTTCAATTTAGGCCCATCCATGGCAGAAAAACTACACTCCAATCATGAAGTTACAGAAATGTGCTAGTTTGGAAGAAAAACGAACAAGGCTAAAAGAAAAGATGGCTATCGAATAGGGTGTATAACTTTTGTTATTTTTTTTGTTTTTAATAAAGAGTTTGTAAATTTTTTCAAGTGTTTGCCTTTTCAATGCGTTCAGAGCTTTTGATATATACCTATTTTATGATCACTACTTGTGCACTTGGTCTTATGCTCCCTTCTTTTCTATCGACGTTCGGGTTGGAGGTGGAAAGTGTTTTTCAAATGCATGCTCTCGATCTTAATCAAGTGCTACTAGTTCAAAGAAGTCTATTTAAGGAACCTTAATGTCAAAAAACTTGATCACTGGATATTTTGGTAATTCGGTGTCTGCGTCACCTACTCTGTCCAAGCCCCTTTTCAGGTTGGATTTCAAGTTTCCAATCATTTACTCTAAAATTTCATCCTTTTTATCCATAGTTTTTAGTGTTAAAAAAAGAAAGCAAGCTTTAAAAACGTCCTTCGCCAGGGTTGGAAATGACTCCCGTCAACTCGTGCTTGATGCCGGACAAAAAGAAATTGGACTAACACAGTGTCACACGGTAATTGGATTTTGTTTTACTAACTAAATCAGAAATTAATTTTAGTGTGGAATGGCCTATTCGATTGATCGTCCCAAAGATGTTCGCGCACACCAATTATTTCACGACCAAGCCAACGTAGTATTGCTCTCACCTCGATTTTCTATAGATAAGGCAAAGCGGTTTGCATTTTTAATTGACTATAGAAACTCTGTTTTAGAATCACAAAACACTGGTTTGTTGCTGGAATTCACATAATTTACATCAACAAGTCTGTGAAAGATTTACGAGGCCCTTTCGAGGATATCGTTGAGGTATTACTGTTTGATCAATAATATAGGATGACAACTTTAGAATTTTGCGAACAAAGAAGTTGGCTTTTGCGAGAGCTTGACGGTATGGGGCGATGAGGTCGGAAGATTTGGTTGTATGGCGATTCAAGCACGAGAAAATGGAACACAGTTCAAAGTTGGTTTACCCGTTCGGTTGTCATTTTACTGGTTTTTAGGTATTAGGAATCGGTATATTTGACTTGTTAGAAGAAGCGTTTTGGGAGACAACGGGAACCGTAAGCACAAGAGTAAACACGATAATAATACTAATTTAGTCACACAGCAGTATGAAACTTCTCGGTGTGAATAGAATCTGGGTGCACAAGCATGAACGCGGGAAAGGTTAGAGTTTTTTGGAAACAATAGTTGTTTTTTGCAGGCATCGCTTCAACGTTACTTGGGACTGCGAGACGATGGGCGATTCATGGGATGACATTTGAAAGAAATCAAATCGCTTTCTCCGAACCAACCGATAATGGAAGAGCTTTGGCACAAAAATACTGCAGGTAATTTAATAATGCTTTTTTAGTGTAAATTGCAAGTTTCTCACTTTAGGTTTTCTGACGACGATATTTTAATATATCAACTGAAGAAAAAGTAGACTCGTCTGCTTTCAATTTATGTCTTGAAGCTTGTGATGACGTTTGTGATTTTTTAGTCATACAGAAGTTGTTTTATTAGCTGAATAAATATTTTTTGCATATGAAAGTTATCAAATGCTCGTTTTAGTTTTAGTCATGGGTACTGGTCATTTTATGAAAATGGTTTTGTTATTTATAGCCTCTTTCAGTGTTTGTTGATGTCCGATTCGATTCCGCCGCCAAAACCGCCGCGGGGGGTTTTCGCGGAAGTGCAAGAAAGTATGTAACTTTTTCAGTAAAAGCTCACTTTTGCTTCCTCCATCATTTGCATGTCCCAAAATTTACTCTGAGCAATCAGGTGAATATTATTAGAAAGTGGGTAAAGATCGACTCAATTCAATAAATCTAGTTCATATGGTTTTAATATTGAACAAATGTACTTTAACTATTACCGGGTAAATGGCTCTTCACCAGTTAGAAAACCGCTCATTGGCAAAATCGGTTGGCGACTACTGTAACACTGTAGCTTAAGGCTATATGAGTTATTGAATGGATCATTGCCATTTCTAACTTTGCTCAATTTCTCCTCACTTGCTAATACCTAACTATTCGCCCAAAGATCAGCTTGTAAGCGAAAATTGCTTGTTGCGGATCCTGGGCCCGGATTCACCAAAAAACACCAATTTAGCATTTAGCAAAGTTCAATTTTTTTGCTCCAGTGCGCGACTTATAATTTTACCCTACCACTTTTGTCAGAAAGTTTTTTTAGTATTTTGAACCTAAATATGTTTAGGGTTTAATACAAAGACATGCAGATATAGGCCTACGAAAAAAAACGATGTAGCAAGCAAATTTTGCCAAATTTAGAACTTTTGCAAGATACCCCATTGGCTGTTTAGTAAAATTTTAACGTTAATTTTTTATTCCAATAGTTAGTTTTCTGTAATCACCTCTTATGCTTTAATTATTTTATGGTTTAGAGATCGAAGTATTTCGATTCAAGGATGAGGCAAATATTAGCGAAAGCAAGGAGGCAAAAAGTGCCAAGAAAAGTTTGCACTAAGACACATTATTTAACAGTGCGTATCTAGGTCAATTTTCTAGCACTGACTTGATGATGCGAATCGTAAACGACTTTCGGGAGCAAATCAGGGAAAGGTATATCATAGTAAAGTGACTAATAGATTGGCAATTTTATAGTAACGATGACTCTTTTACAAGCGAGCAAGCAATTGTCCAGATACTCAAATATCTCGACGATCACAAGGAGGATTTTCCAAATTCGAATCGAGACAGAGAGAGCGCAATGAATGTGAGTTTGACGCTGCTTATTATTAAATAAGGTCTTTAGTTGCTAAATTTGTTGATGCGTATGAACGTGTTCTCGTGCTCCGAGGGATTATCTAGCTTTGTCGATTCAAAGAAATGCCACTACACGCTGTTACCTGTAGAGAACTTCAAGTATGTTGATATTTACCAAAATCACATCTAGTAGTTTTTTTCTTTACGTATATTTTACTAGATTAGCAACTACAGTTTATATTATCATTTTAGCGTGCTTGGAAGGCAAGCACCACCATTTCCGATGATGCCAACACCCGCTCAAGCTCGCACACCATCAGTATCACCATCTCGGGGCAGAAAAGCATCATTTAAAGGGTTTTTCCGAGGAGGGATTCAATGGGGTAGGATTACATCAGCGATGGTCAGAAACAGTTTTTCAGGATCGAAGTCTAAAGACAAGAGTGAGAGGGATAACGTTTCGGAAGTAACCTTTTCATCGGAAGAAAACATTTCAACTGGTAAAACGTCCTTGGAAACTACTTAAAATCTAGTCTTTTAGTTGACGCGCTGTACTACAAAGTTGCTCTCAATCGTCTCCTTTTACTTGTCGAAGTTGAGAATCTAGAGGGTATAGCAAATCCAAATGTAAACATTTTGCACCGGTTTTGCACATAGTTTTTTTTAGGAAAGTGACAACAAGACAGAAGATAATGTCTCCTATTTGACGTCGATTCTTTCCAAGATGGGCTTTGCTGCATCGAGATCTTTCCGAAAACCACGAAATCTGTTCGCAGAGGAAGAAACGGATGAATGCATTAGCCAGAATATGATCGCCAAGTCTGTTTTGTGTTTAGTTTTTTAGTATTAAGATTTAGAAATCATTTGCTGGCTTTTTTCAACACGGCTAGAATTTTGGTGCCATCGATTCATCTCAAGAGAGAACTTCCCAACAACCCAATTGAAGAATGCTCCCTTTGGACTTCTCAATGTCTTCACGCTGTAATTTTACTCCAATGTACACAATCTAAAAATATTAGATTTGCACCTGGTTGAACGATCTTACACATGGTGGACAAAATCCGTTAATCCCTGTTGAGTTTGCTGGCGTTTGCAAGGCCGTAATTGATCAAGTAAGTTTTCAGTCTATGGGGCGAACTTTGACTTATTTCAGGTTCTTCTTGATGATCGTCGTTGGAAGCACGAACAAAAATGTTTGCAATATCTAGTCATAATGATTCCAGCAGTCATGAGGTTAGATTCTTCAAAAAAAAAGTAGGGCTAAGATGAAATCGAAATTTTATGGGGCCATAAAAGTAAAGTTATGGGGGGTCATAAAATAGTTCATAAAAAGAGATAGGTATGCTTGGCAAATGTAACGATACGATAAAACAACTGGCATATCAAGGTTTGAAGAATGATATGCTAAGGGTAAGGTGCTTTGGAAATGAAGTAACAAGTATACTTTACTGAAATGTCGATAGTGGAATTGTCGAAATCAGCAGTGTAGAAAAAAAAAAGTTATATTTGGAACCGGTTGACTGTGAGAGTAAATCAAAATCTGCACAGTGAAAAGGTTATGACCCCATAGAAGTTATGACACATGAAGCTACATGAAAACATTTTTATGTAACTTTTCTATGGGGTCAACTTTTTTTGAAAAAAACTGCGAAAATCCCGTTTGAGATCTAGTTTTTTGAGTTAGTTTTTCTAAAACTATTTACTTTCATTTACCAGGGTGCTCAGCTTTACATTTGGAGGATGAGCGGCTGGATTGCATTACTCAAAACAAGAGAAGTACCCGGTCCACCCCCATAGATCGTTACTTTTTTTCAACTTTTTATGTTCCCCTATAACTTTTTTACTGCCCCCATAGTTTTTTATGACCGCGATAAAAAAACTTATACCCCATTAAAAAGCTTTCATTCCAGTCCAGATTTTAATTTAATTTCAGAAAGCATCTTATCGCTATGATACATTGGTTATCTGCTACGCGCGGAACGCGAGCTCATTGCATTCTTGGGCAATTTAATCAACGAGCACCTCCACTTGCCAATGTAACCATTTAGAAGTGTAACCCTAATGTTTATTTTAGAAACGCGTGGCTTTTTGTGATAATGCTGAGATCGCTCTGCAACGTGTAACAAATTTCATTCTGCCTGCTGAACTCGGAACCTACAAACAACATATACTTATCAAGTAAGTTTGGTATTTAAAAAACAAATCTAATCATAAAATTTCAGAGCCTTTGTTGCTTTATTCAACGACAATTTGATGGGGGTGGTGCCGCGGGAAATTGAGGAAACTGTTGCAAATCAAGAGCTGTAACTTTTGGAGGAATTATATGATCAATATGTTATTATTCAGTAATGCCGAATTAGAGGATGCTCCTGTAGTGCAATTCTGTCAAG
Organism: Mesorhabditis belari; assembly: GCA_958450365.1. Lineage (NCBI taxonomy): Eukaryota > Metazoa > Nematoda > Chromadorea > Rhabditida > Rhabditidae > Mesorhabditis > Mesorhabditis belari. The sequence continues at coordinate 1,155,305 of CAUEEP010000758.1, read as the reverse complement.
TTCAATCACAGCAACACGATGATTGCACCCAAAAGGAACTTGTTAAGGTGAAAAAATTATTGGTACTAGCCTAGTTGGGGGGGGCATTTTTTTTCTTCAAAACTACTTTTTCTGGGGTAGTTTTATGCATAGATTCCAAAAAACACAATAAGAGCTTGGGAAAAGGCATTTTAAGCCGCGAGCTTCAGAGCTCCAAAGTGCATCTATAGTGTACTTCACTATATGGAGCCCAAGCTATCGACTATTGGGGCACTTTTCAAGGTCAAAACTAGGGCCAAAACCGTTTTTAATCAGTAAAAATATTCATTTTCTAACTGAAATTGACTGGTAGAGGCAAAACAAATTGAAAATTTTTTTTTTGAGATTTTGACCGATTTAGACTCATTTGGGGGGACCACATGGCCGAAATTTAGAAAAAATATTTTGAGAGACCATTTCTAGACCTCTTCCCTATGTGTATCGCTTTCATCACACTGTATGAGCGCGCACTTTGGAGCTCCGAAATTTGGCTTAAAATGCATTTCCCCGAGCTCTCGTTGTGTTTTTTGGAATCTACGCATAAAACTACCCAGAAAAAGTGGTTTTGAAGAAAAAAAGTGCCTCCCCCAACTAGGCTAGTACCAAATTATTCATTCCTAACAAACTGTCGAGTCTAACAAATTCGATTTAGATGATGCACACATTGCTCGAATCACCTGCATTGACGGCTCAAGAGAAACATCAAAAACTTAAAGCATTTCAACAAAGTTATGCGTTACTGTACAAATTGCACTTCGAAAATGTCGACCTCCGCGTTCCCTCCGAGTCCCGTTCCGGAAAACACTCGAAATAGCGAGCGTAATCGATTGCCTATTTTTAAGGCGTATTTCTTCCGTTCATTGTTTTATCTCAAAATATGTCTTTAATTTATTTGATTTCGAAGTTTGAGGTATTGAATCTCGTGCCATTTTTGCCATTGGGTATTGTCTCTTTGTTTGTCAATATTTTTGCGAAGAATAAACTAGATATTTTTAGTTGTTTCAAAAGATTAAAAAACTTTGGACAACAAATTTTTTATTGTTAAATGCAATTATTGATGGGTTTACTAAATCGTTTTTGATCAAATTATTTAAAAAGCAAAGTGTCGAGATCATAAGAAGAATTTAGAAAGATGGCTTTGGTTCCGGATCAATATTGGAAAACTTTGTTGATGGAGGCGACAGCAATGTCATCAGGAGAAACAGCTTCACAAATTAAGCCGATGTCGGATGAGGTGATTTTTAGGCAATGTAGAACTGTTTACTAATTAATAATGTTAATTTTGTTTTTCTTTTTAGGATCGCAAATGGTTGGAGCAAGTGATGGCGGGAATTGTGGATGAAACGGATATTGGTCGACGTCTCGAACGAGCACTCAAAGGACTGAAAATGCTTGCTGCAAAAAGTGAATTGAGTGAAGAAGACGAGGAGAAAATTGAGGGTTTGTTTTTTCGTTTTAAGACCTATAACCACTTTGCTTTAACACGTCCAATTATGGATTTGTTGCCAAATTTTACAAATGATATCGTAGGTGATCCCAATATTCTTCTAATTCTTTTTAGAATTGGCCCTTCAACTCGAGGATCTCATTCAATTTGCCGATTTGACGACCTATTTTATTCGCGAGCAAGGACTCGAGGTTATCGAAAGATTCTTGGTGAGCTTTTTTCCAATAAAATTCTAACTTGCTTTTTTGTTTAGCATTACAAAAATTCGACAGCAATTCAACTTCTGTTTGCGCAAATGATTTTGACGTTTGCTGAGAATAATCCACCGGCTCAAGACGCGATCGTTTCGACCGGTTTTCTTCAACGATTGCTCAACATCTTGGCTGATGATAAAACAAACGAGGTTTGTTTAACTCGTGATGATCGTTACAAGAAAGCTTTTTTAGAGTTTACAACTAAAGTTACTGGGAGCGATCTCGGGAGCCGTCCGTTCAAATGTTTCAGCTTTCAAGTATTTCATTTTTTACTATGAACAAATTATGAATTGCTAATGGTAAAGCTTTTTATTTTGTGCTTTTCAGCTCCTTCCTCTCCTCAAATGGCTCGACAACTTTTTCAACTTTGATCTCCGCGCAAAATGTTTCGCTACGAGTTGCAGCGAAAGCCGCTCGCATTTTAACATCAATTGCTTTTACATTAATGGATAATGGTTTGTATTAACTATTTGTCCAATATCTAAAGTTTTTTAGGTGCATCGAAGGTTTTGAATAACGATATAACGAGGAATTACATCATATTAATTGAAAAAGATATGGCTGGTGGGTTTCGTTGTTTATTTATGGTAGCTACCTAGTAAAGTTATTTTTTATACGAGTCATATTTAGGCGAGGCCTCTTCTGAACTTGATTACATCAGAGAATATCTTTTGCAATTTGTCGAGTGGGAAGATTTGGATGAAGGGACAAAGGATCAACTTGTGAAGACTTTTAAAGCCGAACTCAACGTTCCCGCGGTACATCAGGTAAAAATGAAAATTTGGACTCTATACTTCAAGCGTATTTTTGGCCAACTTGCTTCTAATATGTTTTATTTAGGATGAGTTTTCGGCGCTTAGACGTTTGATTCAAAAATTCTCTCAACATAAATGTGGATAAATTTTTCTTGATACTTTTGCATTTTGTTTGTTTTGTTGTGTTATGGAATAAATTTTCAGGAAATTGGAATGCGTAAATGGATAAAAGAGTATTATATTGCAAATAATTATTGAGTTCTATTTGACAAAGAATATGCTGACGCTAAATGTTTGTAGAATGAGTGAAGCTCCGACGAGCTCACAACAAGAAAATCGAGTCGGCGAAAATCCGCCACAACCAGCAGCAACAGGTCCGCCTTTTCCGACAATCGGACGACCTCTACAAGCGGGAGAAGAAATTCCAGCCGGATGTATAGTTTCACAGACACCCGAAGGAACTATGGTCGGTTTATAGAAATTGAAATTAGCATCAACAAAAAAGATTGCGCAGAATAATTTTTTGTTAAAATCATATTCTTGATTGTTGAGCTGAGCTTCATCTTCATTCTTTCGTTTAGATCTTCCAAAGCAAGGAGGAAAGAAAAATGTATTATCGTCTGCAATCAGAAGCAAAAATCCCGGAACCCCATGCGACTCATCGCAAATTGATGAAGGTATTCGTTTAATAGAGATTCGAAATGAATATGCCCTACCTTCAGTTTTTTTTAAAGCCACTTTCATATAGGAAATTTGGATAAACGGCTTACCAAAACCGGAACGAGAAGCCCTCATTTCGGAGATTGTTCAGCTGATCGTCGGGGAAGCCGAAAATCCGTACGAGGCCGTTCTCGAGCTGCACAAGTTTGTAAAGTTATTGCTAAAAACAAATATTTTTTAGATATTCCTGTGATTACACCGTTAACAGCAATGATCGACTAGCTTGTAAGTTTTCACTACCGTATTTTTCTATTATGCCATTCTGTTAGAACAATTCCCATAAGTGCTTTGCTTTACAGCAATTCAGGAGTTTGAAGGATAGACGACGGATAGGTTATTTCTTTTTGATTAGGCCAATCTCATTTTTTTTAACGCTGCCAGATTTGCTTTTTATACGAAAGACTGAAAACATGTTTCCTTCAATAAATAATGAAATCGAATCACCATGCATTAGCAACAAAATGATATACAACTTTAAAAACAAATTATACTGAAGAAGTAAATGACTCTGCAGCAATTATCCTCAATTGCTTCGAGAAATGGTTGAATAAACGCGATGATCGGGACCAATTGGAAGAAAATTTTCTGAATGCTGACATTAAGGTTAGCATTAAAGTTAATCAAATGATATCTTTCTTTAGAAAGTTGCTTTTGATGCGGCGACAAAAGTGACAACGACTTCTTTGGCGAAAATCTTTGACATCTTCCGGATTCAAATGAAAAACGAGGAAGATGTGATGAAAGTGGATGTCGAATTGGATGAATTTATCCAAGGGGAGATTAAGGTGTTTTTAAAGTAAACAAGCTCATGTAAAAGTTAAAATTAAGACCTTGTGCGAGCAATTGAAGTTTAAAGAAGCGATGGAAGTCGTGAATCTGATCTCATGGCATGAAAGGTAAATGTTTGAACTGCAACGACAAAAAGGGTTGACGCCAGTAAAATTGTTGTTTACTATTGAGAATCATTTATTTAGATTTGATGTCGAGCTTTTTCTGATTCCGTGCACTTTACAAGATCGCCGTCCACTAGTCGAGGAATTCCTGAAGAAATGCCCAAGGCTCAAGGTGAATTCATATTTCCATTTGCAATAACTTTCTTTTAGCCAAAATATGTACAATGGTTGGATGAATTGCTTCCATTGACACGTCTGCAGGTATTTGGATTAAATTTGTCATGAAATTAAGGAAGCTTTAGGTTGAAGAGAAATTTGCAAGATACAAACAACTGAAGATTATGACTCTACCCATTGAACAATTTCTCGGTAAGCTTTGAATGGCGTTAATGTGTGAGATTTTAAGCTAGCACATGTATTCAACTCTCAACTGCAAACAAATTTTTATGATAAACTTTTTAGATAAAACTTTGGAGAAGCACATTCGCCGTTTGCTACTCGCGTATCGAATGGGGCCGGCACAAGCACCGAATTTCACAAGATCGCGTGTTAAAGGACAAATTCGTTACCAAATTAATCAATTGCGAGTTTTAAGCATATTCAAAACTTTTATGGGTGAAAAGGTTAAATTAAACTTTTTAAATATTCTCAATTTTGCAGTCTCGAAGCGGAGAAGACACTCGAGAACCGCTACAAATACTACCAAGCGCTGTATGTGGGTAACAAATTTTTATTTTTGACTTTATTTTAATTTTAGAATAACGTCAAAGATGACGAAAGTATGCAAAAATACATGCTCATCAATTTAGTGGTAAAGCAGCGTAAGGGTGTGTGTTTTGATATTTTTAGTTGCGGAAAGGAGTTTGAAGAAATAGAGTCTCAGTCATTTGGTTAATATTTTACATTTCTATTATTTTAGGGTGAAGCAGTTTGGTGGATGCTGCTGTTGAATATTGATGATCCATATTTACTTCCAAATGAACTAAAAGATGTACAGAGAATCGATCCGGGACTCATCAGAGAAAAGCAAAAAGAGGTAGAGTTGATGAAACTTATAGGTAACGTTAATAGACAAGTCTAAAGTTGATCATTTAAAATTGATTGGTTTTAAAAATTTACACCAAATAAGTTGTATGCCTTTAGGTTGATCAATTTCGTTTATATATCGAAGAGCAACGCGATGAAGCAATTCCCAAGGTTCTTCATGAAGACTACGCCATTCATTTGGTGGACAGCACAAAATTGGAACTCTTTCAACGATTGCCACAATTACTACTGGAAGAAGAGGCAAGCTTTTTGCTTAAATTAATGGATTAAAGACAAGTTTAGCTCATTGGTATCGATGCAGAGTGGAAACAAGGAATTGCGAGTGATACGTTTGTTAAACTTTTAGAGTATTTTAAAGTATCCTTTTAGGGTTGCTTTAATGCAAGTCGCTTGTGGAGAATGTGTATATTTGATCGATTTCATCTCGTTGACCACTCATTCAACATCGGCTCAATGGAGAGTTTTCTTGGAAGCACTGCTAACTGGACCTGGAATTAAATTAGGTACTTGTTGAGTGAAATAAAATAACATTAATTTCATTTTTTACAGGCTTCGATTTCGGTCAGGATCTCAAGCATCTCTTCGATACTTTCCCAAATATGGTCGATTTGAAGTCAAAATTGACGAACATTGTTTGCCTAAAACAATTAACGAATAACGTAATTTTTACTTATTGCACTAGTAAATAACGATCACTTTAGATACTCGATGTGAATGATCAAGTGATTGATGTATTCGATCCAAGTCGACCCAATCAATTTGACACCTACACAACAGTTGATGGAGAACAAGTAAGTTCTATGGAGAATTTGAAAGCATTAAATTTAGGTAACCGAGCGAAATTTCTCTCTTGCCTATCTTTACAAGCAAGCCGTTGGAAAAGCCTTGGACAAAACGCAACAGGTTTTTTTCAAATTAACTATTTTGATAGCATCTGTAATTTTAGCAATCCGCGTGGACTCAACGGCCACTTACGCCAAAGCAAATTCTTTATGCGGCGCAAGACGCTTACTGCTTGCACGAGATCTACTGCGAATTACAGCGAAGGACTGAGTAAGAATTCGTTTTGTTTTATTGAGACCTAATTTGTCTTTTTAGACGAGCTGGTTTGCATTTCGAAAACTATCTTGCCGATTGCAATCCGTTGACGGTGGCAAAGAAAAAGAAAAGAGAAAAGCGAGAAGTGGATGACGTGGAAGAGGTCGAGAAATTAGTGCAGGAAATGAATGCTTTTGTTGCTTCCTCTGAACACCCATTACGAGGATGCGGTGAATTGAAGGTCTGTGATTGGTTGGAATTTAGTTAAAGTTTATGCTACTGCCGGAAAGAAATTGTATGGAGATTAAGACTCTACAAAGAACTTCATTATTTGAGCTCATTACCGATAACATGCTGACGGCCCTTGGGAAATATTTGCGCCGAATGGGTGTCGATGTGCTGCTATCAAATGCAAAGAATGACGTAAGATGTTGCATTATCACTTTTGATAATCAAAAGTTTAGGCTTTCCAATTAGCCCATCGACATACCGATCGAATTCTTGTGAGTACTGGAAAAACTTACACTCAGGTCCGAGTTTATGGATACCATACTTTTCTAAGAGACTTGGAATATTGACTAAAAACGTAACCTTTTTCTAAATACAATCTTTAGTTGACTAATATCAAATCATTGGCCGGTCGAACGTTTCGTGTTCCATATGGCCAACAGCATCCACCAATTACACAAGCGATTTTGATCTTCAAGTCAGTTTAAAATTTAGTTAGAATGATTCAGATATTAGTCTTATTGTATCTTTGTTCTTTCAGAGAATTCAAGATACTCCCGAAGCGAAGCGACGTTTTTTCACGGTGTATGGTTAGTGCTTTAAGAATTCAACTTTTGTAAGAGACAAAAGAGACGTGATACAACAATAAGTATCGATTGGAACATTATATTTAGAGTTGTAATGAGAGAGCATTTGTGTTGGTTCCTCGGCCGATTCTTCACTTCATCTATCATTTTTGTTTCGAGATTCGTGGAGTATATGCACGAGAAGAGGATTTTGCAATGGAAGATTGGGTTCTTTTTTGAAATATTACTATTTTTAATTTTGATTATTTTCAGTTAGGGAAGCTCTCCCCAGAAAATTTGGCCGCGGAGAAGCATGGAGGTGTCGGGGCGACAGTTGATTTTATCAAACCTCCTTATCAAATGGTGGCAAAATGTGTCAATGGAGAAATTCATTTGGGGTAAACAATTACTTTGCTTGCTTTAATCATCAACTTTTTAGAGCCGGAATGGTGAATAGCGATAATGGAATGGGACCGGTGAAGATCGAAATTCATAAAGTTCGTTCTGTTGAATGAATTCGTGAAAAGAGTCTTTTTAGTATCCATCAAATGTCTTCATTACTCCTGGGGATCGTTTCTTTTACGTGTGCGGCGGGTGTGGGCACTTGTACTGGGACGGATATCAAAGGAAAAATTATATGGAAACGGTAAGCTCTCAGAACTTTAAATATATCTAGGCATTCTTATGAATAATTCCACAATGAAACCAAATCTTTCAATTCCAGACCGGTGGCCACATCATCTCGAATTGTGAAGAAAGTGACGAATCTCAAGAACGATAAATTTTCATTTCTCTTTTTCTTTTCATTGATATCTTCTTCACGGGTTTTTATTTGAAATTTGCCAATGTTTTCATGTTTTATGTTATTTTCTAGATATTCCTGTATTACATGTAATTAATCGATAATTTATAAGTGATTCCGTGATTCCCTGTGATAAATGATTTCTTTTCCACTCAAAACTCGGAAAGTTTCGTGGAGTTTTTGCATGATTCGTGAAGCCATGAGTCGATCACGTGAACATCGTATTCGGTGACAAAAGTGAGCGGACGACGAGAGAGATCCAATTTCTGAAATGACAGTATAGCTTCATTTATAGATCTCCATTCGATGGACTCACTCGACTTTCGGGTAAAATCTTCTCTCTGTCCGCATCCCACAGCTCACCCGTCCAATCGAGCACAATCTGACCTCTGAAAGAGTTTTGGAAAGTAGTCAATTTCCTCTAAAATTTGCACCCACCTTGAATATTTGCCTGATAATTCGACGGATCCCCTCATTTTTCTCCTTTTCAGCGCCACTTTTCCCTCGTCGATCGCTGTCGCGACCGCGATTTCATCACAATAAGAATATTGCCTGAAATTGACTGGCCATTCAATTAGCATCACTGAATAGCCGGATATTTGAGGTTTGTTATGATCTATTGGGAAAATATGACAACTTTTAAAAACATGTTTTCATGCCCTTGATCCCTTTCCTTTTCACTGACCGTCCATTCCTTTCCATCGCGATTCTCCCCATTTCCAATGCGGCATTTAGAAATTTCGCCAACGGTGTCTCATATTGGAGATGAGAAGAGAAATCAATGATCTTTTGATGCTGGAAAAGGATTTGACGAAAATATTGTACTGGTATGTTTTTAGATACTTTACAAAACATACAGTAAACTCAAAGCTTATATAGTATGTCTATGCTGCAGTATGCTTTTCCCATCTTTATCCGAGCTCTACTAAACAGTGCTCACTGGTAAAGTAATTTGAGAAATGTCTCCTAAACAATATCTCATTCTCACAGACAGCTATAGTATCCGTCATTAGATATTTTTAAGCTGATCTCAACAAATCGACGACTCATATCCCCAGCAAACCTTTGGCCCTTCAATGTAAAAACACTCCCACGGGACAAGGGTGATTGGAGCCTGAAAAGTTGAAACTGAAAATGTTTTAGCTAAAGTTCAACCGTACCTCCATCTCACTCAACACAATATGCGCTGCTTCGGGATCTCCATGGAAATTCCACTCGGCCGAGCTGTTCGAGTGAACATTTCCGATACCTGAACGCCTTATGGTCAATGGTTTTCATTCAAATCATTCACCCAAATAATTGCCTCCCATAATGACAACCCGTTTCGGTCGCTGTTTAAACTCCGGATCGAGCTTCATCGCCAACGCAACATTTGTGAGTGGGCCTGGAAATTGGGTTAAGTGGTTCAGGGTTAAGTAAATGTCAGACCAACAGGTTATCCACCTTTTCTAATTCGTCAATTTAATCAATTTGATCAATTTGATCTTTTGATCAAATTCTGTATTCAAATTCAAATTCATAAACTTTGAAAAGCCTCACCAATCGCAACAAGAGTCGCATCGGGATGTTCGCGGAAAATCTTGATCAAACCAATCGCTGATGGATCGGATTCAATGAGAGAATCGTCATCGGGACGCGTCTAAAATACTACATAAACTGTCTTCTATTTTCTAAACACCTTTGGATCTTGTTTCTCTCCGGTATCTCCTAATCCATCTTTCCCGAAAAATGATGTCTCATCGGTGACAACTTCTCGAGCAATCAACGGATCCGCGGCACCCATGTAAACGGGGATTCGTTTCTGAAAAGAGGATTCATTTGGTTTTTGAGTATCCAATCTATTGGTGAATAAGTTTTTTTTTCGTTTCTTTTCGTACTTCCGCTTAAAACCAACAAATGCACCAATTGAACTACGGTTTGTTTCATTAGAAAAGCTAATTATTTTTCTGAAAAAAAAGCATTAAAACGGGTTTGAAATGTCTTATGCCTGGGTTATTTTTTTGGGAGCATGAAGTCGGGTAGTTTAGACACTTTAGACAAATGATGCGGTTTAGACACTTTAACTAAAAGAAACCTATCTTCGTGTCATTAGAAAAAAGATAGAGCACAAAAAGTTTGGTATATAGCTAAATTTACGGAGAAATTGTGTCAGCCAAATGTTTTCGTAGAGATTTTTTCGAAAACACGTTTTCACTCTCGAATTTGCGCTGAAAGTGAACCAAAGTTGACTTAAAAAGATGGGAAATCGAAGAAGAAACACTTTTTATTTAGAGCATTTAGAGCAAACCATAGTTTAATTGAGGATAGGCTAATTTTCGCTATTTTATTTGCGCAACTCGCCATAACTTTCTTCTAAATCGGTCAATCTTTATGATTTTGGTGTCATTTTGTTGCATTTATTGAGATCTACAAAATGAAACCAAAATCATAAAGATTTGGCCATTTAGAAGAAATTTATGGCGAGTTGGGCCAAAGACCTAGTTGCGCAAATAAAATTGCGGAAATTAGCCTACCCCTGTTAATTGATGAATTTATTATTTTTCAACGGAAGTATGAAAAGAAAAGAAAAGACTTATTCACCAACCTAATAGTACAAATGACATTTCACATGAAATCAAAGGATATTCACAATGTGCAATTGGTGGTAACTCTAGAGTGGTATGATAAGAAATAGCTCAAGGCATGGGCTAACTGAGTCCAAGAACTTATGAGTCAATGATGAGCCTGTAAGCCAAATCATTGAAATATCTGTCGTAGCCGATTAAGATTCAATCTTAACGACATATACATTAGTATTTGTATGATGCAGAGCTTTGAACAGTACAGGTATCGATTGTTTTTCTCGTCACCTCAATCCCGGATGCTCGTTGTGCTCGAATCACATTGAGGGCAGCCTGGTGAACGGGTGTACATCCTTGGACACAAGTGATGGCTAACACCTGGAAATTGTTTTTTTTTCTTTCATGGAATTCAAATAATTCCCTTCCTAATCGCACCTCAACACCGGGTCTTGTCAATGCCATGCAAATAGCTCGAATATCATCACAAACTCCATCCGTATCGATCACCAGTTTAACCATTTCTGTAGATTAAAAAGATAGCAGAAAGAAAATAAAAGAAAAGAAAGAAAGAAAAATTCGATACTTAAATAAATTTATAAATTCCACAGCACAAACAATTTAGATTGGCAATAAAAACAAGGAAACACATATTTTTTTCGGTATTTGGTTGTGAGCAAAAATCATGAAGAGAAAGGAAGTCTTTAGGTGAAAAAAGGGAAGAAGATTGGAAAGATTAGATAAGAAAAAGGGAAGGGAAGGGAAAGAGGGAAGGGAAGGGAAGGGAAAAAGAAAGGAAAAGACATCCCGAAAACCCCGACCGATTATTGAGAAAACGAGAGTTTTGTTTTTGTTTTTACAGAGAATGCAGCCAAGTTATTTGTTTCAAATATTTTCTGACGATTAAAAGATTTACAGGCCCATTTTGGGGAGTGTTCATCAGTATTACAATGCATATTGAAAGTGTAATATTTATGCGCTTTAATTAGTTCAAAGTCAAATTTGTCGCCCCTCGTTCGCTTCTTTTAATGCTTATTCTTTTTGGAGGCGCGAAACTTATTGCGGCTGGCTTTTTTGGGAGTGCCCTAAATAAACAAAGCTAATTCAATTAAAATTCTGAAAACTGACCTTTGCCGAGTGTATTTTTGTGCGTCGATGCTGCTTGTCCTTTGATCCTTGATGCGTTTTCATTTGCTTGGACTTTTGATGCAACTTCGGTAGCTTTTCTGAAGAAAACATTTGAAGCAAATAGAAGTTACATAAGTTTACTTTTATGCGCATTCGTGTCATGATGATGAGTAGCTGGCTTTCTTGCGGGGATCTTGTTTTCTTGATGTGGAGGTGGAGGGCTCTTCGGTTTCTGTTGCAGCGGGGCCGTCTCCATCAGGGGTGCATGTTCTGTGAGCGAACCCTAAACAAACAAATACATACTGAAAGAGACTACTGGCAACCAACATAACCCAGAAAGCTTACTAGTTGTTTCCGATGAGGATCAGTCGTGGGAACGTGGTGCTTCTTGCGTGGGCGTTTGTAGAGATCGCCCTCAACAACTTGATAAAGATAATGTCCCGAAGGCGTCCTTTTCGGTTGAGGAGATCCGGCCGATTCGCTTGCAAAGACTAATACCAAGGAATGATTACAACATTAAACTTCAATTCACTTACAGTGCGCGCGAGCTGTACGAACTGAATCGCTTGGGCCCTTCACTGCGGTCTTCAGCTCAAGTTCATCTGCATCGGGTTTCGTCTGCTCATTGGATTTCGTGCGTTTGCTTTGCGTTAGCTCCTAAAGAAAAAACATTATTAAAAGCTGTTTTTGTGGTCCTTGAAAAGAGTAACATTTACCGAAAGCGCTTCCGCAGTCAACAGTTTTTCCTTGTACTTTCTCAGCCTTACTGGGATCTTGAATTTCCTCAGCCGTCATCATCTAAAATAAAATTAAGTACTTCAAAATACGCGTACAAACTAATACCTCGAAGCTTTTCTTTGCAGGCTCTTCTCTTCGCATCAACTTCGTTGACTTGATGAGACATGGACGATAAGACTCCTCTCGGCGTTCCTCTCGTGGCAATGTAACTAAAAGCATAAGTGTACACTAAAGGAAAGAAAAATCACTCACCATTGGTTTCGGAACATTGTGCTCGTTGTTTTGGTTTCCTAGGGTCCTTCTGCTTCTTTTTATCCTCATCATCGTCATCGTAGCCAATCTCGACATCGATATGATACTAGAAAGAGCAAAAATTAATTAAACTTCAAGAATACCACACGGTTCGCGGTGGACGACGTGACTTGCGGCCTCTTTTGTGACACTGAGATTCCCAAGATGGCCTCTTGCGCGATTTCCTCACCGGCTTTTTCTTGCTCGAGACATACTCGATTCGACTGGGATTTGGATCGACCGGACGATGAGGCTTCTGAAAAGATAGAAAGGTATATAAAGTAAAGAAAGACGATTTACTTCAATTTGTGGCCGAGGTTGATATGCATCCTTTGATGGGACGCGATGAAGTACAGCTCGTTTCTGTTGTCGCATTGGAAGATGTTCATCGATCGACTCCTCTTCATGGCGGACAAAATCAGAATCTGGCTTCTAAAAAAGTAAGATCAGGTAAAATTATTAGATCTACACTTCAACCTTTGAATCGGAGCGCCGACTTTCGATTGATGAAATAGTTGAGCGATAGCTTGAAAGCGTTTTTCGACGACGTCGAGGCGAAACACGTCTATTGCTGGGCTCAAATCGATCTCGAGGGTTCCAATTCTCTAGATTTGGACACGGCACGTTCTACAATAACTAAATGTGATGAAATTACAACAAACTTTACCTTAGTGGGCTCAATCGGTTGTCGCCGCTTCTCTTTCGATCTCGATCGTGAACGTTGAGGAAGCATCGAGACTGGCGCTCCATTTCGATTCAAATAAGTGACGCGGTGCTAAATCAATAAAAATTACCAGAAAAAAACTCAGTTGCAAACCTGATTGCTCGGATCTTCAACAGTGGAAAGTCGGATGGAATGGCTGGGGTAGGCTCGGATCTTGACAATTTCTTGTGGCTGCTCCATTCGGCGATACGTCCGTGGCCCGAGTACAGCTGCTTGTTGTCGTTTCGCAATGTGATGATTAAGCCTAGAAATAAAAATATTAGTATAAATTTAGATTTTAAGTCTCACTTTTGGACTCGGATCGTACGGATTCGCTGCTCGATAGCTACATGTTTTCCCAGAGAAAGAGTGTAGAAGATCGTCTCCCATTCAGGCTTCAAACTGTAAAAGAGAATCTATAAAAGTACTCCATAAATATCCCACATTTCAGCAACAAATGGCGATGGTGGGGGATCGAGTGCTTGCACAGTCCGCAAGATAAAGCCACATTCTTCCGGTCGCCAAAAATCGCTCTCTAACTAAAACAACGTACTTGAATTGATTATCCACAATCAAACTCACCCTTTCTGCTTGTGGCGCAACAAAGTGGGCGACTTGTCGAATCGGCTGGGTGTTGATGATGGTGAGGCGAGAATGTTCGGAGGGAAGCGAGAATTCATAGCGAGTAACTTTTGGAGTCTCCACCAACGACGGAACTACACGCAAGCCGGCCCAGTTTCTCTAAAGAAATATTTTCATAAAAACTTCCTCTAATTGAAGTAATACCAGCCAAAAACGATGTGAAAAAGCCAAAATTATTACCTTTGCTTTTGATACGGGCATCACGGCACCTTGTTGCACACTTTGCGGTTTCTCAAGTCGAATCGAGATGGCCGTTTGACGAGGGAGTGTGCGCATGAAGTGTGGATGCTTTTCACTCGTCACAGGTAAAATCTGAAGCTAAAAGAAGAACAAATTGCAATGTTAATAACGTAAAGCATATTCAAATCATAATAGATTATTTACACAATTTAAAGACAAAATAATCAAAAGGCTGTACGTGTTCAGCTTTCATCGGGAAATCCTTGGTTGAAAGACGAGGCTTTGCAAATGTTGTTGTTTCCTTCGGTTCATCTCTCCATCTATCTCTTTCCTGGAAAATTGAAAATATTGCACGTTTACAATGAACTTCATGAAAATGAATGCCTAACATAAGACTACGGGAGTGGGACAAATGCGACCTTTTTTTTGCACACCCGGACATTTGCGCACCTTTTTTTCCGCACCTTGCCCATTAGCGCACCTTTTTTCGCGTTTTAAAAAGCTCTAAAAAGCTAATATTAACCAATTTCTACTCCAAAAGTTGTTTTTCTAGGTAATTTTAGGGCGTAGAATCGAAATTTTGGCATATCAGAGCTTGTGGAACCAATTTGAAAGACAAAAAAGGTCCGCTAATGGGCAAGGTGCGGAAAAAAAGGTGCGCAAATGTCCGGGTGCGCAAAAAAAAGGTAGCATTTGTCCCACTCCCTAAGACTACATTGCACATAGAGCTGCATTTATTAAAAAATAAATTAACAAAGTAAAATTAAAGAAAAGAAAAACACCTTTGGACGTGAACGTGAAGCGGGACGGCGATTCGACGTTGGCGCTCGATTGGTTGACGATCGTTGGCGACAATCGTGAGCTTGGCTGAGCCGACCAGCAAGTTGAATTGAGATGCTTGTCGTCGATATCGTCTCGTCGTCGCTTTTCTCCACTTGTCGGCGTTGCTTGTAATCGACCATTCCCGTAACTAAAAAGAAAAAAAAAGTCAAACGACAATGCAAAAACTACATCCAAATGTTACACTTAACTGCAGTGGAATCTTAAAACAAAAATCAGTCAATAAAGCTTCAAAAAGTCAAGCAAAGGCACTTTTAAAGGTGGTAAACAAAAAGGAAAAACATACCAAATTCTTTGAAGTGGATCGAATTGATTCGAAGTGAAATAAGTAAAAAATCTGAAAAACAGCATGTTTCTCTTTCTTTTAAATGATGGTTAAATGCAAATTTATAGTTTTATTAATTTTAAATGGTCATTCAATTAGGTACACTTGCCGTTTTGGCTTTGTTGATTCATTAGTCTTCGTTGTTTTCTCTAAAAGGTGGACATTTGGAAAATATATGGTAGAGAGAATACCGTAATCTTCTATCATATCATTTTTTGTCCGTCCTATTTAAATTGTTATCTTCTGTTTGTTCTCCACTCGAGAAGTGGTTCACTTTCGCAGTATGCTGACTACTCTCGTCTTCATGACCTCACCACTCTTGTCTTCATGACCTCACCACTCTTGTCTTCATGACCTCACCACTCTTGTCTTCATGACCTCACTACTCTCGTCTTCATGACCTCACTACTCTCGTCTTCATGACCTCACTACTCTCGTCTTCATGACCTCATTACTCTTGTCTTGTAAATTTAAAGTAGTCACTTCATAGCGCATAACTCATTATTTTCGTTTCTGATTCTACTATTTTCTCTTTCTTTACTCTGTGTAAAATATTTTCGGGTTCTCTGTGCTTATCGTTCTAACTAATAAAGTTTATTTGTGGAAAATTGCGGATAGTCTAACAAATACTGTCCGTTGCGGACAGTCTAACAATAAACTATGACAAGCCATTACCTCCGCATAACACTTTTGAAAAAGCTGTTTTGTAAATAGTCAATTTATTTACGCAATAATTCAATCTCATCCACTCGTCACATTCTTCGCAAAAGCCTTATTTATCCATTCATCCAATAATCCCACATCATAATCGATCACAAATTTGATGAGACACCGTGGTTGGGGAAACTAAACAGAAAGTTGGTGAACAAAAAATTTCGTTGACTTTTCGTTGACTTTAAAGGATGATTTTCATTCTGCTCAAACCTGTTTATCGATTTTTGCCTCAACAAAGTTCCGATTGACCCATTCAGGCACGATTTGACCTCTGAAAATGTTTTATTATCAATTCGGTGATTCTAAAAAGGTTCCCGATATCGAGCCGATAGTACGGTGACTTTCCCCGTTTATAGAAAACAAATCCAATGGCTTTGATCTCGAATCGAATTGCCCATCGAATTGCCCACCTTGTGTACTGTCCACTCAACTCCACGCGAGCATTCAAATTTTTACTCTCTTTCACCATTTTTTCCTCATTAATCGCCACTCCCATCGCGATCTCATCCACATAAGCCATTTCACTTAAATTCCTTTATATTTTAGATAATAAAAATGCAAATATTATATCTTTAAAAATCTTATATGTCGTAGCCGATTATGAATGAAATTTTTTGGCAAATCTTTCTAGTAGAGCAACCCTTTAATGTATGAGGACAATATTATATCATCTTGTAGCGAATTCAATTCTGCGTCGATTGGTACCAAATTTGTGAGTTTAGGTTAAAAATTGCCGGCGCTACAACGTTTCATTCAAAATCGGCGGGACCCCCGTAGCCGATTATGAATGAGTGGGTCTAGGAGCGTCCAACCATCAAGTATTTAGTATCATTCAACGCAGAATCATTGATAATTATGTTAAATTTTTGAAATTAGAAAGATTTGATGAAAAGAAAAAAAATTATGGGACTTCAAAGTTTTCTCTTGAACAAACAGTTTTTTTTGCTCTAATTTTTTTCCTTTTTATCCAATCTTTCTAATTTCAAAAATTTAACATAATTATCAATGATTCTGCGTTGAATGATACTAAATACTTGATGGTTGGACGCTCCTAGACCCACTCATTCATAATCGGCTACGACATATACAATATAATTTCCCCCACCTCCCCGATCCACCCAAAATTTCGCGTCCCTTCGCGGTGATTGGCAGGAAAAACTTGGCCAGTGGAGTGTCAAGAGCGAGATGTTTTGTGTAGTTTATGTAATGAGAATACTGTAACGGATGGTTCTATTTGAATATTATTATGATCTACATTTTGTCCCAGAATATAATAGGCTTCCCAGGGAATGATGGTGATCGGCGCCTCGAATTCCCGTAAAACAATCGACGCCGCCTTTAAAAGAGAAAAAGTCATGAGATTTTTTTGTGGATTCTACCTCGGGGTCCATTGCGAAATTCCACTCGACCGAATGACCCGGATAGATATTGCCGATGCCTGAATAGCGTTTGATGAATAAAAGCTACCGTAACCCTGACATAGTCGAAAATTTTGTGCCTCTTCTCCTCACCCACCCAAATAATTCCCACCCATAATCACCAATTTCTTGAAATTCTGCGAGAAATCCGGATCGAGTTTGAGCGCCAACGCAATATTTGTCAGAGAACCTGGGGAAAATTTAATTTTTCCGCGGAATTTCAAAACCTGTAGCAACGAGAGTGGAATCTGGATTCAATTTCGCTATTTTAACCAATGCTTCAGCTGCTGTATCGGTCGTTTGATACATTGTTGGATATGAGGGAAGAGCCTGAACCAAAAAGATATTCAATTAACCATGAAATTGATGATACTTTTGGATCAACATCCGGTCGTTCACCCAATCCATCCAATCCATTGAAATATGACTCTTTTTTGATATCGTTGATGATAAATGGAGTATCGGAACCCTTGAAGATCGGGATTTTGCCCTGAAATGGATTATGGTATAGTTGTCGGCTTTTAGAATCCTTATAAACATCTTTATAAACATAACCCCCTTGTAGTAAACAATTCGGGGCCAAGAGTTAAAGAAAAGGGGAGAAAAAGTTGTGATTTGATATGAAAAAAAGGGGGGGGGGGACACTTGGGGGAAAAAAGGGGACGGGGGGCGGGGGCCGGGGGGCACAGGGGGACACAGGGGGCCCCGGTGTATATTTTGTAGCCTCTTTTCTCTTGTTTAAGTTGTTTTCTAAAGGATGCCCTCCTAGAAAAGCTACCGTAGTCAGACAATAGAAAAAAACAGCATCTTTCTTGTAAACATGTGATGGATGACCCACCTGTAACCCATTTAACGCCAATATCCGATTCACATTTGCCACCACTTGACTCGTGTTTATACTTCCGTGAGTCGCCATGATGGCAATTACCTGAAGAAAAAGTAGATAGAATTATTTTGATTACTTTAAAGTGATTTGATACTAATACTAATACTAATACTAATACTAATACTGATACTAATACTGATACTAATACTAATTTGATTACTTTAAAGTGAACGACAGTAAAAAACCCGGATATAAGCCTGTTCTTGATTGTTTAGCTATATAAAAATAGTAATTTCCGGTCCGTTGGCTATCGTTATATGAAGATTCGACTGATTTCTATGAGATCAACTCAAGTTTTATCAAAAACCAAAGTTTATAGGATTTGAAATATTAGAATATTTAGATTTAAAATAAGACTAAAATCACCTCTACACTTGGTGTCTGTAAAGCCAGCGTCAACGCTCGCATATCATCCGTTGCTCCATCGGTGTCAAAAATGATTTTCTAAATGCTGAATAAAGGATTATGGTATAAATTTCTCACAATTGGTTTCGGATCCGAAGTTTTATAGACGACAATTGGTCCATATGGAGACGGAGTCTGCGAGTCAATTGAGGAGAACAAAATCAACACTAAATAGGTTTTAAAATAGAGAAAAAAATAATAAGATGATATTCACTTACCATTTAAAATGAAGAACAACATTTCAGTGATAATTGTATCACGAAAGAATTATATCGTACGATATATCGTACAATCGGTTCCTATTTTCTGAAAAACGAAAAATAAATGGAAATCATATGAAAAACCTTTAATGAATTCAGCGCAGAAGTGAAATTTTTAATGGAAAATTTGATTTGAATAGTTTTACAATGGATTTGCAATCAATAAAATTATAAATCTATTTAATTATAGCATCGATTTGAACTGGGATATTTTAAAAGAAATACTATAGCGCTTTTGAGTGTACTTTGTGCTCTCAATTTCTAAAAACAACCCTTTTAGCGCACTGAACTCCTTCCTTTTCTCATAAAACCAAATCTTTCTGAAGTTGAAGAAACAATTCCACTAGAATAGTTGCGTTTACAAATCAAAAGCACAAAGTCTACAGTCAAATAAGTCTTCTATGAAATTACAAAAAAAGCAAAAACCATGTCCTAATTAGATATTTAATGAGTTTTTGGAAAAAGAGGGAGAAAATATTTTGTTGTTAATCGATTTTTCCGGAAAAAAATTCTGTTTCCTGTTCTCGATTTCCTTTTTAGAGTCACAAAAAGAAATGACCTCGATTTGGGATAAAAAAAAAGGGGAAAATTTGAATGGAAACAAAACAGAACAAAGAAAAGAAGAATTACAAATGAAAAGTGATGGAAAGTTGACAAGATTTCGAAAAAATTTTCCCATTTCAATCTGTAAAGTAAACAGGAAATGTTTGGAGAAAAAAAAGGAGAACATTTTGTGAAATTCCGAGTTGGAAATGGCGAATATGAGGGAGATTTTTTGAAGTCAAAAATACTCGTTTAACATTTAAATTTGATAAATGACTCAAATTGTACGGGGAATTTTACAAAATATTCAACGAAACGGTGGGTAACAGTAACGCACTATCTACAGAAAATTGGAGACTTTTCTGTAAATTGTACTGCCTAACGTACTGTAGATACGACCGACGGAGGCATGTAATTTGTAGCTATCTGGACATTAGTCCGTGTATCTCGAACGACAGAATCCGAGCACATTCAAGAGAAAATCATCCGACTGAATATTTTTATGTTTTCATACAAAATAAAAGATATTCACTAGACAAATTAAAGATTTCTTAATGATTTTTGAGCGCTTATTCTTATCTATTTTTTTTACTAAAATACCACTAATTACTAAAGTATTTTTTTGATGAATTTGACCTTGAACATGCTTTTTTTTGGCATTTCAAATAGAAAGTAAACAATATTTCACGCACAGTAATAAGAAAGAAAGTGCGCAGATTTGGGCGGTGGGACAAATGCGAACTTTTTTTCGCTGGAAAAGGCCTTAGGGGCCGTAGAGCTTTAAAAATGTTTCAAACAAGGGAATCGTATGCGTAGATTCCGATTCCCTCATATGAAAACATTTTTGAAGCTCTACGGCCTTTCCTAAGACCTTTTCCAGCGAAAAAAAGGTCGCATTTGTCCCATCCCCCAGTTTTGTCATAACACTGTTTGTTTTTGAGTTTTTTTTGCAATTGTACATTTATTTTAATTTGCACTTAAAGTAAAAATGCATTTACTTAATTAGCATTTAAATTGGCTAAGATCTAGTAGAGAAAGATCCTCAGAGAGAAAAAAAAATGTGCTTTTGAGACGTTGTCATGTTAAATTGAAAATTCTGTTGTAAATTTTCGCGCGACGTCGCATTCCAATTGACGTCGCCGCCATTTGGAGGCAGTCAATGGGAGCGCCGCGGCGTCGTTTCTTTTTCGTTTTTAAATCATTTGTTATTGTCAGATTAATTGAAAGTATTGTTTTACGTTTTTTAAATTATAAATTTTGTATTGAAATGAAAAAGAAATCTATTTCCATTTTGGAGAATCCGGAACTTTTCGTAGCCGGACCACAATGAAGGCCAAAACTAACTGTAAGATGATTTGGGGAGTTGAATGGAAACAACGAAAGCAAGGCTTATCTTCTGGACCGTTACAAAATTACCTGGCTAATTTATTTTGAATGTGAGCGGATTCTGTCGTAATACATATAGTACTTTTATCCGGGACTAATATTTCTCTAAGTACCACTTACAGTACGCGATTACTATTTCTAACATGAGTTGGGAATGTCAGACCTAATTGATCTGGTTAACCAAGTTTCACTGGCCAAGTACCTGGAGCGGCTAGTCTTTCTTACAGGCTACAAATTGTACTCTGACAATGTGATAAAGTTGTGCTCAAAAGATTTTGCACACCTAGATCTGCAGGTTACGGACATAGTTTTGTCCTCTATTATATTGCCTAGCCTATTATCTAGATACGATCATTTTACCTTTTCCATACATTTTGATCAATTTGTGTCCTCTTCTGGCCTCTATTTCCCCTCCAAGAATTGTTTATATGAAAGGACAAAAAAAGGGAAAAAAGACTTCCAATCTCTTTCCCGAAAAAAAGCATAAACTGATAATGTCTGATCAATCAGTCAAAAAGAAATTCAAAGCTTCATTTGTTTTTTTTAAAGCAATTCATTGTGATTTAGGTTCTCTATTCAAAATGAGGGTTTCTCTGTCAATTTTTGTATTCTTATCCTTTCTTCTTTCCATCGATGCGATGAGGAAACAAGGAGTGGCTGTGAAAGTGAGTGAAACAATTTAAAAAAGAATGAACACACCCTTTCTGTCGCACTGAATTCTTTAAAATGAGATAATTGTGTTTGCAAAATTGATAACTTGTACCCAAAAGCAAGTCCAGTATACGATTTGTTAGTTATTGTAAGTTTTAGGGTAAATTGATGTGTGGGCTGACACCGGCGAAGGATGCAAAAGTGAGAATCGTCGATTTGGATACAGGTAGATATTGTTTAAAGTAGAAAAAGCGCTTTTAGAATCGAGTAAAATTCAAATCCAGTAAAATCTCGTTAGTAGAAAACTCTTTAGTAAATAAACCTCGATAGTAAATCGATTTTTCGATCTCCCTTGAGTTATTTACTAATGAGGTTTGATTTTTTATAAAAATTCAACCGTTTAAGATATTTTCCTTTTCAGGACCCGATCCCGATGATACCCTTGATGAGAAGAGAGTCGGTGATGATGGATTGTTCAGGTGAAATCATCAATTTATATCAATAAATCAATCAATCATCAATTTTTTTCTATGCTAATCATTTTCCAGTCTAACCGGCACCACCCACGAATTGACTCCGATCGATCCAGTGCTCTACATTTGGCATGAATGCAAAGATGAGGATAAGGTACGAAAAATAGAGATATCAAAATTTCGTTAACATTCTTGCAATGTAAGCAACATTGGGAATGTTTGACAAGCTCTTGTGTTGTTTGCATTAGATGAGCTTCAATAGGTTCTTCCAATTCATTATTATCGATCGCTGCCGAGCGATGCCCATGTGGTTCGTCCTCAAGACATTTAATACCTTCTCGGAATCGGGCAAACCAGAGCTGGCTGAATTTTTCGGTCATAACTTGTTCTCCAAAAGCCGAAGAGAGATCACGATGTGATTCGGCAGCGTTTTTACCCATCTTGAAATCGTAGAGCAGAAACGCACGCACAACATACTTTTGATCCATCATGATCTAAAGCAAATATCAATTAAAAAGTGAAAATTCTGACTTAGAAAAAGCATAAAAATAAAGTAAATATCCAAGAGTACAAATATAAAAAAGAAAATGAAATAAGATTTCGAGATTTAGGGGCTTTGCGCCAAATTTTTTGCGCAACTCGCCATAATTTTCTTCTAAGTCGGTCAATCTTTATGATTTTGGTGTCATTTTGTTGCACTTATTAAGATCTACAAAATGAAACCAAAATCATAAAGTTTGGTTCACTTAGAAGAGAGTTATGGCGAGTTGCGCAAACGACCCAGTTGCGCAAAAAAAATTGCGGAAATTAGCCTACCCCGAGATTTAAAAACAAAATGGAACATTTTATATCGATCGAAATTTCTTTTGCAATCAACCAAGCAAATCGTAGTGGATATATAAATTTCAAAAATATTTCAAATGATCCAATTTCTAGGCTTGTTCTCGGAAACTTCGTTTCACGATCCCCAAAAAGTTCATTCACAATGGGAATCCGACTGAAGAGCAATGGGTGGATATTGGTGAGGGAAATTTGATTAAACATTTAAAATAGAATACATAATACAATACATACAATACATACAATACATTGTACTGCAGTATACAATAGATTATCCATTTTTTATTTCTCAAAAACTTCTCTTCAGGTGTCCTCAATTTGGAGGGAGCTTTCGATAAAGAGGAACGAGAATGCATTAAATAAAAGAATGCACTCAAAGAAACATTGAGAATTTTTTTTGATATCAAAATAAAGTTCAAATTTGCATTTTCAAAAACTTGAAAGTGAACTCGAGTAACTAAATCGTGACCTGGCTACCGTAGCCTGTAAAACAAGTTTCTTTAATTGCCATTGCAAAGATTTGAGCAGCTTCTTTTTCAAGTGTACTTTCCGCTTTTCCGCAACGAGCAAACGGGGAGTGGGACAAATGCGACCTTTTTTTTGCGCACCCGGACATTTGCGCACCTTTTTTTCCGCACCTTGCTCATTAGCGCACCTTTTTTCGCGTTTTAAAAAAGCCCTAAAGGCTAATATTGGGAGGTAGTCAAATGAGCGCCAACAATTGGGCGCCAATCATTTCAGCGCCAACGATTTGGCTCACGCTTATTTCAGCGCCACTCATTTGAGCGCCGTGCCAAAAATGACTGGAAAACAATCATTTGAGCGCCAAATTAAAAAGGCCTAAAAACGTTCATTTAAGCGCCGGGCCAAAAATGACTGGAAAACGTTCATTTCAGCGCGACTAAATTTTAATATTTTTGCTTTCTACGCTGCTTTTGCATGTTTTTTAGGGTTTTGCTTCTGTTTTTACACTTTTTTCACTCATTTGACCTAGGGCACGGCAGTAGGCACCAAATGCGCGGAAAAAAAATTGTTAGATTAGCTCGTATTTAAGGTTTTTTTGATGAAAATGTGTAAATTTGCTACTTGTATGATATTTTCCCCCAATAGCATGCTTTTTCACCGTTTCTTGCCGTTTTCGTTTACAATTTGCTTACAGTTAACATAGTTCTTTGCTTAGGCTCGTGAACTGCGCAAGAAGTGGCGAGACAAAGGAACACTCTGAGTCAAAGTAACGTTTTGTTCATGATTTATTTTGGTTTATTTTGCTGCCAAGAATTATTTTTATCTTTAGATGATTTAGATAAAAACATACAGTAAAAACTTTGAGATCATGCAGAAAATGCAAAAATAACATGCGTATACAGAATGGGCTGATTCGGCGCTGAAATGAATGTTTTCCAGTCATTTTTGGTGCGGCGCTGAAATGAACGCGCGCTAAAATGATTGGCGCTGAAATGATTGGCGCTCAATTTTTGGCGCTCATTTGACTACCTCCCCTAATATTAACCAATTTCTATTCCAAAAGTTCTTTTTCTAGGTAATTTGAGGGTGTCGAATTCAAATTTTGACATAACAGGGCGTGTGGAACCAATTTGAAAGACAAAACGGCTAGATCAAATTACAGAAAATTGTCGATTTTTCTCTTTGTATAACTCCGTCCGTTTGTTTCCACAAGCTCTGATATGTCAAAATTTCGATTCTACGCCCTATAATTACCTAGAAAAACAACGTTTGGAATAGAAATTGGTTAACATTAGCTTTTAGAGCTTTTTTAAAACGCGAAAAAAGGTGCGCTAATGGGCAAGGTGCGGAAAAAAAGGTGCGCAAATGTCCGGGTGCGCAAAAAAAAGGTCGCATTTGTCCCACTCCCAGCAAACGAAAACTTTCTGGTGCATTTAAAAAATTCATTTTCTCTTTCAATCATTATCGTATTTATTTTGAAAAAGATAACATTTCTCTTT
This sequence comes from Mesorhabditis belari, assembly GCA_958450365.1. Taxonomy (NCBI): domain Eukaryota; kingdom Metazoa; phylum Nematoda; class Chromadorea; order Rhabditida; family Rhabditidae; genus Mesorhabditis; species Mesorhabditis belari. The sequence continues at coordinate 1,130,592 of CAUEEP010000758.1, read as the reverse complement.
TTTTTTTTTCATCTCTCAAAATCATTTCATTTTATTACCCATCGAAAAATGCCCTTTCCAATATCGATTTTCTTTGAATTTTTAAAAGTTTTACTGCTTTTTGGTGAGTAAATTTGCTGAAAAGTACTCCTGAAAAGTACTACGTACTGTTGATCTTTAAACGTAGATTTATCTCTCTTTTTTCCAGATCTCATCTTTTGTGTTTCCCTTGATGAAATGGTTTGTCGAATTAGGAGAGATCATTGTAAAAAGTATTCAATTCCATCAAATGGTTATTTTCCGAAAAATTCAATAAATCTTTTCGCATAGGAAATTTCCTATCGAAGCTTCGCCCGCAAAGACCCCGAAATTTTGACTCGTGGTCATTGTATGGATTAGAATCGGGAAATGGATATGGACCGCCTGGAGGACAAGGATATGCACCGGGTAAAGAGATCGGGAGTTGCAAAGAGTTACAGGGCAAAAGCCATTTCTGGCAGAAAAAACAACCAAAAACTGTGCCTAGCTTTTGTTCGGTTTGTCTAAAAATGTCCGGTTTGAACTTCTCTGAAAAATCCACTCGTACGAATCTTTCAAGGAATGGGCGATGTGGCGATCAATACGGGTTTGGGCATTCGAACGCCGATTGGTGGATTGGGAATACAACAAGGATTTGGATTCGGGATTGGAGGTGAGGAAAGGAGCCGTTGTATGGCCTCAATGTAGCTTTTCTATTGTCTAAGACAGAAAACGAGTTTGAAAATTGAACAATGAGTCCTTCCCAGGTTCGGGTCGAATCGGTGGAATGCCCATTGGATTCGGGAATGGATTTGGGATGACTGGGAGTGGGAGATATTTTAATGGGAGATGAAAAGATCTTCTAATTAATTTTTTTGAAGTTTCCGATAAAAGGTTTTTTTTTTTGTTTTTTTGTGCGTTTTCAAGTAAAATAGTAGATGAAAACTTGTTTTTTCAAATAACGAAATGAAAAAAATGAAAAAAACATAGCGCCACAGTGTACCTCACGTATCTAAAAATCGAAACTAGAAACAAGTTAAACAAAACAATAAATATCTCTTGTGTTTCTTTCAATGGCAGGCAGATCGTAAGCTCGTTGGTGACAGAAATGACTCCAATCACCTCATCTTTATGCATCCTTTCCCGACAATGTTTTCGTACAACTCAAAGAAAAACTTCAAAATGTTCAACGAAAAATATACAAAAAAAAACTAGTAAAAAGAAATTACCGATAAGCTGTAGCTACCTCTTTTCGGATTGTTCTTCCGATACTCGTGTCCATCTTCATCGTAGGCAAGCGCAAGCGCAAGCGTAAGCAAGCGCAAGCGTAAGCAAGCGCAAGCGTAAGCAAGCGCAAGCATAAGCAAGCGCAAGCGTAAGCAAGCGCAAGTGTAAGCAAGCGCAAGTGTAAGCAAGCGCAAGTGTAAGCAAGCGCAAGTGTAAGCAAGCGCAAGCAAGCAAGCAGCAGGTAATCCGCCTTTCTGAGATAGTGACATCTCTAAATGAAAAAAAGATGTTGAGAAACAAAAATTTTGCCGAAAAACGCAAAAACTAGCTTAATCTCTCTTAATCTTAAAGCTTAATCCACTCGTAAACTTTTTAGCAACAAAAAGTACCTGTGATTGTCGATAGCCACGTTGAATCACTTGCAATTTCTATTCCTTCAGGTGACGTTCTTTTCCCTTTTCTTTTTTGATCGGATTTGAAAAGTGAAGAATTGATTGCTGCGCCAGGAGAGTGTTTACAAAGAGCATAAAGTACGCCATGGTCTCCTCAACTTTTCCCTTTTCCTTTTTGAGCAATTCGTTGCACACATTTACAAAAATCTCGTATCATGTTGAGCGATGTTGTCTGAATGTCTGAATGTTGAGCAAGACGATTTTTTCGTTTACGATTTCTATTCCTTCAGGTGACGTTCTTTTACCTAAAAAAAACACAAAATGAAGTACCAAGAACAGTAAAAACAAGAGAAAACGATGAAAAATAAAATGTGCCGCATTATTTATCTAAAATGGGCCATAAAACATGATTCTAATGATGAAATGAAATGAAATAACCCGTCGGTTTGTCAAAATACGCGCAAGGTGCTTAAAAAATGTTTTAAAAATAACAAAAGTTACAAGTTATTATGAGAAGTATAAAAACATTGGGCTTGAAATTTGGCACTGTTGGCACTGTTGGCACTGTTGGCACTGATGGCACTGTTGGCACTGTTGGCACTGTTTTGAACGGCGCTATTTTAACTAAGGTCCCCAATTTTGGACCTTGTATTTCTTAAAATTCCCTCATTTCTCATTATTTCTTTTCTATTTTTGTAGTATTTTTGTTACATTTCTGTTACTCATTGTTTGATTTTTACTTTCAAAAACACCCACCCCAATTTTTATTTGACAACTTTTTTCATTGGCAATTTCTGAGTGCAAATATTGTCTAGTATTTTCCTCTCGGAAAGATATTTCTCTGATATTTCTCTGATATTTTCTTTTCATCTATTTATTTACTTTAGAAAAGGAAAGATTTATTGAGGACATGAGTACTTTTTGGTAATCTGGATTTGGAACCGTATTGGAACCGTACTCGATCAAAAAAAGAACCGTATTGGAACCGTACTCGATCAAAAAAAAGAACCGTATTGGAACTGTATTGTAGTACGACTTTGTCTTGTAGTGAATCACGAAAAAGTTATTGCTAGTATGGATAGATAGCTTTTTCGTAATAAGCTAGAGCCAGATCGAGATCATAGTTGTCCCATCGAGTCTAAAGACCTGGAAGTCACGTCAGACAGAACCTAGCTTTAGTCTGACTTCTGGCGCACTCAGGAAATTTCCGTGGTCAAATCAGGCAACGTTAGACAGCTTAGCATTAAACCAGCTCCTCCTTTTTCCAATCAAACCAAACCACCCACATAAGTTTGGTCTTAAAAGAACAGCAAAAAAAAATGATGATTGACACGGGGAAAACAAATAGAATGAGATTGACAGAAGGAAGAAAAGAAGAAAAGAAAAGAATTGTCTAACAGGAATTAGTTTCGAAAAAAAGAAAAAAGAAGCAAATGATTCATCAGAACATTTTCTATTTTCGGGATAAGAAAACAAAGTGATGGATTCAGCGAAAAAGAAGAGAGGAATGGAGGTGGAGTTGGGCTCATATAAAAATCACCCGAAAACAAGTTCGTTTTTCAATTTCAACTAACAATGCGGCACTTTTCAAAGTCTACTGGTTGCCTTTTTTTCATTTATCAATCAATTCTTTTCTTTACGAAGACCTTAAACTATCGTTAGAGCTCTATAAAGTATGCTTAGAAGTATAGAACTATAGACTATAGACTATAGACTTAGAACTATGCTTAGAACTAACTACTATACTTTACGACGGTCATTCTCAATCCTTAACTTGATTCATAATAAATATCTCTTCGATATCAAAATTTAGATTCAAATGTATTCTTTTCGACTATTCCATTTCTAAAAAATGACTTATTTCTCTCAACTACCGTAATCTTTTCTATAAATATCTACTTTTCGATTTATTCTATTAGGGTTAAGCTAGAAAGAAGCTAATTTACAAGTATACCGTATTTTCTCTAATAGTAGTGCACCCTGAGCTTCGTCTAAATTCCTCGAAATCTCGAAAAGCGCTTATCAGAACCTATCGATGTGGGGTCGGAAAATGTAGCTGGCGATGAGATCTTGTGAAGGATTAGAGTGTTAAACTTCTGCAAAAGCTTGGAAACCGTAAAATAGTGACCAACTCGGCTCGCCGCGGTGCACTACTATTAGAGAAAATACGGTACTCACTTTTCTTCACTATCGTAATCTTGCTTTCAGTTTTATATCAATTTTCTAGTTTATAAATATCCTTTTTGAATTATCACAGAATTCGACTAAAATTAAAGACAGGAAAGATTGATTACGGTAGACGAGAAAACACTTTAGAAAGTGTACAAAATACTGGAATGAGCTTTAAGATCATTTTGAGTGCATTGTTCTTTTTCTTTTTCCATTCTTTACCGCCATCCCAATCCCAATTTCCTTTTCAAAACCACAAAAATCGAGGTTATCTTGTCGAAAAATCGTGTCTATTCCAAAATAGTCTTTTGAAAAAAAAAAGAAAAAGAAGAAATATTGTCTTTGAAGAAATAGAAAAAAATTTCTAATTCAATTTCAAGTTCTTTGAATGTTTTCGTTTATTTTTGATTGGATTTCTTTTTTTAAACAATTTGAAACTCAAGATTGGATTAAAGTCTCCGAGTTTTCCCCAATTTCTCTTTGATTAAACCGTTTCGATGATTCAATTGACGATTCGATTGACGATCGATTGACGAAAAACCCATCTTTTTTCAATGTAAGAAATTTTTAATGGAAAAATTATCGAAGGTTAAGGCATTTTTTCGATATCTATAGATTTCTATAGATTTCTAAAGTCTACTCAAGACTATTTTCCATATAAACACGAGTTCAGTATTTGAAATGATACATGATACATCATTTCAAACATTCGCTTTAGGATTGTCGAATTCTGAAATGTCATTAAACAATTTTACAGTTATTAGACGAACAGATTGCTCTTAAGAAGAGTTACTCTTAAGAAGAGTTACTCTTAAGAAGATTACTCTTATGAAGGTTACTCTTAAGAAGGTTACTCTTAAGAAGATTGCTCTTAAGAAGGTAACTCTTAAGAAGGTAACTCTTAAGAAGGTAACTCTTAAGAAGATTACTCTTAAGAAGATTGCTCTTAAGAAGAGTTACTCTTAAGAAGAGTTACTCTTAAGAAGGTTACTCTTAAGAAGATTGCTCTTAAGAAGATTACTCTTAAGAAGATTGCTCTTAAGAAGGTTACTCTTAAGAAGGTTACTCTTACTCTTAGAATAAAATAATGACCGCAACTTGAAAATTGAAATGTATCTCGGGCAAATTCTTCTTTCAAAATCATAGCCCAACTCCGGAATTGATTCGACTTAAATTCGACTTTCGACTTAAATTCGAAAGACAATTTCATTGAAACTCTGGGACGAATTTTTACGTATTCAGGATATCTCCGAACGAGAATGTATATTTTTGTCCTTTCAAATCTATCACAGGCTACGTAGTAGTTCAAACCTATCACAGACTATCACAGACTACATACTTTTCCCAAGACCTTTCCCCCCAAATCTTTCTTTTGCATGTTTTCGAAACTCGATCCAATTTTCTCTCATTTCATCTCATCCAATCTAATGCCATTAAACGATTTCCGGCAAAAATTTCAAATTGTTAACCATTTTTTTTTCATTTTTCTTTTCTTTTCTTTTCTTTTCTTGTCTTTTTTCCATCTTTCAATCGACTCGATGGGAAAATTTGGAATTTTAAATTCATTGAGAGAAAAATTATTCAATAACGATTCTTTGTGAGATAATTTTCCGTCTGGATCTTCATTTTTGCTCAATTTACTTTGTCCATGATTTTTATAATAATTTGAATCTTTTCGATTTTTTTTTTATTCCCATTTAGAAAGCGTCAATTTCTCACAATCACATGCCTTTTCTTTTCTTTTCTTTTCAGCAAACATCACGAATTTTTCGCAACGTTATCACAGAAAATTCTTAGTAGCACGTTTTATTTGGTAATAAAGTTTTGTACAAATGGGAATTGATCATTTGAACTCTTTAGTTTTAAATGAAATCAAAAGGAATCAGAAGATCGAAGAAGAAGATCGAGTCTCATTCTTTGATCGCATTTGAAAAATGAAGAATTGATTGCTGCACCAGGAGAGTGTTTACAAAGAGCATAAAGTACGCCATGGTCTTCTCAACTTTCCCCTTTCCCTTTTCCCTTTCCCTGTAGCTACCTCTTTTCGGATTGTTCTTCCGATAGCGTGTCCATCTTCATCGTAAGCAAGCGCAAGCGTAAGCAAGCAAGCAGCAGGCAATCCGCCTTTCTGAGATGGTGACATCTCTAAATGAAAAAAAGATGTTGAGAAACAAAAATTTTGCAGAAAAGAGTAAAAACTAGTTTAATCTTTCTTAATCTTAATGCTTAATCAACTCGTAAACTTTTTAGCAACAAAAAGTACCTGTGATTGTCGATAGCCACGTTGAATCACTTGCAATTTCTATCCCTTCTTCCTTCAGGTGACGTTCTTCTCCCTTTTCTTTTTTGATCGGATTTGAAAAGTGAAGAATTGATTGCTGCACCAGGAGAGTGTTTACAAAGAGCATAAAGTACGCCATGGTCTTCTCAACTTTTCTCTTTCCCTTTTTGAGCAATTCGTTGCACAGATTTACAAAAATCTCATATCAATCGGGTCAATGATAAACGTGAATGTTGAGCAAGACGATTTTTTAGTTTACAGGAGATTCTCATTGTTAACTAGCTCCATACTTGATGTTCAAATGGCTTGTAAACTGGACTAAGTCATGTCAGTTTGATTCAGCTTAGAAGCTAGGTACAGAACTGGTTCAGGGTCAAGCCAGTGCTAAACAAACAAGCTCTTAGCCCAAACAAAATCGGTTTTGTTATCTAGGAGCTGGCTGACCCTGATGCAATCTGCTTTGCTATTCAAGAGCTTAACAAGCTAGTGATTAAACGATTCGAGTGGTACCAAAGTTCATTTGCCTCTTTTCCCCTTTCCGGTAACCTTTTCCCCTCAAATGACCGTACATACGTGTTCTCTCGAAAAATTCTCTGCCCATTCTCATAAAAATCCCCTCGTTTTCCCAAGATAACAACTTAAAAATGCAACTTTTACTCCTTTTTTTCCCCCAAATCTATTTATCTTTATTGCATTTTTCTTGTCCATTCCTACCCAATAACCATTCAAAGCAAAGATCTGAAATGAAATCTTTGCAAAGATCTTTCACTCCTTTTTCCCATCTCTCATCGTAAAATTGTCAGAATATAAAATGACATAGAAAGAGACGCGTACCTTTACATCAAGTGAAGATATCGAAATTTGATTTTGGTTCTGAATTTGTTATCCACTCTTAACTCAATTCTATGGGTTGAAAAAAAAAATGAATGATTAAATCTTTTTCCAAAAGGCGCTTTTTAGAAACGATACCGTAATCCAGTCGTTTGACTGAAGTCGTCTAAAAAGTGTCTCGACAACAGGAGTACGGTATTTTGAAACTTGTCATTCATTTTTTTTAAATATACAGGGTGTTCCAAAAAAAAAAGTCAGTTCAGCGCGATTTTTCTCAGAATTTCTAGTGGCTGTTTTTGTGCCAAAGTGAATTTTTTTGAGCGGGTAAATCTTTGGTATTTTGTCATTCTTTCCCGATTACATGACAATACATGAAATTTCTTCGCCACCATGGTCACCACCATGAGATTTTTGCCATAAAATTGAAACTTTCTACTGGCATCGTGGTGTGAGGCGTGTTAGACGTGTCATATTAGAGTTAATATACAAAGATTTTTAGCCAAACACTTTTCTAATCTACATTATAGGATAAACTGTCGTACATAAGAGATTTTCAATTGACCTTTTTTTTAAAGAAGTGTCCCGTTTTTCCAAGAAAACGCTGATCAATAAGGATATGGTTTAAATTGTAATTTGTAGTTATCCTGCCGTAAATACTGTAATAGTACCCCACCCCCCTCGTACAGTCGCGTAGTCGCAAAAGTTTTTTAGTTTTTCATTTTTTTCAAAGCTCCCGTATTTTCAAAAAATGCGTTTTTGGTATCAAAAAATAGCTGAAGTTCAGGGCTATTTTTTGATACCAAAGATAATGACGGTGCGAATTGTTGCGTAGTCTAGCTTTGGACGCGTCTTTCTCGACACTGGCTTCTGCTACAATGCGCGCTTAGGTATCAAAAAATAGCCCTGAATTTCAGCTATTTTTTGATACCCCAAACGAGCATTGTAGCAGAAGCCAGTGTCGAGAAAAACGCGTCCAAAGCTAGACTACGCAACGCTCTGCACCGTCATTATGGGGGTGGGGTACTATTACAGTATTTACGGTAATAGTGTTTATGATGCACCACGATGTCAGTAGAAAGTTTTAATTTTATGGCAAAAATCTCATGGTGATGACCATGGTGGCGAAGAAATTTCATTTATAGGAAGCCATGGAATCGAGAAAGAGTGACAAAATATCAAGAATTTACCCGCCCAAACTATTCACTTTGGCACCACAACAACAGCCACTAGAAATTCTGAGAAAAATCCGCACTAAAATGACTTTTTTTTGGAACACCCCGTATAGACAACATTTCAGACAATGCTTTAAAATGGAGAAATCGAAGAGTTTCAAGAGTCGATCTATTTCAAGAAATTCCCCTTTTCCATGACCCCGAAATCCAGTGATTTTCTTTTTCTTTGCTCGAAAAGTGAAAACCTTTCCAAGATCTCCTTTTTTTGCTCTAATTTCTTTTTTTTTCTCATCCCTTTCTCTTTCTATTCCATTTTTAGTTACCAATTTTGATTTTATATTCAAAAATCAAGAATTCCCCATATTCTCACTGATCTTTTGACATTTTAAAACCATTTTCCAATATTTTATTTATTCAAACTTTTTCCGATCTTTAAAAAAACCCAATTTCCCTCTGTTTCCTGAAATTTTGACCCCAAATTGCCACAAATTTTCCCTTCTTGATTCTTTTTTTGATCATTTTTGTTTGTCCATTTGGCCATTCGGGTTTTTCTTTCAAAAACATATATAAATGTGTAAAACTGGAGCCATTTATCGTTTAAGATTTAAAAGATAACCGAAATAAAACTTGGGTTTTTTTTGCTTGGGACAAAAAGGTTGAACCGCTTGTTTTTCTCAAATCTTTCACTAGTTATTGTAATCGTTTTGTATTATTTTTTTCTCTATTTACCATTTGCTCATTGTTAGGTCAATCGTAATGGGGAATGTATGAGTCACAAATTTGAGTCAATCTTATTCTTTTTCTTCTTCTTTTTTTTGAGTAATCATTCTTAGTTTTGATTTCAAAAAAAAAAAAGATACAATGTTTTGGGGTATAAAAAGGAAACTTTTCACCCCAAAAGATTGATCTGCTCTGATCATTCAATGCGTCAGAAAGGATATGTTTATAAAAATGGAGCACAAAGTATATCATGAGCCTTGTTTTGATGTACGTTGAGCTGAAATTTTTTGGTAAACGCACACTCTCTGGCGATGTCTCAGCTTTTCACAAAGTAATGATTTTGATTTTTCCAGGAAACTTTAGAATTCAGTGCGCTAGAAAGCGAGCGTTTAGTCTAAATTTGAACACAAAATACACCAGTTTTGCATTTGCATTTGCACAGAAACACTTTGAATAACTCAAATAACAAAATCATTCATTGCATTCATTCTAAAAACATTAAAAAGTCTAAAAATCTATTAAATATCTGTAATTTTTAATGCTTTTTCATTCTTTTTTTCTATATTTTCTATATTTACTTCATTTTTATTCCCATTAAACCTTTAAAAGTTCAGTGCAGACAAATTTCTCTTATCTCAAAAGTACATTCCACTCAAAAAAAACCAAAAAAATTATGTGAAACTATTCCATTATCAAAATTTTCATATTTTATCTTTAAAAATATTTACTATTTAAGTGAGATTTTTGCAATTTCAGCCAATTTCAGCCAATTTCCCCCACCCCACCCAATCCACAATCTTATTCAAATAAAAACACAATCAATAACAACAAATAAAAAAAAATTATATACAAATATAAAAAAAATTTAAACAAAATTAAAAAAAATTTAATCCAATTTTAACCTAAATCTCATTGATAACATGTTTTTTTCTTTCTATTTTACTATATAAAGAGATTATTATTTTTTTTTTGCGATATTTTTCTCCTCATTTTTTTTTCTTTTGCTATTTAAAGATTTGATAATAAATTTTAGCTAATCTCAGCAAAATGGATCCCAAAGAGACGCTGTTGAATGAGAAAATTGGAAAAGAAAGGGGTGAGTTGGGAAAGCGAAAAGGGGAATTCAACATTGGAAAAACCTAAATGCAGGACTAAAATCTGAGCCTGAACTAAGCTTAAACTGACTTTAAGCCAATCCTGACTATGACATCCACAAACTGATTTATCTCAGAATTACCCTTGAACTAACCTTGCCTTGATCTCAAGCAAATTCTGGTTCTCTTTCACTTTAAATTCACCAGATCAGACTCTTAACTAATTGGACCTTCTGTAAGTTGACCAGGGCTGACTCTGAGCTAGATCTGCTTACCAGGATCTCGACAACAACTAGACCTATGAGCCCTGCCTGAGCTGACCCTGGCCTTGATGCTGAGCTAAGCTTACCTACCCTGCTATCACCTTAAACGACCTTAAGATCAACCCAGCTCAAGACCTAAATCTAAGCATAAGAAAAGAAAATTAAATCTAAGAAAATCTATTTCAACTTTCGATCTATAATTTTGCGTTTTTGAGCCTCAGGGTCAGAGATTTCAAAAAGTTTTTGAAACTAAAGTCATAATCAGTTTGTTTGTTTGTTTGTTTACAATTTGTCTACAATTTGTCTACAATTGTCTACAATTTGTCTACAATTTGTCAACAATTTTGTTACTTATTCCAGATTCCCTGGATGTAAACGATAGCGAAGTCGCTGAAGAAAACGAGAAAACCTATTGGAGAAATATTCTGCTCGCTGCTTTGGTCAATCTCTTATCGACGATTGAGAGTACGATTATTATCAATGCACAATGGCCATATTTACAAAAGGTTTAAATAAGTGATAAGAGTAAATTCTTAAAAAAAAAGTGATTTAGTTAGACGAAGATGTGAGCCCAACCTTCATGGGTTACATCAATTCCTCGTGCAAAGCCGCTCACGCCATTTTCGCCATTCTTTTCGGCGCCCTAGCGTTTAGGACAAAGAAATTACGGTAATCAAGAGCTAAGCGCTTAAAACATTCACCCTTTAGCCTTTTCATAATGTTGGGCCGTTTTGTGACAATTTTCGGGTGTATTTTCTTTGTGAAAGCTGAGAAAATGGAGGAATACTCGAAATATCTCATCTTCCTCTCCTATTTTCTCTTCAGTATTGGAGACAGTGAGTTGAAAAATGATATATTACCCAGCTCTAATCTTTTTAGGTTCTTTAATGTTAATCCGTGGCTATGTGGCCTCAGTGAGTGGACCGAATGATCGAGCTTTAGCCTTTGCCGCGTTGGCCATGGCAAATGTGTTGTCGATGATCTTTGGAGCCGGTGAGTTTTATGAGATTTGCATTTTATGATTTAAAAATAGACTACAATATAAAGTGGGTCATTACTGTATTACTGTACCTATATAGAACTGTAACTGAATAATCTTAAGCTTGATTGACAAGTACGAGATGTTTTTTCATTGTTTCCCCATTCTCCATCATTACTGTAGCTTTATAGAAGTTTATAGAAAAGAAAGCTCAATACTTTTGACAATAATCTTCCTAGAAATCATAGAGTACATTCGGCATGGACACTATAAACTACAAACGCTTCTAATTTCCTTCAAATCTACCCGATTCACATGATTTATAGCTCAAAAAATAGAGAATCTTAAGCTTTAAGCTTCAGCTTTAAGCTTCAGCTTTAAAAGCTTCAGCTTTAAGCTTCAGCTTTAAAAGCTTCAGCTTCAGCTTTCAAATGAACTAAAGCATACACACAAAAAATGCTAAAAGTTACAAGAAAATTATTGCTTCGACTACGCACGAGTACGCTTCGTTTCGAGTCAGCACTATTAAACCACTGTAACTTTTCTCTAGCATTTATATTCTTCCATGTGCTTTAATTCATTTAAAAGCCCTTGAGATTCTCTATTTTTTGAGCTATAAATCACGTTAATCCGACAGATTTCAAGGAAATTAGAAGCGTTTGTAGTTTATAGTGTCCATGCCGAATGTACTCTATGATTTTCAGGTAGATTATTGTCAAAAAGTATTGAGCTTTCTTTTCTATAAACTTCTATAAAGCTAATCCGACAGATTTCAATCAAATTAGAAGCGTTTTTAATGTGACAGTTCGTCATTTTTGTAGTTTATCGTACCCATTAATAAATAGGTAAAGCAGTAAATTGAACACATAACTTTTTAGACAAACCCCATGTGAATATGTAGATAAGTTTCCGATATCGTACTGTTCATTGTTGTACTGTACTCGTGCTCTTTCTCAACTCCTTTTTCCCTTTCCCTTTCCATTTCCCATCTTTTCAGGTTCTCTACTCCTCTTTTCTCTGATCGATTATTCGGATTTTCATCCATTCGGCATCACCGTCCACATGTACAATTTCCCGATCTTCATCATAATTCTCCTCAATATTCTCGTGATGGGATTAACGCATTTTGGATTGGAAGAACATCGAGAAAGACTTAAAAAGAAACATCAGAAAAATGGTCGGTTTGTTGATCATTGAAAGGGTTTTGTCTCACTTATTCCCATTGCCACAAACGAAGAACTCCTTAGTTCTTCCAATATGGTTCCAATATAGTTCTAATATGGTTCTATATCTAATCTAATCCGACATCTCTAATTATAAGGAGAAGCTAGAGATAGTAGTGGATAGTAGATCAACTCAAATCCGTGCCAATGCCAATTGCCAGGCTAGAGTAGATCAGAAGCCATATCCTGTCTTGATTTCTAGATTTGCTGCAGGTCAAGGCAAGTAAAAGTCAAAAAAAAGCTTCTGGCTTTGTGTGGTCAGATTCTAAGGCTTGGGAACATTTATGTAAAGAATGTGATCTACAAATTCTTTCTCAAATTTACCAAAAATTCTAGGTGAAAGTGGCTGGCATCAACTGAAATCCGTACCAATTTTCCTCGTTTTGTTGTGTTTCTTCGAGAAAATCGTCACCTCAACATCGCTGACAACAGCTATCACGTAGATATTTCATTCGAATCCTGAATATTATCTTAGATATCTAAATATCTATATGAGATGATAGATCTCATCAATTCTATCCATCAATTCTTTGATCATCACTTTCCAGTATCACTTTCCAGTATAACTTTCCAGTATCACTCTCCAGTATAACTTTCCAGTATTACTTTCCAGTATCACTCTCCAGTATTACTTTCCAGAATCACTTCCCCAATCGCGACCGAAGTTTTCGCATGGGACAAAAGCAAAACGGTTCAGGTTGATTTTCTAAAAAACAAAATATTTAAATATTCGATTTCTATATTCTTTATTTTAAGCTCAATTCTTTTTCTAGGTGATGTCCGGTTCAAATGCAACAATCGGAATTCTCGCTTTGATCACTGTTCTTATCTTTATGCTTGGGAAAATTGGGAACAAGTATGTACAAATATTAAAAGAGAAAAAAAACGATAAAGATAAAGAAATAAGCCATCAATGAATAAGGAAAGAAAAGTGTTTCGGGTTTATTTAGAGTAAAGGGCTTCAACTTTTCATATCGTTATCTGTGAGTACATCTGGGGATAGGCTAATTTCCGCAACTGGGTCATTTGTGCAACTAGGTCTTTTGTGCAACTAGGTCTTTTGCTCAACTCGCCATAACTTTCTTCTAAGTCGGCCAATCTTTATGGTTTTGGTGTCATTTTGTTACACTTATTGAGATCTACAAAATGAAACCAAAATCATAAAGATTAGTTTACTTAGAAGAAAGTTATGGCGAGTTGCGCAAATGAAATTGCGGAAATTAGCCTACCCCTAGATCTGTACACTAGCTCTTTATTACCAATTATTGTTTTAAAAGATATTCTATCAATTAATTGAATAACATAATGAGAAAGAGGGATTTCTGACAAAAAAATTGCAAATTTTCGTTTCTTACATTCTTGACACAGTGGGTAACGCGATCGTCTCTCGCTTACACAACTCGGGTTCGATCCCCGTAGATACTCCGATTGTCTCTCGCTCACACAACTCGGGTTCGATCCCCGTAGATACTCCGATTGTCTCTCGCTCACACAACTCGGGTTCGATCCCCGTAGATACTCCGATCGTCTCTCGCTCACACAACTCGGGTTCGATCCCTGTAGACACTCCGATCGTCTCTCGCTCACACAACTCGGGTTCGATCCCCGTAGATACTCCGATTGTCTCTCGCTCACACAACTCGGGTTCGATCCCCGTAGATACTCCGATTGTCTCTCGCTCACACAACTCGGGTTCGATCCCTGTAGACACTCCGATCATCTCTCGCTCACACAACTCGGGTTCGATCCCCGTAGATACTCCGATTGTCTCTCGCTCACACAACTCGGGTTCGATCCCCGTAAATACTCCAATTTTTGTTTTTAAAAAGTTAAAAGCTAAGATGCACAACTACATAAAATATCTAAAGAAAAGATTATTTACATTGGTTTATTGGGGGCTGAGAAATGACGAAACGACGTAAGGACGGACGAACAGACGAACTTGCCTCTGATATTTACTAAATCTTCTCAATTATTCTCTTAGAATCGCGGCGTGGAGAATTTTTTTGACATGCACGTTGGTGTTCTTCGCATTTTTCTTCCTCGTTTATCCCCATTCGATTATCAGTGAAAAGATTACGATGAAAACACGTGAGTTTATTTGAAAAAGAAAGGAGAAAATGATAAAAACTTGAATTCATTTCATCTTGAATCTGAGCTGATCTCAGATCCAGGATTTTTTCCAGACAAACTCTAAAATTCTACACATTATAGGATACCGTAATCCCTGTCTCTTTACTAACTTATTTTTCAAATTTCCAGCCGATTCCCCGTTCGGTTGTGATGTCTCGAAGTATGGCTGGTGCATGGACACTCTCCGTCCATCTCCATATCTCTATTTCTCGCTTCTCATCATCTCATTCGGAATCTTTTTCCCGCTTGCCAATATCTCTCTTGATACGGTCTACTCAAAGATTTTAGGAAATATTGATCAAGTGAGTGATCAGATCAAAGATTTATGGTTTACCGATAGTTGGGTCAGCAAATCGTGAAATTCATCTCATTCTAGAGCTTCTTTCAATCCGCTATCGTCGCTGCCGATGATCTCTTTCAAATTCTTTGTCCATTCATTATCACGTGAGTTTCGAAGAGAAAGCGAAAAAGAAAAAAAAAATTGCCAACTTTTTACAGTCACTCGTTCGTTTTGGCCGGTCATCCAATGGTTTTCGCGATGTGGGCAGCCCTTTGTGCAGTCGGAGTGATCGCATGGACATTGAATAGCTCACAGTTGAAAAGATCCACCGAGGAAATGGAAAATATCGATCGATTCGAGGAAACGATTCAATCGAATCAAGAGGATTTGATGGAGAATGGAAAAACAATGAAAAAACATCTCGTACTTGTCAATCAAGCTTGAGATTATTCAGTTCTATATAGGCACCGTAATCCCTGTCCCTTTTCCCCTATTTTGATCGTTCAGAGTTGTCGGTTGTAGGTTTAAAAGTACCGTAATCCCTAGCCTTGCCATTTTCTGACGTCTTTTCTCGGCTACCGTAATCTCTTCAGTTTTTCCAACTATCCACATTTCGGCGGATTACGGTCGTCTTTGGAAACACTATATCATTTCTTGCATAATCTATTTTTTATCCACTTTACCAAAAGTAAAGTACTCCTTTAAGTATTGTAATTATACAGTAACTTTTGAAGACCTTGTAGAAGCCTTGTATAGCCCTTCACACATTAAATATTCATGTACAGTCTTAGATTTTTGAAAAATTTCCATATTTTATTCATTCCCAAATGCGGGTTCACTTTTTAAACAATTCCAGCATTTTTTTTTGTGTCGTGAGATTTCCTTTTTCTTTCGTGAAACTATTTGAAACTTGTAAATCCACTTGCCAACATTTCTATAGTCTAGTGAATAAAGAAATTTTTGAAATAAGGTACTTTTAAAAAAAAAAAAATGTCACCCATTTTGAAGTACCGCCTTCTCCATGAGAAAAGAAATATTACTAAAGTACACCAAATATGCTACAGTTTCTACAGTACACAAAACGGATCTCATCCACATAGAGGGAACATTCGAATGCGAGCACCAAGTATTACTTGTAGAAAACAATTTCAAGTTTCAACCGCAATAAGCACAACTTGTTGCTGCACAAAAGCACAAAAGATAATGCTGTTGGTACAAGGTTTGGACGAGGTTGCAGGCATAGTCGATGATGATGTAAAGAATACAAATCGAAACAATTTGCCCGACTTCATTCCCGCCAAGGAATGGCCAGCTAATTCGCCCGACCTTAATGTTATGGATTTCCGTGTTTGGGCAATTTTGGAGCAAAAAGCATGCACAACAAAACATGCAAACGTTGAAAGTCTGAAAAAGGCTCTGAAGAAAGCCTGGGCGGAAATTCCACAAAGTACTCTGCGGGCCGCCGTGGAAAGTTATCCACAGCGTCTTAAAGCCGTTATCAAGAATAAAGGTGGCCATATCGAATAATTTGTTATTTTTTAAATGAATATGATTACTGTTGTTAATTTTAAATAAAGTTTCCGTTCATATTTCATTACGATACACGGTTCTGAGTCTGTAACCATACTTATGCCGCACCCTGTAGAGTAGAGTAGAGAATATATGGAGAATAGAATAATACATCATATATAGAGAATATATGATGTAAAGAATAGAGTCGAGTAAAGCAGAATTTGTGTATTGCCTTGAACGGCGTGGAGAATGCCTTGAACATTCTTTTCTTAATAGAAGTTCATTCAAAATTTCTCGTTATCTCTCGTTTTATCCTTGAGAAAGCAAGAACTATTGTGAATTTCTGAGTTCTACTTACATTCTGCAAAGTATTCAGCCGACTAAGCAGAATAAATATCTTTAGTTTAGCTTTGAAATATACCGAGAAAAAATTGGGTCAACAGATTAAAAAAGAGACAGGGATTACGGTATCCTATAATTCTATAATCCTTACGGTATCCTATAATGTGTAGAATTCTAGAGCTCTGTTGACCCAATTTCAGATTTTTCAAGGATTTTTATTTCAAATCTGCATTGTTTTTTGTGCTTACAATAACCACAGCAAATTTCAAATGCATTTTTTTCCATTTTTTTCTATTTTTTATTGATTTAAACAACACCAGTTTTTGATAATATTTTGACATTCAATTATAAAAGACTTTAGTTGCAACAAAGTGAGGCAGGCTTTCGAGCCGTATCCAAAGGGATTGACTTTGCCGAGATGCAATTGTTAAATGGAAGCACGGTAACAATCTCTCTCTCTCTCTCTCTCTTCGCATTTAGAGCCACTTTCTGTTCTGTCTGTTCATTTAAAGCCACTTTCTGTTCTGTCTGTTCATTTAAAGCCACTTTCTGTTCTGTGCTGCGAATTTTTGCCCCAAAAAGATCAAAAGTCGTTGAAAAGTTTTCAGCTGGACGAATCACTTTTTTTCATTTTTTATTTCACCTGTTCGTAGTCGAGAAATTTCCTATGGAAACCATAATTTCCTCCTTCAATTTTTGCGGGTTTTTTTTTCAGGAAGGAAATTCATTCTTTCGAGTGCTAATCCGACCAATCTTTGCTTCGTTTTTTGATCGTTTTTCTCTCCATCAAGCTCTTCATCTTGTTACCTACCTATATTATATCTATATTATTATAGATAATATAGATACCTATCTATATTATGAGTTTCAAATAGCACAAGCAAAGGACTCTTTTTCGCTGATTAATTTGAGATGAGCATTATTGGGTGAACTGTTTTCTAAAAGGCACCTATTCTAGAAAATTACCGTACTCAGACCGTCAGTTTGTGTTTGATGAGCCGAATTTTGGTATCATTGATTGAGTGTTATGATTTCTCATTGAATGAAACTAAAATCGGGTTGATTCGATGAAAACTGGTGACGTGATTACGGTAGTTCTCTAAAATAGAGACTTTCTGAAAACGAAAGAATTTTTCAATTGATATTCAGTCTTTTTTGCCTATCTTTCTATTCCGGAATACTGTATTGAATAGATGTAAAACCTTATCTTCAATCAAAGTCACTAAATTTTCAGTAATGATTTCCCGATTCATTTCAACTCTCACAATAGCTCTTATCCTTCAATATCCACGACATATCACGGCATCAATCAATATTCGAAATACATACCAAATTGCCACTCAAACAATGAGCGAGTTTTTAAAAAGATAAAACTTCTCTTGCCAGAAAAAACCCACTGTACTCTCATTGTCTCGTGGGGTTACGGTAGTTTGCGGTATATCTCATTTTCTTTAGATCAAGGCCAACAGTACACTTTGAATTGTGCCGATCAATCGACGATGTCCCAGAGTAATTTCGATCAACAACCAAAGGTTTAGCTATACAGATTTTACAGTTAGTCGATCACTGAACACTTTTTTCATTTAGCTTTAAATCTAAAAATATTCAGCTTAAACAAGAATCGATTCATTTCCAGGTTTGGCGCCTAAACGGTACCGAGTTTTACTCGAATACGAACACGCGAAATCTCATCAACAACAATAAACAGTTACAGTAAGTGAAAATTTATAAGATCCATCAATAATCTGGGAGTGGGACAAATGCGACCTTTTTTTTGCGCACCCGGACATTTGCGCACCTTTTTTTCCGCACTTAGCCCATTAGCGCACCTTTTTTCGCGTTTTAAAAAAAACTCTAAAAGCTAATATTAACCAATTTCTACTCTAAAAGTTGTTTTTCTAGGTAATTTGAGGGCGTAGAATCGAAATTTTGGCATATCAGAGCTTGTGGGACCAATTTGAAAGACAAAACTGTTAGATCAAATTACAGAAAATTGTCGATTTTTCTCTTTGTATAACTCCGTCCGTTCGCTTCCACAAGCTCTGATATGCCAAAATTTCGATTCTACGCCCTCAAATTACCTAGAAAAACAACTTTTGGAATAGAAATTGGTTAATATTAGCTTTTAGAGGTTTTTTAAAACGCGAAAAAAGGTGCGCTAATGGGCTAAGTCCGCAAAAAAAAAGGTCGTATTTGTCCCACTCCCAATAATCTATATAAATTTGTAGCTACATCAATTATGGGTTAAACGGTATCTAAAATACACATTTTTCAAAAATCAAAGCTTTCTGAACGATCCGTTGAATTGATTCATTTGACCAATTCAAAGAAAAACCAAAAATCGAAAATGGGTTCACAAAACGAGTTGTGCACAAATCTTTCCCATTTAGTCACTAATCTTCAATAAAAATTAGTCATTGAAGCCTTACTTGGTCTCACTCTTATGTCCAAAAAGATCAAAAAGATTTATTCAAAAGAAAGCCCACCAAAAGCGAAATGAACACACTATAAAGGACAAAAAGGAGAACAAAAGCGATAAATTTTGAGTGCTTCTCTTTATTTTTGCTTTTTGTCACCGTTTGGATCGTTGTTGATCAGCACAATGGAAATTGGTGATGGAATTGATGCGGTCGATGATGGCGGATGTTGTTGATGAACGATTGGAGACACGGGAACGCACGTCTTTGATTCCATTTCAGCGTGCACGTCGTAGAGTTTCTGAAAGAGAAAATAGGCTAAATTCAGCTATCAATAACGAGAAAAGATGTACAGCATAGACCTTTGAATGAAAAGATAGACTTGAAAAAGATACCTGGAAAGATGGCTGAAGTATCTCGTTCTTGTAGGCCCACGCCAGTGCGACAAGCACGAGAAAGACAATCAACAATGCGGCCATCGAAGAATAATCAGAAGAATGAGTAGACAAGAATAGGGATGACTTAACAGGCAACTTGCTATGCAAACTAATATCCGTGCATGCTAATTTTATCTCTTTCCAACGTCGAGCACTTCATGGCTGACTTTTGGTTTATTTTTTTGCTGTATAGATGTTAATTGCTCCATCTATTCGTCGATCATTTCATTTATTTATTGAGCGCGACTCTTGGTCCTTGAAGGCAACCAAGTCCTAAAAAAGAAATACAAGAATGTAAGGAATTAGATAAAATTACAATGAGCAAAACGTGGCAGATGATAGCTTCCTTGGTATGAACATTCATCACATTGGAACTAAAGTTGAAATGATATAATAAAAGAGATCAATCAGGACTCACCCCTGACGACAAAATTGTCGGCGATTATCATCCTTTCCTACATCATTCCAGAGAAGAGCTTGGTGATCGTTCCACAAAGTACATTGCTGCGTCCATCAGTGATCTAAAAAAGAAGCTTTCAGTTTTCCAAGTTAGATAGCTATCATCGAATCATCAAATCCTTACCGTGAACTGCCTGTTTCCGCAATGGATTTGTACCATGGCTCCACTACCACTTTGAAAACTAAAAAAGAAACCCATTTGCTTTCTACACATTTAAATCTCACCGAGCCATCATCTGTCCTCCATTGGCGATATTGAAAAGGAGATTGTACCCAGTATACTGCTAGTCGATGCAATCTAAAAAATAAGGATTACGATTGTAATTTCAAAAACGAACGGGTCGTCCCACGGGAGCCTCGACAACAACTTGGGGAAACTCAGGAACAACTTGCGCTAGTTTGACATTGACGATGCATACGCATCATTTCCCAAAAGTTAATTCAATTAAAGCAAATCGATGAAATTATACTCGGTTGGCGTAAATGTGAATAGTGAAACCGCGGCGCTGCTAGAAGTCTTGACGCTCGTATTGCGGCAATTCTTCGAAGCAACGATAATACTAAAGAAATTCGGCATTGAAACGACACAAAAGAAAGAAAACCGAGCACTTTTCCTTGAGGGTTGAGCACATTGTACGAATTGACACTTTCATAGTTGCAGTACATCAACTCCAGGGTCTCGACATTCTAAAAAAAAATTTTAAAGATAAAGCCTAAATAAATTTGCCTGTCAAACCATCATGCTGTCGACTATTGCAAGGTATTCAAGACTGGATAGGGCTAAAATAAAAGAAATCGATGAAATATCATGGAAACCGAATAGAGCAAATGCTCATTTAAACATTTTAAAGCTTCTAACGTAAAAATTTAACTCTAATTAACTATTAAATGTAACAAAAGTTATAAAAAGTGAAAATAGAACGAAAAAGGAAATAACTGACCCGACATTGTTGAAGTTTCGACCGATTCGGGAGCAGAAACAATGAAGAATGATTTCGCTCAAAAGAGAACACGATGATATTTATACTTTTGAAGTATCGCCGCCTCCAAGTGTCCCCATAAAGTGGGGACCCTTGGGACCCTTTTTTGGACCATATGGGGACCCTTAGGACCCTTTTTGACCATATGGGGACCTTTAGGACCCTTTTTGACCATATGGGGACCCTTTTTGGATACTGAAATGCTTCCTTTTCTTTTTTCTCTGGAGCTTTTTTAAAATTCTGTGATAGACGAAATTTTTTGAACTCTTCATATTAAATACTCTCTATCACAGCATTTTAAAAAAGCTCGAGAAAAAAGAAAACGAAGCATTTCAGTCCCCATATGGTGGCACTTTATGCGGACACTTTGGGGACGCTTTTTGGGTGCAATTGGGGGCGGTACTTCGAAAGTATAGCGATATTACGCAAATTCCCCTAAATGCAAATTAAAGGTTAGATTTAAACAAGTTTTTCCACCGATAAGATTTCAGAAAAGAAAACTTTCATCTCACCAAAAAAAGCATTTCAAAATTTGTATCAAATTCAGATTCACGAGCTTTTCGATGTACGATATCGGCTCGTATGATTGCTGTGTGATTCCATATGGTACAACTGATGGTTATTATAATTGTTATACGACAAATATGATGATGAATATGATGAATAATGGATATCCGCGTGAGTTAAATGAATATTTTATCGGCAAAAATTCATTTTCAGAGAACGGCTACACTCAATATCCGGGACAAACACGTGGGTTTTTTTTGCTTAGCTAGATAGTAGTAGTATTGAAAGTATCATAGTAGTATTGAAAAGCTATCCAAATATTCAATACTCAAGCTAGAGTTTTGTCAGTTACCGGGCTCTTTATATCAAAATTCTGTGCTTTACTTCTGTGCTTACGGTAGCGTAACGCAGTTACCAAAGCCGTTCTTGGGCTTTTGAAGCATTAGATAAGTAAATCTAATTGTATTGGGCTGGTGAATTGAAAACAGCCGGCTATTGTCATATGTGACAGTTTGAGGACTTTCTTCAAAAGAAACCCATTTTGGTGTCAATGGAAAAGTTGTAGGGAATCAAAAATCAAGCTTATATCCAAATTCTCAGAAAGATTCAAAAACTGGTTTTGAAGAAATGCGAAATTTACGAATTTTCACAAAACTTGCATTTTAAGCGAAACTACTAAGTGTATCTTTTTGGAAATTTGGCTATAAGCCTAATTTTTGATTCTCTACAGCTTTTCCAATGACACCAAAATGGGTTTCTTTTGAAGAAAGTGCTCAAACTGGGTCCAAACTGGACACCTCCAGTCCTCCATTTTTGAGTCTCACACTTGTCTCACACACAAACCAAAATCCTACCACGAAAGAGGAATCCGCAAATCGCCTGTAAAATGGGCAGAATGCAATCAAATACAGTGAACAGTTGGAAAAGGTGAATAAATCCCTGAAGAAGAATAGGCCCTTCAAGTCAAAGATCGTTCTCCTCCACGACAACGCACGCCCTCATGTTGCAAAATTGACTAGCTCTAAAATAAATAGCCTTTTTTGGGAACTTTTGTCGCATCCCGCATACAGTCCGGACCTTTTGATTACTATTTATTCCGGATCATGAGTAATGAGCTTGCGGGAGAACACTTCGATTCGGAAGAAGCAGTCAAAAATTGGCTTTGAAAGTTTTTCGATTCAAAACCAAAATCCTACCACGAAAGAGGAATCCGCAAATTGCCTGTAAAATGGGCAGAAGTTGTCAATAATAATGGAAATTATTTGGAATGAATTCATGGTTTTATGTTCAATAAATTTTAGTTCAATGT
Organism: Mesorhabditis belari; assembly: GCA_958450365.1. NCBI lineage: Eukaryota > Metazoa > Nematoda > Chromadorea > Rhabditida > Rhabditidae > Mesorhabditis > Mesorhabditis belari. The sequence goes on along the minus strand of CAUEEP010000758.1, from coordinate 1,107,868 downwards.
CCCGCAGTTTTCAATTCACCAACCCGATTAGCTATATATGACTCAAAGCTAGATATTGGAATAAGGCTCTAATTGTACGTATAAGAAACGATATATCTTTCCAGAATACCCCGGTCAACAACAGACAACAACTTTAAGTGGAATGGCTCAATTGCTTTTATCATTGGGAACAATGTTAGCAAATCAGAAAGCACAACAAGCGATTGGATGAAGAAATGGAAATTTCGAACCTTCACTGGTTTCTAAAAAGTGTCCCACTTTCTCTGGACTACCGTAATCTTGCCTCCATTGTTTATCCAATCAATCTACAGTTACTAAGAGTACCAGTACCAGGGTAAAAACGAAATTTTAAAATGTAAACTCATTTCTTTGTTATATGTATAGTTGTCTTTGTTGAAAATAAACACTTTTATTAGGAGTACTATAGCTGGGATACGAAAAAAAGAATCTTTGAATCTTTGAGAGCTTTTAAGATTAGAATGATTACAATATTTCCCAAACGAAATCTATTCGTCAAATTACCCAAAGCTATCCAATAATTCTACCCCTTTTCTCAAAAATAACCAAACAAAGCGCATTTTTCCCTTCCAATTTCCCATCAAAATGCGATCTTTCCCTTCAAATTTCTCTCCAATCAATGATTGATCACCGTTTAGTTCTAATTTTCTGTATCTCTACGAAAAAGAATCGATTCTAAAACGGAAATTTAGCTCTTTTACCCAACACAAAAAAAACACGTAACCGATGGATTTTCTACCATTTTTTCGATCCGATACTCGTGCATTTCCGGTTGATTTATTTAGCAAAGAAGAAAATGATTAAAAAGAACAAAATGATTAAAAATATCATCTCAAAAACAATTGTTTTCGCATTCCTTTTCAAAAACACAAGACTGATCATTGGGATAGTCAAGTTTAGGATGAAAGTTGAACGGATGTTCAAATCGATTTGAGGATTGAAAACAATTTCACAAAACCAGACTCTCCCCCTTTTTTACCTAAATTTTGAAACTCTGAGAATCTTTGGCCTTCTTGAGTATTACAGGACGATCCAGAAACAGTATATAATTGTCCGTTGTGTGCTTATAATGTTACCTGTTGAATATGTTCTGTTCAATTCAGAGATGCAGAGGGATTGTAGCGACTCCGCTACCCGTTCGCACATATTCATCAATTTGCATACGAACTATGAGCCCGTAAAAGGTGGAAAGCTAATGCGTGGACAAAGTACCGTAGGCGTTGCCTTTTGAAAGCTCAAACAATCTTTTGGGGGGTGGGACAAATGCGACCTTTTTTCCCCTTTTCTTTTCTTTTTCCAATTTCGACAAATCAGACCCCCACGTCAATGGGCTTTTGGGCAAAAACGTACCCAACAACGCTTCCTTCCGCAGTTTTTGCCTTTTCTGCCGCGCGAGGTCTGATTTGTCGGAACGGAATCTACGCATACGATTCCCTTTTATGGAAAAATTTTCGAAATATTTTCGGCTCTCGGTCTTTCCCTAAGGCCCCCGCAAAAAAAACCCAGCCCCCACTTTGCACATTTCTTTCAGCAATCTTGTAGGTGTTTAGTTCAAAATTCTCCCCGTTCGTTTGTTGTATTGTTTTTAAAGAGTGACCGCAATGTAAAGCGACAATTTTTTGGAAAACTAGCTGGGAAATGTGTAATTTATTTCAAAAGTGGCAAATGTTAAATAGAGAATTGTAGCCGTAACTCTCGCCAACATTTATCTACCAAAACCTTCCCGATTCCACTTATACAATTCATTTAAGAAGCGCTTGAATGAGCGCTAGTCGACATCTCTCCAGCGAGTCTGTCATTTGGCCAGTGTTATGTCACTCATTCAAGCGCTTTTTAAATGAGTTGGATGAGTGACCCCTTTATTTTTTGTATTCGTTCTTTATCTGGTTTAATTACCCAAGTTAGAGCTTCGATAAACGATTGTTGTCAATTGGTCAATCTTCGAGCCTAATCAAACAAGGGCAAAGTATAAGCTATCTGAATTTCTCTCAAGCAATACACACAACCTTTTCGTTGCGACAGGAATGTCTGTGCATGAAAATGCTTGAGACTGGAAAATTTAGCACAAACTCCAACTCTGCAACTAAATGCCCAGATTCATTTTTCAACTCTAGCATCAATCTTTCGGTCAATATTTATCAGCTAATCTCTTATGATGTGATTTGATGAAATCAACTTGACACGAGTCAAGTCCTTTCAATCCTTTCAATCCTTTCAATCCTTTACCTTTTATCATCCCACGTATTTACTTTTCTCTTTCAGTCCAACAATACAAAAAAAAATGTTTTCGAAACTTTGAACCGAAAAAAGGCAAAAAAAAAAAAACTGTAGACACGTGAAAGTTCAAGAAAACTCTTTTCACGAGAAAATCCTCGATAAATCAATCAAAAATTGGGAGAAGGGGCAAATATGTGGGCGGAGTCTGATCGAGAAATATATTTGATCTGTAAATCCATTGAATGGCTGAGAAAAATCAGAAAGGATCTCTCCATTTTGCCATCCCTACTAAACTAACAACAATCACCCATGAACCCAATCAAATTCACGATTTTTTGCTTTTTTATCTCAGGTACGGTCGTTTTTTTGTCTTTTTTTTTATTGTTGATTTTCTGAATCTTGGGGAGGCCTATAAATCTTTATCCTGAGCCAAATGAAATTAAGCCGTTTTAAACGATGTCTGGTTCATAAGTAACTACAGTAACATCGGTTTTTATATACGAAAATGCTTTCCAGTGATGGCCACCTCTCCACTCGACAATATCTACAAAAATTTGGCGAGAAAACAAAATCAAGTCCGTATGCAACAATTGATGGAATTCATTCACAAGGTTTGTGTGAGAAAAGATGGAAATCCCAATCATGCTTTCTCAGAATGTTCCCGAGGGTCTTGAGGCGCCGAATCCGAAAATCGCTGAATTCGAAACGTTCAAATCGAATAAAATGTACAATTTTGTCGACGATGGACAAGGACATTTACAATTCAGACAATTCAGAAGATTGCGATTGGGAGATGTAAGCTTACGACTGAATTTGATAATAATGTGACTCATGCAATTGATGAGTACCACCTCTACGCCCTAATTTCCAGATCCTGTCACGCCATCAAGCCGGAATCTAATCGATAGACTTCCTCTTTCCTCACTTTACCCAATCAGGCTCGCAAATCGATCTCACCTAGGATTTTACTGATTACATTTTCTGTATATACTGTAAATATAAACATTTTATTTTTAAAACTTGAACTCTACTTGAAACAAATTAAAAATTTAAAAATATCGAAATTATAAAGAACTCATCGGGAAATTTGATAGATAACAACTAAATCGATAGATAACAACTAAATCGCAACAATGATACAGATGTTTTGATCTCAACAAACAAATCAATTTCAAATATCACAATAAAAAAACAAAAACTTTTGACCAACTTATGATGTTTTACTTGAAGGGGCAATCGTTTCACCCAAAGCATCGAGTATTTCCTTCTTATACACATCAAAATCGCCATCGATTTCAACGACATCCTAAAATTCTTATACAAATCAAAATCACCATCAATTTTCAAGAAATCCCAACCTAACAAGTAGTCCTTACGGATAATTGATATGCAAAAAAATTTACCTGACTCTCAACAACCCACAAAACACAATTTGTTTTCCGAATCAATCGCTCATCGTGGGTAACCATAATAACACCTAGATTTTTGTTTAACAGATACACTTAACAAGTCAACCTCCTTTAAAGTCTTCGATAGCACAAGCGAGTGCATCAATCGACTCAATGTCAAGATTATTCGTAGGCTCATCCTGAATATCTTACTATATCACTGTTGGCATAACAAAAACTTTAGCACTGAATTCTTACCAAAACAAGTACATCAGGTGCACCCAACGAGAGATCCGCCAAAGCTACTCGACTTTTCTGTCCACCAGACAACTCGGAAATCTTCACTGTGTGCGCATGGGAGGCAAGACCGACCGTTCCAAGACATTTCCGAGCTAACTAAACAGAAAAATTCTATTAGAAATAACGCCAAATCTACCTGTGGGTCAATTTTAAACTTCGTGACAAGATATTCCATTGCACTTTGCTCCATATTAAGCGCCTCATTTGAATGTTGATCAAACCATCCAATTTTCAAGAGACGATTCTTCCGAAGTTCGCCTTCTTGCTAAACGTTGATTATAAAACAAAATGTCTTATGTAACCACCGGCTCAATCTTTCCAGTGAGCAACTTGAGTAGAGTTGATTTTCCGACTCCATTTGGTCCAACGATTGCAATACGTGACTCCATATCGATACCGAATTCCAAATGCTTGAAGAGACAATCTTTTCCATAGCCAAATATGACACCTGGAAAAGAAAGTTATACTACAAAAAGCTGTTGATAAAACTACCAAATAATCCCAAGATTGGTGGTTGAATGGGCGATGGTTCGGGAAACGAGAACTTCACACTGTACTCTTTTCTTCTTTGCAATAACTCGGCTGGTGGCGCATCATCTAAACGCAACATTGCAATCAGTGATATCAGGAACAACATACCTTCATCGCCCATCGTCGAACTCCCTTTCGTTTTTCCCTTATTTTGCTTGTTCAATTTGTTCTGCAATTGATTTTTCAGTTGTTCTTCTGCCTGTTTGGCACTCTTTCCGCCCTTTTTCAAACTTCTCTAAAAGTTTTCTTTCAGAATAGTAAATAGTAACACAACTGACCAATTGCTTTTCCTGCGTGTCGTAATCTTTCGTAAACTCCCTCACTTTTTGTTCGTACATCTTTTTGAATTGAGCTAATATTGTAAAATAGCCAGGAAAAGACGTCTGAAGTTACCATAATTTCCAGTGTAATAATGCAACTTCTGTTGGTCAAGATGAATAATATCCGTGCAAATTGAATCGAGAAATCCTTGGTCGTGAGAAATAATCAAAAGCGTTTTCTTCCATGTTTGCAGGTAACTAAAATATAATCACTTCTCAATTAATGTTTTAAAAATACTTGTCAAGCCAAATAACAGCGTTGAGGTCAAGATGGTTAGTCGGTTCGTCAAGCATCAAAAATGTTGGCTCAAGGAAGAGCGCTCGAGCCTAAATTAAGTCTAATCATTGAAGACATTTGAGGAAAAGTATTAGACTTTACATAAAGCAAAACTTACAAGGGAAATACGCATTCGCCAACCTCCAGAAAAGTCTTGTGTTGCCTAAATTAGTATTTTTAAAGCCGTACTTTCTTATTGCTCACCTTTTCTTGCATATCCTTTGAAAATCCAAGACCAGCTAGAATTCGTCGAGCTCGGGGCTCAGCTGCATCAGCCTTTATGTCCCGCAACTCTTCTCCAACCTAAAACTATGAAATAAAACTTATTACAACTTAAAAACTTACCTGCTTCAACCGTTCACTTGCGCTGACATCTCCATCTTCCAATTTCTTTGTCATTTCTTCTTGCTCCTGCAAAAGAGCGTTTCTCTTTTTGTCCGAAAGCAAAACGGCATTTATGGCCGAAGTTGAATCCACCGAAATTTCTAAAACTTCAATAAAATCCAAGCGCATTAAACGAATTACCTTGTTCACAGTATAATAAATCGATATGTTCCGGTATAGCCAGTTTGCGAGCAGCTATGTGTTTCAACAGTGTCGTTTTGCCCATACTATATTTTTACAATGTTAACCACACATTTACACAAATCGAATTGTAAGAGCAAAATTTTCAAAACATGCCCATTGGGTCCAACAAGTCCATATCGTCTTCCGAAAGAAATTTTCAGTGTGGCCTTGCTGAACAAAACTTTTCCCTGCGCAGCAATGTCAAAGTTTTCAACCTAAAATAAAGTTAAAAGTTAAAATCAGCAAAAACATACTTTAATATCTTGTGAATTTTCGAGAAGAGCCATTTGTTGAGTGGTTTTCACTTGTTGCGACACGGAGAATTGACCGCCAAGCTCAGCCCCAGCACCGATTCCGCCACCGTCTAAATACAACATGATAATATTTTGTTATCGTATTTCGGAAAATTGCCTACAATGTACCTGCATACAAAATCGCATACCTTGTTGTGAAATTTCTTCTTTCTTTGCACCTTCTATTGTACCTCCCATTGCCAAGATTTGCTTTTCGTATTTTTCCCTCTTCTTCGCTTCTTTTGCATTGCGTTTGTTTTGCTCTAAAATAGGCATTTGGCTAATTTATAACAAAACGTACGAACTTTGGTCTAAACAAGTTTTATAGAAAAAGAGCATCTCAAATAATCAAAAACCTACTTGATACTTTTAAATCCGCAATATCGTCGATGACTTCTTCGTCGGACATTTCCAAAATGTTATGTAGAACAATACGGTCCTAAACATGAAAACATCATTAGAATTGATAGAATAAGGATTAGGTTCTATGCTTTTGCTGCTGTGATGCACTGCAAAAAGGCCTAGGCTTAGCCTACTCCTTCCCTTATCATTCAAATTCATGACGAAATCTTACGAATAGAATTGCTTCATAAAAAGATGGTAACCATTTATGTATTGTATTGTATTGTATTGTTGTGTTGTTGTGTTGTGTTGTAACCATGTATTGTTTCGTGCGAACATAAAAATCTTACTTAAGTCAACAAAATTTCTTTTAATCGATTGGGAAACCCTTTTCCACAATCTCTTTTCGGTATTGTAAGAATACGAAACTTGTCAAACGAGTCTTCAACAAAAATATTCAAAGTTTATTCCATCAAAAACTTACACACCTTAAATAAATATCATAATCGTAAAGAAATATCACTGAAAATGTACCATAACGAAGCCAAACGCAAAGAAGCAAAAACACCATGAGATCACAAGAAACAAAAAATTGTTTACGACTTGGTGAGAATGATTTCTTTAGCATTGTCATTGACGATATTCTCCATTTTGGCCACATCGCGGCACCATTCGCTTATTCGGTCGGCCATAGATAAAATCTAAACATAACCATGCTAAGAAATGTTTGATGACAGAAAATAAGGGTACCTGAGTAGCATTAAGGACACGTGGTTGAACCCATGAGATGTGAACGGTCTGATTCACCTGGATTACATTATTTCAACTTCCATAAAATAGTTATTACCTGATCGATGGCACCTCGGATAAGTTCTTTGGAAAGCGCCTTCATAACAAGATGTTCCACTTTTGACGTCTCAATTTGAGCCTTGGTTGCAATTTCTCCAAAAGAAATGTTGCGCTCCTTGGATGGACGAGCAAGGGCAATCTGAATAAAGGAGTGTGCCTCTATGATAGATCTTGATAGCACACCTCCATGATTGAGAGCAGACGAATCTTTTCGACAAGGAATTCCTTTTGCTTTTTCATATCGGGCCATCCTCCCCAATAGCGTTCAAGCCCATAAAACTAAACAAAACACTAAAAATGGAACTTTAAATAATTTAAACTTTGTTCAAGTCTCCTTCATTGAAAGCATATAGCACATCCAATAGCCACTTCTCCTGAGAACCATCGAGAGACTTCAGAATTGGGTGAGCAAGCTAACACATTTAAATAATTTGCAACTGACGATGAAAAGAACTTACCAGTTCTCCGAAATTATAAATGTTCTCTCCGAGCAAGGCGGCAAATCCGATCAGGACGGCTTGATAGTGTTTATCCTAAATCACTTTTATGTTACATATTTCTATGTAAAAGTTTAACCTGGAAAGAAAGCTTATTGGCATCTTCGACTCCAAGATAACGAAGTGCTTCTCGATAGTAACCAGCAAAATCACCAATCTCTTTCAGGTAAACAGCGCTCATCTAAAACAAGAAATCTTTTTGTCGTAAACAAAGCTTTTTATACTTTGTAGAAAGGCGCGTGCACTTCCGTGACTCCAACCAGATCATCAATTTCTTTCTGAGTCGATTCGAGCATTCCACGAACTTTTTGAATATCGAGACAACACTCATTTTGGTCCTTATTATTCAGACGAAGCTCGATTTGAGCAGTGTGAAGACGGATTGTTGCCTACAAGTATAAATAAAACCAATTAAACATTGCAATTGATACCTGTTTATCCTTGGCAACAGTTTTCTCGATCTTTTCCAAAAAGTTGAACGCCTCGGGTTTATCTAAACAAAAGTGATCAGATAACAATTAATACGTTTACCTGTGGTGAAAAGGAAACGAGCAACTGGGATGCAAATCTCGACAAGGTGAAGGCAATTGATGCGGTGTTCAAATTCGCTAACAAAGTTGTCGTAGAATTCCTAAAAGTTGAGAAGTTTAGAAAATTTAAAAAGTAACAAACTTTCAAATTAAGCCGTCGAGAAAAGGTCTCATCACTCAACAAAGTGAGAACTTCCTTTGTGAGTTGATGCCAAAGCCTAAACAAAAACCATTATAAGCTTATTGAATTAATAATGTTTTTGGGCAACCACAATTGGGAAAACTAACTTCGTCACGTAACTTTTAAAAATCTTACTTCTTGGTGTAAAGTTGTTCCAATTTTTGCCACTTATCCGCCACTTCTCCTTGAGCCGAATTCTTTTGCTTGGCCAAAAAGGCCTCGACTTTCTCCAGAGCCATCTAAAAAGACAATTTCGTTAAAAGTCAACAGATCCAAGAAAAGAATTATCCTTTAAAAAGTAGGGTGATGATCACAAAAGTGAAACGACAAGGGAAAATCATCATCACAAAAAAAAACCAGACACACCTATCGACGAGAGAGAACGCGCAAAGGGAAAGGGCTTTTAAAAACAAGTACAGCTGCTCGAGTCCTTTGTAAATTTTGGCGTTAGATGTTATTTTATGCAAGCTTTTACGCATAAAAGAACTTAATTTTCATCGTTGTCGGGCTGCTTTTCAGCGACTTGACAATTAGAAGACTACATCGCTGCGCTAAAACCTTCTTGCAACTGGAATTATTTGGTGCAAAACTTTGGGCTCTTTAGATTTAAGTAATTTTTAACGTTGTGCGTGGCAGCCTTCTGTCGCACAACTTCTTTTGAACGGAGTTGCCACACAATATGCAAATTTATTTTAGAAAGCATAAAGATTGAAGTTGTGCAAATCTTGCAGAGCGTTCTTTCTGATTTTGTTCTCTTTTCTGTTTTGTTGGCATCAACAATTTTGAAAGTCAATATTTTATTTCTAGAGCTTAACTGATGATGGACACGTCAAAACTACCAACAGTGCCCAAAGAAATCGAGTCACCAAAGCCGAAACGTCGATCAATTCGTGGTCGACGATCAAGTGTTCAACTCAAAACCCCAGCCATCGATGAACCCGAAATTTTGGAGGTTTCGATGAAAGAAAATGTTCTCGAAACGACACATGAACGACTCTCGACAGCTTTTGACGTACGCAAGCGTATAAGTGTAAGTTTTGCTTTTATTTTCAATTTGAGTTCCAACTTTAGAATTACAAGAACACCCTTAGCCAAGAAAGCGCCGAATGGGAAGCTTTATTACAGAAACTGAGCAAACGAAGCGCCAAAGAGAAAGGGTTAGTTTTCTTTGGGGACGTTCCAAACTATGAACCCATAGATGCTTTTAATCTTTTAATCGTAAAGTGTTTAGAAAGCAAATAAACAAGGAGCCACTTGCTGAGAATGGATGTTCCGATGCTCGACCGACACGACAAGCACGATCACACGTCATGAAGCTACTCAGTCAGATGAGAAGTCAAGATGATAGTGGACTGCAGGTAGTTTTTTTTCTAAAGCTTCATTAATAAAATATTTCTTTGGCAAATGGTTTAGCTCGATTTTCACATTGGTTATTTATTTACCATTTTAGCTCCAAGAAAACCAGAAACTCGAGAATTCATGCGCTAAGTTAAACGACGATGTTCTGGATGAGAAGGACAAGATAGAACAGTAAGTTGGAACTTTTAGAATTCACAGTTGTGTGCATTATAGATAACTTGGTGCAAAGTAAGTGCAAGGACACCTAGCTTCGATTTAAAGTAGCTACTTGCTCTTTGTATTCGTTTTCTGAAAAGTGGACACGTTCTCATTAGGGCCCCTTCATTTTAAAGAATTAAAAACTTCACAATTCAAGTTTATTTAGACTATCAGAACTTCTCCGCAACGAAGCTAATGTCGATTGGAGCAAAGATTGCGCTTTCTGGAAACAACAACTTGAATGGACAGAAAAAGCCAAAGGAAAACTGAACGATTTGGCGGCACTCTTGACGATAGCCTAACTTTTGTGATGTTTATTTTTGGTTTGGCATTGTGTTTGTTGTATATTTAGTAGCGCAGTTTAACCGACTAATACGTATCCATGGCGCTAATTCGAGACTTGTTGAATGCAGGTGTTTTTCGTATTTGTAACGGTCACAAGAATTTTGAGCTCTTTTGTGCAAAAAGATTTCTTCTTGTCGCTTTTTCTCCCTAAACCTCCAAATTCCTCTTGAAACACTCTTCTCGAATTCAGCGCGCACACAATGTCCACCCCTTTGCAACAGTCAAATGAAAACACGACCGTCCTCTAAGAATTTCCCCTTTCGCTACTTCATTTTCTTTATTTGCCCACCCATACACGTTTATTTAAATTCGTTCGTTCTTATGGTCTGTATAGAAAATAAAGTTATCTCTAAATTCAATAACAATATGATCACAAATTTATCTACAAAATTTCTAATGATAATTTAAAATTTCTATTACTTGCACCCTCCTTGGAATTTTTGGACTTTTTTGTCCTTTATCAATTGAGCCTTTTTTGCAAAGAGGGCACAGATCCAATGATAAGAGGGATGAATTCTAGAAATAACTAATTGTCAGCACAAAAAAACGATTCAATATGAATACAATATTTTGAAATTGTTTTCTTTCTTTTTGTCTTTTCCAGTGCTCTTTAGGGTGTCAGATTTTTTCGAGATAATCCGCCTGTTGAGGTCAAGGACTAAAAATTACACATGAATGAGCCTCTTTTTCTTCATTTTCATTTCCTAAAACTTCATTTGTCACTAATTTTACCAGAATACGATGTCAAGCGGATCGAAAAGAACCCGGAAATATGGATCGAGGACGAAAGCTTTGGACGTAAGAAATTATTGACTTGATTTTAACTTGCTTAACCATCTGTTACACCAAAGCATTAGTTACCGTTTTTAAGCAGGTCTAGTTTCGTTTCAAATTGAAATTACTTTAGACGGTACCAAATGTGGAGCTGACCGGGAAAACGATGCTCATCACCGGGACAACTTCGGGAATCGGTGAGAAATGAAGTACCGTATCACAAAAGTGCCAGTAGAAGTACTACGATAACTGTAATTAAATCGTTTCCAGGAATTGAGACAGCTCGCTCCCTTGCTCTCCTCGGTGCTCATATCGTGATGGCCAATCGAAATCTCGTCGAAAGTGAGGCACTAAAGGAGAAAATTCTCAAGGAAAAGGTTTCCTAACCGAAATTTCGCCCCCAATTTTTCTTTCAGCCGGACGCTAAAATCGATTTGTTATCGTGTGATCTTTCATCACTTCAAAGTGTCAAAGCTGCGGCTGACGAATACAAACAAAAACAATGGTAAGTGAAAGATTTTAACATGAATTTATAGATTTCAGGCCAATTCACGCGCTCGTCTTGAATGCTGGCGTCTTTCAACCGATTCAAAAAACGACTTTGGATGGATATGATTCATCATTTGGAGTCAATCATCTGGGACACTTCTACCTGATACGGTAAAAAAGGGCATGATAAAGACCTTTTCAAGTTTTCTAAAAGGTGCTCTCCAGAAAAAGACACTATAACCCTGCTGTCTCTAAGCCCCGGATTAGGATAGCTTTTCGGCGCATTTTAGAAAACGTTCAGTTACATGGACTGCCCCGGGATTTGAAGGAAAATCCCAATATTTCAGCGAGCTTCTCCCCGTTGTCCGTCAAAGTGCTCCTGCTCGAATTGTAATTGTTTCTTCTCATTCACACAATCACACCGGGGTTTGTTTTAAAAGGACTCAAAACATTAACAATTCGCTTTTCCAGATTAGCGCCACTGATCCAACGGAAGTCAAAGTGAAACGTCTCATTCAAATGGGAGACACAAATGAATTCGGATACCGGTAACGGGGGAAACTGATTTGAAAGCCAAAACGAATTTCCAGTCTCTACGCATATTCCAAACTGTGCAACGTGCTTACTGGATTTCGTCTACATCGGAAAGAGAATGCAAATAACATTTCGGTTTACGTTCTCCATCCCGGAACAATGATTGGAACAAGTGAGTTTTGAATTTAAATTTCTCAGCACAAAACATTTTCCAGATATTTCTCGAGGATATGGTTTTTGGGGCAAGGCGATGAACGTTCTTTCGAAGTAAGTTAACAGTGTCATTTCTGAAAATTTAAACCGGGAAAACTTGGATTCAATCCCAAAATTCAATAATTTTCAGGCCTTTCACTAAAGATCTTTCACAGGGAGCCGCTACAACGGTGTACTGTGCTGCTTCTCCGGAAATTGCCAACGTTTCAATTCTGCGTTGAAAACCAGATACAAATTTCAGGTATCGGGAAAGTATTGGGAGAGTTGTTGGGATGATGAGAAACAATTACAAGTGAATCTTGCTCGGGATGAAGAGTTTCAGGTTGGAAAAACGGGAAAATTTCCAAACAGCAATTTTAGGATGCATTTTGGGATAAGTCCGAAGAACTTATCTTCAAATTCGAAAGCACTCGACGTCCGGCTCAATCCTAGATAACTGTTTGTGTTTAAATAGTTTTCATAAAAATTTATTCTTTTCATACGAACCATGACTACATAACATACCGTGAAGATTTAGAGACTTCATAATATCTCATCAAAAGCACAAAAATCCTATCAAAAGCAAACTTTTTGTAAGGGACTACAAACGTTTTGCTAATACATAATTTATTCTAGAAAACAGGGAAAAACCTTTGTGAACCCAATTGTTTGAGAAGATGGGCTGACGTTGATCGCTTGAGCTAGAGGCCGGCTCGAGCTAATGCGTCATTCACTACGTTTTGTCGCTCGCGTTGTTTCTCGGTTTCGAGGGCTTGGGCCTAAAATAGTAAAAATACCATAAAAATAATAGTAATTACTTTAATCTAGCACCAGTTGTCTATGAAATCTTTAACATCTTTGACAGTAAAAATTACCTTTCTCTTTCCGTTCCACTTTACAGCAAAGAATGCAGAGACGTAGGTGAGAATGACGGCACTAAACGGAAATGTTAACTTGAAGAATTAATCTATCAACTGCATATGTAATTAATTTCTGGCTAATATTTTTTTTGGAGTACTTACCGGGTAATGTTGGCTCGTCCAAAGTGCTCATGGGGATTCATGTAGGCCTTAAAATAAAATATAAAATGGGTAGCGAAAATAAAAGATGTTGTAGTTCGGGAACGACTACACCTAGTAAGCTATTATCACCAAATAAAATGCATACATGCTGCAAGTCGATGAGAGGCTTGAAAATTTGGCGAACGGCCTGCATCCTAAACGAGAAGATTTTGAAACTAGGTACTAAGATCCGCCATAACAAAGCCAACGTGATCGAAAAATATTCTTTGAATCAATTAACATAATTTTTATATCATTGAATCTATTATAACCATTTATTAGATTGGAAAATCATCTGACAGATCACAAAACGAATGAGGCGAAGAACTACGGACACAGTTTTTGATGAGAAAGAATATACAGACTACACAAAAACGGGAAATTTTTACACACCAACAAATACGGATGAACAGGTACCCATTAACAAAATAACAAACGATGGAAATACAGATAAAAATGATGAGCCAATGAAACGAGTAAGACCAATACAGAACATCCATTATTTTTGCCCTTTAAAGAAAAATTTTTTTTATGGGCACTAACCACAAGGAAAATGAGGATACACAAAAAAGAATCATACATGACTCTAAATGAAAATAAAATTTAAGAAGTCACAAACATGAAAACGGTTAAAATAAGTTAAAGAAAAAATAAATTATCAGAGCTGAATATTCGAAAGTGATTCGGCAAGTGAAGAAGCGACTGTTTGAGCTCTCGGATCCAGTGAAAGATAGCTGAGCCAATTCTTCATGTCTTGCAAGTCTACCGTAGACAAATGAAGTGTTGACGACCATGTTTTCAATAGATGTGTCCACCCCTGACCATCCCACGATACCGATTCCTAAAATATAATTTAAGTTAAAATTTTTTAAATGGTTAAGACTGGGCTAAGACAAACCTTTGAACGAAGCCACAAAAAAAGCTCATGATTTGAAGCTGCTTTTTGACGAGAACACCAGAGCAGCAACGTACACAACAGATCCCGTGCAAACTAAATAATTAGATTAGCCTTTGTAAATAAATAAAAAGTACCGTATTCTTCTCGTTTACAGCTGTTTGTATTTTGGATGCATCAAGACGATTGACAAGGAAAATGAGATGATCGCGCGACTTTTGTGATGCCAAAAACATATCGACAATTGGACACAAATCGGCAGTCAGCTAAACTCAAGATTTAAAAGGAAAAATATCAAAATCCTCACATCATTATAAGTCCTCTTGGAATAAGTTGGAATAGCATCAAAAAGCGAAGTGATCAGAATGTCTCGGACGTTCGGTGGAGAAGCTTCGATGAATTTCTTGAAAATCAATCGACCCTTGCTAATCTAAATTAGAATTGGACAAAAAAACCTAAAGATGGAAACCTGTAACGTTTTTGTGAAGTGTTCTGGTGAGAAAAGCTCGCGATATACAAGCTGCAACGCAGTGCCAACCTCATTTTCGAGGATCTCTCTAAAGTAATGGGTAAAGTAAAAGGAATGATTACAAACCTTTCTTGTGTGGGCAAAGTGAAGGCCAAACGTCGTTTTTCTCTGCAATGGATCAAATGAGCGGCCGCGGATTCGAGTCGGAGCAACATTGTGCGTAATTTCTTCTGTGTAGCCGCTGCCTGTGCGGCAGATTTCTTCTCATCTTCAGCACCCTCTTCTTTGGAAACGTCGATTAACTAAAATTAACTAACTTAACAATTTGCACGACCATTTACACTTGATTTTAAAACAATAAATTTCAATAACACCGACATGTCTTGGATTGTAGACAGTAGAGGAAACTGGTTTTCCCAAAGAGCCGGCAAAGAAAGGTACACGAGTTGTCTCCTTTTTCTCACGTTCGTCACGATCTAAACACACTTGTTATGTCAATGCCAAGCAAAAGCATCACTTTCTTAGCGAATTATCCAGTAACGCCAAAACTAATTGAATCTACCTCGAGGTGTTCCATTGGACGACTGCCGGTCGCTATCTCGAACTCTTTCTCTTTCGCTATCCTTTCGTTCTCGATATTTTTTTCCTCGTTCTTCTCTTTCAGTCAATTGTTCTTCCTTCTTTGGCGATGGCCTCCATCCAGCTGCTAACTGTTTATCTCTCCAACTCTAGATAAAAGAGTAAAATTCGAAAAGTCTGGGCACTTTACCGCATAATAAAAGTCATCTTCATACGGATCGCCCTGACCTTGGCATTGTAGAATTTGAATCTTCACCAGCCATTCCCTTTCTTTGCAAGACATAAAACCGGCGAATGGCTCGAAGGCAAAATCTTCAATCGTTTTCCCAGATGGCATTCCAGGGGCCTAAACATCAAGTTAAAGTAAGGCAGTTTTAATGTTTAATATCATTTAAAACCTACAACACGTCGATTAGAAGGCTTGCGTATGTCCGACATCTGTGAAAGAGCTGGCGAGTGGAGTGGAGGTCGTGGCCCGTGAAATCCCATGTTGTTTGGCGGACCCATCATTGGTGGTGGACCCATCTAAAAACAAAATGTATCTCAAAAAGAACAGCAAACTCCTTACCTGTCGCATTTGTTGAAAGAAGTGACCAACTGGCGGTGGGACTGGCGGTACACCCGGTGGCAAATATGGAATCTTTCCTGCAAATATAAAAATTTAGATGAAATATGTTATAGTGGTACCTGAAAGAAACTCCATCCAAACCGGGACAAAACGCATCAACATCGGTGGAAGTTGGGGTGGCATTGGTGGACGATTCATCATTCCTAAAAAGGCATCTCTTAGAATGAATTCTAGGTTGCAATAAAATTTAGTTTAGCACATTTACCTGGCGGCATCTGATAAGGGCCACGGGGATGTTGCATTTGTGGAGGTGGCATCGATTTGTCGCTTGGTCGAGGTGCGGGCGATTGACCGGACATCTTTTGATGATCTTGTATTTGGGCAAGCGCTTTGGCAATATTTCCCATTGGAGCTCCATCGATATTTTGCTGCTTTTGTGCGGATTGATTTATCAGAGAACGTTCCAATTCTTCGGCACTCAAGGCTCCGGGTGGTACTAAAATATTTTAATTTTAAACAAAAAATAAAAGTAGCCCACATGCAGGAACTTTGGGTAAAGCAAGGGGTAGATTTTCCTCCTTTGGTCGTTGCAAGATTCGAACTGGCTGTTGACTTTTTGGCAGTTGAGAGAACGCGCTTTCGATCGAATCAAGAGTCTTGGCGCCAACTGGCATAGGAGGTGGTCCCGGGAGCCATCGACCTAAACACAGGTACTTTAATTTTGCACACATCATGTTAAATTTCCGGTAAAAAAAGGCACTTTTTAGGCTGCTTCCAATTTAGGGAGCTGAGAGCGGGACCGGCTTGTGGGACGAGAAAGTTCTTTCGCACCGCTGAAGCAGATGGGAAGAGATCCTCGTATGTATCCAAAGCATCAAATGACTCCTTCAATCGATCGTATTCATCCTAAGTTAAAAATAAATGTTGGTTAGAATAGGAAAAGCTTACTCTCTTGGTCGTGTCTCCCCACATATTGAACAGACCATTTGAACTCGAGTCCCACATCGAAGGAATCTTATCCTAAAAGATCAAAGTAAGAAACTTTTTGTTGATCAAACCAATGAATTGAACGTTGGAGCAAATAGTGGAGAATCCATGTTGAATCCGAAAGATGGAAAAACGGGCAGTGGAACTTGTGAAGCATCGGGTGCCTGTTCGTTCGAGCACCCCGGTTGATCCCAGTCTTCTAACCGTAATGATGCCGTCTAAAAAGACCAATAAATAAAGGGAAAAACTTTTCTTTTACCAAGATAAGGGTAAACTCTTCAAAATGTTAAGACTACTGACTTTATTACTGAAAAAGTACCTGCGCAGCATAATCCCCAAGATCAGAGGCGTGAACGGTGGCGACATCGGCTCCAAACGTCTCGTCATTGATCGCATCGATCTCTTCTCCTTCGCCATTTTCATCGTCGTCCGGCAAAGCACCGTAATCGAAATCTTCAACTTCTCGTAAACGGCCGAACTCCATGTCGTTGCAGCAACACTCACATGGATGGTCTAAATAGAGAAATGTATAAATGAATTGGGAAGTTAAATTTTCTGAAAAAAAAAGAAGGAACATGAGTAGTAATTGTACGGCTAGCGGCAATGATGGGTGCGCGAAAGGTTGTGCTAGAAAGGTCAGGTCAAATACAATTGTCATGATAACTTTCTCCAAAATCACTCTCCTTTTAAAGTTTGAATTTACTTGTTGCTTTAATAAACACAAAAGTTTATCTAGATGCATAGGGAGCTTCAAAATTTTAGCGCCTTAAAACTTAACATTTCTAAATTTTTACACCATCCGCCGCGCAACTCAGAAGAAAATCAAAAATTTCCGTCAACTTTCGTTTTATTAAAGCCTTCGTTCTCTGGATATGTCGAGAAATCGTATCAATTCTAAAGTTATTCAATCAAGGTTTGAAATAAAGTAATTTTTAACATAGGCAATTAACAATGCAGCTATAAGATAACTCGCCCATAAAATTTTCTTCATCTTTTACGCATTTCCCTTGATGACAAAAGAAAAGTTTTAAAGCACAGTAAAATGAAACGGTGAATTTACCACAAAAACCCCCAAAAAGCATAAAATCACCCTAGTCTCGAAAACTTCGTAAAAAATGGTGGGAGATTCACGTTTCGCGAGAGAAAAATCACATTTGCGACCGCGCATTGAATCGATCGTACACAGGCAACGTGACAAAGCCGCTCTGGGATCCAGCACTAAATTGAATCGGGGTTAAACGAAAATACGTGAAAATTTGAATCACAAGACGGTTTTCTATATGGGATTTCCTGCGGGGCTTCAATTTTAACGAAATTTCTACTAGCTTGTGATTCATCACCGAGTTTTCGATTTAGAGCATTTTGCTGTAACTCCAGCTCATTTTTGACCCCCATCATCTTTTTAATGTCTCAGGACAACCTTGTTGAGTTTTGTATCCTGCTCGTGCACTTTAATGTACAGACTACAATTACGACTACTTTTTTCTTTTACTATTTTCCCAGTATCGGGGGGGGCAAGTTAAAATCAGGGGTGACACTTACTTTGCATGGTTTTTCACATTTTCCCTCTTTTTCGGTTATTTCTTATTTTTTTTCGTAGTATTAACGTGTCATAATATTATGGCGCATTGGCAGGCAAGCTGTGCGGGGGCCAGTGCTGTAAGCTCTCTGGATGGGATGGCTCAGGTTCAGCCCCAACTACTTCCCGAGAGCTTGCAGCGCTGACCCCCTCCCGGCCTTGCCTAAGTGCACCTCATCTGACAATGCGGTATAATATTATAGCACGCTAATAGTACAGAAAAAAAACCGGAGAAAATTTGCATTGGAAGTGCTACATCCGATACTGGGAAAGTACCCCCTTTTGTTCACCCTTCACCAGATACATTTAATGACGTAAATCTAGTTTGCAGCTGTTATTTTTCTTTTCTTTTTTTCATGTGCTAAACTTCGAACCAATCTCTAGCTTTTAAACCGCTCACAGTTTTTGAAATATCAAATTTATGAGCTGTTTAAAAACTAGAGACTGTTAAACAGAAATTAATTTTCTTTTTTAGGGAATTCGCCAATTTTCGACTTCCCTAGAGCTCGGACCAATTGAAAGGAATGCTATCAAATGATTCGACTCCATATCTTGGAGTAAGCCAACCGATTTCTGTTGCTCCGCCAGATGAAAAGGACATCAAATTGACTCAGGAATTGGATGAAGCTCTTCGTAGCTTGGATTATTTCGAGAGCGACGATGAGCTGCTTCAACGGGTGGAAGTGCTGCGAAACGTGAACATGTTGGTGAAGAAGTGGGTTGTGAAGGTTTCGGAAGCAAAAATGCCGAGAGAAGAATGCGAGAAAGTTGGCGGAAAACTGTTTACATTTGGATCATATCGCTTAGGTGTTCACACAAAGGGTGCTGATATTGATTCCCTTTGTGTTGTTCCAAGGCACATTCAACGATCGGATTTCTTCACGACCTTCTATCAAATGCTCAAGGAACGGGAGGAAGTGGCCGATTTGCACGCTGTTGAAGAAGCTTATGTGCCGTTGATCAAGTTGAAATGGAAGGACATCGAACTGGATATTCTCTTTGCTCGTTTGGCACTCAAAGAAGTACCAGATGATCAACAATTGAACGATGACGTGTTGTTGAAGAATTTGGACGAGAAATGCGTTCGATCGTTGAATGGTTGCCGAGTCGCCGATGAGATTTTGCGACTTGTCCCAAATCAAGAGAACTTTATTTTGACACTTCGGGCGATTAAGTTGTGGGCACGCAATCATGGAATCTATTCGAATGTGGTGGGGTTTTTGGGAGGAGTCACTTGGGCAATTCTTGTTGCTCGAATCTGTCAACTGTATCCAAATGCGGCTCCAGCCAAATTGGTCAATCGCTTTTTCATCGTTTTCAGCACCTGGTCTTGGCCACATCCCGTTCTTCTAAAAGATGTTGACTCATCGCCAAGACCAGACATTCCATCGCTGATCGATTTGGTCTGGGATCCAAGAATTCGTCCAGCTGATCGATACCATTTGATGCCGATCATCACACCAGCTTTTCCTGAACAAAATTCTACTTTCAACGTCACTGTTTCTACAAGGCAAGTGATGATGAACGAATTCGCAGAAGCCAAGACGATTACATCAAATATTTTGAGTAATACCAACACATGGCAAGAGTTCTTCCAGCCTGTCAACTTCTTCACTCGCTACAAACATTTCTTGGTGCTTGTTTGTGCGGCGGCTTCAAAGGAGGAACACCTTGTTTGGGTCGGATTTGTTGAAGCAAACATTCGGCATTTGGTGGCAAATTTGGAAAGGAACAGAGCTGTCAAGCTTTCACACGTGAATCCAAAGCAATATTTGCCGATCAAGCCATACCAATTTCGGATTCCTGAAGTCGATGATCCTGTTTGCTCGATGTGGTTCATCGGACTTGATTTCGATCGCGAATTGGCCAGAAACGTTGATTTCACAAACGAGATCCGGAAATTCAACGAACTGATTGAAAGCAAACGAAACACTCGTCGCCACTCTGGAGAAGAAGCCTACAATAACAAAATGCAGACGTTGGTGACATATGTTCAAAGGAAAATTGTTCACAAATGGTTGACAAAGAAGGATATGACGCAAGGAAGGAAAGTCTCTGCTGCTCCAATCACAAGACAACCAAGTGTTGGATCAAGCAGCCAGGCATCCCCGGTGCCACAAGCAAACAGCGAGCGAATGCGGCGAAACTCTGCAAACATTTCCCTGGATTCGTCGGCATTGTTGGAATCTCCATCAACCTCTTCTCAATCGCCAGCAATCTTCGCTTCTCCAATCGTCACCACGACGGTTTCAAGATTTGCGGAAAATGAGGAGCCACCCGAGAAAAAGATGTGCCATTCAGCGTCGATGCCCAACATGCCACCACAAGCCACATCGGATCGACAAGCTGCCCCGCAATTGCCCTTGGAAAATCCCGAAAACGCGAATGCGGAACATGGCGATAATTTGATGCTTTTGAACAACACTCGAAAGGATGAGTCGGATTTCAACTGGATTTGCGAGCAGTCAAAACGATCCGATTCGACTGCTACAAATGGAAATCAAGATTCTCCAAACCCAATACATGTTTAGTCCGAAACTTGATCTTTGTTATGTGGTAGAAACCGAAAATGTTTTTATAACAGCCATTCAAGAAACTTGAACTTTTTATACGGGTACATTGGATAGTTTAGTTGCAAAAACTTGTTTCTTGATGGCTCATTTGTTCCCAAACGGTTTCTGCCACTTGGTTTATTTGCCCAATTGTTGATAGCTCTTTGAAATTCTTCTTCCCTTTTTTGGTTTCTTTTTTAATTGAGAAATTTCAGATCTGTTTTGGCTAATCTTTTTGGTAAAGATGACTTTTATCATGCTTTGTATAAGCAACTGCCTAATAACACTTGAAAACCCTAAAAAAGTTTCGGTTGTTTTTGTAAAACTTGTGGCATTTTATTTTATCGAAGGAAGAGACGGATCTTTTCGATTTCAGCTAACTTGTATTATTTATTTATTGTTGTCATTTTCTATATATCTTTTCAACATTAAAAGAAGAAATAAAAACAAAAAAATTTAGTGACGCCACACAGCGATAATCGACGATGGGTCTCTTCAAGAATATGGCCAAGGTTTGTTTTTAATAAAGTTACATACAATGTTTGTATTTTTAGAATAAAAAGAAGCATCAAGTCGCCGTGGCAGCAAAAAAGATGAAGAAAGTCTTCAAAAAGAAAGCAAAACAAGATGCCGTGATGGATCAAGAACAAATTGCCGAGGTAATGAATAATACATAACCTATAATTAGCGTTTAGTTGGTTAGCTTTTTTATAAATCCGAAACCTTTTCATTTAAATTACTATAGGTTGTAGGAGCTATGGAAGTCGATCAGTCAACAACAGCAACCACCCCAAAGAAAGTGCCGTTCGTTCGCGAAGGCAAAATAAAAAGAACCCAGCTTCCACTCGTCCCACCATCGCACATTAAGAAGGGGTAAGCATTGAAAAGTCAAGCAAAAAATTTTGATGCAGGTTTAATAAAGTTATTTCCACCATAGATGAAAATGTACGAAAATTGTCTTTTTAGTTCCCAAAAAACAAATACGAAGGCTGAGAAGAAAGGAGGAGTTTTGTTTCAGCGACCATTGACAAAGAAGAAAGCAAGAAAGGTAAGTATTGTGTAAATACGTTGAATAAGCATCTTGTTTCTCATCTGTAATCTCGTTTTAATGTTAAACTTATTTTAGTTGTTGCGTGATCAAACAAGGGAGGAAAGAAATCGTGAAAGAGAAGCAAATCAAATGCAACAATAATAAACTTCAACGTTTTTTTGTTAGATTTATTGTTATCTTTTCTTGTTACCATGTTTTTGTTTTCTATTGGAATAAATCATTACATAAATTTCTTAATGCAAAACGCAGTTTTAATCCGCAAAATACCTAGTCGAACGGGCATTTGTTTGAAATCGTATTTTGATTTCAAATTTAGATAATTTAGGTAAAATGAGTTCTGACGAGGATGATTTTATGAGTGACAAATTTTTGCAAGTACAAGGACTCTGGTCAAGGTAATTTTATCCCCATTGTTTAAAAATGCATCTCTAAAACTCAAACGATGGCTTTTCGGTGTAAAGATCCTGAATTTATATTCAAATTCTAAGCAGATTTTTATAAGAAAGTCTCTATGTCTGCTAAAAGCATCGTTGATGATTTATCTAACACTAATTTTGATCAACTTCAGGTTTGTCAATGTCGTACAATGAGAAGCGACAAAAGCAAATCGAGAAAAATCGTTTTGAGGCTGAGGATCGAGAAAGGGAGTTGCGAAAACCGAAACGAGTTGTGGAAGTTGAACGACGGTTAGTGGATTGATAAAAAGTTTGGTGAAACATTGTAACAATTTTAGTGAAGAAGCGCTAAGCCAACCGCTTGATGAAGAAACAAAGGGATTTCAACTTTTGGTCAAAATGGGGTTCAAGCCCGGAATGAGTCTGGGAAAGAAAAAAGACGGTAAGCTTCTTGAAAGGATATTCTTTTAAAGAGAACTTTAGAAAATGATCTTGGATCTGGTATCAGAGAGCCGATTCCATTGGAAGTGAAGACTGATCGAACCGGTTTGGGACATGGAGCGGCTGAACAAAGTCAAAGTAGGAAAAGACTACAAGCGGTAATGGATAGAATGGCAAAACAAGCACGGATGGCGGTGAGGATTTTGTGTTTAATGTTAAGCTGATTTGATTTGTAGATTTGCATATTGCCTTTTTAGGATGAACTTTCCGATGAATATCGCCAAAAGCGACGCATGGAAACACTTTGTCGAATAATGGTTCGAGCTATCGTGAGGGCTCGAAAAACTTGCGCACAACTCGATTCACAGTAGGTTTGAAAGCAATAATTTTGTTTACCTAAAGCAAGTGTATTGAAGACATTTTAGATGTTCACTCGATGTTCCAATTGTTGACTGGTTTTGGCCATCATATAAACGAGGAAATGAAGACGATGCGCAAGCACTGAAAAGGAGCCAATGTACCGGGTAGCTAACAAGTTTACCGTCCTTGAAACTTTTGAATTTAGATATTTCTACGCTAATAAAACGCCTTGCCCAATTGTTCAACAAAAGTCAACCGATTTGACATCAACCGAATTGTTACAACGGTAAAAGCATTGAAATTAAAGAGTTAAACGAATGTTTAGGATTCGAAAGTTGCACTCACATCTCATCGCTCAATATCTTTATTGTGTCTTTTGTGAAAAAGAATTTATGGAAGAAGAGGAAATGAACATCGATTGCCCGGGAATTGAACAACATGAAGTGAGTGATACATTGGTGAATATGCATTCCTTTTAACTTTTAGCAAGAATTAATGACAAAGTACCAATATAACGGCATTGATGAAATACAGTCAATTTACAAGAATTGCCGTGATGAATGCTTCAAAAAAGATTCTCGGTATGTATTCTTTTTGTTATTAAATTCACACCTTTTCAGCAATGGTATTTCCCAACCAACAATTCCCTGGTTTTGGGATGCAACGTTTAATGCGACTTTAATCGGTCAATTGAGAAAAGAGGAGTTAGAAGCGCAAATGGTAAGGTAATGTTTTTGAATTTTTAAAAAAATGTTTATTGTTCGCATATTTGTTTATTTCCTTTTTCTTTAGATATGTTTACACTAATGGTAGAGACGCTCCGCCCGAACCACGATTCGACGAGTTTCCATTGGACGACTTGAAAGAAAAGTTTGTTTTTTTAAGGTGGCATGAAATTATAGACTACAACTGTTCTTAATGAATTGAGTTCGTCAATTTAAGCTCATGAACACTAAGAAATTCTTATGTTTAGACTAGCTGAAATTGTTGTTTATCTACGAGATCGTCATTATTATTGTCTTGGCTGCGGAACGCAGGTACTTTTTCACTTATCCATTTAAGTCAAGAGTAGTTTTATGAAATGCGAGTTTTCAGTTATCGAATTGTTCTTTTAGGCCGAAAACGCCATGGCACTGGAAAATGTTTGCGATGGCGACCACGATGAAAACGACTATGCTGAAGGATAATTTGGAGATGTCTCAATAAAAATTTTATCCAGCGAATCGAAATAATTTTGGAAGTACATATAGTACAACGCAATTAAGCAAAGCCACAAAAAACGCCAAACAAATCGAAAAATTTAACATAACGTCTCATTTTCCCTAATTTGCATCAAAAATCCCAGAAATTAGCATTAATCCGTCAAATAAAAGGAAATCATTTTGTCGGATGGATATCAGTCTTCTCGACTTCAACCCGACAAGATGGCTCAATCGATCCCACCCGGCGACATCATCACTCAACCCAACGCGAAGGTCGTTTTCAACGCCCCCTACGACGACAAGCACACCTACCACATCAAGGTATGGATTTTTTCGATTTTTGTTTATTTACCCTACTTGCTTATGACCCCTTTTTTGAACTTATTTCCTTGGCATTTATTATTTTTCTTGTTTAGGTGATCAATACTGGCGGTCGTCGTATCGGATGGGCCTTCAAGACCACCAACATGAAGCGCCTTGGAGTCGACCCACCATGCGGTGTTTTGGACCCAAAGGAGGGTGTCCTTGTAAGTTTTATTTCCCTTTGTCTTTGATTTTATTCTACTTCACTGATTGTTTTATTTAGGTTGCCGTCTCGTGCGATGCCTTTGCCTTCGGTCAAGAAGAGACCAACAACGACCGCATCACCATCGAATGGACCAACACCCCCGATGGTGCCGCCAAGCAATTCCGCCGCGAATGGTTCCAAGGGGATGGAATGGTTCGCCGCAAGAATCTCCCCATTGAGTACAACCCATGAATACATTGCTTGCATGGTTCAAATAAATCGTTCCCATTCGTTTCAAAATGCACTTTATCTGAAGTTAAGAGTTATCTCTGGTACAAAGTGTTTGGTAGACACACACATTGAATCGATCGAGTGTTTGATCCCATAGCCTGCAGGGTTTTGCTGATGTGTCAATATTGAACCCAACAATCAATACCAATTTCCTTGCCCAGTCAGCAATAATAACAACTCCCGATACTCTGATAACATTTATTTGGATAGCCGATAACGTGGTAACAGTAAAAATTAAAAAGTTAACAGTAACAACAACGGGGACAAAACTTTGTGCATCAATCACTTATGTGAAGGACCAGCTTCAACGCAACGATCTCCCGATGCACGTTGGCCACCGACGTGTTTGGCTTGAGGGGCAATCAATGGAGTACTCATGGCAACACTCTGAAATGAAAAGAATTAGCTGTGTGTGTTTGCATGTGTTTTGCTTAAAACTTACATTTTGCTGGGCCATGGTGACTTTCACCTTGCTACGTTCCACGTTTACACAGCTAGCTTTCTCCCTAAACAAAGTTCGATAAGTGTACAGAAAATAAACAAACTTGTAGTAGACGTACAAAAGGCAATACACCAAGTATTCCCAGATGTAGAGAGGGACGGAAATGATCAATGCGCCAATGAGCACTAAAAGTTCCTTTAAATTATAATTGTTTCTATTTACCATTGCCTTTCGCGTCGTTGGAGAAGTTTGTTCCCAAAAAGGCGAAGGCAGCTCCAACATAAGGACAACTATAAACAATAAATCTTAGATGGAATGAAATATTTTTCACCTCTTGATCCATCCCTTGAAAAACAAGATTCCAGCCAAACAAAAGCCAATGGCCAATACGTCCAGAATAGGCTAAATATAGCAGGTTTTCGTACAGCTAAATGGTAGACTTACAAGCAAGTAGAGAACGATTTTGCCGGTCTTACGATTTCCCAAAAGTGTAGCCAACATGCATCCAACGAGTACCATCGTAGCAGTAAAGTAGGCCCACTAAAAGGCAGAGTTCAGAAAAATAATAAGATAACATACGCTCGCTGGCTGCTCGAGCAGTATAGCATTCGATAAAGCACCACCAAGAGCAAACAGCTCCACGATGAAGAAGAGCAAGCCAGCAACCTAAACAAGTTTTTAAATGAGAGAAATATTTGTGCTTTGAACTTCAATCCCTAAAAAACTTTCAATCTAGAAAAGGCAAGCGACTACCAACATTTTGGAACTTTGGTAATAAAATTTTTGTATTTAAAACTAGCCTTGACGGAGAGCAAACCACAACAGCACTTATAACGGTTTCTGTCCACGATGAAATTCTGATCGGTGAATGCATCGAAATGGTCACGAATTGCCATTTTGAAGCGATTCGGTTTCTAGAACAACTTTACAAACAAATTCTGGCAAAACCGATTAAAACTTATCAAGTACTCGATTGATGGCTTTTACATTTGCAATATACAAAAAGCTGATCAAATATCGACCGACACTAATCATTTACAACAACAGACCAGTAAAAGTAACTTTTTATTAAGGAAACAAAGTTGCAACAACAATAACGCGAATAAATAGAAAACAAAATGTGCAAATTACTAAATTTGGGCTTCCATAAGCATAATGTTGTTTGGCCAAAGGAGTTAATGTTTAATGTTTCAGTGGCTCCAACATTTCAATGGCTTTCTAAACAGAAAGTAGTAGAATAGCAAAAACGTAAAGCTCACCTCATGCTTGTGTGTGAATGTATCATCAAAGCCGACTTCCGTTTGGGTAGACTTAACTCTGAAGTACATATTATAAGTAACCAATAAAAAGTTGAAAATACTTCAGGTAGTTGCTATAAATCCAGAACACCCAGATGATCAATGCGGTGATGAGAATGTAGAAGACCAAGCCAACAGCCATACCTTGAAGCGAAAAAATAAAAAATAACTTTAAGACGACAAACCAGTGCCGACCCGATACTCTTTTGAAATATAGTATGGCAGATTCTTGCAAGCACCCCTTTAAAGAAATTATTTTTACGCCATACACTCAAAACTTACAAAACTTCATTGTAGCACAAAGTTATCCAAGTAAAATAGGGAACTGCCAGCACATTATAGAAAAGCTAAAAAAAAAAATTTTTGATAAACGTAAAAGTGCACCTCGTAAACAAAGAGTGCACGGGCCGCAACGAGATTCTCCAGAAGGGCACCAATCATCAGGCCGATGGAAATGAGCTTAACACCGAAAGAGACCCACTAAAAAGGCGATTTTACAAGGCATTTCAGTAAAAATCTCACATTTACAAGTGTGCCGCTGTGAATGCTGCAAGCCAGGGTGAAGATCATTGAGAATAGTTCGAAGACAAAGAGCACCCACATCGCGGCCTAAAGCAACAGATCATTATCAGTAATTTACGGCAATGGGGCAAATAAGAATAGACAACGTTGCAAAGTAGATGAAATACAACGAATGATCAACTAAAGCTCAGTTATGTCGCTCGTTAACATCATGCAATTCAGATAATTTTCTCCTACTTTCGGTACCTCGGTAACAAAGCACGAATTTCATAGCCTATAAGTACTTTGGTAATAGAAACCTCGGGCTGATAATCGCAGCTGCTGACAGTCGTATAAGCCTACCATAAATTACGAAGCTTTTGTTAAAATTATCTGCGACACAGGTTTGGCTGACCAGGACGTAACTTTCAATAATCACTATGTACTCAGTGTTCGCAAAAAAAAGAACAATTTAAAACCAATTGCGCTTTTATAGTAACATCTTCAAAAAACTACCTTAACACGACAGAAGCGGCTTTCGAAGCGAGCGACATCCTCAGCTCGAGACGGACGGAAATAGTTCTCCATTTTGTTGCAAATCCTTTGATTTCTAAATAAAACCAATTAATTACATACATAAATAGTGATAAAAATGATAAACAGGCAAGAAGAGTTGAAAGCATTAGGAAAAACTCGAAACTCGATCAAATGTAACTAAACAGTGATCTCTCAAATTTCCAGTTTTGTTTGATTAAAATTTGGGGGGCTGCTTAAAGCTCAAAAAGCTCAACTTTGATAAATTTCTCGCATCTTCGGGATTTCGCTACTTTACGGAAACAGGGGCAGCAAAATGAAAGAATGAGAGATAAAAATGCGGCTTCGAGCAAATATACTGTAATGTCGCGAATTACGGTATGCAGTTTTCACCAACAATCATTTTATCCACACTTTAGCATTTTTCGCATTTTTCGCCCTGGTTCAGTTGTGCATTTGTATGCAAGTTTTTCGGGGTGCTAGCAAAAGCGCCAAATTATTTGCGCCAAAAATTCTTACGCCACGTATCATTTCTGCCAAATTTGCGCTTTTCAACACACTTTTCTACCAACTCTGATTGACCATTTATATTTTTTTCAGTTTTTCCTCATTGACGATGCTCGCTATTTTGCCGCCTTCACCGGCTCTGAAAATGGCATAAGATCGATATAGAGAGTAAAAATCCCAATCCGGGACACAAAAATGACTGTTTTTGGGGTCTGTATAGGTATTTAAACTTGTTTTCTAATTGAAAGCAGTGAGAACTACAATTGTGAAGCAGAAAACTGAAAAAAAAGTTGGTTAGACGTTGGGAAAAAGTGATTTTCATAAGCGTAAATTTGGCGCAAATGATACGCAGAGCAAAAAACGCGGCGCTTTTGCTAGCACCTCAGCTTTTCATGAAACTTAAAAATCTTGATTTGGCTTATTGTCGTGTTCAGGGGACTGTAATCTGTAAAAGTCTCATTTTCAACAATTAAGATAGTTTTTTGGAAGATGTTTGTGTATTCTGAAAATTGACATGTTTTTCCCAAAATGGGATGCAGTAGCTAGAGCGATTTTTATTCAACTCAAAATCTATCAATTGTATACCCTAATCAACTATTATTTATCACTAATTAAATATAAGAGAAGTAAGTGAGAATCACAAAGGGAAATTTCCATGAGTTATTTGTGAATCATCATCACATGATAATAAAGTAAAGGAAATAAGGAAATTTGAATGAGAAAAAGAGTCATTATTGTTTTTTCTCGTTGTCGTCGTCTCATCGATCACTCAATCACCCCCAATTTCGGCCGTTTCCATTTGAGTCCGATCCAAGTCCAACTAAAAACAAAATGGAAAAAGGGAAATAATCTTAAAGATATTTTAATGGCTAAAGGGAGCTTGCCTGAATTTTGAGGCAGCCTTCTCCTTCCTCACTTTAGCACGACACGATAATAAATAGGCCAAATTAAAGCGGGATTTTGGGGTCTAGAAAAATGACATGGAGTATTGACAAAGCCCAGGCAAGCTCTTCACAGAAATTACATTCAAAAACTTCCCCCCTCCCCTCAATAATTGATCCACTCACCTCAGATTCCTTTCCCACTGCCGTCCGCAAATCTGTGAATGATTGAGTGGCGAAAGCGGTGTGGAGATCCTCTTCCGAGATGCAATACGCCGTCAAAACATTTTAAAAGGAAACCTAATCCAAATAAGATTTAAAAGTAACTCACCACGAGATTATCATAACTGCAAGCACCCGCACTCAACTATAAAAAGAGAATAAAAAAAATAACAATATCTCAATGACCTGTTTGACAGCCGTAAGCAAATCCTCATCTGGTTCAACAAGTCTCTGTAACATCGAGAAGATTATGAAATCAAGTCCATAAGACTCACCTCATCGACGTCTTGCGCTACCTTTTTCTGCTGTTTTGGACAAGCTAACTTTGGTGTCACAATCTAAGAAAATAATTTTAAATATCGAAAACCCAAAGAAAACCTCCGCGGCAGTTGTGCAATCAGCAGTGACGATTTCATTGGTAGGCAACTAAAAATCCAAACAGCTTTAAAAGAGCATTAACTTCCAACCCCATGACGCGAATCAGCCGTTTTTGCCGTCATAACTGATGCAATCTAAAGATGCAAGTCATTATACTTAATCAAAATGAAAACCTCTTGAGCAGTTGGACATAATGGAGATTGGGTAACTGGATTCACAAAAGATTTCTAAAATAGATTATTAAAGATGAAATCATCAAATCGCATACATCATCGGTGACGGTCGTGTTGGCAAACATTGAACGAGTCTCGCTTTCGGTGATCTGCAGGAAAAAAAAAACTATTCTCAAAAAATGAAACTACAAGATGCACTTGGAGTAAAACAATGGTATGAATCAACAACCTCAACACGTGCACTCGAGGAGACAGCTTGAACGGACACACCGGTTTCGTTTAGTAGAGGTTCGGGAGCGGACACAAACGAGTCAGCTGAGTAAGAGAGATGAGTGGGAAGATCCTGAAGTGTGTAATAAAATGGATACCAGTGAAAGCTCATACCAAATCGTAGAAGAGGGTAAAGCTGTTCTCATTTCTTTTCTTGTTAAATGATGGATCGACGTCGATACTCTCCAAATCGCTCATTTCCTCCTTCCGTACAAGCATCATCGGCACAAACTAAGATAAAAGTTATCCTACTTATTATAACCGAGAGAGTATGTGTGTGTGTCTGTTCTGCTGTTTTAGAAACAACGGCTAAACCAATCGATCTGAAAGTTTCACATTACAAACCTAACTTTTTACGTAATTTTCAAAAATTCAATAATATTTGACACATAGTTTGACCGTTTTTCCTAAAAAGCGAAATTAAAGAATACATGCTACCGCGTGACCGAGTGGTAGTGCGTCCCGGCGTTCGATCTGCCAAGTTGAGCAACGTTGGGCTCGGTTAGTCTCGGGTTCGATCCCGGCCCAATGCAATCTTTTTTGCTTTCTTTGTTCTTACACTATTTGAAGAAGAAAGGTCATGGTTTCGATTCCTCTAGGGGTGAAAAAAATTAAATCCGTCTGCACAGAGCCAGAAAAACCCGCCGCTAGGCGGGTTTTTCTGGCTGGTAATGAATAATATGCAAATCAGGTGGATACTTCATGTTTATGGATCGATCTGCGCAGTCCGTGAAGATCGTTGAGAAATTCCTCAAAAAGAGCGCCTTCGGGAAACGTTTCGGTCAGCCTTCCCACCATTTTCACCCAACCACCCAAAATGGCAAGCTTTTGAAGGTTCTAAAACGGGTTCCCAGTAAAGTATTATGGGCAAACCTCACCTTTTTAACAATGTCACGATTCCAAATGGTAGGGTTGAATTGTGTTTTGAATGGAACTTGAAGAGTAGCAGATAGTTGTGC